>JASFAV010000020.1:50818482-51561516 GCA_030765085.1 Allium cepa
CGTCAACTGATAGATTAATGCCCAAAAAGGACAACCTGAATCTCAATCGGGTCTCGTAAGTTTTTTACCCTTCGTTTTTTCGACACGTGGATTTTTACGGTAAAACGGGATTACCGTGGCCCGTCTTTGACTTCCCATCGCTGGAGAGCGGTGCACCATGGTACTGTTCCGTTTCAAATCCATGCAAGCATTTCTAAAAGTCGTACAACACTGTTTCACCATTTCGGACGGATGTTGCACCTTGCACCGTGGATGTTGCACCCTGTAGATATCGATTATTCAAACGGCCATAACTTCTGGCTCGTTTAGAGTTCCGGGAGCCATAACCTGTCAAAACGAAGGCCTCGATGAGTTCTACGGCTTTGACAGCTTTCAGCCGTCAACGGATAGATTAATGCCCAAAAAGGACAACCCGAATCTCAATCGGGTCTCGTAAGTTTTTTATCCTTCGTTTTTTCGACACGTGGATTTTTACGGTAAAACAGGATTACGGTTGCTGGCCTTCGATTTACCATCGCTGGACAGTGGTGAACCATGGTACTGTTCCTTTTCAAATCCATGCATGCATTTCTAAAAGTCGTACGGCACTGTTTCGCCATTTCGGACGGATGTTGCACCTTGCACCGTGGATGTTGCACCCTGTAGATATCGATTATTCGGACGGCCATAACTTCTGGCTTGTTTAGAGTTACGGGAGACACAACCTGTCAAAACGAAGGCCTCGATGGGTTCTACGGCTTTGACAGCTTTCAGCAGTTAACGGATAGATTAATGCCCAAAAAGGACAACCCGAATCTCAATCGGGCCTCGTAAGTTTTTTACCCCTCGTTTTTTTGACACGTGGATTTTTACGGTAAAATAGGATTACCGTGGTTGGCCTTCGATTTACCATCGTTGGAGAGTGGTGCACCATGGTAATGTTCCGTTTCAAATCCATGCACGCATTTCTAAAAGTCGTACGGCTCTGTTTCGCCATTTCGGACAGATGTTGCACCTTGCACCGTGGATGTTGCACCGTGTAGATATCGATTATTCGGACGGCCATAACTTTTGGCTCGTTTAGAGTTACGAGAGCCATAACCTGTCAAAACGAAGGCCTCGATGAGTTCTACGGCTTTTACTGCTTTCAGCCGTCAATGGATAGATTAATGCCCAAAAAGGACAACCCGAATCTCAATCGGGTCTCGTAAGTTTTTTACCCTTCGTTTTTTCGACACGTGGATTTTTATGGTAAAACAAGATTACCGTGGCCCATCTTCGATTTACCATCGCTGGAGAGTGGTGCACCATGGTACTGTTCTGTTTCAAATCTATGCACGCATTTCTAAAAGTCGTACGGCACTGTTTTGCCATTTCGGACGGATGTTGCACCATGCACCGTGGATGTTGCACGCTGTAGATATCGATTATTCGGACGGCCATAACTTCTGCCTCGTTTAGAGTTACGGGAGCCATAACCTGTCAAAACGAAGGCCTCGATGAGTTCTACGGCTTTAACAGCTTTTAGCCGTCAACGGATAGAATAATGCCCAAAAAGGACTACCCGAATCTCAATCGGGTCTTGTAAGTTTTTTACCCTTCGTTTTTTCGACACGTGGATTTTTACGGTAAAAGAGGATTACGGTTGTTGGCTTTCGATTTACCATCGCTGGACAGTGGTGCACCATGGTACTGTTCCGTTTCAAATCCATGCACGCATTTCTGAAAGTCGTACGGCACTGTTTCGCCATTTTGGACGGATGTTGCACCTTGCGCCGTGGATGTTGCACCCTGTAGATATCGATTATTCGGACGGCCATAACTTCTGGCTCGTTTAGAGTTACGGGAGCCATAACCTGTCAAAACGAAGGCCTCGATGAGTTCTACGGCTTTGATAGCTTTCAGCCGTCAACGGATTGATTAATGCCCAAAAAGGACAACCCGAATCTCAATCTGGTCTCTTAAGTTTTTTACCCTTCGTTTTTTCGACACGTGGATTTTTACGGTAAAACAGGATTGCCGTGGTTGGCCTTCGATTTACCATCGCTGGACAGTGGTGCACCATGGTACTGTTCTGTTTCAAATCCATGCACGCATTTCTAAAAGTCGTACGGCACTGTTTCGCCATTTCGGACGGATGTTGCACCTTGCACCGTGGATATTGCACCCTGTAGATATCGATTATTCGGACGGCCATAACTTCTGGCTCGTTTAGAGTTACGGGAGCCATAACCTGTCAAAACGAAGGCCTCGATGAGTTCTATGGCTTTGACAGCTTTCAGCCGTCAACGGATAGATTAATGCCCAAAAAGAACAACCTGAATCTCAATCGGGTCTCGTAAGTTTTTTACCCTTCGTTTTTTTCGACACATGGATTTTTATGGTAAAACGGGATACCGTGGCCCGTCTTCGACTTCCCATCGCTGGAGAGTGGTGCACCGTCGTACTGTTCCGTTTCAAATCCATGCACGCATTTCTAAAAGTCGTACGACACTGTTTCACCATTTCGGACGGATGTTGCACCTTGCACCGTGGATGTTGCACCCTGTAAATATCGATAATTCAAACGACAATAACTTCTGGCTCGTTTAGAGTTATAGGAGCCATAACCTGTCAAAACGAAGGCCTCGATGAGATCTACGGCTTTGACAGATTTCAGCCGTCAACGGATAGATTAATGCCCAAAAAGGACAACCCGAATCTCAATCGGGTCTCGTAAGTTTTTTACCCTTGGTTTTTTCGACACGTGGATTTTTACGGTAAAACAGGATTACGGTGGCTGGCGTTCGATTTACCATCGCTGGACAGTGGTGCACCATGGTACTGTTCCGTTTCAAATCCTTGCACGCATTTCTAAAAGTCGTACGACACTGTTTCGCCATTTCGGACGGATGTTGCACCTTGCACCATGGATGTTGCACCCTGTAGATATCGATTATTCGGACGGCCACAACTTCTGGCTCGTTTAGAGTTACGGGAGCCATAACCTGTCAAAACGAAGGCCTCGATGAGCTCTACGGCTTTGACGGCTTTCAGCCGTCATCGGATAGATTAATGCCCAAAAAGGACAACCCGAATCTCAATCGGGTCTCGTTAGTTTTTTACCCTTCGTTTTTTCGACACGTGGATTTTTACGGTAAAACGGGATTACCGTGGCCCGTCTTCGACTTCCCATCGCTGGAGAGCGGTGCACCATGGTACTGTTCCGTTTCAAATCCATGCACGCATTTCTAAAAGTCGTGCAACACTGTCTCACCATTTTGGACGGATGTTGCACCTTGCACCGTGGATATTGCACCCAGTAGATATCGATTATTCAAAAGGCCATAACCTCTGGCTCGTTTAGAGTTACGGGAGCCATAACCTGTCAAAACGAAGGCCTCGATGAGTTCTATGGCTTTGACAGCTTTCAGCCGTCAACGGATAGATTAATGCCCAAAAAGACAACCCGAATCTCAATCGGGTCTCGTAAGTTTTTTATCCTTCGTTTTTTCAACACGTGGATTTTTACGGTAAAACAGGATTACGGTTGCTGGCCTTCGATTTACCATCGCTGGATAGTGGTGCACCATGGTACTGTTCCGTTTCAAATCCATGCTTGCATTTCTAAAAGTCGTACGGCACTGCTTCGCCATTTCGGACGGATGTTGCACCTTGCACCGTGGATGTTGCACCCTGTAGATATCGATTATTCGGACGGCCATAACTTCTTGCTCGTTTAGAGTTACGGGAGCCATAACCTGTCAAAACGAAGGCCACGATGAGTTCTACGGCTTTTACCGCTTTCAGTCGTCAACGGATAGATTAATGCCCAAAAAGGACAACCCGAATCTCAATCGGGTGTCGTAAGTTTTTTACCCTTCGTTTTTTCGACACGTGGATTTTTACGTGTTTGTGCCAAAATTGGTCACAAACCCCGAATACCGTGAAAGCACCAGTGTATGAATACAAATCAATAATATTCAAACACAAATCTCAGATCTCAGCAAATATTAAACAGTAATCCTAAAGTAAAGAACAGAGACACAAGTTTTATAGTGGTTCGGCTATCTTCGGCCTACGTCCACTCCAAAGTTTTTATCCTTTTATTGATTATCCTTGATGATTACAGATGATTACAGCAGTTACAACGTCCAAAACTTGAAGTAAATAGCAGCAATAATGATATGGAATGATTCTGGCAGCATCCAAGTGTCCTTTCACTCTCTAGAATCTCCGACCCCTTTTCTGAATGACCAGGGGCTCTATTTATAAGCGTAGGAGGCTGATATTTCTCCTAAAATCCGGGAAGACCACTTCAGGCACGTGAGGGGGCCCACATGCCCGAAATCTGGAAGTCCGGGCCCACCTTGGGATCGATTCGAAGTAAGGTTCGAATCGATCAAGAAATCATCCAATTGAGCTGAAATTTGGTGAGAACATTCTTCAACATGTATGTAAGCTCCTGTAAAAAATTTATTGCATTTGGATCAACGGTTTGGAAGATATGATCGATCCAAGTTCAAGAACCCGTGCGTCCTGAATGGTTCGAACCCATGCTTCGAAACCATCTATTTCGAAACCGTCCCCTTCGAACCCATAGGGCTGACTCCTTCGAATCCATACCCTTGCTTCGTATCTATCATCTTCGAATCCATGTCCTCTTCGAATCCATCTCCTTCTTCGAATCCATGTCCACTTCGAATCCATCTCCTTCTTCGAATCCATGTCCACTTCGAATCCATCTCCTTCTTCGAGTCCATCTTCATCTTCGAATCCATGTATACTTCGAATCCATTACCTTCTTCGAGTCCATCTTCATCTTCGAATCCATGATCTTCGAATCCATACCTATCGTTCGAATCCACCATCTTCGAGTCCATGTCCACCGTTCGAATCCATGTCCATTGCATTGAAGCTACTCCTTTCGAACCCATCTAGTTCCCATCGATTCGAAGCGTCATCGATGCGAACCTTATGGGTTCGAATCCTGATGGGTTCGAACCTGATCGGTTCGAACCGAGCGTCACTTTATCCCCTTTTTGATGGATTCGAGCTACGTACTATTCCTACCTTGAATCCATCATATTTCCTTCATACGAACTCCGATTAACCTGAAATTTGAAACATATCCTTTGGTAGTCCTTATCATCATTTCCAATCAATTTCGTCCCGATCGGAGTTCAACAAAATTTTGACGATATCCATCGTAGCCTTATCTCCAGTCCTGATATCCATAATTCCTTGCCAATTTGTTGATATTCCAGTTTTGACCAAAAAATGGGATAACATTTTGCCCCCCAAAACATGCCTTGTGATAACAAGGCGTGTTTTGAATAATTACGAATCCAATATCCGAAGTCCAAAGCCATATTGCCAGAATATATCGTCCTTAACTGCTTCGAGTCGATGTCCAATTCCATACCCGATAGCCAAAGCCTTAGCCAATTCCGTATCCATTCGAACTCGACAACCAAGTTCCAATCCATCCTTATCCAATAGCCAATAACCGGAGCCAGGACCTCTCCGGGTCGACATCCAAATCCATAACCTCTCTGGGTTCCTGCCAAGCGTGATCCACATCCGACGACTGTGGTCCAGTGTCCCTGGACATTGAGTTAACCTCTCCGGGCTCTTGCCAAGCGCAATCCATATTTGACGACCTTGGTCCAGTGTCCCTGGACGTTGTAAAATGCCATGGCTTAAGTCCTAAGCCGAATCCTGATCTCTCCGGACCCTTGCCGAGCATAGTCCATACTCGACGACCTGAAAATAATAATAAATGATAATAGAAGGCCTAAGTCCTAGGCCGAATCCTGGTCACTCCCGACCCTTGCCAAGCATTGTCCATACTTGACGACCTGAATGAGTCAATCTTCCTTGTTTGGGTAAAGTGACTCATCCCTTGCCAGGCATAATCCATACCCGACGACCATTTATCAAAAACCAGATAAAAGTCCAACCAAAATTCATTCCAAAATCCAAATCCGAAATTCAAATCCGAAATCCAAATCCAAAATCCAAATCCAAATCCAAAATTCAAATCCAAACCAGAAAACCAGAAATCCAAACCAGCATCCAAAACCAAAAACAATCATCCAAAGGAAAATCCAAATAAAAAAGCAAGAAAAACCAGGAGCTCAATCCAAGCTCCAAAACCAAATCCAAAAAAGAAAAGCAATGTCCAATCTAAAAACAAGAAATAAATTTCACAAACCATAGCATCCCGGTTTATCATCATTCAGAGCATGCCTAGGGGCTATCTCGGTCCCCGTACATGTGTAAATGACTTTACCGTTTGCTAGTAGCTTGCTACTTATTCCATATTATCCTGGTCAATGGATGATCAATCGACGATCATCCCTGGGCCTCCCATCATCACGGCGAGAGGTTGTCGGTGGTTGCTCCTGCTCCGCCGTTGCATTCCGAGCTCCGACATACTGTTGTAACTGTCCATTCCTTACATGCTCCTCGATTATATCCTTCAAGTGCCTGCAGCTGTTGGTGTCATGTCCGTCTAAGTCATGGAAGAGACAATGCCTCCCTGATGCCTTCTCTCGCTCAGAAGGTTCTCTCCTGGCTGGCCTTCGGTAGGGAAGGCGATTCCGAGTATCCATGTATATCCGCTCCAGCGTCTCGTTCAATCCTATGTATGTGGAAAACTTTGGATCCTTCCATCGCTTTCTAGCGTTTCCAGAATCATTATCCAATTTCCTTTTTCCTTTGTCTTTATCCGAACCACCGCTGGATACTGCTCCAACCTCGATTGCACTGATCTTTTTCACCTTTAAATCCGTACTTGCATCTTCTTGCCGAAGGAATCTTTCTGCCTCGTGAAAGAATTCATCGAGATCTTGTGGGGGATCTCGTATCAGAGATACCTTGAAATCAGAGTCCTCCCTGACTCCTGATACTGCTGCCATTAAAACCATCGATGGATCAGGCCGATCCACCGAAGCGACTGCTGCACTGAATCGAGTTAGGAAAGCTCTAAGCGACTCATCCATTCTTTGCTTCACCGATGTTAGTGTCATCACGTTCTTCGGTCTCTTGACATGAACCCGAAACTGCCCCAAAAACCTTTCCACTAACTCCCTCCAAGTCCTGATAGATCCTTCTTCCAGGTGCCTAAACCACATCGCAGCTATGTCCGTCAAATACAAAGGGAAGCATCGGGCCATCACTTCCTCCGATGCCCCCAGCACCTCCATGTGTCTGGTGTACCTCATCAAGTGATCTGTTGGATCTGTCTTGCCATCATATATCTCCACGCTAGGTAACTTAAACTTAGGTGGGTTCTGAGCCATCCTTATTTCCTGAGCGAACGGACTCCTATTTACTCCTTCCAAGTCTTTGTTGGCCAAACCACCTCGTACAGTTCTTCTAATGATTTCTGCTAATCCAGCATTGTCTGTTGGGGGTTGCCCCCGAGGGAATTCCGGTACATACTCTTCATGTGGCTCGTTAGTAGCAACGTTGGTTCTAGCCTGTTGAACTCCTTCCAGAGGTCCTCCTATGTTGGATCCCGTGGGTCTGCCCCCAAGCCCTTGTTGATTGCTTTGTGGCTCCATATCTCGTCCTCCATTGGGTTCCACAACCCTAGTCCCTTGTTCTGCATCCACAGCGGCTGTTGCTGTCCCTAGGTTCTGCATCCCTGCAGCTCTCATTTGCTCAAAGAAAGTCTGCATCATTTCATGTTGGTTCTTTAACAATCTTTCCTGCAAAGAGTTTGCCATAGCCTCCATTTCATCTCGGGTTATGTAGATTGAAGCTTGTCCTTCCCCGGCTCCGGAGGATGCTTGTTGACTTCCTCCTTGTTGGCTTCTATCAGCTCTCTGTCTTGTTTGTCGAGTCATTGTTTTTGAATCTGAGTCTTCCAAACTTTTCAAATCTGAACTTCAATCCGACGTAGCGGGTGCTAGTCCTTCTCAGTGAAAGCACCAAAGTGTTTGTGCCAAAATTGGTCACAAACCCCGAATACCGTGAAAGCACCAGTGTATGAATACAAATCAATAATATTCAAACACAAATCTCAGATCTCAGCAAATATTAAACAGTAATCCCAAAGTAAAGAACAGAGACACAAGTTTTATAGTGGTTCGGCTATCTTCGGCCTACGTCCACTCCAAAGTTTTTATCCTTTTATTGATTATCCTTGATGATTACAGATGATTACAGCAGTTATAACGTCCAAAACTTGAAGTAAATAGCAGCAATAATGATATGGAATGATTCTGGCAGCATCCAAGTGTCCTTTCACTCTCTAGAATCTCCGACCCCTTTTCTGAATGACCAGGGGCTCTATTTATAAGCGTAGGAGGCTGATATTTCTCCTAAAATCTGGGAAGACCACTTCATGCACGTGAGGGGGCCCACATGCCCGAAATCTGGAAGACCGGGCCCACCTTGGGATCGATTCGAAGTAAGGTTCGAATCGATCAAGAAATCATCCAATTGAGCTGAAATTTGGTGAGAACATTCTTCAACATGTATGTAAGCTCCTGTAAAAATTTCATTGCATTTGGATCAACGGTTTGGAAGATATGATCGATCCAAGTTCAAGAACCCGTGCGTCCTGAATGGTTCGAACCCATGCTTCGAAACCATCTATTTCGAAACCGTCCCCTTCGAACCCATAGGGCCGACTCCTTCGAATCCATACCCTTGCTTCGTATCTATCATCTTCGAATCCATGTCCTCTTCGAATCCATCTCCTTCTTCGAATCCATGTCCACTTCGAATCCATCTCCTTCTTCGAATCCATGTCCACTTCGAATCCATCTCCTTCTTCGAGTCCATCTTCATCTTCGAATCCATTACCTTCGAGTCCATCTTCATCTTCGAATCCATGATCTTCGAATCCATACCTATCGTTCGAATCCACCATCTTCGAGTCCATGTCCACCGTTCGAATCCATGTCCATTGCATTGAAGCTACTCCTTTCGAACCCATCTAGTTCCCATCGATTCGAAGCGTCATCGATGCGAACCTTATGGGTTCGAATCCTGATGGGTTCGAACCTGATCGGTTCGAACCGAGCGTCACTTTATCCCCTTTTTGATGGATTCGAACTACGTACTATTCCTACCTTGAATCCATCATATTTCCTTCATACGAACTCCGATTAACCTGAAATTTGAAACATAGCCTTTCGTAGTCCTTATCATCATTTCCAATCAATTTCGTCCCGATCGGACTTCAACAAAATTTTGACGATATCCATCGTAGCCTTATCTCCAGTCCTGATATCCATAATTCCTTGCCAATTTGTTGATATTCCAATTTTGACCAAAAAATGGGATAACATTACGGTAAAAAAGGATTACCGCGGCCCATCTTCGATTTACCATCGCTGGAGAGTGGTGCACCATGGTACTGTTCCGTTTCAAATCCATGCACGCATTTCTAAAAGTCGTACGACACTGTTTCGCCATTTCGGACAGATGTTGCACCATGCACCGTGGATGTTGCACCCCGTAGATATCGATTATTCGGACGGCCATAACTTCTGGCTCGTTTAGAGTTACGGGAGCTATAACCTGTCACAACGAAGGTCTCGATGAGTTCTACGGCTTTGACAGCTTTCATGCATCAACCGATAGATTAATGCCCAAAAAGGACAACCCGAATCTCAATCGGGTCTCGTAAGTATTTTACCCTACGTTTTTTCGACACGTGGATTTTTACGGTAAAACAGGATTACGGTGGCTGGCGTTCGATTTACCATCGCTGGACAGTGGTGCACCATGGTACTGTTCCGTTTCAAATCCATGCACGCATTTCTAAAAGTCGTACGACACTGTTTCGCCATTTCGGACGGATGTTGCACCTTGCACCATGGATGTTGCACCCTGTAGATATCGATTATTCGGACGGCCACAACTTCTGGCTCGTTTAGAGTTACGGGAGCCATAACCTGTCAAAACGAAGGCCTCGATGAGCTCTACGGCTTTGACGGCTTTCAGCCGTCATCGGATAGATTAATGCCCAAAAAGGACAACCCGAATCTCAATCGGGTCTCGTTAGTTTTTTACCCTTCGTTTTTTCGACACGTGGATTCTTACGGTAAAACAGTATTACCGTGGTTGGCCTCCGATTTACCATCGCTGGAGAGTGGTGCACCATGGTACTGTTCCATTTCAAATCCAAGCACGCATTTCTAAAAGTCGTACGGCACTTTTTCGCCATTTCGGACGGATGTTGCACCTTGCACCGTGGATGTTGCACCCTGTAGATATCGATTATTCGGACGGCCGCAACTTCTGGCTCGTTTAGAATTACGGGAGGCATAACCTGTCAAAACGAAGGCCTCGATGAGTTCTACGGCTTTGAAAGCTTTCAGCCGTCAACGGATAGATTAATGCCCAAAAAGGACAACCCGAATCTCAATCGGGTCTCGTAAGTTTTTTACCCTTTGTTTTTTCGACACATGGATTTTTATGGTAAAACGGGATACCGTGGCCCGTCTTCGACTTCCCATCGCTGGAGAGTGGTGCACCGTCGTAATCTTCCGTTTCAAATCCATGCACGCATTTCTAAAAGTCGTACGACACTGTTTCACCATTTCGGACGGATGTTGCACCTTGCACCGTGGATGTTGCACCCTGTAAATATCGATAATTCAAACGACAATAACTTCTGGCTCGTTTAGAGTTATGGGAGCCATAACCTGTCAAAACGAAGGCCTCGATGAGATCTACGGCTTTGACAGATTTCAGCCGTCAACGGATAGATTAATGCCCAAAAAGGACAACCCGAATCTCATTCGGGTCTCGTAAGTTTTTTACCCTTGGTTTTTTCGACACGTGGATTTTTATGGTAAAACAGGATTACGGTGGCTGGCCTTCGATTTACCAACGCTGGACAGTGGTGCACCATGGTACTGTTCCGTTTCAAATCCATGTACGCATTTCTAAAAGTCGTACGGCACTGTTTCGCCATTTCGGACGGATGTTGCACCTTGCACCGTGGATGTTGCACCCTGTAGATATCGATTATTCGGACGGCCACAACTTCTGGCTCGTTTAGAGTTACGGGAGCCATAACCTGTCAAAACGAAGGCCTCGATGAGCTCTACGGTTTTGACGGCTTTCAGCCGTCAACGGATAGATTAATGCCCAAAAAGGACAACCCGAATCTCAATCAGGTCTCGTTAGTTTTTTACCCTTCGTTTTTTCGACACGTGGATTTTTACGGTAAAACGGGATTACCGTGGCCTGTCTTCGACTTCCCATCGCTGGAGAGCGGTGCACCATGGTACTGTTCCGTTTCAAATCCATGCACGCATTTCTAAAAGTCGTACAACATTGTCTCACCATTTTGGACGGATGTTGCACCTTGCACCGTGGATGTTGCACCCTATAGATATCGATTATTCAAATGGCCATAACTTCTGGCTCGTTTAGAGTTACGGGAGCCATAACCTGTCAAAACGAAGGCCTCGATGAGTTCTACGGCTTTGACAGCTTTCAACCATCAACGGATAGATTAATGCCCAAAAAGGACAACCCGAATCTCAATCGGGTCTCGTAAGTTTTTTATCCTTCATTTTTTCGACACGTGGATTTTTACGGTAAAACAGGATTACGGTTGCTGGCCTTCGATTTACCATCGCTGGACAGTGGTGCACCATGGTACTGTTCCGTTTCAAATCCATGCATGCGTTTCTAAAAGTCGTACGGCACTGTTTCGCCATTTCGGACTGATGTTGCACCTTGCACCGTGAATGTTGCACCCTGTAGATATCGATTATTCGGACGGCCATAACTTCTTGGTCGTTTAGAGTTATGGGAGCCATAACCTGTCAAAACGAAGGCCACGATGAGTTCTACGGCTTTGACCGCTTTCAACCGTCAACGGATAGATTAATGCCCAAAAAGGACAACCCGAATCTCAATCGGGTCTCGTAAGTTTTTTACCCTTCGTTTTTTCGACACGTGGATTTTTATGGTAAAACAGGATTACCGTGGCCCGTCTTCGATTTACCATCGCTGGAGAGTGGTGCACCATGGTACTGTTCCGTTTCAAATCCATGCACGCATTTCTAAAAGTCGTACGACACTGTTTCGCCATTTCGGACAGATGTTGCACCATGCACCGTGGATGTTGCACCCCGTAGATATCGATTATTCGGACGGCCATAACTTGTGGCTCGTTTAGAGTTACGGGTGCTATAACCTGTCAAAACGAAGGCCTCGATGAGTTCTACGGCTTTGTCAGCTTTCATGCATCAATGGATAGATTAATGCCCAAAAAGGACAACCCGAATCTCAATCGGGTCTCGTAAGTTTTTTACCCTTCGTTTTTTCGACACGTGGATTTTTACGGTAAAACAGGATTACGGTGGCTGGCCTACGATTTACCATCGCTGGACAGTGGTGCACCATGGTACTGTTCCGTTTCAAATCCATGCATGCATTTCTAAAAGTCGTACGACACTGTTTCGCCATTTCGGACGGATGTTGCACCTTGCACCGTGGATGTTGCACCCTGTAGATATCGATTATTCGGACGGCCATAACTTCTGGCTTGTTTAGAGTTACAGGAGCCACAACCTGTCAAAACGAAGGCCTCGATGAGTTCTACGGCTTTGACAGCTTTCAGCTGTCAACGGATAGATTAATGCCCAAAAAGGACAACCCGAATCTTAATCGGGCCTCGTAAGTTTTTTACCCTTCGTTTTTTCGACACGTGGATTTTTACGGTAAAAAGGATTACCGTGGCTGGCCTTCGATTTACCATCGCTGGAGAGTGGTGCACCATGGTAATGTTCCGTTTCAAATTCATGCACGCATTTCTAAAAGTCGTACGCTCTGTTTCGCCATTTCGGACGGATGTTGCACCTTGCACCGTGGATGTTGCACCCTGTAGATATCGATTATTCGGACGGCCATAACTTCTGCCTCGTTTAGAGTTACGGGAGCCATAACCTGTCAAAACGAAGGCCTCGATGAGTTCTACGGATTAGACAGCACTCAGCCGTCAACGGATAGATTAATGCCCAAAAAGGACAGCCCGAATCTCAATCGGGTCTCGTAAGTTTTTTACCCTTCGTTTTTTCGACACGTGGATTTTTACGGTAAAACAGGATTTCCGTGGC
Organism: Allium cepa; assembly: GCA_030765085.1. Classification (NCBI taxonomy): domain Eukaryota; kingdom Viridiplantae; phylum Streptophyta; class Magnoliopsida; order Asparagales; family Amaryllidaceae; genus Allium; species Allium cepa. Next base: position 50,831,541 of record JASFAV010000020.1, read on the forward strand.
CCGTCTTCGACTTCCCATCGTTGGAGAGCGGTGCACCATGGTACTGTTCCGTTTCAAATCCATGCACGCATTTCTAAAAGTAGTACAACACTGTTTCACCATTTCGGACGGATGTTGCACCTTGCACCGTGGATGTTGCACCCTGTAGAAATCGATTATTCAAATGGCCATAACTTCTGTCTCGTTTAGAGTTACTGGAGCCATAACCTGTAAAAACGAAGGCCTCGATGAGTTCTACGGCTTTGACAGCTTTCAGCCGTCAACGGATAGATTAATGCCCAAAAATGACAACCCGAATCTCAATCGGGTCTCGTAAGTTTTTTATCCTTCGTTTTTTCGACACGTGGATTTTTATGGTAAAACAGGATTACGGTTGCCGGCCTTCGATTTTCAATCACTGGACAGTGGTGCACCATGGTACTGTTCCGTTTCAAATCCATGCATGCATTTCTAAAAGTCGTACGGCACTGTTTCGCCATTTCGGACGGATTTTGCACCTTGCACCGTGGATGTTGCACCGTGTAAATATCGATTATTCGGACGGCCATAACTTCTGGCTTGTTTAGAGTTACAGGAGCCACAACCTGTCAAAACAAAGGCCTCGATGAGTTCTACGGCTTTGACAGCTTTCAGCCGTCAACGGATAGATTAATGCCCAAAAAGGACAACCCGAATCTCAATCGGGCCACGTAAGTTTTTTACCCTTCGTTTTTTCGACACGTGGATTTTTACGGTAAAAAGGATTACCGTGGCTGGCCTTCGATTTACCATCGCTGGAGAGTGGTGCACCATGGTACTGTTCCGTTTCAAATTCATGCACGCATTTCTAAAAGTCGTACGCTCTGTTTCGCCATTTCGGACGGATTTGCACCTTGCACCGTGGATGTTGCACCCTGTAGATATCGATTATTTGGACGGCCATAACTGCTGCCTCGTTTAGAGTTACGGGAGCCATAACCTGTCAAAACGAAGGCCTCGATGAGTTCTACGGCTTTGATAGCTTTCAGCCGTCAACGGATAGATTAATGCCCAAAAAGGACAACCCGAATCTCAATCGGGTCTCGTAAGTTTTCTACCCTTCGTTTTTTCGACACGTGAATTTTTACGGTAAAACAGGATTACCGTGGCCCGTCTTCGATTTACCATCGCTGGAGAGTGGTGCACCATGGTATTGTTCCGTTTCAAATCCATGCACGCATTTCTAAAAGTCGTACGACACTGTTTCGCCATTTCGGACGGATGTGGCACGATGCACGGTGGATGTTGCACCCTGTAGATATCGATTATTCGGACGTCCATAACTTCTGGCTCGTTTAGAGTTACAGGAGCCATAACCTGTCAAAACGAAGGCCTCGATGAGTTCTACGTCTTTGACTGCTTTCAGCCGTCAATGGATAGATTAATGCCCAAAATGGACAACCCGAATCTCAATCGGGCCTCGTAAGTTTTTTACCCTTCGTTTTTTCGACACGTGGATTTTGACGGTAAAATAGGATTACCGTGGCTGGCCTTCGATTTACCATCGCTGGAGAGTGGTGCACCATGGTACTGTTCCGTTTCAAATCCATGCACGCATTTCTAAAAGTCGTACGGCTCTGTTTCGCCATTTCAGACGGATGTTGCACCTTGCACCGTGGATGTTGCACCCTATAAATATCGATTATTTGGACGGCCATAACTTCTACCTCGTTTAGAGTTACGGGAGCCATAACTTGTCAAAACGAAGGCCTGGATGAGTTCTACTGCTTTGGCAACTTTCAGCCGTCAACGGATAGATTAATGCCCAAAAAGGACTACCCGAATCTCAATCGGGTCTCGTAAGTTTTTTACCCTTCGTTTTTTCGACACGTGGATTTTTACGGTAAAACAGGATTACCGTGGCCCGTCTTCGATTTACCATCGCTGGAGAGTGGTGCACCATGGTACTGTTCCGTTTCAAATCCATGCACGCATTTCTAAAAGTCGTACGTCACTGTTTCGCCATTTCGGACGGATGTTGCACCATGCACCGTGGATGTTGCACCCCGTAGATATTGATTATTCGGACGGCCATAACTTCTGGCTCGTTTAGAGTTACCGGAGCTATAACCTGTCAAAACAAAGGCCTCGATGAGTTCTACGGCTTTGACAGCTTTCATGCATCAACGGATAGATTAATGCCCAAAAAAGGACAACCCGAATTTCAATCGGGTCTCGTAAGTTTTTTACCCCTCGTTTTTTCGACACGTGGATTTTTACGGTAAAACAGGATTACGGTGGCTGGCCTTCGATTTACCATCGCTAGACAGTGGTGCACCATGGTGCTGTTCCGTTTCAAATCCATGCACGCATTTCTAAAAGTCGTAAGGCACTGTTTCGCCATTTCGGACGGATGTTGCACCTTGCGCCGTGGATGTTGCACCCTGTATATATCAATTATTCGGACGACCATAACTTCTGGCTCGTTTAGAGTTACGGGAGTCATAACCTGTCAAAACGAAGGCCTCAATGAGTTATACCGCTTTGACAGCTTTCAGCCGTCAACAGATAGTTTAATGCCCAAAAAGGACAACCCGAATCTCAATCGGGTCTCGTAAGTTTTTTACCCTTCGTTTTTTCGACACGTGGATTTTTACGGTAAAACAGTATTACCGTGGTTGGCCTTCGATTTACCATCGCTGGAGAGTGGTGCACCATGGTACTATTCTGTTTCAAATCCATGCACGCATTTCTAAAAGTCGTACGGCACTTTTTCGCCATTTCGGACGGATGTTGCACCATGCACCGTGGATGTTGCACCCTGTAGATATCGATTATTCGGACGGCCACAACTTCTGGCTCGTTTAGAGTTACAGGAGCCTGTCAAAACGAAGGTCTCGATGAGTTCTACGGCTTTGACAGCTTTCAGCCGTCAACGGATAGATTAATGCCCAAAATGGACAACCCGAATCTCAATCGGGTCTCGTAAGTTTTTTACCCTTCGTTTTTTCGACACGTGGATTTTTACGGTAAAACGGGATTACCGTAGCCCGCCTTCGACTTTCCATCGCTGGAGAGCGGTGCACTATGGTACTGTTCCGTTTCAAATCCATGCACGCATTTCTAAAAGTAGTACAACACTGTTTCACCATTTCGGACGGATGCTGCACCTTGCACCGTGGATGTTGCACCCTGTAGATATCAATTATTCAAACGGCCATAACTTCTGGCTCGTTTAGAGTTACTGGAGCCATAACCTGTCAAAAGAAGGCCTCGACGAGTTCTACGGCTTTGACAGCTTTCAGCCGTCAACGGATAGATTAATGCCCAAAAAGGACAACCCGAATCTCAATCGGGTCTCGTAAGTTTTTTATCCTTCGTTTTTTCGACACGTGGATTTTTACGGTAAAACAGGATTACGGTTGCCGGCCTTCGATTTACCATCACTGGACAGTGGTGCACCATGGTACTGTTCCGTTTTAAATCGATGCATGCATTTCTAAAAGTCGTACGACACTGTTTCGCCATTTCGGACGGATGTTGCACCTTGCACCGTGAATGTTGCACCCTGAAGATATCGATTATTCGGACGGCCATAACTTCTGCCTTGTTTAGAGTTACAGGAGCCACAACCTGTCAGAACGAAGGCCTCGATGAGTTCTACGGCTTTGACAGCTTTCAGCCGTCAGCGGATAGATTAATGCCCAAAAAGGACAACCCGAATATCAATCGGGCCACGTAAGTATTTTACCCTTCGTTTTTTCGGCACGTGGATTTTTACGGTAAAAAGGATTACCGTGGCTGGGCTTCGATTTACCATCGCTAGAGAGTGGTGCACCATGGTACTGTTCCATTTCAAATTCATGCACGCATTTCTAAAAGTCGTACGCTCTGTTTCGCCATTTCGGACGGATGTTGCACCTTGCACCGTGGATGTTGCACCCTGTAGATATCGATTATTTGGACGGCCATAACTTCTGCCTCGTTTAGAGTTACGGGAGCCATAACCCGTCAAAACGAAGGCCTCGATGAGTTCTACGGCTTTGACAGCTTTCACCCGTCAACGGATAGATTAATGCCCAAAAAGGACAACCCGAATCTCAATCGGGTCTCGTAAGTTTTTTACCCTTCGTTTTTTCGACACGTGGATTTTTACGGAAAACAGGATTACCGTGGCCCGTATTCGATTTACCATCGCTGGAGAGTGGTGCACCATGGTATTGTTCCGTTTCAAATCCATGCACGCATTTCTAAAAGTCGTACGACACTGTTTCGCCATTTCGGACGGATGTTGCACCATGCACTGTGGATGTTGCACCCTGTAGATATCGATTATTCGGACGGCCATAACTTCTGGCTCGTTTAGAGTTATAGGAGCCATAACCTGTCAAAATGAAGGCCTCGATGTGTTCTACGGCTTTGACAACTTTCGGCCGTCAACGGATAGATTAATGCCCAAAAAGGACAACCCGAATCTCAATCGGGTCTCGTAAGTTTTTTACCCTTCGTTTTTTCAACACGTGGATTTTTACGGTAAAACAGGATTACGGTGGCTGGCCTTCGATTTACCATCGCTGGACAGTGGTGCACCATGGTACTGTTCCGTTTCAAATCCATGCACGCATTTCTAAAAGTCGTACGGCACTGTTTTGCCATTTCGGACGGATGTTGCACCTTGAGCCGTGGATGTTGCACCCTGTAGATATCGATTATTCGAACGGCCATAACTTCTGGCTCGTTTAGAGTTACGGAAGCCATAAACTGTCAAAACGAAGGCCTCGATGAGTTCTACGGCTTTGACTGCTTTCAGCCGTCAACGGATAGATTAATGTCCAAAAAGGACAACCCGAATCTCAATCGGGTCTCGTAAGTTTTTTATCCTTCGTTTATTTGACACGTGGATTTTTACGGTAAAACATGATTACGGTTGCCGGCCTTCGATTTACCATCACTGGACAGTGGTGCACCATGGTACTGTTCCGTTTCAAATCCATCCATGCATTTCTAAAAGTCGTACTACACTGTTTTGCCATTTCGGACGGATGTTGCACCTTGCACCGTGGATGTTGCGCCCTGTAGATATCGATTATTCGGACGGCCATAACTTCTGCCTTGTTTAGAGTTACAAGAGCCACAACCTGTCAAAACGAAGGCCTCGATGAGTTCTACGGCTTTGACAGCTTTCAGCCATCAACAGATAGATTAATGCCCAAAAAGGACAACCCGAATCTCAATCGGGCCTCGTAAGTTTTTTACCCTTCGTTTTTTCGACACGTGGATTTTTACGGTAAAAAGGATTACCGTGGCTGGCCTTCGATTTACCATCGCTGGAGAGTGGTGCACCACGGTACTGTTCCGTTTCAAATTCATGCACGCATTTCTAAAAGTCGTACGCTCTGTTTTGCCATTTCGGACGGATGTTGCACGTTGCACCGTGGATGTTGCACCCTGTAGATATCGATTATTTGGACGACCATAACTTCTGCCTCGTTCAGATTTACGGGAGCCATAACCTGTCAAAACGAAGGCCTCGATGAGTTCTACGGCTTTGACGGCTTTCAGCCGTCAACGGATAGATTAATGCCCAAAAAGGACAACCGAATCTCAATCGGGTCTCGTAAGTTTTTTACCCTTCGTTTTTTCGACACGTGGATTTTTACGGTAAAACAGGATTACCGTGGTCCGTCTTCGATTTACCATCGCTGGAGAGTGGTGCACCATGGTATTGTTCCGTTTCAAATCCATGCACGCATTTCTAAAAGTCGTACGGCACTGTTTCGCCATTTCGGACGGATGTTGCACCATGCACTGTGGATGTTGCACCCTGTAGATATCGATTATTTTGACGGCCATAACTTCTGGCTCGTTTAGAGTTACAGGAGCCATAACCTGTCAAAACGAAGGCCTCGATGCGTTCTACGGCTTTGACAGCTTTCAGCCGTCAACGGATAGATTAATGCCCAAAAAGGACAACCCGAATCTCAATCGGGTCTCGTAAGTTTTTTACCCTTCGTTTTTTCGACACGTGGATTTTTACGGTAAAACAGGATTACGGTGGCTGTCCTTCGATTTACCATCGATGGACAGTGGTGCACCATGGTACTGTTCCGTTTCAAATCCATGCACGCATTTCTAAAAGTCGTACGGCACTGTTTCGCCATTTCGGACGGATGTTGCACCTTGAGCCGTGGATGTTGCACCCTGTAGATATAGATTATTCGGACGACCATAACTTCTGGCTCGTTTAGAGTTACGGGAGCCATAGCTTGTCAAAACGAAGGCCTCGATGAGTTCTACGGCTTTGACTGCTTTCAGCCGTCAAAGGATAGATTAATGCCCAAAAAGGACAACCCGAATCTCAATCGGGTCTCGTAAGTTTTTTATCCTTTGTGTTTTCGACACGTGGATTTTTACGGTAAAACAGGATTACGGTTGCCGGCCTTCGATTTACCATCACTGGACAGTGGTGCACCATGGTACTGTTCCGTTTCAAATCCATGCATGCATTTCTAAAAGTCGTACGGCACTGTTTCGCCATTTCGGACGGATGTTACACCTTGCACCGTGGATGTTGCACACTGTAGATATCGATTATTCGGACGGCCATGACTTCTGGCTTGTTTAGAGTTAGAGGAGCCACAACCTGTCAAAACGAAGGCCTCGATGAGTTCTACGGCTTTGACAGCTTTCAGCCGTCAACAGATAGATTAATGCCCAAAAAGGACTACCCGAATCTCAATCGGGCCTCGTAAGTTTTTGACCCTTCGTTTTTTTGACACGTGGATTTTTACGGTAAAAAGGAATACCGTGGCTGGCCTTCGATTTACCATTGTTGGAGAGTGGTGCACCATGGTACTGTTCCGTTTCAAATTCATGCATGCATTTCTAAAAGTCGTACGCTCTGTTTCGCCATTTCGGACGGATGTTGCACCTTGCACCGTGGATGTTGCACCCTGTAGATCTCGATTATTTGGACGGCCATAACTTCTGCCTCGTTTAGAGTTACGGGAGCCATAACCTGTCAAAACGAAGGCCTCGATGAGTTCTACGGCTTTGACAGCTTTCAGCCGTCAACGGATAGATTAATGCCCAAAAAGGACAACCCGAATCTCAATCGGGTCTCGTAAGTTTTTTACCCTTCGTTTTTTTGACACGTGGATTTTTACGGTAAAACAGGATTACCGTGGCCCGTCTTCGATTTACCATCGCTGGAGAGTGGTGCACCATGGTATTGTTCCGTTTCAAATCCATGCACGCATTTTTAAAAGTCGTACGGCATTGTTTCGCCATTTCGGACGGATGTTGCACCATGCACTGTGGATGTTGCACCCTGTAGATATCGATTATTCGGACGGCCATAACTTCTGGCTCGTTTAGGGTTACAGGAGCCATAACCTGTCAAAACGAAGGCCTCGATGAGTTCTACGGCTTTGGCTGCTTTCAGCCGTCAACGGATAGATTAATGTCCAAAAAGGACAACCCGAATCTCAATCGGATCTCGTAAGTTTTTTACCCTTCGTTTTTTCGACACGTGGATTTTTACGGTAAAACGGGATTACCTGGCCCGTCTTCGACTTCCCATCGCTGGAGAGCGGTGCACCATGGTACTGTTCCGTTTCAAATCCATGCAAGCATTTCTAAAAGTAGTACAACACTGTTTCACCATTTCGGACGGATGTTGCACCTTGCACCGTGGATGTTGCACCCTGTAGATATCGATTATTCAAATGGCCATAACTTCTGGCTCGTTTAGAGTTACTGGAGCCATAACCTGTCAAAACGAAGGCCTCGATGAGTTTTACGGCTTTGACAGCTTTCAGCCGTCAACGGATAGATTAATGCCCAAAAAGGACAACCCAAATCTCAATCAGGTCTCGTAAGTTTTTTATCCTTCTTTTTGTCGATACGTGGATTTTTACGGTAAAACAAGATTACGGTTGCCGGCCTTCGATTTTCCATCACTGGACAGTGGTGCACCATGGTACTATTCCGTTTCAAATCCATGCATGCATTTCTAAAAGTCGTACGGCACTGTTTCGCCATTTCGGACGGATGTTGCACCTTGCACCGTGGATGTTGCACCCTGTAGATATCGATTATTCGGACGGCCATAACTTCTGCCTTGTTTAGAGTTACAGGAGCCACAACCTGTCAAAACAAAGGCCTCGATGATTTCTACGGCTTTGACAGCTTTCAGCCGTCAACGGATAGATTAATGCCCAAAAAGGACAACCCGAATCTCAATCGGGCCACGTAAGTTTTTTACCCTTCGTTTTTTCGACACGTGGATTTTTACGGTAAAAAGGATTACCGTGGCTGGCCTTCGATTTACCATCGCTGGAGAGTGGTGCACCATGGTACTGTTCCGTTTCAAATTCATGCACGCATTTCTAAAAGTCGTACGCTCTGTTTCGCCATTTCGGACGGATGTTGCACCTTGCACCGTTGATGTTGCACCCTGTAGATATCGATTATTTGGACGGCCATAACTTCTGCCTCGTTTAGAGTTACGGGAGCCATAACCTGTCAAAACGAAGGCCTCGATGAATTCTACGGCTTTGACAGCTTTCAGCCGTCAACGGATAGATTAATGCCCAAAAAGGACAACCGAATCTCAATCGGGTCTCGTAAGTTTTTTACCCTTCGTTTTTTCGACACGTGGATTTTTACGGTAAAACAGGATTACCGTGGTCCGTCTTCGATTTACCATTGCTGGAGAGTGGTGCACCATGGTATTGTTCCGTTTCAAATCCATGCACGCATTTCTAAAAGTCGTACGGCACAGTTTCGCCATTTCGGACGGATGTTGCACCATGCACTGTGGATGTTGCACCCTGTAGATATCGATTATTTTGACGGCCATAACTTCTGGCTCGTTTAGAGTTACAGGAGCCATAACCTGTCAAAACGAAGGCCTCGATGCGTTCTACGGCTTTGATAGCTTTCAGCCGTCAACGGATAGATTAATGCCCAAAAAGGACAACCCGAATCTCAATCGGGTCTCGTAAGTTTTTTACCCTTCGTTTTTTCGACACGTGGATTTTTACGGTAAAACAGGATTACGGTGGCTGTCCTTCGATTTACCATCGATGGACAGTGGTGCACCATGGTACTGTTCCGTTTCAAATCCATGCACGCATTTCTTAAAGTCGTACGGCACTGTTTCGCCATTTCGAACGGATGTTGCACCTTGAGCCGTGGATGTTGCACCCTGTAGATATAGATTATTCGGACGACCATAACTTCTGGCTCGTTTAGAGTTACGGGAGCCATAACCTGTCAAAACGAAGGCCTCGATGAGTTCTACGGCTTTGACTGCTTTCAGCCGTCAACGGATAGATTAATGCCCAAAAAGGACAACCCGAATCTCAATCGGGTCTCGTAAGTTTTTTATCCTTCGTGTTTTCGACACGTGGATTTTTACGGTAAAACAGTATTACGGTTGCCGGCCTTCGATTTACCATCACTGGACAGTGGTGCACCATGGTACTGTTCCGTTTCAAATCCATGCATGCATTTCTAAACGTCGTATGGCACTGTTTCGCCATTTCGGACGGATGTTGCACCTTGCACCGTGGATGTTGCACCCTGCAGATATCGATTATTCGGACGGCCATAACTTCTGCCTTGTTTAGAGTTACAGGAGCCACAACCTGTCAAAACGAAGGCCTCGATCAGTTCTACGGCTTTGACAGCTTTCAGCCGTCAACAGATAGATTAATGCCCAAAAAGGACTACCCGAATCTCAATCGGGCCTCGTAAGTTTTTTACCCTTCGTTTTTTCGACACGTGGATTTTTACGGTAAAAAGGATTACCGTGGCTGTCCTTCGATTTACCATGGCTGGAGAGTGGTGCACCATGGTACTATTCCGTTTCAAATTCATGCACGCATTTCTAAAAGTCGTACGCTCTGTTTCGCCATTTCGGACGGATGTTGCACCTTGCACCGTGGATGTTGCACCCTATAGATCTCGATTATTTGGACGGCCATAACTTCTGCCTCGTTTAGAGTTACGGGAGCCATAACCTGTCAAAACGAAGGCCTCGATGAGTTCTACGGCTTTGACAGCTTTCAGCCTTCAACGGATAGATTAATGCCCAAAAAGGACAACCCGAATCTCAATCGGGTCTCGTAAGTTTTTTGCCCTTCGTTTTTTCGACACGTGGATTTTTACGGTAAAACAGGATTACCGTGGCCCGTCTTCGATTTACCATCGCTGGAGAGTGGTGCACCATGGTATTGTTCCGTTTCAAATCCATGCACGCATTTTTAAAAGTCGTACGGCATTGTTTCGCCATTTCGGACGGATGTTGCACCATGCACTGTGGATGTTGCACCCTGTAGATATCGATTATTCGGACGGCCATAACTTCTGGCTCGTTTAGGGTTACAGGAGCCATAACCTGTCAAAACGAAGGCCTCGATGAGTTCTACGGCTTTGACTGCTTTCAGCCGTCAACGGATAGATTAATGTCCAAAAAGGACAACCCGAATCTCAATCGGATCTCGTAAGTTTTTTACCCTTCGTTTTTTCGACACGTGGATTTTTACGGTAAAACGGGATTACCTGGCCCGTCTTCGACTTCCCATCGCTGGAGAGCGGTGCACCATGGTACTGTTCCGTTTCAAATCCATGCAAGCATTTCTAAAAGTAGTACAACACTGTTTCACCATTTCGGACGGATGTTGCACCTTGCACCGTGGATGTTGCACCCTGTAGATATCGATTATTCAAATGGCCATAACTTCTGGCTCGTTTAGAGTTACTGGAGCCATAACCTGTCAAAACGAAGGCCTCGATGAGTTTTACGGCTTTGACAGCTTTCAGCCGTCAACGGATAGATTAATGCCCAAACAGGACAACCCGAATCTCAATCGGGTCTCGTAAGTTTTTTATCCTTCGTTTTTTCGACACGTGGATTTTTACGGTAAAACAGGTTTACCGTGGTCCGTCTTCGATTTACCATCGCTGGAGAGTGGTGCACCATGGTATTGTTCCGTTTCAAATCCATGCACGCATTTCTAAAAGTCGTACGGCACTGTTGCGCCATTTCGGACGGATGTTGCACCATGCACTGTGGATGTTGCACCCTGTAGATATCGATTATTTTGACGGCCATAACTTCTGGCTCGTTTAGAGTTATAGGAGCCATAACCTGTCAAAACGAAGGCCTCGATGCGTTCTACGGCTTTGATAGCTTTCAGCCGTCAACGGATAGATTAATGCTCAAAAAGGACAACCCGAATCTCAATCGGGTCTCGTAAGTTTTTTACCCTTCGTTTTTTCGACACGTGGATTTTTACGGTAAAACAGGATTACGGTGGCTGTCCTTCGATTTACCATCGATGGACAGTGGTGCACCATGGTACTGTTCCGTTTCAAATCCATGCACGCATTTCTAAAAGTCGTACGGCACTGTTTCGCCATTTCGAACGGATGTTGCACCTTGAGCCGTGGATGTTGCACCCTGTAGATATAGATTATTCGGACGACCATAACTTCTGGCTCGTTTAGAGTTACGGGAGCCATAACCTGTCAAAACGAAGGCCTCGATGAGTTCTACGGCTTTGACTGCTTTCAGCCGTCAACGGATAGATTAATGCCCAAAAAGGACAACCCGAATCTCAATCGGGTCTCGTAAGTTTTTTATCCTTCGTGTTTTCGACACGTGGATTTTTACGGTAAAACTGTATTACGGTTGCCGGCCTTCGATTTACCATCACTGGACAGTGGTGCACCATGGTACTGTTCCGTTTCAAATCCATGCATGCATTTCTAAAAGTCGTACGGCACTGTTTCTCCATTTCGGACGGATGTTGCACCTTGCACCGTGGATGTTGCACCATGCAGATATCGATTATTCGGACGGCCATAACTTCTGGCTTGTTTAGAGTTACAGGAGCCACAACCTGTCAAAACGAAGGCCTCGATGAGTTCTACGGCTTTGACAGCTTTCAGCCGTCAACAGATAGATTAATGCCCAAAAAGGACTACCCGAATCTCAATCGGGCCTCGTAAGTTTTTTACCCTTCGTTTTTTCGACACGTAGATTTTTACGGTAAAAAGGATTACCGTGGCTGTCCTTCGATTTACCATGGCTGGAGAGTGGTGCACCATGGTACTATTCCGTTTCAAATTCATGCACGCATTTCTAAAAGTCGTACGCTTTGTTTCGCCATTTCGGACGGATGTTGCACCTTTCACCGTGGATGTTGCACCCTGTAGATCTCGATTATTTGGACGGCCATAACTTCTGCCTCGTTTAGAGTTACGGGAGCCATAACCTGTCAAAACGAAGGCCTCGATGAGTTCTACGGCTTTGACAGCTTTCAGCCTTCAACGGATAGATTAATGCCCAAAAAGGACAACCCGAATCTCAATCGGGTCTCGTAAGTTTTTTACCCTTCGTTTTTTCGACACGTGGATTTTTACGGTAAAGCAGGATTACCGTGGCCCGTCTTCGATTTACCATCGCTGGAGAGTGGTGCACCATGGTATTCTTCCGTTTCAAATCCATGCACGCATTTTTAAAAGTCGTACGGCATTGTTTCGCCATTTCGGACGGATGTTGCACCATGCACTGTGGATGTTGCACCCTGTAGATATCGATTATTCGGACGGCCATAACTTCTGGCTCGTTTAGGGTTACAGGAGCCATAACCTGTCAAAACGAAGGCCTCGATGAGTTCTACGGCTTTGACTGCTTTCAGCCGTCAACGGATAGATTAATGTCCAAAAAGGACAACCCGAATCTCAATCGGATCTCGTAAGTTTTTTACCCTTCGTTTTTTCGACACGTGGATTTTTACGGTAAAACGGGATTACCTGGTCCGTCTTCGACTTCCCATCGCTGGAGAGCGGTGCACCATGGTACTGTTCCGTTTCAAATCCATGCAAGCATTTCTAAAAGTAGTACAACACTGTTTCACCATTTCGGACGGATGTTGCACCTTGCACCGTGGATGTTGCACCCTGTAGATATCGATTATTCAAATGGCCATAACTTCTGGCTCGTTTAGAGTTACTGGAGCCATAACCTGTCAAAACGAAGGCCTCGATGAGTTTTACGGCTTTGACAGCTTTCAGCCATCAACGGATAGATTAATGCCCAAAAAGGACAACCCGAATCTCAATCGGGTCTCGTAAGTTTTTTACCCTTCGTTTTTTCGATACGTGGATTTTTACGGTAAAACAGGATTACCGTGGCCCGTCTTTGATTTACCATCGCTGGAGAGTGGTGCACCATGGTATTGTTCCGTTTCAAATCCATGCACGCATTTCTAAAAGTCGTACGGCACTGTTTCGCCATTTCGGACGGATGTGGCACCATGCACGGTGGATGTTGCACCCTGTAGATGTCGATTATTCGGACGGCCATAACTTCTGGCTCGTTTAGAGTTACAGGAAACATAACCTGTCAAAACGAAGGCCTGCATGAGTTCTACGTCTTTGACTGCTTTCAGCCGTCAATGGATAGATTAATGCCCAAAAAGGACAACCCGAATCTCAATCGGGCCTCGTAAGTTTTTTACCCTTCGTTTTTTCGACACGTGGATTTTTACGGTAAAATAGGATTACCGTGGCTGGCCTTCGATTTACCATCGCTGGAGAGTGGTGCACCATGGTACTGTTCCGTTTCAAATCCATGCACGCATTTCTAAAAGTCGTACGGCTCTGTTTCGCCATTTCGGACGGATGTTGCACCTTGCACCGTAGATGTTGCACCCTGTAAATATCGATTATTTGGACGGCCATAACTTCTGCCTCGTTTAGAGTTACGGGAGTCATAACCTGTCAAAACGAAGGCCTCGATGAGTTCTACGGCTTTGACAACTTGCAGCCGTCAACGGATAGATTAATGCCCAAAAAGTACAACCCGAATCTCAATCGGGTCTCGTAAGTTTTTTACCCTTCGTTTTTTCGACACGTGGATTTTTACGGTAAATCAGGATTACCGTGGCCCGTCTTCGATTTACCATCGCTGGAGAGTGGTGCACCATGGTACTGTTCCGTTTCAAATCCATGCACGCATTTCTAAAAGTCGTACGACACTGTTTCTCCATTTCGGACGGATGTTGCACCATGCACCGTGGATGTTGCACCCCGTAGATATCGATTATTCGGACGGCCATAACTTCTGGCTCGTTTAGAGTTACGGGAGCTATAACCTGTCAAAACAAAGGTCTCGATGAGTTCTACGGCTTTGACAGTTTTCATGCATCAACGGATAGATTAATGCCCAAAAAGGACAACCCGAATCTCAATCGGGTCTCGTAAGTTTTTTACCCTTCGTTTTTTGGACACGTGGATTTTTACGGTAAAACAGGATTACGGTGGCTGGCCTTCGATTTACCATCGCTGGACAGTGGTGCACCATGCTGCTGTTCCGTTTCAAATCCATGCACGCATTTCTAAAAGTCGTAAGGCACTGTTTCGCCATTTCGGACGGATGTTGCACCTTGCGCCATGGATGTTGCACCCTGTATATATCAATTATTCGGACGACCATAACTTCTGGCTCGTTTAGAGTTACGGGAGTCATAACCTGTCAAAACGAAGGCCTCGATGAGTTCTTCTGCTTTGATAGCTTTCAGCCGTCAACAGATAGTTTAATGCCCAAAAAGGACAACCCGAATCTCAATCGGGTCACGTAAGTTTTTTACCCTTCGTTTTTTCGACACGTGGATTTTTACGGTGAAACAGTATTACCGTGGTTGGCCTTCGATTTACCATCGCTGGAGAGTGGTGCACCATGGTACTGTTCCGTTTCAAATCCATGCACGCATTTCTAAAAGTCGTACGGCACTTTTTCGCCATTTCGGACGGATGTTGCACCATGCACCGTGGATGTTGCACCCTGTAGATATCGATTATTCGGATGGCCACAACTTCTGGCTCGTTTAGAGTTACGGGAGCCATAACCTGTCAAAACGAAGGCCTCGATGAGTTCTACGGCTTTGACAGCTTTCAGCCATCAACGGATAGGTTAATGCCCAAAAAGGACAACCCGAATCTCAATCGGGTCTCGTAAGTTTTTTACCCTTCGTTTTTTCGGCACGTGGATTTTTACGGTAAAACGGGATTACCGTGGCCCGTCTTCGACTTCCCATCGCTGGAGAGCGGTGCACCATGGTACTGTTCCGTTTCAAATCCATGCACGCATTTGTAAAAGTAGTACAACACTGTTTCACCATTACGGACGGATGCTGCACCTTGCACCGTGGATGTTGCACCTTGTAGATATTGATTATTCAAACGGCCATAACTTCTGGCTCGTTTAGAGTTGCTGGAGGCATAACCTGTCAAAACGAAGGCCTCGACGAGTTCTACGGCTTTGACAGCTTTCAGCCATCAACGGATAGATTAATGCCCAAAAAGGACAACCCGAATCTCAATCGGGTCTCGTAAGTTTTTTATCCTTCGTTTTTTCGACACGTGGATTTTTACGGTAAAACAGGATTACGATTGCCGGCCTTCGATTTACCATCACTGGACAGTGGTGCACCATGGTACTGTTCCGTTTCAAATCCATGCATGCATTTCTAAAAGTCGTACGACACTGTTTCGCCATTTCGGACGGATGTTGCACCTTGCACCGTGGATGTTGCACCCTGTAGATATCGATTATTCGGACGGCCATAACTTCTGGCTTGTTTAGAGTTACAGGAGCCACAACCTGTCAGAACGAAGGCCTCGATGAGTTCTACGGATTTGACAGCTTTCAGCCGTCAACGGATAGATTAATGCCCAAAAAGGACAACCCGAATCTCAATCGGGCCACGTAAGTTTTTTACCCTTCGTTTTTTCGGCACGTGGATTTTTACGGTAAAAAGGATTACCGTGGCTGGCCTTCGATTTACCATCGCTAGAGAGTGGTGCACCATGGTACTGTTCCGTTTCAAATTCATGGACGCATTTCTAAAAGTCGTACGTTCTGTTTCGCCATTTCGGACGGATGTTGCACCTTGCACCGTGGATGTTGCACCCTGTAGATATCGATTATTTGGACGGCCATAGCTTCTGCCTCGTTTAGAGTTACGGGAGCCATAACCTGTCAAAACGAAGGCCTCGATGAGTTCTACGGCTTTGACTGCTTTCACCCGTCAACGGATAGATTAATGCCCAAAAAGGACAACCCGAATCTCAATCGGGTCTCCTAAGTTTTTTATCCTTCGTTTTTTCGACACGTGGATTTGCCCGTATTCGATTTACCATCGCTGGAGAGTGGTGCACCATGGTATTGTTCCGTTTCAAATCCATGCACGCATTTTTAAAAGTCGTACGGCACTGTCTCGCCATTTCGGACGGATGTTGCACCATGCACTGTGGATGTTGCACCCTGTAGATATCGATTATTCGGACGGCCATAACTTCTGGCTCGTTTAGAGTTATAGGAGCCATAACCTATCAAAATGAAGGCCTCGATGTGTTCTACGGCTTTGACAGCTTTCAGCCGTCAACGGATAGATTAATGCCCAAAAAGGACAACCCGAATCTGAATCGGGTCTCGTAAGTTTTTTACCCTTCGTTTTTTCGACACGTTGATTTTTACGGTAAAGCAGGATTACGGTGGCTGGCGTTCGATTTACCATCGCTGGACAGTGGTGCACCATGGTACTGTTCCGTTTCAAATCCATGCACGCATTTCTAAAAGTCGTACGGCACTGTTTCGCCATTTCGGACGGATGTTGCACCTTGAGCCGTGGATGTTGCACCCTGTAGATATCGATTATTCGAACGGCCATAACTTCTGGCTCGTTTAGAGTTACGGGAGCCATAACCTGTCAGAACGAAGGCCTCGATGAGTTCTACGGCTTTTACTGCTTTCAGCCGTCAACGGATAGATTAATGCCCAAAAAGGACAACCCGAATCTCAATCGGGTCTCGTAAGTTTTTTATCCTTCGTTTATTCGACACGCGGATTTTTACGGTCAAACAGGATTACGGTTGCCGGCCTTCGATTTACCATCACTGGACAGTGGTGCACCATGGTACTGTTCCGTTTCAAATCCATGCATGCATTTCTAAAAGTCGTACGGCACTGTTTGGCCATTTCGGACGGATGTTGCACCTTGCACCGTGGATGTTGCACCCTGTAGATATCGATTATTCGGACGGCCATAACTTCTGGCTTGTTTAGAGTTACAGGAGCCACAACCTGTCAAAACGAAGGCCTCGATGAGTTCTATAACTTTGACAGCTTTCAGCCGTCAACAGATAGATTAATGCCCAAAAAGGACTACCCGAATCTCAATCGGGCCTCGTAAGTTTTTTACCCTTCGTTTTTTCGACACGTGGATTTTTACGGTAAAAAGGATTACCGTGGCTGGCCTTCGATTTACCATCGCTGGAGAGTGGTGCACCATGGTACTGTTCCATTTTAAATTCGTGCACGCATTTCTAAAAGTCGTACGCTCTGTTTCGCCATTTCGGACGGATGTTGCACCTTGCACCGTGGATGTTGCACCCTGTAGATCTCGATTATTTGGACGGCCATAACTTCTGCCTCGTTTAGAGTTACGGGAGCCATAACCTGTCAAAACGAAGGCCTCGATGAGTTCTACGGCTGTGACAGCTTTCAGCCGTCAACGGATAGATTAATGCCCAAAAAGGACAACCTGAATCTCAATCGGGTCTCGTAAGTTTTTTACCCTTCGTTTTTTCGACACGTGGATTTTTACGGTAAAACAGGATTACCGTGGCCCGTCTTCGATTTACCATCGCTGGAGAGTGGTGCACCATGGTATTGTTCTGTTTCAAATCCATGCACGCATTTTTAAAAGTCGTACGGCATTGTTTCGCCATTTCGGACGGATGTTGCACCATGCACTGTGGATGTTGCACCCTGTAGATATCGATTATTCGGACGGCCATAACTTCTGGCTCGTTTAGGGTTACAGGAGCCATAACCTATCAAAACGAAGGCCTCGATGAGTTCTACGGATTTGACTGCTTTCAGCCGTCAACGGATAGATTAATGTCCAAAAAGGACAACCCGAATCTCAATCGGATCTCGTAAGTTTTTTACCCATCGTTTTTTCGACACGTGGATTTTTACGGTAAAACGGGATTACCTGGCCCGTCTTCGACTTCCCATCGCTGGAGAGCGTTGCACCATGGTACTGTTCCGTTTCAAATCCATGCAAGCATTTCTAAAAGTAGTACAACACTGTTTCACCATTTCGGACGGATGTTGCACCTTGCACCGTGGATGTTGCACCCTGTAGATATCGATTATTCAAATGGCCATAACTTCTAGCTCGTTTAGAGTTACTGGAGCCATAACCTGTCAAAACGAAGGCCTCGATGAGTTTTACGGCTTTGACGACTTTCAGCCGTCAACGGATAGATTAATGCCAAAAAAGGACAACCCGAATCTCAATCGGGTCTCGTAAATTTTTTATCCTTTTTTTTCGATACGTGGATTTTTACGGTAAAACAGGATTACGGTTGCCGGCCTTCGATTTTCCATTACTGGACAGTGGTGCACCATGGTACTGTTCCGTTTCAAATCCATGCATGCATTTCTAAAAGTCGTACGGCACTGTTTCGCCATTTCGGACGGATGTTGCAACTTGCACCGTGGATGTTGCACCCTGTAGATATCGATTATTCGGACGGCCATAACTTCTGCCTTGGTTAGAGTTACAGGAGCCACAACCTGTCAAAACGAAGGCCTCGATGATTTCTACGGCTCTGACAGCTTTCAGCCGTCAACGGATAGATTAATGCCCAAAAAGGACAACCCGAATCTCAATCGAGCCACGTAAGTTTTTAACCCTTCGTTTTTTCGACACGTGGATTTTTACGGTAAAAAGGATTACCGTGGCTGGCCTTCGATTTACCATCGCTGGAGAGTGGTGCACCATGGTACTGTTCCGTTTCAAATTCATGCATGCATTTCTAAAAGTCGTACGCTCTGTTTCGCCATTTCGAACGGATGTTGCACCTTGCACCGTGGATGTTGCACCCTGTAAATATCGATTATTTGGACGGCCATAACTACTGCCTCGTTTAGAGTTACGGGAGCCATAACCTGTCACAACGAAGGCCTCGATGAGTTCTACGGCTTTGATAGCTTTCAGCCATCAACGGATAGATTAATGCCCAAAAAGGACAACCCGAATCTCAATCGGGTCTCGTAAGTTTTTTACCCTTCGTTTTTTCGACACGTGGATTTTTACGGTAAAACAGGATTACCGTGGCCCGTCTTTGATTTACCATCGCTGGAGAGTGGTGCACCATGGTATTGTTCTATTTCAAATCCATGCACGCATTTCTAAAAGTCGTACGGCACTGTTTCGCCATTTCGGACGGATGTGGCACCATGCACGGTGGATGTTGCACCCTGTAGATGTCGATTATTCGGACGGCCATAACTTCTGGCTCGTTTAGAGTTACAGGAGCCATAACCTGTCAAAACGAAGGCCTCGATGAGTTCTACGTCTTGGACTACTTTCAGCCGTCAATGGATAGATTAATGCCCAAAAAGGACAACCCGAATCTCAATCGGGCCTCGTAAGTTTTTTACCCTTCGTTTTTTCGACACGTGGATTTTTACGGTAAAATAGGATTACCGTGGCTGGCCTTCGATTTACCATCGCTGGAGAGTGGTGCACCATGGTACTGTTCCGTTTCAAATCCATGCACGCATTTCTAAAAGTCGTACGGCTCTGTTTCGCCATTTCGGACGGATGTTGCACCTTGCACCGTGGATGTTGCACCCTGTAAATATCGATTATTTGGACGGCCATAACTTCTGCCTCGTTTAGAGTTACGGGAGCCATAACCTGTCAAAACGAAGGCCTCGATGAGTTCTACGGCTTTGACAACTTTCAGCCGTCAACGGATAGATTAATGCCCAAAAAGGACAACCCGAATCTCAATCGGGTCTCGTAAGTTTTTTACCCTTCGTTTTTTCGACACGTGGATTTTTACGGTAAAACAGGATTACCGTGGCCCGTCTTCGATTTACCATCGCTGGAGAGTGGTGCACCATGGTACTGTTCCGTTTCAAATTCATGCACGCATTTCTAAAAGTCGTACGACACTGTTTCTCCATTTCGGACGGATGTTGCACCATGCACCGTGGATGTTGCACCCCGTAGATATCGATTATTCGGACGGCCATAACTTCTGGCTCGTTTAGAGTTACGGGAGCTATAACCTGTCAAAACAAAGGCCTCGATGAGTTCTACGGCTTTGACAGTTTTCATGCATCAACGGATAGATTAATGCCCAAAAAGGACAACCCGAATCTCAATCGGGTCTCGTAAGTTTTTTACCCTTCGTTTTTTCGACACGTGGATTTTTACGGTAAAACAGGATTACGGTGGCTGGCCTTCGATTTACCATCGCTGGACAGTGGTGCACCATGGTGCTGTTCCGTTTCAAATCCATGCACGCATTTCTAAAAGTTGTAAGGCACTGTTTCGCCATTTTGGACGGATGTTGCACCTTGCGCCATGGATGTTGCACCCTGTATATATCAATTATTCGGACGACCATAACTTCTGGCTCGTTTAGAGTTACGGGAGTCATAACCTGTCAAAACGAAGGCCTCGATGAGTTCTACTGCTTTAATAGCTTTCAGCCGTCAACAGATAGTTTAATGCCCAAAAAGGACAACCCGAATCTCAATCGGGTCTCGTAAGTTTTTTACCCTTCGTTTTTTCGACACGTGGATTTTTACGGTAAAACAGTATTACCGTGGTTGGCCTTCGATTTACCATCGCTGGAGAGTGGTGCACCATGGTACTGTTCCGTTTCAAATCCATGCACGCATTTCTAAAAGTCGTACGGCACTTTTTCTCCATTTCGGACGGATGTTGCACCATGCACCGTGGATGTTGCACCCTGTAGATATCGATTATTCGGATGGCCACAACTTCTGGCTCGTTTAGAGTTACGGGAGCCATAACCTGTCAAAACGAAGGCCTCGATGAGTTCTACGGCTTTGACAGCTTTCAGCCGTCAACGGATAGGTTAATGCCCAAAAAGGACAACCCGAATCTCAATCGGGTCTCGTAAGTTTTTTACCCTTCGTTTTTTCGACACGTGGATTTTTACGGTAAAATGGGATTACCGTGGCCCGTCTTCGACTTCCCATCGCTGGAGAGAGGTGCACCATGGTACTGTTCCGTTTCAAATCCATGCACGCATTTCTAAAAGTAGTACAACACTGTTCACCATTACGGACGGATGCTGCACCTTGCACCGTGGATGTTGCACCCTGTAGATATCGATTATTCAAACGGCCATAACTTCTGGCTCGTTTAGAGTTGCTGGAGACATAACCTGTCAAAACGAAGGCCTCGACGAGTTCTACGGCTTTGACAGCTTTCAGCCATCAACGGATAGATTAATGCCCAAAAAGGACAACCCGAATCTCAATCGGGTCTCGTAAGTTTTTTATCCTTTGTTTTTTCGACACGTGGATTTTTACGGTAAAACAGGATTACGGTTGCCGGCCTTCGATTTACCATCACTGGACAGTGGTGCACCATGGTACTGTTCCGTTTCAAATCCATGCATGCATTTCTAAACGTCCTACGACACTGTTTCGCCATTTCGGACGGATGTTGCACCTTGCACCGTGGATGTTGCACCCTGTAGATATCGATTATTCGGACGACCATAACTTCTGGCTTGTTTAGAGTTACAGGAGCCACAACCTGTCAGAACGAAGGCCTCGATGAGTTCTACGGATTTGACAGCTTTCAGCCGTCAACGGATAGATTAATGCCTAAAAAAGACAACCCGAATCTCAATCGGGCCACGTAAGTTTTTTACCCTTCGTTTTTTCGGCACGTGGATTTTTACGGTAAAAAGGATTACCGTGGCTGGCCTTCGATTTACCATCGCTAGAGAGTGGTGCACCATGGTACTGTTCCGTTTCAAATTCATGGACGCATTTCTAAAAGTCTTACGTTCTGTTTCGCCATTTCGGACGGATGTTGCACCTTGCACCGTGGATGTTGCACCCTGTAGATATCGATTATTTGGACGGCCATAGCTTTGGCCTCGTTTAGAGTTACAGGAGCCATAACCTGTCAAAACGAAGGCCTCGATGAGTTCTACGGCTTTGACTGCTTTCACCCGTCAACGGATAGATTAATGCCCAAAAAGGACAACCCGAATCTCAATCGGGTCTCCTAAGTTTTTTACCCTTCGTTTTTTCGACACGTGGATTTGCCCGTATTCGATTTACCATCGCTGGAGAGTGGTGCACCATGGTATTGTTCCGTTTCAAATCCATGCACGCATTTCTAAAAGTCGTACGGCACTGTCTCGCCATTTCGGACGGATGTTGCACCATGCACTGTGGATGTTGCACCCTGTAGATATCGATTATTCGGACGGCCATACCTTCTGGCTCGTTTAGAGTTATAGGAGCCATAACCTATCAAAATGAAGGCCTCGATGTGTTCTACGGCTTTGACAACTTTCAGCCGTCAACGGATAGATTAGTGCCCAAAAAGGACAACCCGAATCTGAATCGGGTCTCGTAAGTTTTTTACCCATCGTTTTTTCGACACGTGGATTTTTACGGTAAAACAGGATTACGGTGGCTGGCCTTCGATTTACCATCGCTGGACAGTGGTGCACCATGGTACTGTTCCGTTTCAAATCCATGCACGCATTTCTAAAAGTCGTACGGCACTGTTTCTCCATTTTGGACGGATGTTGCACCTTGAGCCGTGGATGTTGCACCCTGTAGATATCGATTATTCGAACGGCCATAACTTCTGGCTCGTTTAGAGTTACGGGAGCCATAACCTGTCAGAACGAAGGCCTCGATGAGTTCTACGGCTTTTACTGCTTTCAGCCATCAACGGATAGATTAATGCCCAAAAAGGACAATCCGAATCTCAATCGGGTCTCGTAAGTTTTTTATCCTTCGTTTATTCGACACGTGGATTTTTACGGTAAAACAGGATTACGGTTGCCGGCCTTCGATTTACCATCACTGGACAGTGGTGCACCATGGTACTGTTCCATTTCAAATCCATGCATGCATTTCTAAAAGTCGTACGGCACTGTTTGGCCATTTCGGACGGATGTTGCACCTTGCACCGTGGATGTTGCACCCTGTAGATATCGATTATTCGGACGGCCATAACTTCTGGCTTGTTTAGAGTTACAGGAGCCACAACCTGTCAAAACAAAGGCCTCGATGAGTTCTACGGCTTTGACAGCTTTCAGCCGTCAACAGATAGATTAATGCCCAAAAAGGACTACCCGAATCTCAATCGGGCCTCGTAAGTTTTTTACCCTTCGTTTTTTCGACACGTGGATTTTTACGGTAAAAAGGATTACCGTGGCTGGCCTTCGATTTACCATCGCTGGAGAGTGTTGCACCATGGTACTGTTCCGTTTCAAATTCATGCACGCATTTCTAAAAGTCGTACGCTCTGTTTCGCCATTTCGGACGGATGTTGCATCTTGCACCGTGGATGTTGCACCCTGTAGATATCGATTATTTCGACGGCCATAACTACTGCCTCGTTTAGAGTTACGGGAGACATAACCTGTCAAAACGAAGGCCTCGATGAGTTCTACGGCTTTGATAGCTTTCAGCCGTCAACGGATAGATTAATGCCCAAAAAGGACAACCCGAATCTCAATCGGGTCTCGTATGTTTTTTACCCTTCGTTTTTTCGACACGTGGATTTTTACGGTAAAACAGGATTACCGTGGCCCGTCTTTGATTTACCATCGCTGGAGAGTGGTGCACCATGGTATTGTTCCGTTTCAAATCCATGCACGCATTTCTAAAAGTCGTACGGCACTGTTTCGCCATTTCGGACGGATGTGGCACCATGCACGGTGGATGTTGCACCCTGTAGATGTCGATTATTCGGACGGCCATAACTTCTGCCTCGTTTAGGGTTACAGAAGCCATAACCTGTCAAAACGAAGGCCTCGATGAGTTCTACGTCTTTGACTGCTTTCAGCCGTCAATGGATAGATTAATGCCCAAAAAGGACAACCCGAATCTCAATCGGGCCTCGTAAGTTTTTTACCCTTCGTTTTTTCGACACGTGGATTTTTACGGTAAAATAGGATTACCGTGGCTGGCCTTCGATTTACCATCGCTGGAGAGTGGTGCACCATGGTACTGTTCTGTTTCAAATCCATTCACGCATTTCTAAAAGTCGTACGGCTCTGTTTCGCCATTTCGGACGGATGTTTCACCTTGCACCGTGGATGTTGCACCCTGTAAATATCGATTATTTGGACGGCCATAACTTCTACCTCGTTTAGAGTTACGGGAGCCATAACCTGTCAAAACGAAGGCCTCGATGAGTTCTACGACTTTGACAACTTTCAGCCGTCAACGGATAGATTAATGCCCAAAAAGGATAACCCGAATCTCAATCGGGTCTCGTAAGTTTTTTACCCTTCGTTTTTTCGACACGTGGATTTTTACGGTAAAACAGGATTACCGTGGCCCGTCTTCGATTTACCATCGCTGGAGAGTGGTACACCATGGTACTGTTCCGTTTCAAATCCATGCACGCATTTCTAAAAGTCGTACGACACTGTTTCGCCATTTCGGACGGATGTTGCACCATGCACCGTGGATGTTGCACCCCGTAGATATCGATTATTCGGACGGCCATAACTTCTGGCTCGTTTAGAGTTACGGGAGCTATAACCTGTCAAAACAAAGGCTTCGATGAGTTCTACGGCTTTGACAGTTTTCATGCATCAACGGATAGATTAATGCCCAAAAACGACAACCCGAATCTCAATCGGGTCTCGTAAGTTTTTTACCCTTCGTTTTTTCGACACGTGGATTTTTACGGTAAAACAGGATTACGGTGGCAGGCCTTCGATTTACCATCGCTGGACAGTGGTGCACCATGGTGCTGTTCCGTTTCAAATCCATGCACGCATTTCTAAAAGTCGTAAGGCACTGTTTCGCCATTTCGGACGGATGTTGCACCTTGCGCCGTGGATGTTGCACCCTGTATATATCAATTATTCGGACGACCATAACTTCTGGGTCGTTTAGAGTTACGGGAGTCATAACCTGTCAAAACGAAGGCCTCAATGAGTTCTACCGCTTTGATAGCTTTCAGCCGTCAACAGATAGTTTAATGCCCAAAAAGGACAACCCGAATCTCAATCGGGTCTCGTAAGTTTTTTACCCTTCGTTTTTTCGACACGTGAACTTTTACGGTAAAACCGTATTACTGTGGTTGGCCTTCGATTTACCATCGCTGGAGAGTGGTGCACCATGGTACTTGTTATCCCGCTTTTTGGCAAAGCCGTGATACCAAAAGATTGGTCGAAAACGAAAGACAGTTCGTCTCAGAGATTGGTTATACTTCACTTTACTATGGATATCGATGAATCTTGTCCGAGTCCGGAACGGGCCAAAATTGGTAGAGCATGACAATAAAGATCGTATGAGTCGTCATTTCAAATTTCAAGTCAATCCGAGTTCGTATGCTCGAGATAGGATGGATTCAAATTGAGAAAAGTGGTCACTGTCTGTTTCGAACCCATCACACTGGAGTGCTTCGAACCCATCCACTTCGAACCCATCCAATACTCATTGCTTCGAACCCATCCACTTCGAACCCATCCAATACTCACTGCTTCGAAACCATCACTCCGCTAACTTCGAACCGATCGATTCGAACCGATCAGGCATGATATTGGTCACTTCGAGTCGATCGGTTCGTGACCCTTCGGATGGATGTGTTCGAATCCATCATCCTCCATCTACTTCGAACCGATTGCCTTCGAATCCATCGCGGAGCTCCACTTCGTATCCATCACATATGCGAGCTTGACATCGATACGCAGGGAGCTCCCTCCCCTCGGTTCGAAGTAGGCAGATGCAGTTGATCGATTCAAACTACGCAACGGTCATCGATACGAAGTCGGCGAAATCCCCGGGTTCGAAGCGGTCAACACGGAGAGAAAGTAGGATCGATGCGAGGAGTGCGCGACACGTCACTAGGTAACACGTGCTTCCATCGATTCGAATGCTTGGGTTCGAAGTCATGGGTTCGAACGACACAGCCAACCAAGAAAACCCCATTTCGAACCGAGCATATCACCTCAACCACAAATCCAAATGCAACCAAATTTTTACAGTAGCTTCCATATGAGGTAAAGATTGTCCCTGCCAAGTTTCAGCTCGATTGGACCATTTCTTGATGGGTTCGAAATCACTTCGAACCGATGTCAGATCGAGACGAAACTTGGTGGGATCGGTCGCGTGGGCCCACTCACGTGCCAGAAGAGGTCTCCCGAAGTTTCAGCCAGATCTGGGCCTCCAACGCCTATAAATAGCACCCTGAAGCCTTCAGAAAGGGGGACCTTCCGAGAACTTCTGCCATTGAACGCTGAGACTCTGCCGGATTAACGTCTATTGATCAGAATCACTGTTGTATTCAGATTTCAAAGCTATTATCTACTGTAATCCGTTGTAATCGATTGGATCGAGCAAAGCAATAAAGAGAAATCCTTCAAAGTGGACGTAGGCACGAACGCCGAACCACTATAAATCCTGTGTTTGTGATTGTTGTTTGTGAATTACTGTGATTTATTACCTAGAGCTGAATTTTATATTGATTGTTGCTGAGTTCTGTGTTGATTATTATCAAGTTCAATACGCAAACAGGTGCTTTCGTGATATTGGGTGTTTGTGACCAATTTTGGCGCAAACAGTACTGTTCCGTTTCAAATCCATGCACACATTTCTAAAAGTCGTACGACACTTTTTCGCCATTTCGGACGGATGTTGCACCATGCACCGTGGATGTTGCACCCTGTAGAAATCGATTATTCGGACGGCCACAACTTCTGGCTCGTTTAGAGTTGCGGGAGCCATAACCTGTCAAAACGAAGGCCTCGATGAGTTTTCCGGCTTTGACAACTTTCAGCCGTCAACGGATAGGTTAATGCCCAAAAAGGACAACCCGAATCTCAATCGGGTCTCGTAAATTTTTTACCCTTCGTTTTTTCGACACGTGGATTTTTACGGTAAAACGGGATTACCGTGGCCCGTCTTCGACTTCCCATCGCTGGAGAGCGGTGCACCATGGTACTGTTCCGTTTCAAATCCATGCACGCATTTCTAAAAGTAGTACAACACCGTTTCACCATTACGGACGGAAGCTGCACCTTACACCGTGGATGTTGCTCCCTGTAGATATCGATTATTCAAACGGCCATAACTTCTGGCTCGTTTAGAGTTGCTGGGGCCATAACCTGTCAAAACGAAGGCCTCGACGAGTTCTACGGCTTTGACAGCTTTCAGCCGTCAACGGATAGATTAATGCCCAAAAAGGACAACCCGAATCTCAATCGGGTCTCGTAAGTTTTTTATCCTTCGTTTTTTCGACACGTGGATTTTTACGGTAAAACAGGATTACGGTTGCCGGCCTTCGATTTACCATCACTGGACAGTGGTGCACCATGGTACTGTTCTGTTTCAAATCCATGCATGCATTTCTAAAAGTCGTACGACACTGTTTCGCCATTTCGGACGGAAGTTGCACCTTGCACCGTGGATGTTGCACCCTGTAGATATCGATTATTCGGACGGCCATAACTTCTGGCTTGTTTAGAGTTACAGGAGCCACAACCTGTCAGAACGAAGGCCTCGATGAGTTCTACGGATTTGACAGCTTTCAGCCGTCAACGGATAGATTAATGCCCAAAAAGGACAACCCGAATCTCAATCGGGCCACGTAAGTTTTTTACCTTTCGTTTTTTCGGCACGTGGATTTTTACGGTAAAAAGGATTACCGTGGCTGGCCTCCGATTTACCATCGCTAGAGAGTGGTGCACCATGGTACTGTTCCGTTTCAAATTCATGCACGCATTTCTAAAAGTCGTACGTTCTGTTTCGCCATTTCGGACGGATGTTGCACCTTGCACCGTGGATGTTGCACCCTGTAGATATCGATTATTTGGACGGCCATAGTTTCTGCCTCGTTTAGAGTTACGGGAGCCATAACCTGTCAAAACGAAGGCCTCGATGAGTTCTACGGCTTTGACAGCTTTCACCCGTCAACGGATAGATTAATGCCCAAAAAGGACAACCCGAATCTCAATCGGGTCTCGTAAGTTTTTTACCCTTCGTTTTTTCGACACGTGGATTTTTACGGTAAAACAGGATTACCGTGGCCCGTATTCGATTTACCATCACTGGAGAGTGGTGCACCATGGTATTGTTCCGTTTCAAATCCATGCACGCATTTCTAAAAGTCGTACGGCACTGTCTCGCCATTTCGGACGGATGTTGCACCATGCACTGTGGATGTTGCACCCTATAGATATCGATTATTCAGACGGCCATAACTTCTGGCTCGTTTAGAGTTATAGGAGCCATAACCTGTCAAAACGAAGGCCTCGATGAGTTCTACGACTTTGACAGCTTTCAGCCGTCAACGGATAGATTAATGCCCAAAAAGGACAACCCGAATCTCTATCGGGTCTCGTAAGTTTTTTACCCTTCGTTTTTTCGACACGTGGATTTTTACGGTAAAACAGGATTACGGTTGCCGGCCTTCGATTTACCATCACTGGACAGTGGTGCACTATGGTACTGTTCCGTTTCAAATCCATGCATGCATTTTTAAAAGTCGTACGGCACTGTTTCGCCATTTCGGACGGATGTTGCACTCTGTAGATATCGATTATTCGGACGGCCATAACTTCTGGCTTGTTTAGAGTTACAGGAGCCACAACCTGTCAAAAAGAAGGCCTCGATGAGTTCTATGGTTTTGACAGCTTTCAGTCGTCAACGGATAGATTAATGCCCAACAAGGACCACCCGAATCTCAATCGGGCCACGTAAGTTTTTTACCCTTCGTTTTTTCGACACGTGGATTTTTACGGTAAAAAGGATTACCGTGGCTGGCCTTCGATTTACCATCGCTGGAGAGTGGTGCACCATGGTACTGTTCCGTTTCAAATTCATGCACGCATTTCTAAAAGTCGTATGCTCTGTTTCGCCATTTCGGACGGATGTTGCACCTTGCACCGTGGATGTTGCACCCTGTAGATATCGACTATTTGGATGGCCATAACTTCTGCCTCGTTTTGATTTACGGGAGCCATAACCTATCAAAACGAAGGCCTCGATGAGTTCTACGGCTTTGATAGCTTTCACCCGTCAACGGATAGATTAATGCCCAAAAAGGACAACCCGAATCTCAATCGGGTCTCGTAAGCTTTTTACCCTTCGTTTTTTCGACACGTGGATTTTTACGGTAAAACAAGATTACCGTGGCTCGTCCTCGATTTACCATCACTGGAGAGTGGTGCACCATGGCATTGTTCCGTTTCAAATCCATGCACGCATTTCTAAAAGTCGTATGGCACTGTTTCGCCATTTCGGACAGATGTTGCACCATGCACTGTGGATGTTGCACCCTGTAGATATCGATTATCCGGACGGCCATAACTTCTGGCTCGTTTAGAGTTACAGGAGCCATAAACTGTCAAAACGAAGGCCTCGATGTGTTCTACGGCTTTGACAGCTTTCAGCCGTCAACGGATAGATTAGTGCCCAAAAAGGACAACCCGAATCTCAATCGGGCCTCGTAAGTTTTTTACCCTTCGTTTTTTCGACAGGTGGATTTTTACGGTAAAACAGGATTACGGTGGCTGGCCTTCGATTTACCATCGCTGGACAGTGGTGCACCATGGTGCTGTTCCGTTTAAAATCCATGCACGCATTTCTAAAAGTCGTACGCTCTGTTTCGCCATTTCGGACGGATGTTGCACCTTGCACCGTGGATGTTGCACCCTGTAGATATCGATTATTTGGACGGCCATAACTTCTGCCTCGTTTAGAGTTACGGGAGCCATAACCTGTCAAAACCAAGGCCTCGATGAGTTCTACGGCTTTGATAGCTTTCAGCCGTCAACGTATAGATTAATGCCCAAAAAGGACAACCCGAATCTCAATCGGGTCTCGTAAGTTTTTTACCCTTTGTTTTTTCGACACGTGGATTTTTGCGGTAAAACAGGATTACCGTGGCCCGTCTTCGATTTACCATCGCTGGAGAGTGGTGTACCATGGTATTGTTCCGTTTCAAATCCATGCACGCATTTCTAAAAGTCGTACGGCACTGTTTCGCCATTTCGGACGGATGTTGCACCATGCACTGTGGATGTTGCACCCTGTAGATATCGATTATTCGGACGGCCATAACTTCTGGCTCGTTTAGGATTACAGGAGACATAACCTGTCAAAACGAAGGCCTCGATGAGTTCTACGGCTTTGACAGCTTTCAGCCGTCAACTGATAGATTAATGCCCAAAAAGGACAACCCGAATCAAAATCGGGTCTCGTAAGTTTTTTACCCTTCGTTTTTTCGACACGTGGATTTTTACGGTAAAACAGGATTACGGTGGATGGCCTCCAATTTACCATCGCTGGACAGTGGTGCACCATGGTACTGTTCCGTTTCAAATCCATGCATGCATTTCTAAAAGTCGTACGGCACTGTTTCGCCATTTCGGACGGATGTTGCACCTTGAGCCGTGGATTTTGCACCCTGTAGATATCGATTATTCGGACGGCCATAACTTCTGGCTTGTTTAGAGTTACAGGAACCACAACCTGTCAAAACGAAGGCCTCGATGAATTCCACGGCTTTGACCGCTTTCAGCCGTCAACAGATAGATTAATGCCCAAAAAGGACAACCCGAACCTCAACGGGCCTCGTAAGTTTTTTACCCTTCGTTTTTTCGACACGTGGATTTTTACGGTAAAAAGGATTACCAAGGCTGGACTTCGATTTACCATCGCTGGAGAGTGGTGCACCATGGTACTGTTCCGTTTCAAATTTATGCACGCATTTCTAAAAGTCGTACGCTCTGTTTCGCCATTTCGGACGGATGTTGCACCTTGCACCGTGGATGTTGCACCCTGTAGATATCGATTATTTGGACGGCCATAACTTCTGCCTCGTTTAGAGTTACGGGAGCCATAACCTGTCAAAACCAAGGCCTCGATGATTTCTACGGCTTTGACAGCTTTCAGCCGTCAACGGATAGATTAATGCCCAAAAAGGACAACCCGAATCTCAATCGGGCCTCGTAAGTTTTTTACCCTTCGTTTTTTCGACATGTGGATTTTTATGGTAAAACGGGATTACCGTGGCCCGTCTTCGACTTCCCACCCCTGGAGAGCGGTGCACCATGGTACTGTTCCATTTCAAATCCTTGCACGCATTTCTAAAAGTCGTACAACACTGTTTCGCCATTTCGGACGGATGTTGCACCTTGCACCGTGGATATTGCACCATGTAGATATCGATTATTCAAACGGCCATAACTTCTGGCTCGTTTAGGGTTATAGGAGCCATAACCTGTCAAAACGAAGGCCTCGATGAGTTCTACGGCTTTGACAGCTTTCAGCCGTCAACGGATAGATTAATGCCCAAAAAGGACAACCCGAATCTCAATCGGGTCTCGTAAGTTTTGTACCCTTCGTTTTTTCGACACGTGGATTTTTACGGTAAAACAGGATTACGGTGGCTGGCCTTCGATTTTCCATCGCTGGACAGTGGTGCACCATGGTACTGTTCCGTTTCAAATCCATGCACGCATTTCTAAAAGTCGTACGGCACTGTTTCGCCATTTCGGACAGATGTTGCACCTTGAGCCGTGGATGTTGCACCCTGTAGATATCGATTATTCGGACGGCCATAACTTCTGGCTCGTTTAGAGTTACGGGAGCCATAACCTGTCAAAACGAAGGCCTCGATGAGTTCTACGGCTTTGACTGCTTTCAGCCGTCAAAGGATAGATTAATGCCCAAAAAGGACAACCCGAATCTCAATCCGGTCTCGTAAGTTTTTTATCCTTCGTTTTTTCGACACGTGGATTTTCACGGTAAAACAGGATTACGGTTGCCGGCCTTCGATTTACCATCACTGGACAGTGGTGCACCATGGTACTGTTCCGTTTCAAATCCATGCATGCATTTCTAAAAGTCGTACGGCACTGTTTCGCCATTTCGGACGGATGTTGCACCTTGCACCGTGGATGTTGCACCCTGTAGATATCGATTATTCGGACGGCCATAACTTCTGGCTTGTTTAGATTTACAGGAGCCACAACCTGTCAAAACGAAGGCCTCGATGAGTTCTACGGCTTTGACAGCTTTCAACCGTCAACGGATAGATTAATGCCCAAAAAGGACAACCCGAATCTCGATCGGGTCTCGTAAGTTTTTTACCCTTCGTTTTTTCGACACGTGGATTTTTACGGTAAAACGGGATTACCGTGGCCCGTCTTCGAGTTCCCATCGCTAGAGATTGGTGCACCATGGTACTGTTTCGTTTCAAATACATGCACGCATTTCTAAAATCCGTACGGCACTGTTTCGCCATTTCGGACGGATGTTGCACCTTGCACCGTGGATGTTGCACCCTGTAGATATCGATTATTCGGACGGCCATAACTTCTGGCTTGTTTAGAGTTACAGGAGCCACAACCTGTCAGAACGAAGGCCTCGATGAGTTCTACGGATTTGACAGCTTTCAGCCGTCAACGGATAGATTAATGCCTAAAAAAGACAATCCGAATCTCGATCGGGTCTCGTAAGTTTTTTACCCTTCGTTTTTTCGACACGTGGATTTTTACGGTAAAACGGGATTACCGTGGCCCCTCTTCGAGTTCCCATCGCTGGAGATTGGTGCACCATGGTACTGTTCTGTTTCAAATCCATGCACGCATTTCTCAAAGTCGTACGGCACTGTTTCGCCGTTTAGGACGGATGTTGCACCTTGCACCGTGGATGTTGCACCCTGTAGATATCGATTATTCGGACGGCCACAACTTCTGGCTCGTTTAGAGTTACGGGAGCCATAACCTGTCAAAATGAAGGCCTCAATGAGTTCTACGGCTTTGACAGCTTTCAGCCGTCAACGGATAGATTAGTGCCCAAAAAGGACAACCCGAATCTCAATCGGGCCTCGTAAGTTTTTTACCCTTCGTTTTTTCGACATGTGGATTTTTACGGTAAAACGGGATTACCGTGGCCCGTCTTTGACTTCCCACCCCTGGAGAGCGGTGCACCATGGTACTGTTCCGTTTCAAATCCATGCACGCATTTCTAAAAGTCGTACAGCACTGTTTCACCATTTCGGACGGATGTTACACCTTGCACCGTGGATGTTGCACCCTGTAGATATCGATTATTCAAACGGCCATAACTTCTGGCTCGTTTAGAGTTACGGGAGCCATAACCTGTCAAAACGAAGGCCTCGATGAGTTCTACTGCTTTGACAGCTTTCATCCATCAACTGATAGATTAATGTCCAAAAAGGACAACCCGAATCTCAATCGGGTCTCGTAAGTTTTTTATCCTTCGTTTTTTCGACACGTGAATTTTTACGGTAAAACAGGATTACGGTTGCTGGCCTTCGATTTACCATCACCGGACAGTGGTGCACCATGGTACTGTTCCGTTTCAAATCCATGCATGCATTTCTAAAAGTCGTACGGCACTATTTCGCCATTTCGGACGGATGTTGCACCTTGCACCGTGGATGTTGCACCCTGTAGATATTGATTATTCGGACGGCCACAACTTCTGGCTCGTTTAGAGTTACGGGAGCCATAACCTGTCAAAACGAAGGCCTCGATGAGTTCTACGGCTTTGACAGCTTTCAGCCGTCAACGGATAGATTAATGCCCAAAAAGGACAACCCGAATCTCAATCGGGTCTCGTAAGTTTTTTATCCTTCGTTTTTTCGACACGTGGATTTTTACGGTAAAACAGGATTATGGTTGCTGGCCTTCGATTTACCATCGCTGGACAGTGGTGCACCATGGTACTGTTCCGTTTCAAATCCATGCATGCATTTCTAAAAGTCGTACGGCACTGTTTCGCCATTTCGGACGGATGTTGCCCTTTGCACCGTGGATGTTGCACCCTGTAGATATCGATTATTCGGACGGCCATAACTTCTGGCTCGTTTGGAGTTACGGGAGCTATACCTGTCAAAACAAAGGCCACGATGAGTTCTACGGCTTTGACAGCTTTCATGCATCAACGGATAGATTAATGCCCAAAAAGGACAACCCGAATCTCAATCGGGTCTCGTAAGTTTTTTACCCTTCGTTTTTTCGACACGTGGATTTTTACGGTAAAACAGGATTACGGTGGCTGGCCTCCGATTTACCATCGCTGGATAGTGGTACACCATGGTACTATTCCGTTTCAAATCCATGCACGCATTTCTAAAAGTCGTAAGGCACTGTTTCGCCATTTCGGACGGATGTTGCACCTTGCGCCGTGGATGTTGCACCCTATAGATATCGATTATTCGGACGGCCATAACTTCTGGCTCGTTTAGAGTTACGGGAGCCATAACCTGTCAAAACGAAGGCCTCGATGAGTTCTACCGCTTTGACATCTTTCAGCCGTAAACGGATATATCAATGCCCAAAAAGGACAACCCGAATCTCAATCGGGTCTCGTAAGTTTTTTACCCTTCGTTTTTTCGACACGTGGATTTTTACGGTAAAACAGTATTACCGTGGTTGGCCTTCGATTTACCATCGCTGGAGAGTGGTGCACCATGGTACTGTTCCGTTTCAAATCCATGCACGCATTTCTAAAAGTCGTACGGCACTTTTTCGCCATTTCGGACGGATGTTGCACCTTGCACCGTGGATGTTGCACCCTGTAGATATCGATTATTCGGACGGCCACAACTTCTGGCTCGTTTAGAGTTACGGGAGCCATAACCTGTCAAAACGAAGGCCTCGATGAGTTCTACGGCTTTGACAGCTTTCAGCCTTCAACGGATAGATTAATGCCCAAAAAAGACAACCCGAATCTCAATCGGGTCTCGTAAGTTTTTTACCCTTCGTTTTTTCGACACGTGGATTTTTATGGTAAAACGGGATTACCGTGGCCCGTCTTCGACTTCCCATCGCTGGAGAGCGGTGCACTATGGTACTGTTCCGTTTCAAATCCATGCATGCATTTCTAAAAGTCGTACAACACTGTTGCACCATTTCGGACGGATGTTGCACCTTGCACCGTGGATGTTGCACCCTGTAGATATCGATTATTCAAACGGCCATAACTTCTTGCTCGTTTAGAGTTACTGGAGCCATAACCTGTCGAAACGAAGGCCTCGATGAGTTCTATGGCTTTGACAGCTTTTAGCCATCAACAGATAGATTAATGCCCAAAAAAGATTATGGTAAAACCGGATTACGGTTGATGGCCTTCGATT
Source organism: Allium cepa (assembly GCA_030765085.1). Lineage (NCBI taxonomy): Eukaryota > Viridiplantae > Streptophyta > Magnoliopsida > Asparagales > Amaryllidaceae > Allium > Allium cepa. Next base: position 50,866,742 of record JASFAV010000020.1, read on the forward strand.
TACCATCGCTGGACAGTGGTGCACCATGGTACTGTTCCGTTTCAAATCCATGCATGCATTTTTAAAAGTCGTACGGCACTGTTTCGCCATTTCGGACGGATGTTGCACCTTGCACCGTGGATGTTGCACCCTGTAGATATCGATTATTCCGACGGCCATAACTTCTGGCTTGTTTAGAGTTACGGGAGCCACAACCTGTTAAAACGAAGGCCTCGATGAGTTCTACGGCTTTGACAGCTTTCAGCCGTCAACGGATAGATTAATGTCCAAAAAGGACAACCCGAATCTCAATCGGGCCTCGTAAGTTTTTTACCCTTCGTTTTTTCGACACGTGGATTTTTATGGTAAAATAGGATTACCGTGGCTGGCCTTCGATTTACCATCGCTGGAGAGTGGTGCACCATGGTACTGTTCCGTTTCAAATCCATGCACGCATTTCTAAAAGTCGTACGGCTCTATTCCGCCATTTCGGACGGATGTTGCACCTTGCACCGTGGATGTTGCACCCTGTAGATATCGATTATTTGGACGGCCATAACTTCTGCCTCGTTTAGAGTTACGGGAGCCATAACCTGTCAAAACGAAGGCCTCGATGAGTTCTACGGCTTTGACAACTTTCATCCGTCAACGGATAGATTAATGCCCAAAAAGGACAACCCGAATCTCAATCGGGTCTCGTAAGTTTTTTATCCTTCGTTTTTTCGACACGTGGATTTTTATGGTAAAACAGGATTACGGTTGCTGGCCTTCGATTTACCATCGCTGGACAGTGGTGCACCATGGTACTGTTCCGTTTCAAATGCATGCATGCGTTTCTAAAAGTCGTACGACACTGTTTCGCCATTTCGGACGGATGTTCCACCTTGCACCGTGGATGCTGCACCCTGTAGATATCGATTATTTGGACGTCCATAACTTCTGCCTAGTTTAGAGTTACGGGAGCCACAACCTGTCAAAACGAAGGCCTCGATGAGTTCTACGGCTTTGACGGCTTTCAGCCGTCAACGGATAGATTAATGCCCAAAAAGGACATCCCGAATCTCAATCGGGCCTCGTAAGTTTTTTACCCTTCGTTTTTTCGACACGTGGATTTTTACGGTAAAATAGGATTACCGTGGCTGGCCTTCGATTTACCATCGCTGGAGAGTGGTGCACCATGGTACTGTTCCGTTTCAAATCCTTGCACGCATTTCTAAAAGTCGTACGGCTCTGTTTCGCCATTTTGGACGGATGTTGCACCTTGCACCGTGGATGTTGCACCCTGTAGATATCGATTATTTAGACGGCCATGACTTCTGCCTCGTTTAGACTTACGGGAGCCATAACCTGTCAAAACGAAGGCCTCGATGAGTTCTACGGCTTTGACAGCTTTCAGCCGTCAACAGATAGATTAATGCCTAAAAAAGACAACCCCAATCTCAATCGGGTCTCGTAAGTTTTTTACCCTTCGTTTTTTCGACACGTGGATTTTTACGGTAAAACAGGATTACCGTGGCCCGTCTTCGATTTACCATCGCTGGAGAGTGGTGCACCATGGTACTGTTCTGTTTCAAATCCATGCACGCATTTCTAAAAGTCGTACGGCACTGTTTCGCCATTTCGGACGGATGTTGCACCATGCACCGTGGATGTTTCACCCTGTAGATATCGATTATTCGGACGGCCATAACTTCTGGCTCGTTTAGAGTTACGGGAGCCATAACCTGTCAAAACGAAGGCCTCGATGAGTTCTACGGCTTTGATAGCTTTCAGCCGTCAACGGATAGATTAATGCCCAAAAAGGATGACCCGAATCTCAATCGGGTCTTGTAAGTTTTTTACCCTTCGTTTTTTCGACACATGGATTTTTACGGTAAAACAGGATTACGGTGGCTGGCCTTCGATTTACCATCGCTAGACAGTGGTGCACCATGGTATTGTTCCGTTTCAAATCCATGCATGCATTTCTAAAAGCCGTACGGCACTGTTTCGCCATTTCGGACGGATGTTGCACCTTGCGCCGTGGATGTTGCACCCTGTAGATATCGATTATTCGGACGGCCATAACTTCTGGCTCGTTTAGAGTTACGGGAGCCATAACCTGTCATAACGAAGGCCTCGATGAGTTCTACGGATTTGACAGCTTTCAGCCGTCAACGGATAGATTAATGCCCAAAAAGGACAACCCGAATCTCAATCGGGTCTCATAAGTTTTTTACCCTTCGTTTTTTCGACACGTGGATTTTTACGGTAAAACAGGATTACCGTGGTTGGCCTTCGATTTACCATCGCTGGAGAGTGGTGCACCATGGTACTGTTCCGTTTCAAATCCATGCACGCATTTCTAAAAGTCGTACGGCACTTTTTCGCCATTTCGGACGGATGTTGCACCTTGCACCGTGGATGTTGCACCCTGTAGATATCGATTATTCGGACGGCCATAACTTTTGGCTCGTTAAGAGTTACGGGAGCCATAACCTGTCAAAACGAAGACCTCGATGAGTTCTATGGCTTTGACAGCTGTTATCCCATTTTTTGGTCAAAACTGGAATATCAACAAATTGGCAAGGAATTATGAATATCAGGATTGGAGAACGGTTGGAATCAAGGCTACGATCGATATCGTCAAAATTTTGTTGATCTCCGATCGGGACGAAATTGATTGGAGATGATGATAGGGACTAGGAAAGGCTATGTTTCAAATTTCAAGATAATCGGAGTTCGTTTGGAGGAAATATGATGGATTCAAGGTAGGGAATGCATGTTGTTCGAATCCGTCAAAAGGGACACAGTGGTGCTCGGTTCGAATCGATCAGATTCGAACCCACCAGGATGGATTCGAACCCAACAGGTCCGCATCGATCAAGAGGCGTTGCGCAAGGACAGTTCGAATCGATACACTTCGTATCGAATGGCATGGTTTCGGGTTGGTAAAGTTCGCATCGATGGTTCTTCGAATCGATGGACTTCGACTCGATGGAGAGGCATAAAGGTGTATACTGGGTAGTTCGCATCTATGGTGGTTCGAATCCATGGGAACTCCATGGATTCGAAGGAGAGGGATTCGAAGGAGGGGAGTCAGCTTCGTGGATTCGAAGGAGATGGATACAAGGGACATGGATTCGAAGGACGTGGATTCGAAAGGGATGGATTCGAAGAGGATGGACTCGAAAGAGATGGACTCGAAGAAGATGGACTCAGAGGATATGGACTCGAAGGAAACAGGCTCGAAAGTCATGGACTCGAAGGAGGTGGCTTCGAAGAGTGTGGGTTCGAAGCATGGTTTCGAACCATTCAGAACGCACGGATCCTTGAACTTGAAACGATCATATCTTCCAAACCGTTGATCCAAATGCAACGAAATTTTTACAGGAGCTTACATACATGTTGAAGAATGTTCTCACCAAATTTCAGATCAATTGGATGATTTCTTGATCGATTCGAACCTTACTTCGAATCGATCTTGATGTGGGCCCGGACCTCCAGATTTCGGGCATGTGGGCCCCCTCACGTGCCTGAAGCGATCTCCCCGGATTTTAGGAGAAATATCAGCCTCCTACGCTTATAAATAGAGCCCCTGGTCATTCAGAAAAGGGGTCGGAGGATTTGGAGAGAGAAAGCACGCCCGGACGCTGCCAGAATCATTCCTTAACATCATTACTGCTATTTATTTCAAGTTTTGGACTTTGTAACTGCTGTAATCATCAAGGATAATCAAAAAAAGGATAGAAACTTTGGAGTGGACGTAGGCCGGAGATAGACGAACCACTATAAAACTTGTGTTTCTGTTCTTTACTTTTGGACTGTTGTTGAATATTTGCTGAGATCTGAGATTTGTGTTTTGAATATTGCTGATTTATATTCATACACTGGTGCTTTCACGGTATTCGGGGTTTGTGACCAATTTTGGCGCAAACACTTTGGTGCTTTCACTGAGAACGACTAGCACCCGCTACATCGGATTTGAAAGTTGGATTTGAAGATTTTAAAGAGTTTGGATTCAAGAACAATGACTAGGCAAAATAGTAGAAGGCAAAGGGCTGAGCGAAGCCAACAGGAAGGAAGTCAACAATCATCCTCCAGAGCTGGGGAAGGACAGGCCTCAATCTACATAACCCGGGATGAAATGGAGGCTATGGCAAATTCTTTGCAAGAGAGATTGTTAAAGAACCAACAGGAAATGATGCAGACTTTCTTCGAGCAAATAAGAGCCACAGGGATGCAGAACTTGGGGACAGCCACGGCAACGGTGGATGCAGGACAAGGAACTAGGGTTGTGGAACCCAACGGAGGACGGGATGAGGAGCCAGAAGGCAATCAACAAGGGCTTGGTGGCAGACCCTCGGGATCCAACACAGGAGGACCTTTGGAAGGAGTTCAACAGGCTAGAGCTAACGTTGCTGCTAGTGAACCACACGAGGAGTATGTGCCAGAGTTCCCTCGAAGGCATGGAGGGCAACCCCCAACGGACAATACCGGATTAGTTGAAATCATCAGAAGAACTGTGCGAGGTGGTTTGACCAACAGAGACTTGGAAGGAGTGAATAGGAGTCCGTTCGCTCAGGAAATAAGGATGGCTCAGAATCCACCTAAGTTCAAACTACCGAGTGTGGAGGTATATGACAGTAAGGAAGATCCAACAGATCACTTAATGAGGTACACAAGACACATGGAGGTGCTGGGGGCATCGGAGGAAGTAATGGCTCGATGCTTCCCTTTATATTTGACGGACTTAGCTGCAATGTGGTTTAGGCAGCTGGGAGAAGGATCTATCAGGACTTGGAGGGAATTGGTGGAAAAGTTTTTGGGGCAGTTTCGGGTTCACGTCAAGAGGCCGAAGAATGTGATGACATTGACATTGGTTAAGCAAAGGATGGATGAATCGCTTAGAGCTTTTCTAACTCGATTCAGTGCGGCAGTCGCTTCGGTGGATCGGCCTGATCCATCGATGGTTTTAATGGCAGCGGTATCAGGAGTCAGGGAAGACTCGGATTTCAAGGTATCTCTGATACGAGATCCCCCACTAGATCTCGACGAATTCTTTTATGAGGCAGAAAGATTCCTTCGGCAAGAAGATGCGAGTACGGATTTAAAGGAAAAAAGGTTAGTGCAATCGAGGTTGGAGCAGTATCCAGCGGTGGTTCGGATAAAGAAAAAGGAAAAAGGAAATTGGATAATGATTCTGGAAATGTTAAGAAGCGATGGAAGGATCCAAAGTTTTCCACATACACAGGACGCTGGAGCGGATATACATGGATACTCGAAATCGCCTTCCCTACCGGAGGCCAGCCAGGAGAGAGCCTTCTGAATGAGAGAGGGCATCAAGGAGGCATTGTCTCTTCCATGACTTAGACGGACATGACACCAACAGCTGCAGGCACTTGTAGGATATAATCGAGGAGCATGTGAGGAATGGACAGTTACAGCAGTATGTCGGAGCTCGGAATGCAACGGTGGAGCAGGAGCAACCACCGACAACCTCTCGCCGTGATGATGAGAGACCCAGGGATGGTGGTCGATTGATCATCCACTAATCAGGATAATACGGAATAAGTAACGAACTATTAGCAAGCAACCAAGTCATTTACACATGTACGGGGACGGAGATAGCCCCTAGGCATGCTCTAAATGATGATAAAACTGCAACGCTATGGTTTGTGAAATCTATCTTTTGCTTTTTGATTGGACATTACTTTTCTTTTCGGATTTTAGTTTTGGAGTTTGAATCAAGCTCCTGGTTTTGCTTCCTTTTGATTTGGGTTTTTCTTTGGATGATTGTTTTCGATTTTGGATACTTGTTTGAATTCCTGGCTTTCTGGTTTTGATTTGGGTTTTGGATTTGGATTCCGGATTTGAATTTTGGATTGGATTTTGATTGGATTTTCATCTGGTTTTTGATAAATGGTCGTCAGGTATGGATTATGCCTGGCAAGGGGTGAGTCACTTTGCCCGAACGTGGTAAATTGACTCATTCAGGTCGTCGAGTATGGACTATGCTCGGCAAGGGTCCGGAGCGACCAGGATTCGGCCTAGGACTTAGGCCCTATATTATAAATTAATATTTTCAGGTCGTTGAGTATGGACTATGCTCAACAAGGTTCCAGAGAGACCAGGATTTGGCTTAGGACTTAAGCCACGGCATTGTACAACGTCCAGGTACACTGGACCAAGGTCATCAAGTGTGGATTGCGCTTGGCAAGAACCCGGAGAGGTTTGCTCAACGTCCAGGGACACTGGCCCAAGGAGATTAAGTATGGATTGCGCTCGGCAAGAACCCGGAGAGGTTATGGATTTGGATATCGACCCGGAGAGGTCCTGGATTCGGTTATTGGATATTAGACAAGGATGGTTTGGGACTCGGTTATCGAGCTCGGATGGACAGGGAATTGGCTCAAGCTTTGGTTATTGGGTTTGAAATTGGATATCGACTCGAAGCAGTCAAGGATGATATACTCTTGCAATATGGCTATGGACTTTGGATATTGGATTCGGAACTATTCAAAACACGCCTTGTTATCACAAGAAATGTTTTGGGGGGCAAAGTGTTATCCCATTTTTTGGTCAAAACTGGAATATCAACAAATTGGCAAGGAATTATGAATATCAGGATTGTAGAACGGTTGGAATCAAGGCTACGATCGATATCGTCAAAATTTTGTTGATCTCCGATCGGGACGAAATTGATTGGAGATGATGATAAGGACTAGGAAAGGCTATGTTTCAAATTTCAAGATAATCGGAGTTTGTTTGGAGGAAATATGACGGATTCAAGGTAGGGAATGCATGTTGTTCGAATCCATCAAAAGGGACACAGTGGTGCTCGGTTCGAATCGATCAGATTCGAACCCACCAGGATGGATTCGAACCCAACAGGTCCACATCGATCAAGAGGCGTTGCGCAAGGACAGTTCGAATCGATACACTTCGTATCGAATGGCATGGTTTCGGGTTGGTAAAGTTCGCATCGATGGTTCTTCGAATAGATGGACTTCGACTCGATGGAGAGGCATAAAGGTGTATACTGGGTAGTTCGCATCGATGGTGGTTCGAATCCATGGGAACTCCATGGATTCGAAGGAGAGGGATTCGAAGGAGGGGAGTCAGCTTCGTGGATTCGAAGGAGATGGATACGAGGGACATGGATTCGAAGGATGTGGATTCGAAAGGGATGGATTCGAAGAGAATGGACTCGAAAGAGATGGACTCGAAGAAGATGGACTCAGAGGATATGGACTCGAAGGAAACAGGCTCGAAAGTCATGGACTCGAAGGAGGTGGCTTCGAAGAGTGTGGGTTCGAAGCATGGGTTCGAACCATTCAGAACGCACGGATCCTTGAACTTGAAACGATCATATCTTCCAAACCGTTGATCCAAATGCAACGAAATTTTTACAGGAGCTTACATACATGTTGAAGAATGTTCTCACCAAATTTCAGATCAATTGGATGATTTCTTGATCGATTTGAACCTTACTTCGAATCGATCTTGATGTGGGCCCGGACCTCCAGATTTCGGGCATGTGGGCCCTCTCACGTGCCTGAAGTGGTCTCCCCAGATTTTAGTAGAAATATCAGCCTCCTACGCTTATAAATAGAGCCCCTGGTCATTCAGAAAAGGGGTCGGAGGATTTGGAGAGAGAAAGCACGCCCGGACGCTGCCAGAATCATTCCTTAACATCATTACTGCTATTTATTTCAAGTTTTGGACTTTGTAACTGCTGTAATCATCTTTAATCATGAAGGATAATCAATAAAAGGATAAAAACTTTGGAGTGGACGTAGGCCGGAGATAGCCGAACCACTATAAAACTTGTGTTTCTATTCTTTACTTTTGGACTGTTGTTGAATATTTGCTGAGATCTGAGATTTGTGTTTTGAATATTGCTGATTTATATTAATACACTGGTGCTTTCACGGTATTCGGGGTTTGTGACCAATTTTGGCGCAAACAACAGCTTTCAACCGTCAACGGATAAATTAATGCCCAAAAAGGACAACCCGAATCTCAATCGGGTCTCGTAAGTTTTTTACCCTACGTTTTTTCGACACGTGTATTTTTATGGTAAAACGGGATACCGTGGCCCGTCTTCGACTTCCCATCACTGGAGAGTGATGCACCATGGTACTGTTCCGTTTCAAATCCATGCACGCATTTCTAAAAGTCGTACGACACTGTTTTACCATTTCGGACGGATGTTGCACCTTGCACCGTGGATGTTGCACCCTGTAAATATCGATTATTCAAACGGCAATAACTTCTGGCTCGTTTAGAGTTATGGGAGCCATAACCTATCAAAACGAAGGCCTCGATGAGATCTACGGCTTTGACCGCTTTCAGCCGTCAACGGATAGATTAGTGCCCAAAAAGGACAACCCGAATCTCAATCGGGTCTCGTAAGTTTTTTACGCTTCGTTTTTTCGACATGTGGATTTTTACGGTAAAACAGGATTATCGTGGCCCGTCTTCGACTTCCCATCGCTGGAGAGTGGTGCACCATGGTATTGTTCCGTTTCAAATCCATGCACGCATTTCTAAAAGTCGAACGACACTGTTTCGCCACTTCGGACGGATGTTGCACCTTGCACCGTGGATGTTGCACCCTATAGATATCGATTATTCGGACGGCCATAACTTCTAGCTCGTTTAGAGTTACGGGAGCCGTAACCTGTCAAAACGAAGGCCTCGATGAGTTCTATGGCTTTGACAGCTTTCAGCCGTCAACGGATAGATTAATGCCCAAAAAGGACAACCCGAATCTCAATCGGGTCTCGTAAGTTTTTTACCCTTCGTTTTTTTGACACGTGGATTTTTATGGTAAAACGGGATACCGTGGCCCGTCTTCGACTTCCCGTCGCTGGAGAGTGGTGCACCATGGTACTGTTCCGTTTCAAATCCATGCACGCATTTCTAAAAGTCGTACGACACTGTTTCACCATTTCGGACGGATATTGCACCTTGCACCGTCGATGTTGCACCCTGTAAATATCGATTATTCAAATGGCAATAACTTCTGGCTCGTTTAGAGTTACGGGAGCCATAACCTGTCAAAACGAAGGCCTCGATGAGATCTACGGCTTTGACAGTTTTCAGCCGTCAACGGATAGATTAATGCCCAAAAAGGACAACCCGAATATCAATCGGGTCTCGTAAGTTTTTTACCCTTCGTTTTTTCGACACGTGGATTTTTACGGTAAAACAGGATTACGGTGGCTGGCCTTCGATTTACCATTGCTGGACAGTGCTGCACCATGGTACTGTTCCATTTCAAATCCATGCACGCATTTCTAAAAGTCGTACGGCTCTGTTTCGCGATTTCGGACGGATGTTGCACCTTGCACCGTGGATGTTGCACCCTGTAGATATCGATTATTTGGACGGCCGTAACTTCTGCCTCGTTTAGAGTTACGGGAGCCATAACCTGTCAAAACGAAGGCCTCGATGAGTTCTACGGCTTTGGTAGTTTTCAGCCGTCAAAGGATAGATTAATGCCCAAAAAGGACAACCCGAATCTCAATCGGGTCTCGTAAGTTTTTTACCCTTCGTTTTTTCGACACGTGGGATTTTACGGTAAAATAGGATTACCGTGGCCCGTCTTCGATTTACCATCGCTGGAGAGTGGTGCACCATGGTACTGTTCCGTTTCAAATCCATGCACGCATATCTAAAAGTTGTACGGCACTGTTTCGCCATTACGGACGGATGTTGCACCATGCACCGTGGATGTTGCACCCTGTAGATATCGATTATTCGGACGACCATAACTTCTGGCTCGTTTAGAGTTACGGGAGCCATAACCTGTCAAAACGAAGGCCTCGATGAGTTCTACGGCTTTGACAGCTTTCAGCCGTCAACGGATAGATTAATGCCAAAAAAGGACAACCCGAATCTCAATCGGGTCTCGTAAGTTTTTTACCCTTCTTTTTTTCGACACGTGGATTTTTACGGCAAAACAGGATTACGGTGGCTGGCCTTCGATTTACCATCGCTGGAAAGTGGTGCACCATGGTACTATTCCGTTTCAAATCCATGCACGCATTTCTAAAAGTCGTATGGCACTGTTTCGCCATTTCGGACGGATGTTGCACCTTGCGCCGTGGATGTTGCACCCTGTAGATATCGATTATTCGGACGGCCATAACTTCTGGCTCGTTTAGAGTTACGGGAGCCATAACCTGTCAAAACGAAGGCCTCGATGAGTTCTACGGCTTTGACAGGTCTCAGCCATCAACTGATAGATTAATGCCCAAAAAGGACAACCCGAATCTCAATCGGGTCTCGTAAGTTTTTTACCCTTCGTTTTTTCGACATGTGGATTTTTACGGTAAAACAGGATTACGGTGGCTGGCCTTCGATTTACCATTGCTGGACAGTGCTGCACCATGGTACCGTTCCATTTCAAATCCATGCACGCATTTCTAAAAGTCGTACGGCTCTGTTTCGCGATTTCGGACGGATGTTGCACCTTGCACCGTGGATGTTGCACCCTGTAGATATCGATTATTTGGACGGCCGTAACTTCTGCCTCGTTTAGAGTTATGGGAGCCATAACCTGTCAAAACGAAGGCCTCGATGAGTTGTACGGCTTTGACAGCTTTCAGCCGTCAAAGGATAGATTAATGCCCAAAAAGGACAACCCGAATCTCAATCGGGTCTCGTAAGTTTTTTACGCTTCGTTTTTTCGACACGTGGGATTTTACGGTAAAATAGGATTACCGTGGCCCGTCTTCGATTTACCATCGCTGGAGAGTGGTGCACCATGGTACTGTTACGTTTCAAATCCATGCACGCATATCTAAAAGTTGTACGGCACTGTTTCGCCATTACGGACGGATGTTGCACCATGCACCGTGGATGTTGCACCCTGTAGATATCGATTATTCGGACGGCCATAACTTCTGGCTCGTTTAGAGTTACGGGAGCCATAACCTGTCAAAACGAAGGCCTCGATGAGTTCTACGGCTTTGACAGCTTTCAGCTGTCAACGGATAGATTAATGCCAAAAAAGGACAACCCGAATCTCAATCGGGTCTCGTAAGTTTTTTACCCTTCTTTTTTTCGACACATGGATTTTTACGGTAAAACAGGATTACGGTGGCTGGCCTTCGATTTACCATCGCTGGACAGTGGTGCACCATGGTACTATTCCGTTTCAAATCCATGCACGCATTTCTAAAAGTCGTATGGCACTGTTACGCCATTTCGGACGGATGTTGCACCTTGCGCCGTGGATGTTGCACCCTGTAGATATCGATTATTCGGACGGCCATAACTTCTGGCTCGTTTAGAGTTACGGGAGCCATAACCTTTCAAAACGAAGGCCTCGATGAATTCTACGGCTTTGACAGGTTTCAGCCATCAACTGATAGATTAATGCCCAAAAAGGACAACCCGAATCTCAATCGGGTCACGTAAGTTTTTTACCCTTCGTTTTTTCGACATGTGGATTTTTACGGTAAAACAGGATTACCTTGGTTGGCCTTCGATTTACCATCGCTGGAGAGTGGTGCACCATGGTGCTGTTCTGTTTCAAATCCATGCACGCATTTCTAAAAGTCGTACGGCACTTTTTCGCCATTTCGGACGGATGTTGCACCTTGCACCGTGGATGTTGCACCCTGTAGATATCGATTATTCGGACGGCCATAACTTCTGGCTCGTTTAGAGTTACGGGAGCCATAACCTGTCAAAACGAAGACCTCGATGAGTTCTATGGCTTTGACAGCTTTCAACCGTCAATGGATAGATTAATGCCCAAAAAGGACAACCTGAATCTCAATCGGGTCTCGTAAGTTTTTACCCTTCGTTTTTTTGACACATGTATTTTTATGGTAAAACGGGATACCGTGGCCCGTCTTCGACTTCCCATCGCTGGAGAGTGGTGCACCATGGTACTGTTCCGTTTCAAATCCATGCATGCATTTCTAAAAGTCGTACGACACCGTTTCACCATTTCGGACGGATGTTGCACCTTGCACCGTGGATGTTGCACCCTGTAAATATCGATTATTCAAACGGCAATAACTTCTGGCTCGTTTAGAGTTACGGGAGCCATAACCTGTCAAAACGAAGGCCTCGATGAGATCTACGGCTTTGACTGCTTTCAGCCGTCAACGGATAGATTAATGCCCAAAAAGGACAACCCGAATCTCAATCGGGTCTCGTTAGTTTTTTACCCATCGTTTTTTCGACACGTGGATTTTTACGGTAAAACAGGATTATCGTGGCCAGTCTTCGACTTCCCATCGCTGGAGAGTGGTGCACCATGGTACTGTTCTATTTCAAATCCATGCACGCATTTCTAAAAATCGTACGACACTGTTTTGCCATTTTGGACGGATGTTGCACCTTGCACCGTGGATGTTGCACCCTGTGGATATCGATTATTCGGCCGGCCATAACTTCTAGCTCGTTTAGAGTTACGGGAGCCGTAACCTGTCAAAACGAAGGCCTTGATGAGATCTACGGCTCTGACAGCTTTCAGCCGTCAACGGATAGATTAATGCCCAAAAAGGACAACCCGAATCTCAATCGGGTCTCGTAAGTTTTTTACCCTTCGTTTTTTCGACACGTGGATTTTTATGGTAAAACAGGATTACGGTGGCTGGCCTTCGATTTACCATTGCTGGACAGTGGTGCACCATGGTACTGTTCCGTTTCAAATCCATGCACGCATTTCTAAAAGTCGTACGACACTGTTTCGCCATTTCGGACGGATGTTGCACCTTGCACCGTGGATGTTGCACCCTGTAGATATCGATTATTCGGACGACCGTAACTTCTGGCTCGTTTAGAGTTACGGGAGCCATAACCTGTCCAAACGAAGGTCTCGATGAGTTCTACGGCTTTGATAGCTTTCAGCCGTCAACGGATAGATTAATGCCCAAAAAGGACAACCCGAATCTCAATCGGGTCTCGTAAGTTTTTTACCCTTCGTTTTTTCGACACGTGGATTTTTACGGTAAAACAGGATTACGGTGGATGGCCTTCGATTTACCATCGCTGGACAGTGGTGCACCATGGTACTGTTTCGTTTCAAATCCATGCACGCATTTCTAAAAGTCGTATTGCACTGTTTCGCCATTTCGGACCGATGTTGCACCTTGCACCGTGGATGTTGCACCATGTAGATATCGATTATTCGTACGTCCACAACTTCTGGCTCGTTTAGAGTTACGGGAGCCATAACCTGTCAAAACGAAGGCCTCGATGAGTTCTACGGCTTTGACAGCTTTCAGTCGTCAATGGATAGATTAATGCCCAAAAAGGACAACCCGAATCTCAATCGGGTCTCGTAAGTATTTTACCCTTTGTTTTTTCGACACGTGGATTTTTACGGTAAAACAGGATTACCGTGGCCCGTCTTCGACTTCCCATCGCTGGAGGGCGGTGCACCATGGTACTGTTCCTTTTCAAATCCATGCACGCATGTCTAAAAGTCGTACAACACTGTTTCACCATTTCGGACGGATGTTGCACCTTGCACCGTGGACGTTGCACCCTGTAGATATCGATTATTCAAACGGCCATAACTTCTGGCTCGTTTAGAGTTATGGGAGCCATAACTGTCAAAACGAAGGCCTCGATGAGTTTTACGGCTTTGACAGGTTTCAGCCGTCAACGGATAGATTAATGCCTAAAAAGGACAACCCGAATCTCAATCGGGTCTCGTAAGTTTTTTATCCTTCGTTTTTTCGACACGTGGATTTTTACGGTAAAACAGGATTACGGTTGCTGGCCTTCGATTTACCATTGCTGGACAGTGGTGCACCATGGTACTGTTCCGTTTCAAATCCATGCATGCATTTATAAAAGTCGTACGACACTGTTTCGCCATTTCGGACGGATGTTGCACCTTGCACCGTGGATGTTGCACCCTGTAGATATCGATTATTCGGACGGCCACAACTTCTGGCTCGTTTAGAGTTATTGGAGCGACAACCTGTCAAAACGAAGGCCTCGATGAGTTCTATGGCTTTGACGGCTTTCAGCCGTCAACGGATAGATTAATGCCAAAAAAGGACAACCCGAATCTCAATCGGGTCTCGTAAGTTTTTTACCCTTCGTTTTTTCGACACGTGGATTTTTACGGTAAAACGGGATTACGGTGGCTGGCCTTCGATTTACCATCGCTGGACAGTGGTGCACCATGGTACTATTCCGTTTCAAATCCATGCACGCATTTCTAAAAGTCGTACGGCACTGTTTCGCCATTTCGGACGGATGTTGCACCTTGCGCCGTGGATGTTGCACCCTGTAGATATCGATTATTCGGACGGCCATAACTTCTGGCTCGGTTAGAGTTACAGGAGCCATAACCTGTCAAAACGAAGGCCTCGATGAGTTCTACGGCTTTGACAACTTTCAGCCATCAACTGATAGATTAATGCCCAAAAAGGACAACCCGAATCTCAATCGGGTCTCGTAAGTTTTTTACCCTTCGTTTTTTCGACATGTGGATTTTTACGGTAAAACAGGATTACCGTGGTTGGCCTTCGATTTACCATCGCTAGAGAGTGGTGCACCATGGTGCTGTTCCGTTTCAAATCCATGCACACATTTCTAAAAGTCGTACGGCACTTTTTCGCCATTTTGGACGGATGTTGCACCTTGCACCGTGGATGTTGCACCCTGTAGATATCGATTATTCGGACGGCCATAACTTCTGGCTCGTTTAGAGTTACGGGAGCCATAACCTGTCAAAACGAAGACCTCGATGAGTTCTATGGCTTTGACAGCTTTCAACCATCAACGGATAGATTAATGCCCAAAAAGGACAACCCGAATCTCAATCGGGTCTCGTAAGTTTTTTACCCTTCGTTTTTTTGACACGTGTATTTTTATGGTAAAACGGGATACCGTGGCCCGTCTTCGACTTCCCATCGCTAGAGAGTGGTGCACCATGGTACTGTTCCATTTCAAATCCACGCACGCATTTCTATAAGTCGTACGACACTGTTTCACCATTTCGGACGGATGTTGCACCTTACACCGTGGATGTTGCACCCTGTAAATATCGATTATTCAAACGGCAATAACTTCTGGCTCGTTTAGAGTTACGGGAGCCATAACCTGTCAAAACGAAGGCCTCGATGAGATCTACGGCTTTGACAGCTTTCAGCCGTCAACGGATAGATTAATGCCCAAAAAGGACAACCCGAATCTCAATCGGGTCTCGTTAGTTTTTTACCCATCATTTTTTCGACACGTGGATTTTTACGGTAAAACAGGATTATCGTGGCCAGTCTTCGACATCCCATCGCTGGAGAGTGGTGCACCATGGTACTGTTCTGTTTCAAATCCATGCACGCATTTCTAAAAGTCGTACGACACTATTTCACCATTTCGGACGGATGTTGCACCTTGCACCGTGGATGTTGCACCCTGTGGATATCGATTATTCGGACGGCCATAACTTCTAGCTCGTTTAGAGTTACGGGAGCCGTTACCTGTCAAAACGAAGGCCTTGATGAGATCTACGGCTCTGACAGCTTTCAGCCATCAACGGATAGATTAATGCCCAAAAAGGACAACCCGAATCTCAATCGGGTCTCGTAAGATTTTTAACCTTCGTTTTCTCGACACGTGGATTTTTACGGTAAAAAAGGATTACGGTGGCTGGCCTTCGATTTACCATTGCTGGACAGTGGTGCACCATGGTACTGTTCCGTTTCAAATCCATGCACGCATTTCTAAAAGTCGTACGACACTGTTTCGCCATTTCGGACGGATGTTGTACCTTGCACCGTGGATGTTGCACCCTGTAGATATCGATTATTCGGACGGCCATAACTTCTGGCTCGTTTAGAGTTACGGGAGCCATAACCTGTCAAAACGAAGGGCTCGATGAGTTCTATGGCTTTGATAGCTTTCAGCCATCAATTGATAGATTAATGCCCAAAAAGGACAACCCGAATCTCAATCGGGTCTCGTAAGTATTTTACCCTTTGTTTTTTCGACACGTGGATTTTTACGGTAAAACGAGATTACCGTGGCCCGTCTTCGACTTCCCATCGCTGGAGGGCGGTGCACCATGGTACTGTTCCGTTTCAAATCCATACACGTATTTCTAAAAGTCGTACAACACTGTTTCACCATTTCGGACGAATGTTGCACCTTGCACCGTGGACGTTGCACCCTGTAGATATCGATTATTCAAACGGCCATAACTTCTGGCTCGTTTAGAGTTACGGGAGCCATAACTGTGAAAACGAAGGCCTCGATGAGTTCTACGGCTTTGACAGCTTTCAGCCGTCAACGGATAGATTAATGCCTAAAAAGGACAACCCGAATCTCAATCGGGTCTCGTAAGTTTTTTATCCTTCGTTTTTTCGACACGTGGATTTTTACGGTAAAACAGGATTACGGTTGCTGGCCTTCGATTTACCTTTGCTGGACAGTGGTGCACCATGGTACCGTTCCGTTTCAAATCCATGCATGCATTTATAAAAGTCGTACGGCACTGTTTCGCCATTTCGGACGGATGTTGCACCTTGCACCGTGGATGTTGCACCCTGTAGATATTGATTATTCGGACGGCCACAACTTCTGGCTCGTTTAGAGTTACTGGAGCCACAACCTGTCAAAACGAAGGCCTCGATGAGTTCTACGGCTTTGACAGCTTTCAGCCGTCAACGGATAGATTAATGCCAAAAAAGGACAACCCGAATCTCAATCGGGCCTCGTAAGTTTTTACCCTTCGTTTTTTCGACACGTAGATTTTTACGGTAAAATAGGATTACCGTGGCTGGCCTTCGATTTACCATCGCTGGAGAGTGGTCCACCATGGTACTGTTCCGTTTCAAATCCATGCACGCATTTCTAAAAGTCGTACGGCTCTGTTTCGCCATTTCGGACGAATGTTGCACCTTGCACCGTGGATGTTGCACCCTGTAGATATCGATTATTCGGACGACCATAACTTCTGGCTCGTTTAGAGTTACGGGAGCCATAACCTGTCCAAACGAAGGCCTCGATGAGTTCTACGGCTTTGATAGCTTTCAGCCTTCAACGGATAGATTAATGCCCAAAAAGGACAACCCGAATCTCAATCGGGTCTCGTAAGTTTTTTACCCTTCGTTTTTTCGACACGTGGATTTTTACGGTAAAATAGGATTACGGTGGATGGCCTTCGATTTACCATCGCTGGACAGTGGTGCACCATGGTACTGTTCCGTTTCAAATCCATGCGCGAATTTCTAAAAGTCGTACTGCACTGTTTCGCCATTTCGGACGGATGTTGCACCTTGCACCGTGGATGTTGCGCCCTGTAGATATCGATTATTCGTAAGGCCACAACTTCTGGCTCGTTTAGAGTTACGGGAGCCATAACCTGTCAAAACGAAGGGCTCGATGAGTTCTACGGCTTTGACAGCTTTCAGCCGTCAATGGATAGATTAATGCCCAAAAAGGACAACCCGAATCTCAATCGGGTCTCGTAAGTATTTTACCCTTTGTTTTTTCGACACGTGCATTTTTACGGTAAAACGGGATTACAGTGGCCCGTCTTCGACTTCCCATCGCTGTAGGGCGGTGCACCATGGTACTGTTCCGTTTCGAATCCATGCACGCATTTCTAAAAGTCGTACAACACTGTTTCACCATTTCGGACGGATGTTGCACCTTGCACCGTGGACGTTGCACCTTGCACCGTGGACGTTGCACCCTGTAGATATCGATTATTCAAACGGCCATAACTTCTGGCTCGTTTAGAGTTACGGGAGCCATGACTGTGAAAATGAAGGCCTCGATGAGTTTTACGGCTTTGACAGCTTTCAGCCGTCAACGGATAGATTAATGCCTAAAAAGGACAACCCGAATCTCAATCGGGTCTCGTAAGTTTTTATCCTTCGTTTTTTCGACACGTGGATTTTTACGGTAAAACAGGATTATGGTTGCTGGCCTTCGATTTACCATTGCTGGACAGTGGTGCACCATGGTACTGTTCCGTTTCAAATCCATGCATGCATTTATAAAAGTCGTACGGCACTGTTTCGCCATTTCGGACGGATGTTGCACCTTGCACCGTGGATGTTGCACCCTGTAGATATCGATTATTCGGACGGCCACAACTTCTGGCTCGTTTAGAGTTACTGGAGCCACAACCTGTCAAAACGAAGGCCTCGATGAGTTCTACGGCTTTGACGGCTTTCAGCCGTCAACGGATAGATTAATGCCCAAAAAGGACAACCCGAATCTCAATCGGGCCTCGTAAGTTTTTACCCTTCGTTTTTTCGACACGTAGATTTTTACGGTAAAATAGGATTACCGTGGCTGGCCTTCGATTTACCATCGCTGGAGAGTGGTGCACCATGGTACTGTTCCGTTTCAAATCCTTGCACGCATTTCTAAAAGTTGTACGGCTCTGTTTCGCCATTTCGGACGGATGTTGCACCTTGCACCGTGGATGTTGCACCCTGTAGATATCGATTATTTGGACGGCCATAACTTCTGCCTCGTTTAGAGTTACGGGAGCCATAACCTGTCAAAACGAAGGCCTCGATGTGTTCTACGGATTTGACAGCTTTCAGCCATCAACGGATAGATTAATGCCCAAAAAGGACAACCCGAATCTCAATCGGGTCTCGTAAGTTTTTTACCCTTCGTTTTTTCGACACGTAGATTTTTACGGTAATATAGGACTACCGTGGCTGGCCTTCGATTTACCATCGCTGGAGAGTGGTGCACCATGGTACTGATCCGTTTCAAATCCATGCACGCATTTCTAAAAGTCGTACGGCACTGTTTCGCCATTTCGGACGGATGTTACACCTTGCACCGTGGATGTGGCACCCTGTAGATATCGATTATTCGGACGGCCATAACTTCTGGCTTGTTTAGAGTTACGGGAGCCATAACCTGTCAAAACGAAGACCTCGATGAGTTCTACGGCTTTGACGGCTTTCAGCCATCAACGAACAGATTAATGCCCAAAAAGGACAACCCGAATCTCAATTGGGTCTCGTAAGTTTTTTACCCTTCGTTTTTTCGACACGTGGATTTTTACGGTAAAACGGGATTACCGTGGCCCGTCTTCGACTTCCATCGCTGGAGAGCGGTGCACCATGGTACTGTTCTGTTTCAAATCCGTGCACGCATTTCTAAAAGTCGTACAACACTGTTTCACCATTTCGGACGGATGTTGCACCTTGCACCGTGGATGTTGCACCCTGTAGATATCGATTATTCAAACAGCCATAACTTCTAGCTCGTTTAGAGTTACGGGAGCCATAACCTGTCAAAACGAAGGCCTCGATGAGTTCTACGGCTTTGACAGCTTCAACCGTCAACGGATAGATTAACGTCCAAAAAGGACAACCCGAATCTCAATCGGGTCTCGTAAGTTTTTTACCCATCGTTTTTTCGACACGTGGATTTTTACGGTAAAACAGGATTACGGTGGCTGGCCTCGATTTACCATCGCTGGACAGTGGTGCACCATGGTACTGTCCCGTTTCAAATCTACGCACGCATTTCTAAAAGTCGTACGGCACTGTTTTGCCATTTCGGACGGATGTTGCACCTTGCGCCGTGGATGTTGCACCCTGCAGATATTGATTATTCGGACGACCATTACTTCTGGCTCGTTTCGAATTATGGGAGTCATAACCAGTCAAAACGAAGGCCTCGATGAGTTCTACGGCTTTGACAGCTTTCAGCCGTCAACAGATAGATTAATGCCCAAAAAGGACAACCCGAATCTCAATCGGGTCTCGTAAGTTTTTTACCCTTCGTTTTTTCGACACGTGGATTTTTACGGTAAAACAGGATTACCGTGGTTGGCCTTCGATTTACCATCACTGGAGAGTGGTGCACCATGGTAATGTTCCGTTTCAAATCCATACATGCATTTCTAAAAGTCGTATGGCGTTGTTTCACCATTTCGGACGGATGTTGCACCTTGCACCGTGGATGTTGCACCCTGTAGATATCGATTATTCGGACGGCCATAACTTCTGGCTCGTTTAGAGTTACGGGATCCATAACCTGTCAAAACGAAGGCCTCGATGAGTTCTACGGCTTTGACAGATTTCAGCCGTCAACGGATAGATTATTGCCCAAAAATGACAACCCGAATCTCAATCGGGCCTCGTAAGTTTTTTACCCTTCGTTTTTTCGACACGTGGATTTTTACGGTAAAACAGGATTACCGTGGTTGGCCTTCGATTTACCATCGCTGGAGAGTGGTGCATCATGGTACTGTTCCGTTTCAAATCCATGCACGCATTTCTAAAAGTCGTATGGCACTGTTTCGCCATTTCAGACGGATGTTGCACCTTGCACCGTGGATGTTGCACCCTGTAGATATCGATTATTCGGGCGGCCATAACTTCTGGCTCGTTTAGAGTTACAGGAGCAATAACCTGTCAAAACGAAGGCCTCGATGAGTTCTACGGCTTTGACAGCTTTCATCCGTCAACGGATAGATTAATTCCCAAAAAGGACAATCCGAATCTCAATCGGGTCTCGTAAGTTTTTTACCCTTCGTTTTTTCGACACGTGGATTTTTACGGTAAAACAGGATTACGGTGGCTGGCCTTCGATTTACCATCGCTGGACAGTGGTGCACCATGGTACTGTTCCGTTTCAAATCCATGCACGCATTTCTAAAAGTCGTATGGCACTATTTCGCCATTTCGCACGGATGTTGCACCTTGCACCGTGGATGTTGCACCCTGTAGATATCGATTATTCGGACGGCCATAACTTCTGGCTCGTTTAGAGTTACGGGAGCCATAACCTGTCAAAACGAAGGCCTCGATGAGTTCTACGGCTTTGACGGCTTTCAGCCGTCAACGGACAGATTAATGCCCAAAAAGGACAACCCGAATCTCAATTGGGTCTCGTAAGATTTTTACCTGTCGTTTTTTCGACACGTGGATTTTTACGTTAAAACGGGATTACCGTGGCCCGTCTTCGAGTTCCCATCGCTGGAGAGAGGTGCACCATGGTACTGTTATGTTTCAAATCCATGCATGCATTTCTAAAAGTCGTACGGCACTGTTTCGCCATTTCGGACGGATGTTGCACCTTGCACCGTGGATGTTGCACCCTGTAGATATCGATTATTCAAACGGCCAAGACTTCTGGCTCGTTTAGAGTTACGGGAGCCATAACCTGTCAAAACGAAGGCCTCGATGAGTTCTATGGCTTTGACAGCTTTCAGCCGTCAACGGATAGATAAATGCCCAACAAGGACAACCCAAATCTCAATCGGGTCTCGTAAGTTTTTTATCCTTCGTTTTTTCGGCACGCGGATTTTTACGTTAAAACAGGATTACGGTTGCTGGCCTTCGATTTACCATCGCTGGACAGTGGAGCACCATGGTACTGTTCCGTTTCAAATCCATGCATGCATTTCTAAAAATTGTACGACACTGTTTCGCCATTTCGGACGGATGTTGCACCTTGCACCGTGGATGTTGCACCTTGTAGACATCGATTATTCGGACGGCCATAACTTCTGGCTCGTTTAGAGTTACGGGAGGCACAACCTGTCAAAACGAAGGCCTCGATGAGTTCTATGGCTTTGACAGCTTTTAGCCGTCAACGGACAGATTAATGCCCAAAAAGGACAACCCGAATCTCAATCGGGTCTCGTAAGTTTTTTACCCTTCGTTTTTTCGACACGTGGATTTTTACGGTAAAATAGGATTACCGTGGCTGGCCTTCGATTTACCATCGCTGGAGTGTGGTGCACCATGGTACTGTTCCGTTTCAAATCCATGCACGCATTTCTAAAAGTCGTACGGCTCTGTTTCGCCATTTCGGACGGATGTTGCACCTTGCACCGTGGATGTTGTACCCTGTAGATATCGATTATTTGGACGGCCATAACTTCTGCCTCGTTTAGAGTTACGGGAGCCATAACATGTCAAAACGAAGGCCTCGATGAGTTCTATCGCTTTGATAGCTTTCAGCCGTCAACGGATAGATTAATGCCAAAAAAGGACAACCCGAATCTCAAACGGGTCTCGTAAGTTTTTTACCCTTCGTTTTTTCGACACGTGGATTTTTACGGTAAAACAGGATTACGGTGGCTGGCCTTCGATTTACCATCGCTGGACAGTGGTGCACCATGGTACAGTTCCGTTTCAAATACATGCACGCATTTCTAAAAGTCGTACGACACTGTTTCGCCATTTCGGACGGATGTTGCACCTTGCGCCGTGGATGTTGCACCCTGTAGATATCGATTATTCGGACGGCCATAACTTCTGGCTCGTTTAGAGTTACGGGAGCCATAATCTCTCAAAACGAAGGCCTCGATGAGTTCTACGGCTTTGACAGCTTTCAGCCGTCAACGGATAGACTAATTCCCAAAAATGACAACCCGAATCTCAATCGGGTCTCGTAAGTTTTTTACCCTTCGTTTTTTCGACACGTGGATTTTTACGGTAAAACAGGATTACCGAGGCTGGCCTTCGATTTACCATCGCTGGAGAGTGGTGCACCATGGTACTGTTCCGTTTCAATTCCATGCACGCATTTCTAAAAGTCATACGGCACTGTTTCGCCATTTCGGACGGATGTTGCACCTTGCATCGTGGATGTTGCACCCTGTAGATATCGATTATTCAAACGGCCAAGACTTCTGGCTCTTTTAGAGTTACGGGAGCCATAACCTGTCAAAATGAAGGCCTCGATGTGTTCTACGGCTTTGACAGCTTTTACCCTTCGTTTATTTGACACGTGGATTTTTACGGTAAAACAGGATTACCGTGGCCCGTCTTCGACTTCCCATCGCTGGAGAGTGGTGCACCATGGTACTGATCCGTTTCAAATCCATGCACGCATTTCTAAAAGTCGTACGACACTGTTTCGCCATTTCGGACGGATGTTATACCTTGCACCGTGGATGTTGCACCCTGTAGATATCGATTATTCGGACGGTCATAACTTCTGGCTCGTTTAGAGTTACGGGAGCCATAACCTGTCAAAACGAAGGCCTCGATGAGTTCTATGGCTTTGACAGCTTTTAGCCGTCAACGGATAGATTAATGCGAAAAAGGACAACCCGAATCTCAATCGGGTCTCGTAAGTTTTTTACCCTTCGTTTTTTCGACACGTGGATTTTTATGGTAAAACGGGATACCGTGGCCCGTCTTCGACTTCCCATCGCTGGAGAGTGGTGCACCATGGTACTGTTCCGTTTCAAATCCATGCATGCATTTCTAAAAGTCGTACGGCACTGTTTCGCCATTTTGGACAGATGTTGCACCTTGCACCGTGGATGTTGCACCCTGTAGATATCGATTGTTCGGACGGCCATAACTTTTGGATCGTTTAGAGTTACGGGAGCCATAACCAGTCAAAACGAAGGCCTCGATGAGTTCTACGGCTTTGACAGCTTTCAGCCATCAACGGATAGATTAATGCCCAAAAAGGACAACCCGAATCTCAATCGGGTCTCGTAAGTTTTTTACCCTTCGTTTTTTCGACACGTGGATTTTTACGGTAAAACAGGATTATGATGGCTGGCCTTCGATTTACCATCGCTGGACAGTGGTGCACCATGGTACTATTCCGTTTCAAATCCATGCATGCATTTCTAAAAGTCGTACGACACTGTTTCGCCACTTCGGACGGATGTTGCACCTTGCACCGTGGATGTTGCACCCTGTAGATATCGATTATTCGGAAGGCCACAACTTCTGGCTCGTTTAGAGTTACGGGAGCCATAACCTGTCAAAACGAAGGCCTCGATGAGTTCTAAGGCTTTGACAGCTTTCAGCCGTCAACGGACAGATTAATGCCCAAAAAGGACAACCCGAATCTCAATTGGGTCTCGTAAGTTTTTTACCCTTCGTTTTTTCGACACATGGATTTTTACGGTAAAACGGATTACCGTGGCCCGTCTTCGACTTCCCACCACTGGAGAGCGGTGCACCATGGTACTGTTCCGTTTCAAATCCATGCACGTATTTCTAAAAGTCGTACAACACTATTTCACCATTTCGTACGGATGTTGCACCTTGCACCGTGGATGTTGCACCCTGTAGATATCGATTAGTCAAACGGCCATAACTTCTGGCTCGTTTAGAGTTACGGGAGGCATAACCTGTCAAAAAGAAGGCCTCGATGAGTTCTACGGCTTTGACGGCTTTCAGCGGTGAACGGATAGATTAACGCCCAAAAAGGACAACCCGAATCTCAATCGGGTCTCGTAAGTTTTTTATCCTTCGTTTTTTCGACACATGGATTTTTACGGTAAAACAGGATTACGGTTGCTGGACTTCGATTTACCATCGCTGGACAGTGGTGCACCACGGTACTGTTCCGTTTCAAATCCATGCATGCATTTCTAAAAGTCGTATGGCACTGTTTCGTCATTTCGGACGGATGTTGCACCTTGCACCGTGGATGTTGCACCATGTAGATATCGATTATTCGGACGGCCATAACTTCTGGCTCTTTTAGAGTTACGGGAGCCACAACCTGTCAAAACGAAGGCCTTGATGAGTTCTACGGCTTTGACAGCTTTCAGCCGTCAACGGATAGATTAATGCCCAAAAAGGACAACCCGAATCTCAATCGGGCCTCGTAAGTGTTTTACCCTTCGTTTTTTCGACACGTGAATTTTTACGGCAAAATAGGATTACCGTGGCTGGCCTTCGATTTACCATCGCTGGAGAGTGGTGCACCATGGTACTATTCCGTTTCAAATCCATGCACGCATTTCTAAAAGTCGTACGGCTCTGTTTCGCCATTTCGGACGGATGTTGCACCTTGCACCGTGGATGTTGCACCCTGTAGATATCGATTATTCGGACGAGCATAACTTCAGGCTCGTTTAGAGTTACGGGAGCCATAACCTGTCAAAACAAAGGCCTCGATGAGTTCTACGACTTTGACAGCTTTCAGCCGTCAACGGATAGATTAATGCCCAAAAAGGACAACCCGAATCTCAATCGGGTCTCGTAAATTTTTTACCCTTCGTTTTTTCGACACGTGGATTTTTACGGTAAAACAGGATTACCGTGGCCCGTCTTCGACTTCCCATCACTGGAGAGTGGTGCACCAAGGTACTGTTCCGTTTCAAATCCATGCACGCATTTCTAAAAGCCATACGGCACTGTTTCGCCATTTCGGACGGATGTTACACCTTGCACCGTGGATGTTGCACCCTGTAGACATCGATTATTCGGACGGCCATAACTTCTGGCTCGTTTAGAGTTACGGGAGCCATAACCTGTCAAAACGAACGCCTCGATGAGTTCTACGGCTTTGACAGCTTTCAGCCGTCAACGGATAGATTAATGCCCAAAAAGGTCAGCCCGAATCTCAAATGGGTCTCGTAAGTTTTTGACCCTTCGTTTTTTCGACACGTGGATTTTTACGGTAAAACAGAATTACCGTGGCCGTCTTCGACTTCCCATCGCTGGAGAGCGGTGCACCATGGTACTGTTCCGTTTCAAATCCATGCACGCGTTTCTAAAAGTCGTATGGCACTGTTTCTCCATTTCGGACGGATGTTGCACCTTGCACCGTGGATGTTGCACCCTGTACATATCGATTATTCGGACGGCCATAACTTCTGGCTCGTTTAGAGTTACGGGAGCAATAACCTTTCAAAACGAAGGCCTCGATGAGTTCTACGGCTTTAACAGCATTCAGCCGTCAATGGATAGAATAATGCCCAAAAAGGACAACCCGAATCTCAATCGGGTCTCGTAAGTTTTTTACCCTTCGTTTTTTC
The DNA here is from genome assembly GCA_030765085.1 of Allium cepa. Classification (NCBI taxonomy): domain Eukaryota; kingdom Viridiplantae; phylum Streptophyta; class Magnoliopsida; order Asparagales; family Amaryllidaceae; genus Allium; species Allium cepa. The sequence continues at coordinate 50,892,417 of JASFAV010000020.1, forward strand.
GACACGTGGATTTTTACGGTAAAATGGGATTACCGTGGCCCGTCTTCGACTTTCCATCGCTGGAGAGCGGTGCATCATGGTACTGTTCCTTTTCAAATCCATGCACGCATTTCTAAAAGCCGTACGACGTTGTTTCACCATTTCGGACGGATGTTGCACCTTGCACCGTGGATGTTGCACCCTGTAGATATCGATTATTCAAACGGCCATAACTTCTGGCTCGTTTAGAGTTACGGGAGCCATAACCTGTCAAAATGAAGGCCTCGATAAGTTCTACGGCTTTGAGAGCTTTCAGCCATCAACGGATAGATTAATGCCAAAAAAGGACAACCCGAATCTCAATCGGGTCTCGTAAGTTTTTTATGCTTCGTTTCTTCGACATGTGGATTTTTACGGTAAAACTGGATTACGGTTGTTGGCCTTCGATTTACCATCGTTGGACAGTGGTGCACCATGGTACTGTTCCGTTTCAAATCCATGCATGCATTTCTAAAAGTCGTACGGCACTGTTTCGCCATTTCGGACGGATGTTGCACCTTGCACCGTGGATGTTGCACCCTGTAGATATCGATTATTCGGACGGCCATAACTTTTGGCTCGTTTAGAGTTACGGGAGCCACAACCTGTCAAAACGAAGGCCTCGATGAGTTCTACGGCTTTGACAACTTTCAGCCGTCAACGGATAGATTAATGCCCAAAAAGGACAACCCGAATCTCAATCGGGTCTCGTAAGTTTTTTACCCTTCGTTTTTTCGACACGTGAATTTTTACGGTAAAACAGGATTACCGAGGATGGCCTTCGATTTACCATCGCTGGGGAGTGGTGCACCATGGTACCGTTCCATTTCAAATCCATGCACGCATTTCTAAAAGTCGTACGGCGCTGTTTCGCCACTTCGGACGGATGTTGCACCTTGCACCGTGGATGTTGCAACCTGAAGATATCGATTATTCGGACGGCCATAACTTTTGGCTCGTTTAGAGTAACGGGAGCCACAACCTTTCAAAACGAAGGCCTCGATGAGTTCTACGGCTCTGATAGCTTTCAGCCATCAACGGATAGATTAATGCCCAAAAAGGACAACCCGAATCTCAATCGGGTCTCGTAAGTTTTTTACCCTACGTTTTTTCGACACGTGGATTTTTACGGTAAAACAGGATTACCGTGTCCCGTCTTCGACTTCCCATCGCTGGAGAGTGGTGCACCATGGTACTGTTCCGTTTCAAATCCATGCACGCATTTCTAAAAGTCGTATGGCACTGTTTCTCCATTTCGGACGGATGTTGCACCTTGCACCATGGATGTTGCACCCTGTAGATATCGATTATTCGGACGGCCATAACTTCTGGGTCGTTTAGAGTTACGGGAGCTATAACCTATCAAAACGAAGGCCTCGATGAGTTCTACGGCTTTGATAGCTTTAAGCCGTCAATGGATAGATTAATGCCAGAAAAGGACAACCCGAATCTCAATCGGGTCTCGTAAGTTTTTTACCCTTCGTTTTTTCGACACGTGGATTTTTACGGTAAAACGGGATTACCGAGGCTGTCCTTCGATTTACCATCCCTGGAGAGTGGCGCACCATGGTACTGTTCCGTTTCAAATCCATGCACGCATTTCTAAAAGTCGTACGGCACTGTTTCTCCATTTCGGAAGGATGTTGCACCTTGCACCGTGGATGTCGCACCCTGTAGATATCGATTATTCAAACGGCCATAACTTCTGGCTCGTTTAGTGTTACGGGAGCCATAACCTGTCAAAATGAGGGAGTCGATGAGTTCTACGGCTTTGACAGCTTTCAGCCATCAACGGATAGATTAATGCCCAAAAAGGACAACCCGAATCTCAATCGGGTCTCGTAAGTTTTTTACCCTTCGTTTTTTCGACACGTGGATTTATACGTAAACCAGGATTACCGTGGCCCGTCTTCGACTTCCCATCGCGGGGGGTGATGGCGGTTTCGATATTGCGGGTGAAGGGGCTGGTGACCCTAGCGCCTATTCCTCGGTCCTTTTGCTCCCGTTGGACGCATTCTCTAAATAATCGTGCCATTCTTTCATCAGAATTTGGAGCGGATAGAAATGAACTTGGTTCTTCCCTACGGGATCGATCTCGTCCAGATGACCTGTAGGGATGGTATAGTCTATCACTTCTGACGTTATCCAGTGGTTGCCTCTGGCTGCTCGGATGCATGCTAGGACCAGCTACAGTTGCCCCCTGCCTTGATCTTCCCCTGTGGGGTTCTGTTTCGAGCATTTCCATGGGGTCAATTTCGGGCTGGGTTCTAGCTCGGCTCCGTTCAGCGGGGTTTCTATGATTAGGTGGCATGACTGGCTCAGCTACATCCGACCCTCCCCTGGCGCCCCCCCCCACTGGGTTCGGTTCCAAGCGCTTTCTCGAGTCGGAGTTCGGGCTGAGTCCGGGCGCGGCCCCTATCATTGTTGTTCCTGTTGATGGCTTCCTCGAAGAGGGAAGACCTTTGCTGTCTCCGAGATCCTCCAGATTGAGATTCACCCCATGATTCGGTGTTGCGGTTGGATTCTTCGACATCCCTCAAGCGTGACATGAGTTGGTTCACCAAAGCTTCTTGTTGGGATGCGAAGCGGTTAGTCACTTCCACCACAACTCTGTCTAGGTCTGCTCTAGTGATTACTGCCAGTTGTTCCGCGGCCGGGGCTGTTGGTATCACCTGATCTACATGCGGCATTGCTGCTGCAGTGGGATGGTTCTCTTGATCTGGATCCACTGGATTTGGAGCGCTGCTAGTTGCAACGTTCTTTCCCTTGTTTGCGTCTTTTCTTGGCCTGGAAGTCATGTTTCCTAGGCAATGAAGGGTGCTATTGGGAAAGAAGGTTGAATGAGGGAAGCTGAAGCTTCGAGTTCGAAGTTCTCAGTGAAAGCCCAAAAATGTTTGCGCAAAAAATGGGAAAACACCTCCAAGTCGTGTGATTTAGTTGATTTTATGTGATTCTTAATGATTTAGATGAGTTATGTAAATATGAAAAAAGCAGGGGCTGAAATGTAAAAGACACACAGATTTATAGTGGTTCGGCCAGAACGTGCCTACGTCCACTTTATATGATATTATCTTCTTTCTTTCAGATTAAAAGTACAATGCTTTGTGTACAAGTATATGAAAGTAGTTTGAAAGTTCCTTCCGTGCTTGAGCTCTCAAACTTGTCTGCCATTGTTGTACCCCTGCCCCTCTATTTATAGAGTGAGGCTGGGGGCAGGGGTCTTGGATGTATATAGCTGCTGGTGGGCCTGGGCTGGAGTAATCTGGCCTGGCAGCGTTCTGGTTGGGCGAGGCTTCATTCGGTGGTGAGGTATGAGGTTGATTCGGTGGTGTTGGTCCGGCTATGAATGGTCCGGTGGTAGGAGATGTTTGGTTGGACCGGTGGTGGATGGAAACCGTGTTGGACCGGTGGAGTTGGGGGTTGATTCGGCATGAGCTTGGACCGGATGTGTGTCATACCGAATGAGCCTTTGCCTGGAATGCCGAATGGGATTGATTCGGATGAGATTTTGCCCTTCATTGCCGAATGGAGCTTTAAACCCTTGAATAGCCGAACGGTCTTAGAAACCGGATGGAATGGAGGTTGCGAACCCGGGTGAAACTGACGCTTCTCGGTCTTGAGATCTTCTGGGTGAAAATTCGCCCAACACCATCGCTGGACAGTGGTGCACCATGGTACTGTTCCATTTCAAATACATGCACGCATTTCTAAAAGTCGTACGGCATTGTTTCGCCATTTCGGACGGATGTTGCATCTTGCGCCGTGGATGTTGCACCCTGTAGATATCGATTATTCGGACGACCATAACTTCTGGCTCGTTTAGAGTTACGGGAGCCATAACCTGTCAAAACGAAGGCCTCGATGAGTTCTACGGCTTTGACAGCTTTCAGCCGTCAACGGATAGATTAATGCCCAAAAAGGACAACCCGAATCTCAATCGGGTCTCGTATGTTTTTTACCCTTCGTTTTTTCGACACGTGGATTTTTATGGTAAAACAGGATTACGGTGGCTGGCCTTCGATTTACCATCGCCGGACAGTGGTGCACCATGGTACTGTTCCGTTTCAAATACATGCACGCATTTCTAAAAGTCTTACGACACTGTTTCGCCATTTCGGACGGATGTTGCACCTTGCGCCGTGGATGTTGCACCCTGTAGATATCGATTATTCGGACGGCCATAAATTCTGGCTCGCTTAGAGTTACGGGAGCCATAACCTGTCAAAACGAAGGCCTCGATGAGTTCTACGGCTTTGACAGCTTTCATCCGTCAACGGATAGATTAATGCCCAAAAAGGACAACCCGAATCTCAATCGGGTCTCGTAAGTTTTTTACCCTTCGTTTTTTCGACACGTGGATTTTTACGGTAAAACAGGATTACGGTTGCTGGCCTTCGATTTACCATCGCTGGACAGTGGTGCACCATGGTACTGTTCCGTTTCAAATCCATGCATGCATTTCTAAAAGTCGTACGACACTGTTTCACCATTTCAGACGGATGTTGCACCTTGCACCGTGGATGCTGCACCCTGTAGATATCGATTATTTGGACGGCCATAACTTCTGGCTCGTTTAGAGTTACGGGAGCCATAACCTGTCAAAACGAAGGCCTCGATGAGTTCTACGGTTTGACGGCTTTCAGCCGTCAACGGATAGATTAATACCCAAAAAGGACAACCCGAATCTCAATCGGGTCTCGTAAGTTTTTTACCCTTCGTTTTCTCGACACGTGGATTTTTACGGTAAAACAGGATTACGGTTGCTGGCCTTCGATTTACCATCGCTGGACAATGGTGCACCATGGTACTGTTCCGTTTCAAATCCATGCATGCATTTCTAAAAGTCGTACGACACTGTTTCGCCATTTCGGACGGATGTTGCACCTTGTACCGTGGATGTTGCACCCTGTAGATACCGATTATTCGGACGGCCATAACTTCTGGCTCGTTTAGAGTTACGGGAGCCAAAACCTGTCAAAACGAAGTCCTCGATAAGTTCTACGGCTTTGACAGCTTTCAGCCGTCAACGGATAGATTAATGCCCAAAAAGGACAACCCGAATCTCAATCGGGCCTCGTAAGTTTTTTACCCTTTGTTTTTTCGACACGTGGATTTTTACGGTAAAACAGGATTACCGAGGCTGTCCTTCGATTTACCATCGCTGGAGAGTGGTGCACCATGGTACTGTTCCGTTTCAAATCCATGCACGCATTTCTAAAAGTCGTACGACACTGTTTCTCCATTTCGGACGGATGTTGCACCTTGCACCGTGGATGCTGCACCCTGTAGATATCGATTATTTGGACGGCCATAACTTCTGGCTCGTTTAGAGTTACGGGAGCCATAACCTGTCAAAACGATGGCCTCGATGAGTTCTACGGTTTGACGGCTTTCAGCCGTCAACGGATAGATTAATACCCAAAAAGGACAACCCGAATCTCAATCGGGTCTCGTAAGTTTTTTACCCTTCGTTTTTTCGACACGTGGATTTTTACGTAAACCAGGATTACCGTGGCCCGTCTTCGACTTCCCATCGCGGGAGAGTGGTGCACCATGGTACTGTTCCGTTTCAAATCCATGCACGCATTTCTAAAAGTCGTACGGCACTGTTTCGCCATTTCGGATGGATGTTGCACCTTGCACCGTGGATGTTGCACCCTGTAGATATCGATTATTCGGACGGCCATAACTTCTGGCTCGTTTAGAGTTACGGGAGCCATAACCTGTCAAAACGAAGGCCTCGATGAGTTCTACGACTTTGATAGCTTTCAGCCGTCAACAGATAGATTAATGCCCAAAAAGGACAACCAGAATCTCAATCGGGTCTCGTAAGTTTTTTACCCTTCGGTTTTTCAACACGTGGATTTTTACGGTAAAACTGGATTACAGTGGCTGGCCTTCGATTTACCATCGCTGGAGAGAGGTGCGCCATTGTACTATTCCGTTTCAAATCCATGCACGCATTTCTAAAAGTTGTACGGCACTGTTTCGCCATTTCGGACGGAAATTGCACCATGCACAGTGGATGTTGCACCCTGTAGATATCGATTATTCGGACGGCCATAACTTCTGGCTCGTTTAGAGTTACGGGAGCCATAACCTGTCAAAATGAATGCCTCGATGAGTTCTACGGCTTTGACAGCTTTCAGCCGTCAACGGGTAGATTAATGCCCAAAAAGGACAACCCGAATCTCAATCGGGTCTCGTAAGTTTTTTACCCTTCGTTTTTTCGACACGTGGATTTTTACGGTAAAACAGGATTACAGTGGCTGGCCATCGATTTACCATCGCTGGAGAGTGGTGCACCATGGTACTGTTCCGTTTCAAATCCATCCATGCATTTCTAAAAGTCGTACGACACTGTTTCACCATTTCGGATGGATGTTGCACCTTGCACCGTGGATGTTGCACCTTGTAGATATCGATTATTCAGACGGCCATAACTTCTGGCTCGTTTAGAGTTACGGGAGCCATAACCTGTCAAAACAAAGGCCTCGATTAGTTCTACGGGTTGGACTGCTTTCATCCGTCCACGCATAGATTAATGCCCAAAAAGGACAACCGGAATCTCAATCGGGTCTCGTAAGTTTTTTACCCTTCGTTTTTTCGACACGTGGATTTTTACGGTAAAACAGTATTACCGTGGCCCTTCTTCGACTTTCCATCATTGGAGAGTGGTGCACCACGGTGCTGTTCCGTTTCAAATCCATTCACGCATTTCTAAAAGTCGTACGGCACTGTTTCGCCATTTCGGACAGATGGTTCACCTTGCACCGTGGATGTTGCACCCTGTAGATATCGATTATTCGGACGGCCATAACTTCTGGCTCGTTTAGAGTTACGCGAGCCATAACCATTCAAAACGAAGGCCTCGATGAGTTCTACGGCTTTGATGGCTTTTAGCCGTCAACGGATAGATTAATGCCCAAAAAGGACAACCCGAATCTCAATCGGGTCTCGTAAGTTTTTTACCCTTCGTTTTTTCGACATGTGGATTTTTACGGTAAAACGGGATTACCGTGGCTCGTCTTCGACTTTCCATCGCTGGAGAGTGGTTCACCACGGTAGTGTTCCATTTAAATTCCATGCACGGATTTCTAAAAGTCGTACGGCACTGTTTCACTATTTCGGACGGATGTTGCACCTTGCACCGTGGATGTTGCACCCTGTAGATATCGATTATTCGGACGGCCATAACTTCTGGCTCGTTTAGAGTTACGGGAGCCATAACCTGTCAAAACGAAGGCCTCGATGAGTTCTATGGCTTTGATGGCTTTTAGCCGTCAACGGATAGATTAATGCCCAAAAAGGACAACTCGAATCTCAATCGGGTCTCGCAAGTTTTTTACCCTTCGTTTTTTCGACACGTGGATTTTTACGATAAAACGGGATTACCGTGGCCCTTCTTCGACTTTCCATCGCTGGAGAGTGGTGCACCATGCTAGTGTTCCGTTTCATATCCATGCACGCATTTCTAAAAGTCGTACGGCACTGTTTCACCATTTCGGACGGATGTTGCACCTCGCACCGTGGATGTTGCACCCTGTAGATATCGATTATTCTGACGGCCATAACTTCTTACTCGTTTTGAGTTTCGGGAGCCATAACCTGTCAAAACGAAGGTCTCGATGTGTTCTACGGCTTTGACGGCTTTCAGCCGTCAACGGATAGATTAATGCCCAAAAAGGACAACCCGAATCTCAATCGGGTCTCGTAAGTTTTTTACCCTTCGTTTTTTCGACACGTGGATTTTTACGGTAAAACGGGATTACCGTGGCCCGTCTTCGACTTTCCATCGCTGGAGAGTGGTGCACCATGGTAGTGTTCCGTTTCAAATCCATGCACGCATTTCTAAAAGTCGTACGGCACTGTTTCACCATTTCGGACGGTTGTTGCACCTTGCACCGTGGATGTTGCACCCTGTAGATATCGATTATTCAAACGGCCATAACTTCTGGCTCGTTTAGAGTTACAGGAGTCATAACCTGTCAAAACAAAGGCCTCGATGAGTTCTACGGCTTTGACCGCTTTCAGCCGTCGACGAATAGATTAATGCCCAAAAAGGACAACCCAAATCTCAATCGGGTCTCGTAAGTTTTTAACCCTTCGTTTTTTCGACACGTGGATTTTTACGGTATAACGGGATTACGGTGGCCCGTCTTCGACTTCCCATCGCTGGAGAGTGGTGCACCATGGTACTGTTCCGTTTCAAATCCATGCACGCATTTCTAAAAGTCGTACGTCACTGTTTCGCCATTTCGGACGGATGTTGCACCTTGCACCATGGATGTTGCACCTTGTAGATATCGATTATTCGGACGGCCATAACTTCTGGCTCGTTTAGAGTTACGGGAGCCATACCCTGTCAAAACGAAGGCCTCAATGAGTTCTACGGCTTTGACGGCTTTCAGCCGTCAACGCATAGATTAATGCCTAAAAAGGACAAACCGAATCTCAATCGGGTCTCGTAAGTTTTTTACCCTTCGTTTTTTCGACACGTGTATTTTTACGGTAAAACAGGATTACCGTGGCCGGCCTTCGATTTACTATCGCTGGAGAGTGGTGCACCATGGTACTGTTCCGTTTCAAATCGATGCACGCATTTCTAAAAGTAGTACGACACTGTTTCTCCATTTCGGACGGATGTTGCACCTTCCACCGTGGATGTTGCACCCTGTAGATATCGATTATTCGGACGGCCATAACTTCCGGCTCGTTTAGAGTTACGGGAGCCGTAACCTGTCAAAACGAAGGCCTCGACGAGTTCTACGGCTTTGATAGCTGTCAACGGAAAGATTAATGCCCAAAAAGGACAACCCGAATCTCAATCGGGTCTCGTAAGTTTTTTACCCTTCGTTTTTTCGACACATGGATTTTTACGGTAAAACAGGATTACAGCGGCTGGCCTTCGATTTACCATCGCTGGAGAGTGGTGCACCATGGTACCGTTCCGTTTCAAATCCATGCACGCATTTCAAAAAGTCGTACGACACTGTTTCGCCATTTCGGACGGATGTTGCACCTTGCACCGTGGATGTTGCACCCTGTAGATATCGATTACTCGTACGACCATAACTTCTGGCTCGTTTAGAGTTACGGGAGCGATAACCTGTCAAAACGAAGGCCTCGATGAGTCCTACGGCTTTGACAGGTTTCAACCGTCAACGCATAGATTAATGCCCAAAAAGGACAACCCGAATCTCAATCGGGTCTCGTAAGTTTTTTACCCTTCGTTTTTTCGACACGTGGATTTGTACGGTAAATAAGGATTACCGTGGCTGGCCTTCGATTTACCATCGCTGGAGAGTGGTGCACCATGGTACTGTTCCGTTTCAAATCCATGCACGCATTTTTAAAAGTCGTACGGCACTATTTCGCCATTTCGGATAGATGTTGCACCTTGCACCGTGGATGTTGCACCCTGTAGATATCAATTATTCGGACGACCATAACTTCTGGCTCGTTTAGAGTTACGGAAGCCATAACCTGTCAAAATGAAGGCCTCGATGAGTACTGCTGCTTTGGCAGCTTTCAGCCGTCAACGGATAGATTAATGCCCAAAAAGGACAAACCGAATCTCAATCGGGTCTCTTAAGTTTTTTACCCTTCGTTTTTTCGACACGTGGATTTTTACGGTAAAACGGGATTACCGTGGCCCGTCTTCGACTTCCCATCGCTGGAGAGTGGTGCACCATGGTAGTGTTCCATTTCAAATCCATGCACGCATTGCTAAAAGTCGTACGGCACTGTTTCACCATTTCGGACGGATGTTGCACCTTGCACCGTGGATATTGCACCCTTAGATATCGATTATTCAAACGACCATAACTTCTGGTTCGTTTAGAGTTACGGGAGCCATAACCTGTCAAAACGAAGGCCTCGATGAGTTCTACGGCTTTGACAGCTTTCAGCCGTCAACGCATAGATTAATGCCCAAAAAGGACAAACTGAATCTCAATCGGGTCTCGTAAGTTTTTTACCCTTCGTTTTTTCGACACGTGTATTTTTACGGTAAAACAAGATTACCGTGGCTGGCCTTCGATTTACTATCGCTGGAGAGTGGTGCACCATGGTACTGTTCCGTTTCAAATCCATGCACGCATTTCTAAAAGTAGTACGACACTGTTTCGCCATTTCGGAAGGATGTTGCACCTTGCACCGTGGATGTTGCACCCTGTAGATATTGATTATTCGGACGACCATAACTTCCGGCTCGTTTAGAGTTACGAGAGCCGTAACCTGTCAAAACGAAGGCCTCGATGATTTCTACGGCATTGACAGCTGTGAACGGAAAGATTAATGCCCAAAAAGGACAACCCGAATCTCAATCGGGTCTCGTAAGTTTTTTACCCTTCGTTTTTTCGACACGTGGATTTTTACGGTAAAATAGGATTACAGTGGCTGGCCTTCGATTTAACATCGCTGGAGAGTGGTGCACCATGGTACTATTCCGTTCCAAAACCATGCACTCATTTCTAAAAGTCGTACGGCATTGTTTCGCCATTTCGGACGAATGTTGCACCTTGCACCGTGGATGTTGCACCCTGTTGATATCGATTATTCGGACGGCCATAACTTCTGGCTCGTTTAGAGTTACGGGAGCCATAACCTGTCAAAACGAAGGCCTCGATGAGTTCTATGGCTTTGACAGCTTTCAAACCGTCAACGCATAGATTAATGCCCAAAAAGGACAACCCGAATCTCAATCGGGTCTCGTAAGTTTTTTACCCTTCGTTTTTTCGACACGTGGATTTTTACGGTAAATAAGGATTACCGTGGCTGGCCTTCGATTTACCATCGCTGGAGAGTGGTGCACCATGGTACTGTTCTGTTTCAAATCCATGCACGCATTTTTAAAAGTCGTACGGCACTATTTCGCCATTTCGGACGGATGTTGCACCTTGCACCGTGGATGTTGCTCCCTGTAGATATCAATTATTCGGACGGCCATAACTTCTGCCTCGTTTAGAGTTACGGGAGCCATAACCTGTCAAAACGAAGGCCTCGATGAGTTTTGCGGCTTTGACAACTTTCAGCCATCAACGGATAGATTAATGCCCAAAAAGGACAACCCGAATCTCAATCGGGTCTCTTAAGTTTTTTATCCTTCGTTTTTTCGACACGTGGATTTTTACGGTAAAACGGGATTACCGTGGCCCGTCTTCGACTTCCCATCGCTGGAGAGTGGTGCACCATGGTATTGTTTCATTTCAAATCCATGCACGCATTGCTAAAAGTCGTACGGCACTGTTTCCCCATTTCGGACGGATGTTGCACCTTGCACCGTTGATGTTGCTTCCTGTAGATATCGATTATTCGAACGGCCATAACTTCTGGCTCGTTTAGAGTTACGGGAGCCATAACCTGTCAAAATGAAGGCCTCGATGAGTTCTACGGTTTTGACAGCTTTCAGCTGTCAACGGATAGATTAATGCCCAAAAAGGACAACCCGAATCTCATTCGGGTCTCGTAAGTTTTTAACCCTTCGATTTTTCGACACGTGGATTTTTACGGTAAAACGGGATTACGGTGGCCGGTCTTCGACTTCCCATCGCTGGAGAGTGGTGCAAGTTGGTGCTGTTCCGTTTCAAATCCATGCACGCATTTCTAAAAGTCGTACGGCACTGTTTCGCCATTTCGGACGGATGTTGCACCTTGCACCGTGGATGTTGCACCTTGTAGATATCGATTATTCGGACGGCCATAATTTCTGGCTCGTTTAGAGTTACGGGAGCCATAACCTGTCAAAACAAAGGCCTCGATGAGTTCTACGGCTTTGACAGCTTTCAGCCGTCAACGCATAGATTAATGCCCAAAAAGGACAACCCGAATCTCAATCGGGTCTCGTAAGTTTTTTACCCTTCACTTTTTCGACACGTGGATTTTTACGGTAAAACAGGATTACCGTGGCTGGCCTTCGATTTACTATCGCTGGAGAGTGGTGCACCATGGTACTGTTCCGTTTCAAATCCATGCACGCATTTCTAAAAGAAGTACGACACTGTTTCGCCATTTCGGACGGATGTTGCACCTTGCATCGTGGAAGATGCACCCTATAGATATCGATTATTCCGACGGCCATAACTTCCGGCTCGTTTAGAGTTATGGGAGCGATAACCTATCAAAACAAAGGCCTCGACGAGTTCTACGACTTTGACAGCTGTCAACGGATAGATTAATGCCCAAAAAGGACAACCCGAATCTCAATCGGGTCTCGTAAGTTTTTTACCCTTCGTTTTTTCGACACATGGATTTTTACGGTAAAACAGGATTACAGTGGCTGGCCTTCGATTTACCATCGCTGGAGAGTGGTGCACCATGGTACTGTTCCGTTTCAAATCCATGCACGCATTTCTAAAAGTCGTACGACACTGTTTCGCAATTTCGGACGGATGTTGCACCTTGCACCGTGGATGTTGCACCCTGTAGATATCGATTATTCGGACGGCCATAACTTTTGGCTCGTTTAGAGTTACGGGAGCCATAACCTGTTAAAACGAAGGCCTCGATGAGTTCTACGGCTTTGATAGCTTTCAGCCGTCAGCGCATAGATTAATGCCCAAAAGGGACAACCCGAATCTCAATCGGGTCTCGTAAGTTTTTTACCCTTCGTTTTTTCGACACGTAGATTTTTACGGTAAAACGGGATTACCGTGGCCCGTCTTTGACTTCCCATCGCTGGAGAGTGGTGCACCATGGTACTTTTCCGTTTCAAATCTATGTACTCATTTTTAAAAGTCGTACGGCACTATTTCGCCATTTCGGACGGATGTTGCACCTTGCACCGTGGATGTTGCACCCTATAGATATCGATTATTCGGACGGCCATAACTTCTGGCTCGTTTAGAGTTACGGGAGCCATACCCTGTCAAAACGAAGGCCTCGATGAGTTCTACGGCTTTGATAGCTTTCAGCCGTCAACGGATAGATTAATGCCCAAAAAAGACAACCCGAATCTCAATCGGGTCTCTTAAGTTTTTTACCCTTCGTTTTTTCGACACGTGGATTTTTACGGTAAAACGGGATTACCGTGGCTCGTCTTCGACTTCCCATCGCTGGAGAATGGTGCACCGTGGTAGTGTTCCGTTTCAAATCCATGCACGCATTTCTAAAAGTCGTACGGCACTATTTCACCATTTCGGACGGATGTTGCACCTTGCACCGTGGATGTTGCACCCTGTAGATATCGACTATTCAAACGGCCATAACTTCTTGATCGTTTAGAGTTACGGGGGCCATAACCTGTCAAAACGAAGGCCTCGATGAGTTCTGCGGCTTTGACAGCGTTCAGCCGTCAACGGATAGATTAATGTCCAAAAAGGACAACCCGAATCTCAATCGGGTCTCGTAAGTTTTTAACCCTTCGTTTTTTCGACACGTGGATTTTTACGGTAAAACGGGATTACGGTGGCCCGTCTGCGACTTCCCATCGCTGGAGAGTGGTGCACCATGGTACTGTTCCGTTTCAAATCCATGCACGCATTTCTAAAAGTCGTACGGCACTGTTTCACCATTTCGGACGGATGTTGCAGCTTGCACCGTGGATGTTGCACCCTGTAGATATCGATTATTCAAACGGCCATTACTTTTGGCTCGTTTAGAGTTACGGGAGCCATAACCTGTCAAAACGAAGGCCTCGAAGAGTTCTACGGTTTTGACAGCTTTCAGCCGTCAATGGATAGATTAATGCCCAAAAAGGACAACCCGAATCTCAATCGGGTCTCGTAAGTTTTTAACCCTTCGTTTTTCGACACGTGGATTTTTGCGGTAAAACGGGATTACGGTGGCTGGTCTTCGATTTAGCATCGCTGGAGAGTGGTGTACCATGGTACTGTTCCGTTTCAAATCTATGAACGAATTTCTAAAGGTCGTACGGCACTGTTTCGCCATTTCGGACTGATGTTGCACCTTGCACCGTGGATGTTGCACCCTGTAGATATCGATTATTCGGACGGCCATAACTTCTGGCTCCTTTAGAGTTACGGGAGCCATAACCTGTCAAAACGAAGGCCTCGATGAGTTCTATGGCTTTGACCGCTTTCAGCCGTCAATGGATAGATTAATGCCCAAAAAGGACAGCCTGAATCTCAACCGGGTCTCGTAAGTTTTTTACCCTTCGTTTTTTCGACATGTGGATTTTTACGGTAAAACGGATTACGGTGGCTGGTCTTCGATTTACCATCGCTGGAGAGTGGCGCACCATGGTACTGTTCCGTTTCAAATCCATGCACGAATTTCTAAAGGTCGTACGGCACTGTTTCGCCATTTCGGACGGATGTTGCACCTTGCACCGTGGATGTTGCACCCTGTAGATATCGATTATTTGGACGGCCATAACTTCTGGCTCGTTTAGAGTTACGGGATCCATAACCTGTCAAAACGAAGGCCTCGATGAGTTCTACGGCTTTGACAGCTTTCGGCCGACAACGGATAGATTAATGCCCAAAAAGGACAAAGTTTTTTACCCTTCGTTTTTTCGACACGTGGATTTTTACGTTAAAACGTGATTACCGTGGCCCGTCTTCGACTTCCCATTTCGACACGTGGCCCGTCGTTTTTTCGACACGTGGATTTTTATGGTAAATCAGGATTACCGTGGCTGGCCTTCTATTTACCATCGCTGGAGAGTGGTGCACCATGGTACTGTTCCGTTTCAAATCCATGCACGCATTTTTAAAAGTCGTACGGCACTATTTCGCCATTTCGGACAGATGTTGCACCTTGCACCGTGAATGTTGCACCCTGTAGATATCGATTATTCGGACGGCCATAACTTCTGGCTTGTTTAGAGTTACGGAAGCCATAACCTGTCAAAACAAAGGCCTCGATGAGTTCTGCGGCTTTGACAGCTTTTAGCCATCAACAGATAGATTAATGCCCAAAAAGGACAAACCGAATCTCAATCGGGTCTCTTTAGTTTTTTACCCTTCGTTTTTTCGACACGTGGATTTTTACGGTAAAACGGGATTACCGTGGCTCGTCTTCGACTTCCCATCGCTGGAGAGTGGTGCACCATGGTAGTGTTCCATTTTAAATCCATGCACGCATTGCTAAAAGTCGTACGGCACTGTTTCACCATTTCGGACGGATGTTGCACCTTGCACCGTGGATGTTGCACCCTGTAGATATCGATTATTCAAACGGCCATAACTTCTGGTTCGTTTAGAGTTACGGAAGCCATAACCTGTCAAAATGAAGGCCTCGATGAGTTCTACGGCTTTGACAGATTTCAGCCGTCAACGCATAGATTAATGCCCAAAAAGGACAAACCGAATCTCAATCGGGTCTCGTAAGTTTTTTACCCTTCGTTTTTTCGACACGTGTATTTTTACGGTAAAATGGGATTACCGTAGTTGGCCTTCGATTTACTATCGCTGGAGAGTGGTGCACCATGGTACTGTTCCGTTTCAAATCCATGCACGCATTTCTAAAAGTAGTACGACACTGTTTCGCCATTTCGGACGGATGTTGCACCTTACACCGTGGATGTTGCACCCTGTAGATATCGATTATTCGGCGGCCAAAACTTCCGGCTCGTTTAGAGTTACGGGAGCCGTAACCTGTCAAAACGAAGGCCTCGATGAGTTCTACGGCTATGACAGCTGTCAACGGAAAGATTAATGCCCAAAAAGGACAACCCGGATCTCAATCGGGTCTCGTAAGTTTTTTACCCTTCGTTTTTTCGACACGTGGATTTTTACGGTAAAACAGGATTACAGTGGCTGGCCTTCGATTTACCATCGCTGGAGAGTGATGCACCATGGTACTATTCCGTTTCAAATCCATGCACGCATTTCTAAAAGTCGTACGGCACTGTTTCGCCATTTCGGACGGATCTTGCACCTTGCACCGTGGATGTTGCACCCTGTAGATATCGATTATTCGGACGGCCATAACTTCCGGCTCGTTTAGAGTTACGGGAGCCGTAACCTGTCAAAACGAAGGCCTCGACGAGTTCTACGGCTTTGATAGCTGTCAACGGAAAGATTAATGCCCAAAAAGGACAACCCGAATCTCAATCGGGTCTCGTAAGTTTTTTACCCTTCGTTTTTTCGACACATGGATTTTTACGGTAAAACAGGATTACAGCGGCTGGCCTTCGATTTACCATCGCTGGAGAGTGGTGCACCATGGTACCGTTCCGTTTCAAATCCATGCACGCATTTCAAAAAGTCGTACGACACTGTTTCGCCATTTCGGACGGATGTTGCACCTTGCACCGTGGATGTTGCACCCTGTAGATATCGATTATTCGTACGACCATAACTTCTGGCTCGTTTAGAGTTACGGGAGCGATAACCTGTCAAAACGAAGGCCTCGATGAGTCCTACGGCTTTGACAGGTTTCAACCGTCAACGCATAGATTAATGCCCAAAAAGGACAACCCGAATCTCAATCGGGTCTCGTAAGTTTTTTACCCTTCGTTTTTTCGACACGTGGATTTGTACGGTAAATAAGGATTACCGTGGCTGGCCTTCGATTTACCATCGCTGGAGAGTGGTGCACCATGGTACTGTTCCGTTTCAAATCCTTGCACGCATTTTTAAAAGTCGTACGGCACTATTTCGCCATTTCGGATAGATGTTGCACCTTGCACCGTGGATGTTGCACCCTGTAGATATCAATTATTCGGACGACCATAACTTCTGGCTCGTTTAGAGTTACGGAAGCCATAACCTGTCAAAACGAAGGCCTCGATGAGTACTGCGGCTTTGGCAGCTTTCAGCCGTCAACGGATAGATTAATGCCCAAAAAGGACAAACCGAATCTCAATCGGGTCTCTTAAGTTTTTTACCCTTCGTTTTTTCGACACGTGGATTTTTACGGTAAAACGGGATTACCGTGGGCCGTCTTCGACTTCCCATCGCTGGAGAGTGGTGCACCATGGTAGTGTTCCATTTCAAATCCATGCACGCATTGCTAAAAGTCGTACGGCACTGTTTCACCATTTCGGACGGATGTTGCACCTTGCACCGTGGATATTGCACCCTTAGATATCGATTATTCAAACGGCCATAACTTCTGGTTCGTTTAGAGTTACGGGAGCCATAACCTGTCAAAACGAAGGCCTCGATGAGTTCTACGGCTTTGACAGCTTTCAGCCGTCAACGCATAGATTAATGCCCAAAAAGGACAAACTGAATCTCAATCGGGTCTCGTAAGTTTTTTACCCTTCGTTTTTTCGACACGTGTATTTTTACGGTAAAACAAGATTACCGTGGCTGGCCTTCGATTTACTATCGCTGGAGAGTGGTGCACCATGGTACTGTTCCGTTTCAAATCCATGCACGCATTTCTAAAAGTAGTACGACACTGTTTCGCCATTTCGGAAGGATGTTGCACCTTGCACCGTGGATGTTGCACCCTGTAGATATTGATTATTCGGACGACCATAACTTCCGGCTCGTTTAGAGTTACGAGAGCCGTAACCTGTCAAAACGAAGGCCTCGATGATTTCTACGGCATTGACAGCTGTGAACGGAAAGATTAATGCCCAAAAAGGACAACCCGAATCTCAATCGGGTCTCGTAAGTTTTTTACCCTTCGTTTTTTCGACACGTGGATTTTTACGGTAAAATAGGATTACAGTGGCTGGCCTTCGATTTAACATCGCTGGAGAGTGGTGCACCATGGTACTATTCCGTTCCAAAACCATGCACGCATTTCTAAAAGTCGTACGGCATTGTTTCGCCATTTCGGACGAATGTTGCACCTTGCACCGTGGATGTTGCACCCTGTAGATATCGATTATTCGGACGGCCATAACTTCTGGCTCGTTTAGAGTTACGGGAGCCATAACCTGTCAAAACGAAGGCCTCGATGAGTTCTATGGCTTTGACAGCTTTCAAACCGTCAACGCATAGATTAATGCCCAAAAAGGACAACCCGAATCTCAATCGGGTCTCGTAAGTTTTTTACCCTTCGCTTTTTCGACACGTGGATTTTTACGGTAAATAAGGATTACCGTGGCTGGCCTTCGATTTACCATCGCTGGAGAGTGGTGCACCATGGTACTGTTCCGTTTCAAATCCATGCACGCATTTTTAAAAGTCGTACGGCACTATTTCGCCATTTCGGACGGATGTTGCACCTCGCACCGTGGATGTTGCTCCCTGTAGATATCAATTATTCGGACGGCCATAACTTCTGCCTCGTTTAGAGTTACGGGAGCCATAACCTGTCAAAACGAAGGCCTCGATGAGTTCTACGGCTTTGACGGCTTTCAGCCGTCAACGGATAGATTAATGCCCAAAAAGGACAACCCGAATCTCAATCGGGTCTCGTAAGTTTTTTACCCTTCGTTTTTTCGACACGTGGATTTTTACGGTAAAACGGGATTACCGTGGCCCGTCTTCGACTTCCCATCGCTGGAGAGTGGTGCACCATGGTATTGTTTCATTTCAAATCCATGCACGCATTGCTAAAAGTCGTACGGCACTGTTTCCCCATTTCGGACGGATGTTGCACCTTGCACCATTGATGTTGCTTCCTGTAGATATCGATTATTCAAACGGCCATAACTTCTGGCTCGTTTAGAGTTACGGGAGCCATAACCTGTCAAAATGAAGGCCTCGATGAGTTCTACGGTTTTGACAGCTTTCAGCTGTCAACGGATAGATTAATGCCCAAAAAGGACAACCCGAATCTCATTCGGGTCTCGTAAGTTTTTAACCCTTCGATTTTTCGACACGTGGATTTTTACGGTAAAACGGGATTACGGTGGCCGGTCTTCGACTTCCCATCGCTGGAGAGTGGTGCATCTTGGTGCTGTTCCGTTTCAAATCCATGCACGCATTTCTAAAAGTCGTACGGCACTGTTTCGCCATTTCGGACGGATGTTGCACCTTGCACCGTGGATGTTGCACCTTGTAGATATCGATTATTCGGACGGCCATAATTTCTGGCTCGTTTAGAGTTACGGGAGCCATAACCTGTCAAAACAAAGGCCTCGATGAGTTCTACGGCTTTGACAGCTTTCAGCCGTCAACGCATAGATTAATGCCCAAAAAGGACAACCCGAATCTCAATCGGGTCTCGTAAGTTTTTTACCCTTCATTTTTTCGACACGTGGATTTTTACGGTAAAACAGGATTACCGTGGCTGGCCTTCGATTTACTATCGCTGGAGAGTGGTGCACCATGGTACTGTTCCGTTTCAAATCCATGCACGCATTTCTAAAAGAAGTACGACACTGTTTCGCCATTTCGGACGGATGTTGCACCTTGCATCGTGGAAGATGCACCCTGTAGATGTTGATTATTCCGACGGCCATAACTTCCGGCTCGTTTAGAGTTATGGGAGCGATAACCTATCAAAACAAAGGCCTCGACGAGTTCTACGGCTTTGACAGCTGTCAACGGATAGATTAATGCCCAAAAAGGACAACCCGAATCTCAATCGGGTCTCGTAAGTTTTTTACCCTTCGTTTTTTCGACACATGGATTTTTACGGTAAAACAGGATTACAGTGGCTGGCCTTCGATTTACCATCGCTGGAGAGTGGTGCACCATGGTACTGTTCCGTTTCAAATCCATGCACGCATTTCTAAAAGTCGTACGACACTGTTTCGCCATTTCGGACGGATGTTGCACCTTGCACCGTGGATGTTGCACCCTGTAGATATCTATTATTCGGACGGCCATAACTTTTGGCTCGTTTAGAGTTACGGGAGCCATAACCTGTTAAAACGAAGGCCTCGATGAGTTCTACGGCTTTGATAGCTTTCAGCCGTCAACGCATAGATTAATGCCCAAAAGGGACAACCCGAATCTCAATCGGGTCTCGTAAGTTTTTTACCCTTCGTTTTTTCGACACGTAGATTTTTACGGTAAAACGGGATTACCGTGGCCCGTCTTTGACTTCCCATCGCTGGAGAGTGGTGCACCATGGTACTTTTCCGTTTCAAATCTATGTACTCATTTTTAAAAGTCGTACGGCACTATTTCGCCATTTCGGACGGATGTTGCACCTTGCACCGTGGATGTTGCACCCTATAGATATCGATTATTCGGACGGCCATAACTTCTGGCTCGTTTAGAGTTACGGGAGCCATACCCTGTCAAAACGAAGGCCTCGATGAGTTCTACGGCTTTGATAGCTTTCAGCCGTCAACGGATAGATTAATGCCCAAAAAAGACAACCCGAATCTCAATCGGGTCTCTTAAGTTTTTTACCCTTCGTTTTTTCGACACGTGGATTTTTACGGTAAAACGGGATTACCGTGGCTCGTCTTCGACTTCCCATCGCTGGAGAATGGTGCACCGTGGTAGTGTTCCGTTTCAAATCCATGCACGCATTTCTAAAAGTCGTACGGCACTATTTCACCATTTCGGACGGATGTTGCACCTTGCACCGTGGATGTTGCACCCTGTAGATATCGACTATTCAAACGGCCATAACTTCTTGATCGTTTAGAGTTACGGGGGCCATAACCTGTCAAAACGAAGGCCTCGATGAGTTCTGCGGCTTTGACAGCGTTCAGCCGTCAACGGATAGATTAATGCCCAAAAAGGACAACCCGAATCTCAATCGGGTCTCGTAAGTTTTTAACCCTTCGTTTTTTCGACACGTGGATTTTTACGGTAAAACGGGATTACGGTGGCCCGTCTGCGACTTCCCATCGCTGGAGAGTGGTGCACCATGGTACTGTTCCGTTTCAAATCCATGCACGCATTTCTAAAAGTCGTACGGCACTGTTTCACCATTTCGGACGGATGTTGCAGCTTGCACCGTGGATGTTGCACCCTGTAGATATCGATTATTCAAACGGCCATTACTTTTGGCTCGTTTAGAGTTACGGGAGCCATAACCTGTCAAAACGAAGGCCTCGAAGAGTTCTACGGTTTTGACAGCTTTCAGCCGTCAATGGATAGATTAATGTCCGAAAAGGTCAACCCGAATCTCAATCGGGTCTCGTAAGTTTTTAACCCTTCGTTTTTCGACACGTGGATTTTTGCGGTAAAACGGGATTACGGTGGCTGGTCTTCGATTTAGCATCGCTGGAGAGTGGTGTACCATGGTACTGTTCCGTTTCAAATCTATGAACGAATTTCTAAAGGTCGTACGGCACTGTTTCGCCATTTCGGACTGATGTTGCACCTTGCACCGTGGATGTTGCACCCTGTAGATATCGATTATTCGGACGGCCATAACTTCTGGCTCCTTTAGAGTTACGGGAGCCATAACCTGTCAAAACGAAGGCCTCGATGAGTTCTATGGCTTTGACCGCTTTCAGCCGTCAATGGATAGATTAATGCCCAAAAAGGACAGCCTGAATCTCAACCGGGTCTCGTAAGTTTTTTACCCTTCGTTTTTTCGACATGTGGATTTTTACGGTAAAACGGATTACGGTGGCTGGTCTTCGATTTACCATCGCTGGAGAGTGGCGCACCATGGTACTGTTCCGTTTCAAATCCATGCACGAATTTCTAAAGGTCGTACGGCACTGTTTCGCCATTTCGGACGGATGTTGCACCTTGCACCGTGGATGTTGCACCCTGTAGATATCGATTATTTGGACGGCCATAACTTCTGGCTCGTTTAGAGTTACGGGATCCATAACCTGTCAAAACGAAGGCCTCGATGAATTCTACGGCTTTGACAGCTTTCGGCCGACAACGGATAGATTAATGCCCAAAAAGGACAAAGTTTTTTACCCTTCGTTTTTTCGACACGTGGATTTTTACGTTAAAACGTGATTACCGTGGCCCGTCTTCGACTTCCCATTTCGACACGTGGCCCGTCGTTTTTTCGACACGTGGATTTTTATGGTAAATCAGGATTACCGTGGCTGGCCTTCTATTTACCATCGCTGGAGAGTGGTGCACCATGGTACTGTTCCATTTCAAATCCATGCACGCATTTTTAAAAGTCGTACGACACTATTTCGCCATTTCGGACAGATGTTGCACCTTGCACCGTGAATGTTGCACCCTGTAGATATCGATTATTCGGACGGCCATAACTTCTGGCTCGTTTAGAGTTACGGAAGCCATAACCTGTCAAAACAAAGGCCTCGATGAGTTCTGCGGCTTTGACAGCTTTTAGCCATCAACAGATAGATTAATGCCCAAAAAGGACAAACCGAATCTCAATCGGGTCTCTTTAGTTTTTTACCCTTCGTTTTTTCGACACGTGGATTTTTACGGTAAAACGGGATTACCGTGGCTCGTCTTCGACTTCCCATCGCTGGAGAGTGGTGCACCATGGTAGTGTTCTATTTTAAATCCATGCACGCATTGCTAAAAGTCGTACGGCACTGTTTCACCATTTCGGACGGATGTTGCACCTTGCACCGTGGATGTTGCACCCTGTAGATATCGATTATTCAAACGGCCATAACTTCTGGTTCGTTTAGAGTTACGGAAGCCATAACCTGTCAAAATGAAGGCCTCGATGAGTTCTACGGCTTTGACAGATTTCAGCCGTCAACGCATAGATTAATGCCCAAAAAGGACAAACCGAATCTCAATCGGGTCTCGTAAGTTTTTTACCCTTCGTTTTTTCGACACGTGTATTTTTACGGTAAAATGGGATTACCGTAGTTGGCCTTCGATTTACTATCGCTGGAGAGTGGTGCACCATGGTACTGTTCCGTTTCAAATCCATGCACGCATTTCTAAAAGTAGTACGACACTGTTTCGCCATTTCGGACGGATGTTGCACCTTACACCGTGGATGTTGCACCCTGTAGATATCGATTATTCGGACGGCCATAACTTCCGGCTCGTTTAGAGTTACGGGAGCCGTAACCTGTCAAAACGAAGGCCTCGATGAGTTCTACGGCTATGACAGTTGTCAACGGAAAGATTAATGCCCAAAAAGGACAACCCGGATCTCAATCGGGTCTCGTAAGTTTTTTACCCTTCGTTTTTTCGACACGTGGATTTTTACGGTAAAACAGGATTACAGTGGCTGGCCTTCGATTTACCATCGCTGGAGAGTGATGCACCATGGTACTATTCCGTTTCAAATCCATGCACGCATTTCTAAAAGTCGTACGGCACTGTTTCGCCATTTCGGACGGATGTTGCACCTTGCACCGTGGATGTTGCACCCTGTAGATATCGATTATTCGGACGGCCATAACTTCTTGCTCGTTTAGAGTTACGGGAGACATAACCTGTCAAAACGAAGGCCTCGATGAGTTCTACGGCTTTGACAGCTTTCAGCCGTCAACGCATAGATTAATACCCAAAAAGGACAACCCGAATCTCAATCGGGTCTCGTAAGTTTTTTACCCTTCGTTTTTTCGACAGGTGGATTTTTACGGTAAATAAGGATTACCGTGGCTGGCCTTCGATTTACCATCGCCGGAGAGTGGTGCACCATGGTACTGTTCTGTTTCAAATCCATGCACGCATTTTTAAAAGTCGTACGGCACTATTTCGCCATTTCGGACGGATGTTGCACCTTGCACCGTGGATGTTGCACCCTGTAGATATTAAATATTCGGACGGCCATAACTTCTGCCTCGTTTAGAGTTACGGGAGCCATAACCTGTCAAAACGAAGGCCTCGACGAGTTCTTCGGCTTTGACAGCTTTCAGCCGTCAATGGATAGATTAATGCCCAAAAAGGACAACCCGAATCTCAATCGGGTCTCTTAAGTTTTTTACCCTTCGTTTTTTCGACACGTGGATTTTTACGGTAAAACGGGATTACCGTGGCCCGTCTTTGACTTCCCATCGCTGGAGAGTGGTGCACCATGGTAGTGTTCCATTTCAAATCCATGCACGCATTGCTAAAAGTCGTACGGCACTGTTTCACCTTTTCGGACGGATGTTGCACCTTGCACCGTGGATGTTGCACCCTGTAGATATCGATTATTCAAACGGCCATTACTTCTGGCTCGTTTAGAGTTACGGGAGTCATAACCTGTCAAAACAAAGACCTCGATGAGTTCTACGGTTTTGACAGCTTTCAGCCATCAACGGATAGATTAATGCCCAAAAAGGACAACCCGAATCTCAATCGGGTCTCGTAAGTTTTTAACTCTTTGTTTTTTCGACACGTGGATTTTTACCGTAAAACGGGATTACGGTGGCCCGTCTTCGACTTCCAGTCGCTGGAGAGTGGTGCACCTTGGTACTGTTCCATTTCAAATCCATGCACGTATTTCTAAAAGTCGTACGGCACTGTTTCGCCATTTCGGACGGATGTTGCACCTTGCACCGTGGATGTTGCACCTTGTAGATATCGATTATTCGGACGGCCATAACTTCTGGCTCGTTTAGAGTTACGGGAGCCATAACCTGTCAAAACGAAGGCCTCGATGAGTTCTACGGCTTTGGCAGCTTTCAGCCGTCAACGCATAGATTAATGCCCAAAAAGGACAACCCGAATCTCAATCGGGTCTCGTAAGTTTTTTACCCTTCATTTTTTCGACACGTGGATTTTTACGGTAAAACAGGATTACCGTGGCTGGCCATCGATTTACTATCGCTGGAGAGTGGTGCACCATGGTACTGTTCCGTTTCAAATCCATGCACGCATTTCTAAAAGTAGTACGACACTGTTTCGCCATTTCGGACGGATGTTGCACCTTGCACCGTGGATGTTGCACCCTATAGATATCGATTATTCCGACGGCCATAACTTCCGGCTCGTTTAGAGTTATGGGAGCCATAACCTATCAAAACAAAGGCCTCGATGAGTTCTACGGCTTTGACAGCTGTCAACGGATAGATTAATGCCCAAAAAGGACAACCCGATTCTCAATCGGGTCTCGTAAGTTTTTTACCCTTCGTTTTTTCGACACTTGGATTTTTACGGTAAAACAGGATTACAGTGGCTGGCCTTCGGTTTACCATCGCTGGAGAGTGGTGCACCATGGTACTGTTCCGTTTCAAATCCATGCACGCTGTTTGCGCCAAAATTGGTCACAAACACCCGATGTCATGAAAGCACCCGTTTATCAACACAAATCGACAACAATCAATATATAACTCAGATCTAAGCAATAACAATCAGAATAATTCGGCAATCACAGTCACAAACACAGGATTTATAGTGGTTCGGTGATCTTGCCTACGTCCACTTTGAAGTTTCCTTTCTTTATTGATGTTCTCTTGATGATTACAGTTGGTTACAGCAAATTACAATTGATTATAGCTCTAAGACTTGAATACAACAGCGATGATGCGGTGTAGAATTCAATCCGATAGAGTTTTGGTGCTTCTGAATCTTCCTCCTCCTCTTTTTCTGAATGACCAGGGGCTCTATTTATAGGTGTAGGAGGCTAATATTTCGCCTAAAAACATGGTAGACCGCTTCAGGTACGTGAGGGGGCCCACATGGCCGAAATCTGGAGATCTGGGCCTACGTTTGGATCGATTCGACCCTTGGTTCGAATCGATCAAGAAAGTGTCCAATCGAGCTAAAAATTGGTGAGAGCATTCTTCAACATGTAAGCAAGCTCCTGTAAAAATTTCATGGTGTTTGGATTAAGGGATTGAGAGATACGATCGATTCAAGATGGGGATTTTCGCCTCCTACTGCGAATCGATTCGTTCGAACCAATTGTATTCGAATCGATTCCTTCGAATCGATCTGCTTGTATCGATTCGTTCGAGTCGATTCCCCTTCTGTGCGTGTGCTTCGAGTCAGACCTTACTTCCCTTCGAGTTTCAGCTACGTTGCTTGGTAGATTTGAAGTCATGGATTCGAAGGAAAGATCCTTCGAATCGATCGAGCGGAGTACTGTTCGAATCGATCGAACTAGGTTGCAAATTGGATGGATTCGAACAAGACCATTAACACATGGATTCGAACAGGACCATACATACATGGATTCGAACAGGACCATCCATACATGGATTCGGAACTTCCTCAGCCGCGTGGATTCGAACTACAGTGTCTCGAGGATGGACTCGGAGCAAGAACTCTGGGCATATGAGTATCGATTCGAAGCATAGCTGCTGAGAGCTCGTTTGATGGATTCGAAGAGAAGGCTCCTGATCGATTCGAAGTGAATGGAGCCGAAGTTGGTGGATGCGAGGCAGGCGCTAGCTGATGGATTCGAACATCGCCTCTGCTTATGGATTCGAACTAGACGGGTTCGAAACGATGAAAGGGTGATGGATTCGAACCGAGCAAGGTCCAACTCTCTCAACTTGAATCTATCATAACTTGGGCAAACGAACTCGGATTGACTTGAAACTTGAAATATTGGCTTTCATGGCTTTTCTCATCATGTCTTGTCGATTCTGGCCCAATCCGAACTCGGATAAAATTCATCGGTATCCATAGTGAAGTGGAGCACAACCGATCTCTGAGACGAACTGTCTTTTGTTTTTGACCAATCTTTTGGTATCACGGCTTTGCCAAAAAGCGGGATAACACTTGCCCCCCGAAACATGCCTTGCGGTAGGGAGGTGTGTTTTGCAATGCCTTGAATTGGATGTTCATATCCTGTCATCAACCTGTAAAGAACTTGGTAGTTTCATATGTCCTCACATGACGATCGTTCGGGATCGAGCCATTTGGGATGAAGCGCGGCCGTTCATGGTCAAGCGCTCAACTTCAAATGATGATCGTTCATGATTGAGTCATTCGAGGTGAAGTGTGACCGTGCGCGGTCGAGCATATAAATCCATGCGTCGATCGTTCGGGATCGTATGCCGTTTGAGGTGAATCGGGACCGTTGGCGGTCCGTGCCGTTCGTGGCATAGGATGGAATAGGACCGTTCGCGGTCGATGTCGTTCGCGGCAAATGATGAGATGGGACCGTTCGCGGTCGACTGCTGTTCGTGGAAAATGATGATCGTTCGCGACCAAGTGCCGTTCAAGGCGAATGGTGACCGCTCGAGGTCGGATTTTATAATTAGTGAACCATGACCATTCGTGGTCGGTGCCACTCAAGGCAGAAAGTGATCGTTCGCGATCGTGTGCCGTTCGAGGCGAATTTGTGACCGTTCGCGGTCGGGTGTTGGACCTCAAGTGACGACCGTTCGCGATCAAGCCATTTGAGGTGAGGTGAGTTGTGACAGTTCGAAGTCGAGTGCCGTTCGAGGCGAATTGTGACCGTTCGAGGTCGGGTGTCGTTCGAGGCGAATTATGTGCCCGGTAGGGCTTGGTATTATCGATGCCAGGGTCACGTTCGGGTAAGTTCCTGGATCGTTTGTCAGGGCAGTTTGCCGCCGTCTCAGAGCATGCCTAAGGACCGTTCGCGACCCCGTACATGAGCAAGTAGCTTAGCCATTTCAAAATTATCAGAATCAAATGTCTATTAAACGAATGAGTTTCAAAAACAATGTCCAAACAAACAGAGTCTAAATGTTCAAATTAAAATGATATGAAAGCAAAGCATGGATGTCGAAGCGTATGTTCCCACTACGAAACGGTCAATGATCATTCAGAGCATGCCTGGAGATCGTTCGCGATCTCGCACATATGTAAATGATTTAATTGCGTTAGTGGAAACTTACAACTTGGCATCGTTATTTCACTCAATTGATAACCAAACGGTGCCTTGATTCAGGGTCCCCTCTAGCTGATGTGGACGGTGGTCGCTCTGGTTCCGCCGCAGGTGCTCGCCTCCTTACATATTGAAGGAGCATACCGTTCCTGATATGCCCTTCCACCTCGTCCTTCAGGTGCCTACAATCATTAGTGTTATGACCGTTTAATTAATGGAATACACAAAACTTATCTGATTTCCTTTCGTCAGAGGTAGGATCCCTTCACATCGGCCTACGATACGGAATCTGTTCTTTGGTATCCTGATAAATTCGTTCCAGGCTCTCGTTCAGCTCAGTGTAGGTGGTGAATCGCGGCTCCCTCCGTTGCCGCTTTGATCTGTCTCCGTCATTCTCAATCTTTCTTTTACCTTTATCCTTGTCCGAATCCTTTTTAAGAGGCTTTTCGTCTTTAAGTGCATAAACTTCTATCCCCTCTCCTTCTTCTCTTTCTGCATTCGCATCCTCTAATCGTAAAAACTTTTCTGCCTCATGATAGAATTCTCCCAGATCCACGGGCGGGTCCTTGGTTAATGAATTTTTGAACTCCGTTCCGTCTGTTATTCCGGACACAGCCGCCGTCATAACCATGGATGGATCCGGTCGATCCACGGAAGCTGCTACCGCATTGAACCGTGTCAGGAAACTTCTCAATGTTTCTCCAGCCTTCTGTTTTAAAGTTGCCAACGTCATCACATTCTTGGGTCTTGTAATGTGAACCCTGAATTGCCTCATAAATCTCTCAGTTAAATCGTTCCATGTTCCGATGGACCCACTATCTAGTTGCCTGAACCATAATGCCGCAATATCCGTTAAATACAATGGGAAGCACCGAGCCATAACCTCCTCTGATGCCCCCAGCACCTCCATATGTCTCATATATTTCGTCAGATGGACCGTGGGGTCCGTTCTCCCGTCATACATATCCAACGATGGTAATTTAAAATCCGGTGGGTTTCTAGCTCGTCTGATTGCCGGAGTGAAAGGACTCCTATTAACATCCTCTAGGTCTTTGTTCACCAAACCGCCTCTCATTGCTCGCCTAATCATCTCTGCCAACTTGTCGGTGTCTCCAAGATGCAACCTTCGTTCGTTACTTTCATCCTGCCCCCCGAGTTCGTGAGGGAACTCTGGAATCTGCCCCCTTGACTGAGCGTTCACTCCTCTACTACTCCTAGGTTGCGCAGATCCTTCTCTCTCTCTTTCCAAGATTGGGTCAACATTTTCCATATGCGTGCCCCCTAGCTCGGGTGCTATGCCGGATGGTCCTGCTCCGTTCTAGACTCCATTGGCTTCTCTATTCTGTGCTCCAAGTTGTCCTATCTGTTGAAATAAACTCTGGATCAACTCCTCTTGCTTCTTCATCATCGTCTCCATCTCGTCCCTAGTGATGTAGATGGATGGTTGATTCGCTCCTGAGGAAGCCTCCTGACTTCCTTGTTGTTCACTTCTCTCTGGCCTTGGCCTTCGGCTCGATTGTGTCGTCATGGTTCTTAGATCTAAATTCCTAAGTCTCCAAATTCAAACTCTCCTGAATCAGTTCTCAGTGAAAGCACTAAAATGTTTGCGCCAAAATTGGTCACAAACACCCGATGTCGTGAAAGCACCCATTTATCAACACAAATCGACAACAATCAATATATAACTCAGATCTAAGCAATAACAATCAGAATAATTCAGCAATCACAGTCACAAACACAGGATTTATAGTGGTTCGGCGATCTTGCCTACGTCCACTTTGAAATTTCCTTTCTTTATTGATGTTCTCTTGATGATTACAGTTGGTTACAGCAAATTACAATTGATTATAGCTCTAAGACTTGAATACAACAGCGATGATGCGGTGTAGAATTCAATCCGATAGAGTTTTGGCGCTTCTGAATCTTCCTCCTCCTCTTTTTCTGAATGACCAGGGGCTCTATTTATAGGTGTAGGAGGCTGATATTTCACCTAAAAACATGGTAGACCGCTTCAGGTACGTGAGGGGGCCCACATGGCCGAAATCTGGAGATCTGGGCCTACGTTTGGATCGATTCGACCCTTGGTTCGAATCGATCAAGAAAGTGTCCAATCGTGCTAAAAATTGGAGAGAGCATTCTTCAACATGTAAGCAAGCTCCTGTAAAAATTTCATGGTGTTTGGATTAAGCGATTGAGAGATACGATCGATTCAAGATGGGGATTTTCGCCTCCTGCTGCGAATCGATTCGTTCGAACCAATTGTATTCGAATCGGTTCCTTCGAATCGATCTGCTTGTACCGATTCGTTCGAGTCGATTCCCCTTCTGTGCGTGTGCTTCGAGTCAGACCTTACTTCCCTTCGAGTTTCAGCTACGTTGCTTAGTAGATTTGAAGTCATGGATTCAAAGGAAAGATCCTTCGAATCGATCGAGCGGAGTACTGTTCGAATCGATCGAACTAGGTTACAGATTGGATGGATTCGAACAAGACCATTAACACATGGATTCGAATAGGACCATACATACATGGATTCGAACAGGACCATCCATACATGGATTCGGAACTTCCTCAGCCGTGTGGATTCGAACTAAAGTGTCTCGAGGATGGATTCGGAGCAAGAACTCTGGGCATATGAGTATCGATTCGAAGCATAGCTGCTGAGAGCTCGTTTGATGGATTCGAAGAGAAGGCTCCTGATCGATTCGAAGTAAATGGAGCCGAAGTTGGTGGATGCGAGGCAGGCGCTAGCTGATGGATTCGAACATCGCCTCTTCTTATGGATTCGAACTAGACGGGTTCGAAACAATGAAAGGGTGATGGATTCGAACCGAGCAAGGTCCAACTCTCTCAACTTGAATCAATCATAACTTGGGCAAACGAACTCGGATTGACTTGAAACTTGAAACATTGGCTTTCATGGCTTTTCTCATCATGTCTTGTCGAGGCCCAATGCGGACTCGGACAAAATTCATCGGTATCCATAGTGAAGTGGAGTACAACCGATCTCTGAGACGAACTGTCGTTTGTTTTTGACCAATCTTTTGGTATCACGGCTTTGCCAAAAAGCGGGATAACACACGCATTTCTAAAAGTCGTACGGCACTGTTTCGCCATTTCCGACGGATGTTGCACCTTGCACCGTGGATGTTGCACCGTGTAGATATCGATTATTCGGACGGCCATAACTTCTGGCTCGTTTAGAGTTACGGGAGCCATAACCTGTTAAAACGAAGGCCTCGATGAGTTCTACGGCTTTGATAGCTTTCAGCCGTCAACGCATAGATTAATGCCAAAAAGGGACAACCCAAATCTCAATCAGGTCTCGTAAGTTTTTTACCCTTCGTTTTTTCGACACGTGGATTTTTACGGTAAAACGGGATTACCGTGGCCCGTCTTCGACTTCCCATCGCTGGAGAGTGGTGCACCATGCTACTTTTCCGTTTCGAATCCATGCACTCATTTTTAAAAGTCGTACGGCACTATTTCGCCATTTCGGACGGATGTTGCACCTTGCACCGTGGATGTTGCACCCTATAGATATCGATTATTCGGACGGCCATAACTTCTGGCTCGTTTAGAGTTACGGGAGCCATACCCTGTCAAAACGAAGGCCTCGATGAGTTCTACGGCTTCGACAGCTTTCAGCCGTCAACGGATAGATTAATGCCCAAAAAAGACAACCCGAATCTCAATCGGTCTCTTAAGTTTTTTACCCTTCGTTTTTTCGACACGTGGATTTTTACGGTAAAACGGGATTACCGTGGCTCGTCTTCGGCTTCCCATCGCTGGAGAGTGGTGCACCGTGGTAGTGTTCCGTTTCAAATCCATGCACGCATTTCTAAAAGTCGTACGGCACTGTTTCACCATTTCGGACGGATGTTGCACCTTGCACCGTGGATGTTGCACCCTGTAGATATCGACTATTCAAATAGCCATAACTTCTGGATCGTTAAGAGTTACGGGGGCCATAACCTGTCAAAACGAAGCCCTCGATAAGTTCTACGGCTTTGACAGCGTTCAGCCGTCAACGAATAGATTAATGCCCAAAAAGGACAACCCGAATCTCAATCGGGTCTCGTAAGTTTTTAACCCTTCGTTTTTTCGACACGTGGATTTTTACGGTAAAACGGGATTACGGTGGCCCGTCTTCGACTTCCCATCGCTGGAGAGTGGTGCACCATGGTACTGTTCCGTTTCAAATCCATGCACGCATTTCTAAAAGTCGTAAGGCACTCTTTCGCCATATCGGATGGATGTTGCACCTTGCACCGTGGATGTTGCACCCTGTAGATATCGATTATTCGGACGGCCATAACTTCTGGCTCGTTTAGAGTTACGGGAGCCATAACCTGTCAAAACGAAGGCCTCGATGAGTTCTACGGCTTTGAAGGCTTTCAGCCGTCAACGGATAGATTAATGCCCAAAAAGAACAACCCGAATCTCAATCGGTTCTCGTAAGTTTTTTACCCTTCGTTTTTTCGACACGTGGATTTTTACGGTAAAACGGGATTACCGTGGCCCGTCTTCGACTTCCCATCGTTGTAGAGTGGTGCACCATGGTAGTGTTCCATTTCAAATCCATGCACGTATTTCTAAAATTCGTACGGCACTGTTTCACGATTACGGACGGATGTTGCACCCTGTAGATATCGATTATTCGGACGGCCATAACTTCTGGCTCGTTTAGACTTACGGGAGCCATAACCTGTCAAAAAGAAGGCCTCAATGAGTTCTACGGCTTTGACAGTTTTGAGCCATCAACGGATAGATTAATGCCCAAAAAGGACAACCAGAATCTCAATTGGGTCTCGTAAGTTTTTAACCCTTCGTTTTTTCGACACGTGGATTTTTACGGTAAAACGGTATTACGGTGGCCCGTCTTCGACTTCCCATCGCTGGAGAGAGGTGCACCATGGTACTGTTCCGTTTCAAATCCATGCATGCATTTCTAAAAGTCGTACGGCACTCTTTCGCCATATCGGATGGATGTTGCACCTTGCACCGTGGATGTTGCACCGTGTAGATATCGATTATTCGGACGGCCATAACTTTTGGCTCGTTTAGAGTTACGGGAGCCGTAACCTGTCAAAACGAAGGCCTCGATGAGTTCTACGGCTTTGACAGCTTTCAGCCGTCAATGCATATATTAATGCCCAAAAAGGATAACCCGAATCTCAATCGGGTCTCGTAAGTTTTTTACCCTTCGTTTTTTCGACACGTGGATTTTTACGGTAAAATGGGATTACCGTGGCCCGTCTTCAACTTCCCATCGCTGGAGAGTGGTGCACCATGGTACTGTTCCGTTTCAAATCCATGCACGCATTTCTAAAAGTCGTACGGCACTATTTCGCCATTTCGGATGGACGTTGCACCTTGAACCGTGGATGTTGCACCCTGTAGATATCGATTATTCGGACGGCCATAACTTTTGGCTCGTTTAGAGTTACGGGAGCCATAACCTGTCAAAACGAAGGCCTCGATGAGTTCTACGGCTTTGATAGCTTTCAGCCGTCAACGGATAGATTAATGCCCAAAAAGGACAACCCGAATCTCAATCGTGTCTCGTAAGTTTTTTACCCTTCGTTTTTTCGACACGTGGATTTTTACGGTAAAACGGGATTACCGTGGCCCGTCTTCGACTTCCCATCGCTGGAGAGAGGTGCACAATGGTACTGTTCCGTTTCAAATCCATGCACGCATTTCTAAAAGTCGTAAGGCACTCTTTCGCCATATCGGATGGATGTTGCACCTTGCACCGTGGATGTTGCACCCTGTAGATATCGATTATTCGGACGGCCATAACTTCTGGCTCGTTTAGAGTTACGGGAGCCATAACCTGTCAAAACGAAGGCCTCGATGAGTTCTACGGCTTTGAAGGCTTTCAGCCGTCAACGGATAGATTAATGCCCAAAAAGAACAACCCGAATCTCAATCGGGTCTCGTAAGTTTTTTACCCTTCGTTTTTTCGACACGTGGATTTTTACAGTAAAACGGGATTACCGTGGCCCGTCTTCGACTTCCCATCGTTGTAGAGTGGTGCACCATGGTAGTGTTCCATTTCAAATCCATGCACGTATTTCTAAAATTCGTACGGCACTGTTTCACGATTACGGACGGATGTTGCACCTTGTAGATATCGATTATACAAGCGGCCATAACTTCTGGCTCGTTTAGACTTACGGGAGCCATAACCTGTCAAAAAGAAGGCCTCAATGAGTTCTACGGCTTTGACAGCTTTTAGCCATCAACAGATAGATTAATGCCCAAAAAGGACAACCCGAATCTCAATTGGGTCTCGTAAGTTTTTAACCCTTCGTTTTTTCGACATGTGGATTTTTACGGTAAAACGGTATTACGGTGGCCCGTCTTCGACTTCCCATCGCTGGAGAGAGGTGCACCATGGTACTGTTCCGTTTCAAATCCATGCACGCATTTCTAAAAGTCGTACGGCACTCTTTCGCCATATCGGATGGATGTTGCACCTTGCACCGTGGATGTTGCACCGTGTAGATATCGATTATTCGGACGGCCATAACTTCTGGCTCGTTTAGAGTTACGGGAGCCGTAACCTGTCAAAACGAAGGCCTCGATGAGTTCTACGGCTTTGACAGCTTTCAGCCGTCAATGCATATATTAATGCCCAAAAAGGATAACCCGAATCTCAATCGGGTCTCGTAAGTTTTTTACCCTTCGTTTTTTCGACACGTGGATTTTTACGGTAAAATGGGATTACCGTGGTCCGTCTTCAACTTCCCATCGCTAGAGAGTGGTGCACCATGGTACTGTTCCATTTCAAATCCATGCACGCATTTCTAAAAGTCGTACGGCACTGTTTCGCCATTTCGGATGGACGTTGCACCTTGAACCGTGGATGTTGCACCCTGTAGATATCGATTATTCGGACGGCCATAACTTTTGGCTCGTTTAGAGTTACGGGAGCCATAACCTGTCAAAACGAAGGCCTCGATGAGTTCTACGGCTTTGATAGCTTTCAGCCGTCAACGGATAGATGAATGCCCAAAAAGGACAACCCGAATCTCAATCGTGTCTCGTAAGTTTTTTACCCTTCGTTTTTTCGACACGTGGATTTTTACGGTAAAACGGGATTAGCGTGGCCCGTCTTCGACTTCCCATCGCTGGAGAGAGGTGCACCATGGTACTGTTCCGTTTCAAATCCATGCACGCATTTCTAAAAGTCGTAAGGCACTCTTTCGCCATATCGGATGGATGTTGCACCTTGCACCGTGGATGTTGCACCCTGTAGATATCGATTATTCGGACGGCCATAACTTCTGGCTCGTTTAGAGTTACGGGAGTCATAACATGTCAAAACGAAGGCCTCGGTGAGTTCTACGGTTTTGACAGCTTTCAGCCGTCAACGGATAGATTAATGCCCAAAAAGGACAACCCGAATCTCAATCGGGTCTCGTAAGTTTTTAACCCTTCGTTTTTTCGACACGTGGATTTTTACGGTAAAACGGGATTACGGTGGCCCATCTTCGACTTCCCATCGCTGGAGAGTGGTGCACCTTGGTACTGTTCCGTTTCAAATCCATGCACGCATTTGTAAAAGTCGTACGGCACTGTTTCGCCATTTCGGACGGATGTTGCACCTTGCACAGTGGATGTTGCACCCTGTAAATATCGATTACTCGGACGGCCATAACTTTTGGCTCGTTTAGAGTTATAGGAGCCGTAACCTCTCAAAACGAAGGCCTCGATGATTTCTACGTCTTTGACAGCTTTCATCCGTCCATGGATAGATTAATGCCCAAAAAGGACAACCCGAATCTCAATCGGGTCTCTTAAGTTTTTTACCCTTCGTTTTTTCGACACGTGGATTTTTACGGTAAAACGGGATTACCGTGGCCCGTCTTCGACTTCCCATCACTGGAGAGTGGTGCACCATGGTACTGTTCCGTTTCAAATCCATGCACGCATTTCTAAAAGTCATACGGCACTGTTTCACCATTTCGGACGGATGTTCCACCTTGCACCGTGGATGTTGCACCCTGTAGATATCGATTATTCAAACGGCCATAACTTCTGGCTCGTTTAGAGTTATGGGAGCCATTACCTGTCAAAACGAAGGCCTCGATGAGTTCTACGGCTTTGACAGCTTTCAGCCATCAACGGATAAATTAATGCCCAAAAAGGACAACCCGAATTTCAATCGGGTCTCGTAAGTTTTTTACCCTTCGTTTTTTCGACACGTGGATTTTTACGGTAAAACAGGATTACTGTGGCTGGCCTTCGATTTACCATCGCTGGATAGTGGTGCACCACGGTACTGTTCCGTTTCAAATCCATGCACGCATTTCTAAAAGTCGTACGGCACTGTTTCGCCATTTCGGATGGACGTTGCACCTTGAACCGTGGATGTTGCACCCTGTAGATATCGATTATTCGGACGGCCATAACTTTTGGCTCGTTTAGAGTTACGGGAGCCATAACCTGTCAAAACGAAGGCCTCGATGAGTTCTACGGCTTTGATAGCTTTCAGCCGTCAACGGATAGATGAATGCCCAAAAAGGACAACCCGAATCTCAATCGTGTCTCGTAAGTTTTTTACCCTTCGTTTTTTCGACACGTGGATTTTTACGGTAAAACGGGATTAGCGTGGCCCGTCTTCGACTTCCCATCGCTGGAGAGAGGTGCACCATGGTACTGTTCCGTTTCAAATCCATGCACGCATTTCTAAAAGTCGTAAGGCACTCTTTCGCCATATCGGATGGATGTTGCACCTTGCACCGTGGATGTTGCACCCTGTAGATATCGATTATTCGGACGGCCATAACTTCTGGCTCGTTTAGAGTTACGGGAGTCATAACATGTCAAAACGAAGGCCTCGGTGAGTTCTACGGTTTTGACAGCTTTCAGCCGTCAACGGATAGATTAATGCCCAAAAAGGACAACCCGAATCTCAATCGGGTCTCGTAAGTTTTTAACCCTTCGTTTTTTCGACACGTGGATTTTTACGGTAAAACGGGATTACGGTGGCCCATCTTCGACTTCCCATCGCTGGAGAGTGGTGCACCTTGGTACTGTTCCGTTTCAAATCCATGCACGCATTTGTAAAAGTCGTACGGCACTGTTTCGCCATTTCGGACGGATGTTGCACCTTGCACAGTGGATGTTGCACCCTGTAAATATCGATTACTCGGACGGCCATAACTTTTGGCTCGTTTAGAGTTATAGGAGCCGTAAC
This sequence comes from Allium cepa, assembly GCA_030765085.1. Taxonomy (NCBI): domain Eukaryota; kingdom Viridiplantae; phylum Streptophyta; class Magnoliopsida; order Asparagales; family Amaryllidaceae; genus Allium; species Allium cepa. The sequence continues at coordinate 50,929,060 of JASFAV010000020.1, forward strand.
CTCTCAAAACGAAGGCCTCGATGATTTCTACGTCTTTGACAGCTTTCATCCGTCCATGGATAGATTAATGCCCAAAAAGGACAACCCGAATCTCAATCGGGTCTCTTAAGTTTTTTACCCTTCGTTTTTTCGACACGTGGATTTTTACGGTAAAACGGGATTACCGTGGCCCGTCTTCGACTTCCCATCACTGGAGAGTGGTGCACCATGGTACTGTTCCGTTTCGAATCCATGCACGCATTTCTAAAAGTCATACGGCACTGTTTCACCATTTCGGACGGATGTTCCACCTTGCACCGTGGATGTTGCACCCTGTAGATATCGATTATTCAAACGGCCATAACTTCTGGCTCGTTTAGAGTTATGGGAGCCATTACCTGTCAAAACGAAGGCCTCGATGAGTTCTACGGCTTTGACAGCTTTCAGCCATCAACGGATAAATTAATGCCCAAAAAGGACAACCCGAATTTCAATCGGGTCTCGTAAGTTTTTTACCCTTCGTTTTTTCGACACGTGGATTTTTACGGTAAAACAGGATTACTGTGGCTGGCCTTCGATTTACCATCGCTGGATAGTGGTGCACCACGGTACTGTTCCGTTTCAAATCCATGCACGCATTTCTAAAAGTCGTACGATACTGTTTCGCCATTTCGGATGGATGTTGCACTTTGCACCGTGGATGTTGCACCCTATAGATATCGATTATTCGGACGGCCATAACTTCTGGCTCGTTTAGAGTTACGAGAGCCATAACCTGTCAAAACGAAGGCCTCGATGAGTTCTACGGTTTTGACAGCTTTCATCCATCAATGCATAGATTAATGCCCAAAAACGACAACACGAATCTCAATCGGGTCTCGTAAGTTTTTTACCCTTCATTTTTTCGACACGTGGATTTTTACGGTAAAACCGGATTACCGTGGCCGGCCTTCGATTTACCATCGCTGGAGAGTGGTGCATCATGGTACTGTTCCTTTTCAAATCCATGCACGCATTTCTAAAAGTCGTAAGATACTGTTTCGCCATTTCGGATGCATGTTGCACCTTGCACCGTGGATGTTGCACCCTGTAGATATCGATTATTCGGACGACCATAACTTCTGGCTTGTTAAGAGTTACGGTAGCCATAACTTGTCAAAACAAAGGCCTCGATGAGTTCTACGGCTTTGACTGCTTTCAGCCGTCAACGCATAGATTAATGCCCAAAAAGGACAATGCGAATCTCAATCGGGTCTCGTAAGTTTTTTACCCTTCGTTTTTTCGACACGTGGATTTTTACGGTAAAACAGGATTACCGTGGCCCGTCTTCAACTTCCCATCGCTGGGGAGTGGTGCACCATGGTACTGTTCCGTTTCAAATCGATTCATGCATTTCTAAAAGTCGTACGACACTGTTTCGCTATTTCGGACGGATGGTTCACCTTGCACCGTGGATGTTGCACCCTGTAGATATCGATTATTCAGACGGCCATAACTTCTGGCTCGTTTAGAGTTACGGGAGCCATAACCTGTCAAAACGAAGGCCTCGATGAGTTCTACGTCTTTGACGGATTTCAGCCGTCAACGGATAGATTAATGCCCAAAAAGGACAACCCGAATCTGAATCGGGTCTCGTAAGTTTTTTACCCTTCATTTTTTCGACACGTGGATTTTTACGGTAAAACGGGATTACCGTGGCCCGTCTTCGACTTCCCATCGCTGGAGAGTGGTGCACCATGGTAGTGTTCCATTTCAAATCCATGCACGCATTTCTAAAAGTCATACGGCGCTGTTTCTCCATTTCGGACGGATGTTGCACCTTGCACCGTGGATGTTGCACCATGTAGATATCGATTATTCGGACGACCATATCTTCTGGCTCGTTTAGAGTTAAGGGAGCCATAACCAGTCAAAACAAAGGCCTCGATGAGTTCTACGGCTTTGATGGCTCTCAGCCATGAACGGATAGATTAATGCCCAAAAAGGACAACCCGAATCTCAATCGGGTCTCGTAAGTTTTTTACCCTTCATTTTTTCGACACGAGGATTTTTACGGTAAAACAGGATTACCGTGGCTGGACTTCGATTTACCATCGCTGGAGAGTGGTGCACCATGGTACTGTTCCGTTTCAAATCCATGCATGCATTTCTAAAAGTCGTACGACACTGTTTCGCCATTTCGGACGGATGTTGCGCCTTGCACCGTGGATGTTGCACGCTGTAGATATCGACTATTCAGACGGCCATAACTTCTGGCTCGTTTAGAGATACGGGAGCCATAACCTGTCAAAACGAAGGTCTCGATGAGTTCTACGGCTTTGACAGCTTTCAGCCGTCAACGGATAGATTAATGCCCAATAAGGACAACCCGAATCTCAATCGGGTCTCGTAAATTTTTAACCCTTCGTTTTTTCGACACGTGGATTTTTACGGTAAAACGGGATTACCGTGGCTCGTCTTCGATTCACCATCGCTGGTGAGTGGTGCACCATGGTACTGTTCCATTTCAAATCCATGCACGCATTTCTAAAAGTCGTACGGCACTGTTTCGCCATATAGGACGGATGTTGCACCTTGCACCGTGGATGTTGCGCCCTGTAGATATCGATTATTCGGACGGCCATAACTTCTGGCTCGTTTAGAGTTACGAGAGCCATAACCCGTCAAAACGAAGGCCTCGATGAGTTCTACGGCTTTGACAGCTTTCAGCCATCAATGGTTAGATTAATGCCCAAAAAGGACAATCCGAATCTCAATCGGGTCTCGTAAGTTTTTTACCCTTCATTTTTTCGACACGTGGATTTTTACGGTAAAACGGGATTAGCGTGGCCCGTCTTCGACTTCCCATCGCTGGAGAGTGGTGCACCATGGTAGTGTTCCGTTTCAAATCCATGCACGCATTTCTGAAAGTCATACGGCGTTGTTTCGCCATTTCGGACGGATGTTGCACCTTGCACCGTGGATGCTGCACCCTGTAGATATCGATTATTCGGACGACCATATCTTCTGGCTCGTTTAGAGTTAAGGGAGCCATAACCAGTCAAAACAAAGGCCTCGATGAGTTCTACGGCTTTGATGGCTCTCAGCCGTGAACGGATAGATTAATGCCCAAAAAGGACAACCCGAATCTCAATCGGGTCTCGTAAGTTTTTTACCCTTCATTTTTTCGACACGAGGATTTTTACGGTAAAATAGGATTACCGTGGCTGGACTTCGATTTACCATCGCTGGAGAGTGGTGTACCATGGTACTGTTCTGTTTCAAATCCATGCACGCATTTCTAAAAGTCGTACGGCTCTGTTTCGCCATTTCGGACGGATGTTGCACCTTGCACCGTGGATGTTGCACCCTGTAGATATCGACTATTCAGACAGCCATAACTTTTGGCTCGTTTAGAGCTACGGGAGCCATAACCTATCAAAACGAAAGCCTCGATGAGTTCTACAGCTTTGACAGCTTTCAGCCGTCAACGGATAGATTAATGCCCAAAAAGGACAGCCCGAATCTCAATCGGGTCACGTAAGTTCTTCACCCTTCGTTTTTTCGACACGTGGATTTTTACGGTAAAACGGGATTACCGTGGCTCGTCTTCGACTTCCCATCGCTGGTGAGTGGTGCACCATGATACTGTTCCGTTTCAAATCCATGCACGCATTTCTAAAAGTCGTACGGCACTGTTTCACCATTTCGGACGGATGTTCCACCTTGCACCGTGGATGTTGCACCCTGTAGATATCGATTATTCGGACGGCCATAACTTCTGGCTCGTTTAGAATTACGGGAGCCATTACCTGTCAAAATGAAGGCCTCGATGAGTTCTATGGCTTTGACAGCTTTCAGCCGTCAACGGATAGATTAATGCCCAAAAAGGACAACCCGAATCTCAATCGGGTCTCGTAAGTTTTTTACCCTTCATTTTTTCGACACGTGGATTTTTACGGTAAAATGGGATTACCGTGGCCCGTCTTCGACTTCCCATCGCTGGAGAGTGGTGCACCATGGTAGTGTTCCGTTTCAAATCCATGCACGCATTTCTAAAAGTCGTACGGCACTGTTTCGCCATTTCGGACGGATGTTGCACCTTGCACCGTGGATGTTGCACCCTGTAGATATCGATTATTCAAACGGCCATAACTTCTGGCTCGTGTAGAGTTACGGGAGCCATAACCTGTCAAAACGAAGGCCTCGATGAGTTCTAAGGCTTTGACAGCTTTCAGCCATCAACGGATAGATTAATGCCCAAAAAGGATAACCCGAATCTTAATCGGGTCTCGTAAGTTTTTAACCCTTCGTTTTTTCGACACGTGGATTTTTACGGTAAAACGGGATTACGGTGGCCCGCCTTCGACTTCCCATCGCTGGAGAGTGGTGCACCATGGTACTGTTCCGTTTCAAATCCATGCACGCATTTCTAAAAGTCGTACGGCACTGTTTCGCCATTTCGGACGGATGTTGCACCTTGCACCGTGGATGTTGCACCCTGTAGAAATCGATTATTCGGACGGCCATAACTTCTGGCTCGTTTAGAGTTACGGGAACCATAGACTGTCAAAATGAAGGCTTCGATGAGTTCTACGGCTTTGACAGCTTTCAGCCATCAACGGATAGATTAATGCCCAAAAAGGACAACCCGAATCTCAATCGGGTCTCGTAAGTTTTTTACCCTTCATTTTTTCGACCCGTGGATTTTTACGGTAAAACGGGATTACCGTGACCCGTCTTTGACTTCCCATCGCTGGAGAGTGGTGCACCATGGTAGTGTTCCGTTTCAAATCCATGCATGGATTTCTAAAAGTCGTACGACACTGTTTCGCCATTTCGGACGGATGTTGCACCTTGCACTGTGGATGTTGCACCCTGTAGATATCGATTATTCAAACGGCCATAACTTCTGGCTCGTTTAGAGATACGGGAGCCATAACCTGTCAAAACGAAGGCCTCGATGAGTTCTACGGCTTTGACAGCTTTCAGCCGTCAACGAATAGATTAATGCCCAATAAGGACAACCCGAATCTCAATCGGGTCTCGTAAATTTTTAACCCTTCGTTTTTTCGACACGTGGATTTTTACGGTAAAACGGGATTACCGTGGCTCGTCTTCGATTCACCATCGCTGGTGAGTGGTGCACCATGGTACTGTTCCGTTTCAAATCCATGCACGCATTTCTAAAAGTCGTACGGCACTGTTTCGCCATATAGGACGGATGTTGCACCTTGCACCGTGGATGTTGCGCCCTGTAGATATCGATTATTCGGACGGCCATAACTTCTGGCTCGTTTAGAGTTACGAGAGCCATAACCCGTCAAAACGAAGGCCTCGATGAGTTCTACGGCTTTGACAGCTTTCAGCCATCAATGGTTAGATTAATGCCCAAAAAGGACAACCCGAATCTCAATCGGGTCTCGTAAGTTTTTTACCCTTCATTTTTTCGACACGTGGATTTTTACGGTAAAACGGGATTACCGTGGCCCGTCTTCGACTTCCCATCGCTGGAGAGTGGTGCACAATGGTAGTGTTCCATTTCAAATCCATGCACGCATTTCTAAAAGTCATATGGCGCTGTTTTGCCATTTCGGACGGATGTTGCACCTTGCACCGTGGATGTTGCACCCTGTAGATATCGATTATTCGGACGACCATATCTTCTGGCTCGTTTAGAGTTAAGGGAGCCATAACCAGTCAAAACAAAGGCCTCGATGAGTTCTACGACTTTGACAGCTCTCAGCCGTCAACGGATAGATTAATGCCCAAAAAGGACAACCCGAATCTCAATCGGGTCTCGTAAGTTTTTTACCCTTCATTTTTTCGACACGAGGATTTTTACGGTAAAACAGGATTACCGTGGCTGGACTTCGATTTACCATCACTAGAGAGTGGTGCACCATGGTACTGTTCCGTTTCAAATCCATGCACGCATTTCTAAAAGTCGTACGGCACTGTTTCGCCATTTCGGACGGATGTTGCACCTTGCACCGTGGATGTTGCACCCTGTAGATATCGACTATTCAGACGGCCATAACTTTTGGCTCGTTTAGAGCTACGGGAGCCATAACCTGTCAAAAAGAAAGCCGCGATGAGTTCTACGGCTTTGACAGCTTTCATCCGTCAACGGATAGATTAATGCCCAAAAAGGACAGCCCGAATCTCAATCGGGTCACGTAAGTTTATCACCCTTCGTTTTTTCGACACGTGGATTTTTGCGGTAAAACGGGATTACCGTGGCTCGTCTTCGACTTCCCATCGCTGGTGAGTGGTGCACCATGGTACTGTTCCGTTTCAAATCCATGCACGCATTTCTAAAAGTCGTACGGCACTGTTTCGCCATATCGGACGGATGTTGCACCTTGCACCGTGGATGTTGCACCCTGTAGATATCGATTATTCGGACGGCCATAACTTCTGGCTCGTTTAGAGTTACGGGAGCCATAACCTGTCAAAACGAAGGCCTCGATGAGTTCTACGGCTTTGACAGCTTTCAACCATCAATGCATATATTAATGCCCAAAAAGGATAACCCGAATCTCAATCGGGTCTCGTAAGTTTTTTACCCTTCGTTTTTTCGACACGTGGATTATTACGGTAAAACGGGATTACCGTGGCCCGTCTTCGACTTTCCATCGCTGGAGAGTGGTGCACCATGGTACTGTTCCATTTCAAATCCATGCACGCATTTTTAAAAGTCGTACGACACTGTTTCACCATTTCGGACGGATGTTCCACCTTGCACCGTGGATGTTGCACCCTGTAGATATCGATTATTCGGACGGCCATAACTTCTGGCTCGTTTAGAATTACGGGAGCCATTACTTGTCAAAACGAAGGCCTCGATGAGTTCTATGGCTTTGACAGCTTTCAGCCGTAAACGGATAGATTAATGCCCAAAAAGGACAACCCGAATCTCAATCGGGTCTCGTAAGTTTTTTACCCTTTGTTTTTTCGGCACGTGGATTTTTACGGTAAAACGGGATTACCGTGGCCCGTCTTCGACTTCCCATCGCTGGAGAGTGGTGCACCATGGTAGTGTTCCGTTTCAAATCCGTGCATGCATTTCTAAAAGTCGTACGGCACTGTTTCGCCATTTCGGACGGATGTTGCACCTTGCACCGTGGATGTTGCACCCTGTAGATATCGATTATTCAAACGGCCATAACTTCTGGCTCGTTTAGAGTTACGGGAGCCATAACCTGTCAAAACGAAGGCCACGATGAGTTCTACGGCTTTGACAGCTTTCAGCCGTCAACGGATAGATTAATGCCCAAAAGGATAACCCGAATATCAATCGAGTCTCGTAAGTTTTTAACCCTTAGTTTTTTCGACATGTGGATTTTTACGGTAAAACGGGGTTACGGTGGCCCGTCTTCAACTTTCCATCGTTGGAGAGTGGTGTACCATGGTACTGTTCCGTTTCAAATCCATGCACGCATTTCTAAAAGTCGTACGGCACTGTTTCGCCATTTCGGACGGATGTTGCACCTTGCACCGTGGATGTTGCACCCTGTAGATATCGATTATTCGGACGGCCATAACTTCTGGCTCGTTTAGAGTTACGGGAGCCATAACCTATCAAAACGAAGGCCTCGATGAGTTCTACGACTTGACAGCTTTCAGCCGTCAATGGATAGATTAATGCCCAAAAAGGACAACCCGAATCTCAATCGGGTCTCGTAAGTTTTTTACCCGTCATTTTTTCGACACGTGGAATTTTACGGTAAAACGGGATTACCGTGGCCCGTCTTTGACTTTCCATCGCTGGAGAGTGGTGCACCATGGTAGTGTTCCGTTTCAAATCCATGCACGGATTTCTAAAAGTCGTACGACACTGTTACGCCATTTCGGACGGATGTTGCACCTTGCACCGTGGATGTTGCACCCTGTAGATATCGATTATTCAAATGGCCATAACTTCTGGCTCGTTTAGAGTTACGGGAGCCATAACCTGTCAAAACGAAGGCCTCGATGAGTTCTACGGCTTTGACAGCTTTCAGCCATCAACGGATAAATTAATGCCCAAAAAGGACAACCCGAATCTCAATCGGGTCTCGTAAGTTTTTAACCCTTCGTTTTTTCGACACGTGGATTTTTACGGTAAAATGGGATTACGGTGGCTGGTCTTCGATTTACCATTGCTGGAGAGTGGTGCACCATGGTACTGTTCCATTTCAAATCCATGCACACATTTCTAAAAGTCGTACGACACTGTTTCGCCATTTCGGACGGATGTTGCACCTTGCACCGTGGATGTTGCACCCTGTAGATATCGATTATTCGGACGGCCATAACTTCTGGCTCGTTTAGAGTTACAGGAGCCATAACCTGTCAAAACGAAGGCCTCGATGAGTTCTACGGCTTTGACAGCTTTCAGCCGTCAACGGATAGATTAATGCCCAAAAAGGACAACCCGAATCTCAATCGGGTCTCGTAAGTTTTTTACCCTTCATTTTTTCGACACGTGAATTTTTACGGTAAAACGGGATTACCGTGGCCCGTCTTCGACTTCCCATCGCCGGAAAGTGGTGCACCATGGTAGTGTTCCATTTCAAATCCATGCACGCATTTCTAAAAGTCATACGGCGCTATTTCGCCATTTCGGACGGATGTTGTACCTTGCACCGTGGATGTTGCTCCCTGTAGATATCGATTATTCGGACGACCATATCTTCTGGCTCATTTAGAAATAAGGGAGCCATAGCCTGTCAAAACAAAGGCCTCGATGAGTTCTACGGCTTTGACGGCTCTCAGCCGTCAACGGATAGATTAAGGCCCAAAAAGGACAACCCGAATCTCAATCGGGTCTGGTAAGTTTTTTACCCTTCATTTTTTCGACACGTGGATTTTTACGGTAAAACAGGATTACCGTGGCTGGCCTTCGATTTACCATCGCTGGAGAGTGGTGCACCATGGTACTGTTCTATTTCAAATCCATGCACGCATTTCTAAAAGTCGTACGACACTGTTTCGCCATTTTGGACGGATGTTGCACCTTGCACCGTGGATGTTGCTCCCTGTAGATGTCGATTATTCGGACAGCCATAACTTCTGGCTCGTTTAGAGTAACGGGAGCCATAACCTGTCAAAACGAAGGCCTCGATGAGTTCTACGGCTTTGACAGCTTTCAGCCGTCAATGGATAGATTAATGCCCAAAAAGGACAACCCGAATCTCAATCGGGTCTCGTAAGTTTTTACCCTTCGTTTTCTCGACACGTGGATTTTTACGGTAAAACGGGACTACCGTGGCCCGTCTTCGACTTCCCATCGCTGGAGAGTGGTGCACCATGGTAGTGTTCCATTTCAAATCCATGCATGCATTTCTAAAAGTCGTACGGCACTGTTTCGCCATTTCGGACGGATGTTGCACCTTGCACCGTGGATGTTGCACCCTGTAGATATCGATTATTCGGACGGCCATAACTTCTGGCTCGTTTAGAGTTACGGGAGCCATAACCTGTCAAAACGAAGGCCTCGATGAGTTCTACGGCATTGATAGCTTTCAGCCGTCAACGGATAGATTAATGCCAAAAAAGGACAACCCGAATCTCAATCGGGTCTCGTAAGTTTTTTACCCTTCGTTTTTTCGACACGTGGATTTTTACGGTAAAACGGGATTACCGTGGCCCTTCTTCGACATCCCATCGCTGGAGAGTGGTGCACCATGTTACTTTTCCGTTTCAAATCGATGCACGCATTTCTAAAAGTCGTACGGCACTGTTTCACCATTTCGGATGGAGTTGCACCTTGCACCGTGGATGTTGCACCCTATAGATATCGATTATTCAAACGGCCATAACTTCTGGCTCGTTTAGAGTTACGGGAGACATAACCTGTCAAAACGAGGGCCTCGATGATTTCTACGGCTTTGATAGCTTTCAACCATCAACGAATAGATTAATGTCCAAAAAGGACAACCCGAATCACAATCGGGTCTCGTAAGTTTTTTACCCTTCGTTTTTTCAACACGTGGATTTTTACGGTAAAACAGGATTACAGTGGCTGGCCTTCGATTTACCATCGCTGGAGAGTGGTGCACCATGGTACTGTTCAGTTTCAAATCCATGCATGCATTTTTAAAAGTCGTACGGCACTGTTTCGCCATTTCGGACGGATGGTGCACCTTGCACCGTGGATGTTGCACCCTGTAGATATCTGTTGGGTGTGTTTCCAAGCCCATCGAACCAAAAGAAAAGAAGGAACCAAGCACCTCCCTTGTACCTGCCGAACCAAGGCAAAGCCATTGCCGCCGAACCAGGACGCCACAATTTAAGTATCGGTCCGGCCTCACTACCGAACCAATCACCACGTCTCCATACCGAACCAACTACACCCGGACCATCTATCTGCCGGACCAACCTCCCCATGCTCCACCGAACCAGGTGGCCACGGAACCAACACCTCTCCTTCCCAATACCGAACCAACCATGCCGAACCAACCTCTACTAGCCCATCACCGGTCCAAGCTCCATACCGAACCAAGCACACTCCTTCACCACCGAACCATCCAACACCGGACCAAGCCTACATCTCCACGCAACACCGAATCATCTACCACCGAACCAAAGCCCCACCGATCCATTCATCTCCTGCCACCGAACCAGATGCGTCAGTCCAGATTGCTTCAGCCCAGCCCACCAGCAGCTGTATGCATCCAAGACCCCTGCCCCCAGCCTCACTCTATAAATAGAGGGGCAGGGGTACAACAATGGCAGACAAGTTTGAGAGCTCAAGCAAGGAAGGAACTTTCAAACAACTTTCTTATACTTGTACTTAAAGCTTTGTACTTGTAATCTGAAAAAGAAAGGAGAATAACATATAAAGTGGACGTAGGCACATTCTGGCCGAACCACTATAAATCTGTGTGTCTTTTACAGTTTAGCCCCTGCTTTTTTCATATTTGCATAAGTAACCCAAAACCTTGAAAATAACATATAATCAACTCAATTATACGGATTGGAGGTGTTTGCCCATTTTTTACGCAAACATTTTTGGTGCAATCAATGAGAACTTGGAACTCGAAGCTTCAGCTTCCCTCATTCAACCTTCTTTCCCAATAGCACCCTTCATTGCCTAGGAAATATGACTTCCAGGCCGAGAAAAGACGCCAACAAGGGAAAGAACATTGCAACCAGTAGCGCTCCAGATCCAGTGGATCCAGATCAAGAGAACCATCCCACTACGACAGCAGATCAGGCAAATCCGACAGCCCCTGCCGCAGAACAACCGGCAGCAATCACTAGGGTAGATCTAGACAGAGTTGTGACTGAAGTAACTAACCGCTTCGCATCCCAACAAGAAGCTTTGGTGAACCAACTCATTTCACGCTTGAGGGATGCCGAAGAATCCAACCGCAACACTGAATCATGGGGTGAGTCTCAATCTGGAGGATCTCAGAGACAACAAAGGTCTCCTCTCTTCGAAGAAGCTATCAACAGGAACAACAATGATAGGGGCCGCGCCCGGACTCATCCCGAACTCCGACTCGAGGAAGCACTTGGAACCGAACCCAATGGGGGAGGCACCAGGCGAGGGTCGGATGTAGCTGACCCGGTCATGCCGCCTAATCATAGAAACCCCGCTGAACGGAGCCGAGCTAGAACTCGGCCCGAAGTTGACCCCATGGAAATGCTCGAAGCAGAACCCCACAGGGGAAGATCAAGGCAGGGGGCAACTGTAGCTGGTCCTAGCATGCATCCGAGCAGCCAAAGACAGCCGCTGGATAACGTCAGAAGTGATAGGCTATACCATCCCTACAGGTCATCTGGACGAGATCGATCCCGCAGGGAAGAACCAAGCTCATTTTTGTCCGCTCTAAATTCTGATGAAAGAATGGCACGATTATTCAGGGAATGCGTCCGACGGGAGCAAAGAGATCGAGGGATAGGCGCTAGGGTAACTAGCCCTTTCGCCCGCGACATCGAAACCGCCATCACCCCTCGAGAATGGAAAATGTCGACGATGGAACCGTACAAGGGAACTTCCGACCCCGTTGTACACCTGCAAAGTTACACACAACATATGCTCATGAGCGGGGCAACGGAAGGAGTATTATGCAAATGCTTTCCACTATTTTTAACAGATCTAGCTACCTCCTGGTTCTGCCATCTACCCCAAGGTTCCATCAGTTCATGGGAAATGTTGAAGGAAAAGTCCATTAGCCAGTTCCGCATTCATGTGGAACAAACCAAGGATGCTTATTCTCTATCCAATGTCAAACAGAAATTCGAAGAGACACTACAACAATATCTAACCCGATTCAACGCCGCAGCGGCCGCAGTCCAAGATGCCGATGAGAAACTCACCCTAATGGCCCTCTGTAGTGGTGTGCACCCAGATACCAAGTTTGCTAGAAGACTAACTAAAGAAAAACCAGCTACCTTGCCCGATTTCTTCCATGAAGCTGGGAAGTACATGAGACTCGAAGAGGCTGCCGCTGAAAGGCAGACAGGACCACATGCTAAAACGGCCCATGGAAACGCCCCCGCCGCAGCGAAGGACATTCAGAGAAATTACTCCAGAGACAATGCAGGGCGTAAGAAGGGAGAAAAGTGCTTGTACCGAGCAGGACCGAGATTCGACGCTTACACTCCCTTGAATGAAACAGTCGAGAACATCTTCCTGGCCACCCAGGACGAACTTACATACAAGCGCCCCCCGTACAAGAAAGAGTCAGATCGCGCAATCCAGTCCGGAAAATTCTGCCGTTTTCACGAGTCTCATGGGCACGATACCAATGAATGCCGTCATCTCCGAGATCTAATTGAAGAACACATCATTAGAAAGAAGCTGGAACGCTAAGTAAAGGGCCAGGACAAGACTCCAGCTCCTACCAAGAAAACCCAGGGCAGCTCCACCCAGAGACAGGCGGAGGAAATCGCAACACCAGCGGTTCCAGCCAAGAGAAGATAGTGGTCCATACAATATCAGGAGGGCCACACATCGCTGACAAGAGCTGGGTAGAAATGGAAAGATATGCAAACTCACTCAGAAGCGAGGGAGACTGCGTCAATTCTGTTATAGAAGAACGCCACCCTAAGCGGAAGGAAAGTAATGATATCACAATCAGCGGGCGCGACCTAGAAGGAAGGCAATACCCTCATATGGATCCTACAGTCATCTCTGCCTGGTTCGGTCCAGCCAAAGTTTTCCGAATTTTAATAGACACTGGAAGTTCAGTAAATATCCTATTCAAGCATGCTTTCGACAAAATGAAGCTATCAATGAAGGATGTATCCCCCTGTAACAAACCACTACACGGTTTCACTGGAGAAGCAAAGATGCCCCTCGGACAATTGGATCTCTTTGTTGAACTGGGAAGTCATCCCCGCTCCACCGTTCGGAAACAAACATTCGTGCTAATAGACAACCACTCGGCCTACAATGCCTTTTTAGGAAGACCAGCCTTGTCCGACTTCCAAATTGTCCTTGCCCCATGGTGCCTGAAGATGAAGTTCCCAACGGATAATGGAGTGGGAGAAGTAGAAGGGGATCAAGACGCCGCTCGGGACTGCTATGTAACCAAACTTTGCAATAATCGCAGGAGAGATAAAGGGAAAAATGCAGAGACTATTCTCTGCATGAAAAGCTTGGAAGCGTAGCAACTAAAGAAAGCCCCTCCTCTTCGATATACGAGTGATCCCTTCAACGAACTAGATCCCAGGGACGGAGAGGAGGAGGCCACCGTCGAGCCTGCAGAGGGTATGGAATTCGTATCTGTAGACAAACACGACCCAAGTAAACTGCTGAGAGTCGGATCTCAGCTAAAAAGAGAATTAAAGAATCAACTCATTGATTTTCTTCGCCACAACATGGATGTATTTGCATGGACGCACGCTGATATGACTGGAATCTCCCCGGACATGGCATGCCACGCACTAAACATCGATCCTACCAAGGTACCGGTAAAGCAAAAGAAGAGAAGTATGGGGGCAAAACGATCAGCGGCCCTCGAGGAAGAAGTAAAGAACTTACTGGCCAATGACTTCATACGTGAAGCCATCTACCCGGAAATGATTGCCAACCCGGGTACTGGTAAAGAAAGCTAATGGGAAGTGGCGAACATGCATCGATTTCTCCAACTTAAATGACGCTTGCCCGAAAGACTGCTTTCCACTCCCCCGAATCGACCAACTCGTGGACAGCACTGCCCGACACGAACTTTTATCCTTTATGGACGCATACTCAGGATATAACCAGATCCCTATGCACGCCCCCGATCAAGACCACACTAGCTTCATCACTGACCGAGGATTGTACTGCTACAAGGTAATGCCGTTTGGACTTAAAAACGCCGGAGCTACTTATCAGCGCCTCGTCAACAAGATGTTTGCAGAACTGATAGGACAAACTATGGAAGTTTATGTGGATGACATGCTAGTGAAGTCAAGAAAAGCCAGCGACCATATAAACCACCTGGACGTGATGTTTCAAGTACTTCGCAAATACGGAATGAAACTGAATCCTCTCAAGTGCTCCTTCGGAGTATCGTCTGGAAAATTCCTAGGATTCATCGTCCATGCCAGAGGAATTGAAGCAAACCCCGAACAGGTCCAAGCTTTGAAAAACATGAAGATACCTTCCACTCGAAGGGAAATTCAAAGCCTAAATGGGAAAGTAGCCGCCCTAAGCAGATTCATCTCCAAGGCAACTGACAAATGCATTCCTTTCTTCGAAGCCCTGAAGAAAGACAAAGGAAAATTCGAATGGACCGATGAGTGTTCAACAGCTTTCCTTAACCTAATCGAACACCTCCAGCGGCCACCAGTACTCTCAACTCCGAATGAAGGCGAAGAACTATACCTATATCTTGCTGTGTCATACCATGCTCTAAGCGCCGCTTTGGTAAGAGAAGAAAACCGCACACAACGGCCAGTGTACTTCATAAGCAAGAGGTTTACGGGGGCAGAAGCCAGATATCCTAAACTTGAGAAGCTAGAGTACTGCTTACTAATCACATCAAGGAAGCTACGACACCATCCGAGTTCTAACCGATCAGCCACTAAGGCAAGTACTTCATCGTCCCGACACCTCTGGGCGATTGCTCAAGTGGTGCATCGAGTTAAGCCAATATGATATCACCTACCATCCTCGCACTGCCATCAAGGGACAAGCTATAGCCGATTTCATCGCCGAATTCACTATCAACGGAGGCAGGGAGCAGTCTGAAGTAACAGAGGACATCAAGTGGAGTCTCTTTGTGGATGGAGCATCGAACGAACAAGGTTCGGGGGCAGGCATTGTGATCATCACACCCAGGGGAAGAAAGCTGCGTTATGCACTAAGGCTGGAATTCGCTGCCACCAACAATGATGCCGAATATGAAGCAGTAATAGCCGGATTGGAACTCCCCCTGGAGATCCGAGTCAGTACCTTATGTCTTCACTGTGATTCGCAACTCATCGTAAATCAAATACTAGGGGAGTTCCAGAATCGAGGAGAGCGGCTCACAGCATGTCTGAAAAAGACCAAGCAGCTGCTCAATCAATTGGATCACTACTCGATCAATCACATTCCTCGAGAAGAAAATCAAGAAGCCGACGAGCTGGCAAAGCAAGCTAGCATGGGAGATGATACCACTTCTGGAATGATAACTGTCTCAAGGCTACTAACCCCGAGTTTCGAGCAAGTAAACCTGATAGCTGCAACCGAAGAAGAAACATGGATGACCCCTATCCGAGATTACTTACAAAACGGCACCCTACGCAACGGGCGAAGTGAAATTAAGAAAATTCTAAGGAAAGCTTCCCGCTACACAATGCAAGAAGGCATCCTCTATCGGCGCGGCTTCTCTAACCCCTTATTGAGGTGCGTTGCTGGAAGAGAAGCCAAGGAAATTCTATCCAATATCCACCAGGGAAGTTGTGGAGACCACACTGGAGGGCAGGCCCTAGCAAAAAAGATACTCCGATATGGATATTATTGGCCCACCTTAAACAAAGACGCCTTAGACTTCGCCAAGAGATGTGACATATGTCAAAAATTTGCCAAAATTCCTCGATTACTGACAAATGAGATCACTCAAATGACTAACCCTTGGCCCTTTGCAGTATAGGGAATTGACTTGATTGGTGAACTGCGAATGGGCCGAGGCGGAGCCAAATATGCTATAGTGGCAGTTGACTATTTCACCAAATGGGTGGAGGCGGAACCTTTAAATAAAATATCCTCGGCAAAAGTTATCAACTTCTTGATCAAAAATATTCTGTGCAGGTACGGAGTCCCACTCAAGATCATATCAGATAACGGACTCCAATTTGACAGCGAAGAATTCGCCGATTGGTGCCAAAAGCATGGAATTCACAAAAGCTTCTCATCTGCAGCTTATCCTCAAGCAAACGGACAAGTCGAAGCTGTCAACAAGATCCTCAAAACCTTAATCAAGAAGGAACTCGAAAAGTCGAAAGGCGCTTGGGTGGACGGACTTCCTACAGCACTTTGGGCCTATCGCACATCTTACAGAACTTCAACAGGGCATACTCCTTTCTCTTTGGCATACGGATCGGAGGCCATGCTCCCTGTTGAAACTATAGTGCCCTCTCACCGTAGGATCCATTACAGCCCGGAAGAGAACGAAGAACTCCTCCTCATGTCTTTGGATCTGATCGAGGAGAGAAGAAATGATGCAGCACTCAAAGCAGCAGCTCACAGACAAAAAGTGGCAGCACTATACAACTCCAAACTCAAACATCGCAGCTTACAAGAAGGAGATCTTGTCCTCAAGAGAATCTTTCCACGCCCAGGGGCACTGGACCCCATCTGGGACGGACCATATGTAATTCATAAAGATCTCCACAACGGAGCTTATATTTTGTCAACAGTGGACGGAGAGGTGTTCCAGAGGCCATGGAACATCCGACATCTCCGTCGATACTTTTCTTAACTTGTACTGCCCATATGAAGTGAATTAACAAAGAGAATCAGTGGACGTAGGCATTTTCGTGCCGAACCACTTTAAAAAACTTGGCTCTTGTTAATTGTTCCTTTATATCTTGGCTACTTGTTAAGCTTTATCCTTTGCTGTTGAACAAAATCCTTTGCAGATGACATTCCAATCCAGAGCTTCACTACAGAACTCCACCTGAACAAAATCTAACAGGTACGCTACGCTCCTATGCCCTCGCCAATGAGACACTTTGCTCCGGTATCCCTCTACCGCGGGTTAACTCATTGTTTGCCTCGGCCCTTAAAGCCGACTGTAATAAGCCGAGTATAAGTCATCATAAAAAAGCCCGACTATAGCCGATGGCAGCTCATTATAGCGATTCGGCTCGCCGGCGACTGTGAACCGATCATAAGCCCCAACATAAGGTGTGGCCAGCCAGGGGCAGTTCACAGTTGACGATCGACCCCCATGCTAGCCGGCCACAGTAAATCGAATAATACCCGCGATTACGGGCCGTAATGGCCCGGGTAGTTACTGTGCGCGATCGGCTCCGATTTGTCTTAAGTGCGGTTGTGGTAAAAAAGAAAACTCCCCACAGAGGCGTAAGATGGGTGACAAATGTCTCCAAGACCCACAGCTAGGGAAAGTGACTACAAAACCCGTTTGCCACGAACTTAAGCACATCGACGGCCTTCCATGACTGGAAGTTTTACTTTTCCTATTTTTCAATTTCATTTAAAACTTTTCTCCTATTCTCCGTAACGATGCTTGAAAGTATAGGACACGAAATAGGGAACGTTCGCTAATGAGAACAGAAACTTACAATCGGATAACGAGACACCCAACAGCATTCCGTGCTTAGTCTTACAGGGCGCACGAAGTTGCCGTTCACAGCCGAAACATGAAGGGCGGTACCTTCTACTTTTATACATTAGTGCATAACTGCAGTTCATATTCACATATCACATTTACGTTGCAAAATGAGAAAGTTATACTTTAAGCAAAAAACTTGGCATCAGGCACAGTCAAGTCACTAGTAACATGCATAGTTACATCACTTACACAACACAACAAAATAGCGATAAAATTCCAACATAAAGGAATCAGTTTATGTTATGAAATTACATAAAGTCATTCATCACAAACAATATTATTACAGTTACATCAATGTTTTGGACTAACATGAATAGCAATAAAAAGAAATCAAAAGGTAACCAGTTGTATTAGTGCTAACCACTACACCTCAGAACCAGCTCTCCGAATCTACTTGGTTGCTGGATCAGAACTCCCAGCGTGTTGACCAGAGGTCCCACCTGTCCAATTCAAAAGAAGAATCCATAAGATAAATAGAGAACGATCAAGTTATGAAAAGCTAAAAAGGGAAAACTCACCGACGCTCGCTTCTTGGTCCTCATCCCCCAACTGCACACCGGCTTCCTCCGCAGCAAGCAGCCGCATCCCCTCCTTCACCTCTACCTTCTCCTCCTTTGAGAATTAGGCGGTTACCACGTCCATCCTGAATGCCGCTCCACCTTCCTTATCCGCATCGGCCTTGGCCTCCTCCAAAGCCCGGAGATATATCCTAGCCATGATCCGGGGATAGTCATCCATCCAGGATAGATTACCCTGCTTCCAGGTACGGAAGTACATATCCTGCAACATCTCATCCATCATCCCCTCATTCTCCTCAAACTCCCTCACCCGGGCCTCGGAGGACAACAACTTAGCGACGGCAACATTCCTCTCCGATCGATATCTCAAGCGGTCAGCCTGGAGAGACCTCCTCATTTCCTCCATCTCTTCCTTTAGCTTGGCCTGAGCAAGCTCTGCGGCTTCAAGCCTCCCAGACAACTCTTCAATCCTCTCAAGATCCGCATTCCGAACCTCATCCACCGACGCAATGGCCATATCAATACGCCCCTTGCAAGCAGCCTCCATTTTTCGCAATTCTGCCCTACTGGCCTTTTCCAGATTCTCCTTCAACTGCCTAGAGGCTGCCTCATGCTGAGAAATCTGGATAGCCTGATCGGCAAGCTGCTTGTCCTGATCAGAAACCTATAGCCGCAGCCGGATGTTAGCACTCCCGATTTCCTCCCCAGCCCTAGCCAGTCGAGCATGATGCTCCATCAGCTTCTTGACCTCCTCCGCGACCCGGTCAATGTTGGCCTTGGCTTCATCCCCCATAGCAGCTATCCGAGTAGTGAGCAGATCCAAATCTAGGGACTTAGCCTCATCAAGAATCCGAACCATGGGATTGCGGGGGAGAAGATGCTCGCCCGTGGCCTCATCAAATAATATATCCTGAGAGCTTGGGTCCAAATCCGGGTGGCCGGCAAAGGGATTGTGAGGCACGTCGGGACGTTTTATGCGGATAAGGGTAGGATTCTCGGAAGGAGGCAGAGAGGGGGCAAACTCCATGGTCTCCTCCGCGGTATCTCGGAAAGGCTGAGTAGAAGGCTGAGGACCAGGTGGTGAATCAAACAAGGAACGCCTCCTCTTCCTCTGCTGGATATCTTCCTCAATGACTCCAAGAAGAGGGCGATATTTAACTACATCCCCGGAACGGCCAGTTGGCGGCTTAGTAGCAGCTCTCATCAACTTGAATTGTTCGAGGCGGTGTCGAACGTCTGAAGTTTTGGCCACCTCGCCTGCCCCTGTAATAAAGAACAAGTGTTACGAGCGTACAATGGTCCATAATTCGATAAATATGTTAAGTTAAAAAGGGTAAGAAGACACATCTATTATACAAACCCTGCGGAGGAGTAGGATCCTGCAATAAGTCCTGGATTTCATCCCAAGACGGGAGCGAGCCATAAAATATTCCTAAGTCCTTATCGTAAATGGAATCTGCGGAAGTCAAAAGATCACCTTGCACCGCCGGAGTCACCCTCGCCGAGGAGCTCTTGGGGAATGGATCAACGCCAGCCCCAGCCTTGTCAACCTCCTTTGCCTTCTTCACCGAGGTTGATCCTTCCTCCAACCCTTCAAAAGCCTAACGGAAGGCATCATCCGTCCATTCCTGGATCTCCCCTGCCTGCTCAGAAGACAAAGCCCCGACACTACTGCCACCCTGTCCTTCACCTTCTCCATCTCCTCCGCTCTCCTCTTCGTCTTTTTCCTCTTCTCCACCTTCCTCCACCGGAATATCTGGACATGTACTGGGAGAGGGTCCATCAGACTTCTTAATTTTCTTTCCCCCAACGGCGGGAGGCAACGAGAAAGGTCTCTTCTTGCTACTCTTCACAGTAGCCCCATCTTTGGCTTTAGCAGCCCTCTCCTCGGCTGTATCTCTCTGTTTAACCACAGATTGATGTGGCAGAATCAAGTTATACTCCAGGAGAGTGGCGTTCCTGATCAGGAAAGAAGCCGATCTATCCCTTCCCGAAATGGCCTTTATTTCAGTAGCCATCCGAGCCAAGGAATCAGTCTCCACAACCACAAAGCCACCTGTTGCTAGCAAAAAATAAAAGCATATAAGAAGAAGCATTGTGATCGGGACAAGGAAAATATAAATGAAGTTCAACTTACAGCCGGAAGTGAAAAGGCGGAAAGAAACAGAGTCATCCCTAATGAAAAACCATTCCTTCTTGAACATACTAAACTTCGAGTACAAATCCAGAATAGGCTTAAAGGGCACGGCCGCTTCCAAACTGATATATGGAGACCCGTTCTTGTAGCCTCTCAAGTTGTACAGATATCGGATCTCCCGGTTGGAAGGGGGACGCCCATATTTCCTCTGAAAGATGACGAAAAGACTCACCAGAATGGCGCAGGAGTTAGGCTGAAGCTGGAATGGAGCCACCTTCAGATATGTGATAAAGCTAACTATCCAAGCGTTGAGAGGCGGGATAGCACCACACATGCAATGATATCTGCTGTACGCAAAGTACCCTTCAGGAGGGTCATATGGCATAACCCCCTCTCCCGGCAACAGCATAAGAGCCCTGTCAATCCCGAAGGAACGAGAAATGACATCAAGCTGCTCCTCTTTGAGGGAGCTCGGAAAGCAATCGGGGGGAGAGTTCAGAAGCTCTTGGGGACCATACACATCCACTAACGACCTCGGGGCAGGTCCATGTCGCGCCGGTCCTGGTTGGGCTGGGGGCACGGAAGAAGACTCCCCCCTATCCTTGGACATCTTACTATCCGATCGAGTTTCCGCTTTGCGAGACATTTATCTGCGGCACAAGCAAAACATGGTATTAGAACAAGAAGTATGGAAATCTAAGCAAGCAGGTGAATATAGGATTAGTGTTCCACGCAAGATTCAAATATGAAATCTTATTCGGCATAACCCATTCGGCATAAAATCCATCCGGCATTAAGGGTTTAAAGATTCATTCGGTAGTACATCACATATCTCGTTCGTCATATCACATTCGGTCTCGCCCGTGTTCATTCGGCGAAGGAAAACATACCTGGTTCGGTACTAGTTTGGTTCGGCACCTGCTTGATCCGGCACGAGTATTCGGCACTTATTTTATTCGGCACTCGGACTGATTCGGCTCTCTCTCTGATTCGGTAAGGAATAACTAAGGGGTGTAACCCCTATATGTAGACAAGCGCAGAAGCACCGGACCAACCGGTTCGGCGCTCAAAAACCGAATGAAGCTATCTAAACCACGAGAAAACAAAGCGCGACATATGCCAGCAAATGCCACACTTTGGGGGGCAAATGTTGGGTGTGTTTCCAACCCCATCGAACCAAAAGAAAAGAAGGAACCAAGCACCTCCCTTGTACCTACCGAACCAAGGCAAAGCCATTGCCGCCGAACCACGACGCCACCATTCAAGTATCGGTCCGGCCTCGCTACCGAACCAATCACCACGCCTCCATACCGAACCAACTACACCCGGACCATCTATCTGCCGGACCAACCTCCCCATGCTCCACCGAACCAGGTGGCCACCGAACCAACACCTCTCCTTCCCAATACCGAACCAACCACGCTGAACCAACCACTACTAGCCCATCACCGGTCCAAGCTCCATACCGAACCAAGCACACTCCTTCACCACCGAACCATCCAACACCGGACCAAGCCTACATCTCCAAGCAACACCGAATCATCTACCACCGAACCAAAGCCCCACCGATCCATTCATCTCCTGCCACCGAACCAGATGCGTCAGTCCAGATTACTTCAGCCAAGGCCCACCAGCAGCTATATACATCCAAGACACCTGCCCCTAGCCTCACTCTATAAATAGAGGGGCAGGGGTGCAACAATGGCAGACAAGTTTGAGAGCTCAAGCAAGGAAGGAACTTTCAAACAACTTTCTTATACTTGTACTTAACGCTTTGTACTTGTAATGTGAAAAAGAAAGGAGAATAACATATAAAGTGGACGTAGGCACATTCTGGCCGAACCACTATAAATCTGTGTGTCTTTTATAGTTTAGCCCCTGCTTTTTTCATATTTGCATAAGTAACCTAAAACCTTGAAAATAACATATAATCAACTCAATTATACGGATTGGAGGTGTTTGCCCATTTTTTGTGCAAACAATATCGATTATTCGGACGGCCATAACTTCTGGCTCGTTTAGAGTTACGGGAGCCATAACCTGTGACGACCGCCCATGACTCCCGCACAAAACAAGGGAATGGTGCGCTGAAAGATGTGCCAGGCAATCATGGACGATAGTCAGGGTAAGATAAAACAGAAACTCTATCGTACAACTCATAGCGCATGGACAAAATACAATAGAGAATTATATGTATATAGTGAAGCTCATAACAGAATATCATCATATAGACTTCACAAAGGTTTGATACAAACATTTGAACAATCAATACATCAAGCCTCACTACATAACACTCGAAACATATACAAGCAGCGGAATATCCAGTACATAGTAAGAAAACTAATATGCTAGCCTCCAGCTCGTCTTCGTCATCAATAGCGTTGGTAGCCAAGATCAGCACCTGTCACCTGCTACCTAGTATGCCCATCCCAACATGGATGAATAGCCCAAGGTAATAAGAGTTGAACATAAAACCTTGAGTCAGACAATAGTCTTAGTGAGCAGTAAATTAACTATCAAACATTCCAAAAGAGCATAAAGGATAAAAGGAATAGGAACTCAACCATCCCACTCCACCTCATTCTACAGTGATAGCCCCTAGACCCACTAAGCACAACAAGCATAGCAAAACAGACAATTTAAGTAAAGTAATTATCACTCGAGTCAAGGTCGATGTTTTCCAAGCACAAACCCCCAAGGCCTAAACCAAGATCAGATAAGCACCCAGAAAACACCGCTCTTGAGTCCGAATGATGATACAACCAAACATCCATGACTTTGGCTACCACTGTTATCATTACCTCGATTTCACCGTTAATTGAATGACCGCCTGTCAAGGGCTAATGGTAACCCCGGTTCTAGATAAACTCTGCACATCATCGTGACCCGTGCCTAGGACTTACCTACTCTGCCCAGAGTACTCGACCACCATCCTGTAGTCTTTTGGGTGTCCCGACCACCTACCTGTAGTCGTTTGGACGCCCCACGTACTCTTGCTTTGAGTTTACTAGAACCTTCAAAAACGATGAGATCCAAGCCTCCTAGTCATCCTCCTTGACGACTATTCTCATACTAGCCCAAGCTACCTCTCGAGCAATCCATTATCAACCAACTCGAACCATCCCTCGAGTTATCAACATGCTTGGAATGATCCCTGCCTGGATTACGCCAAGACTACATCACATCATACTTCGCTTCATCGCATCATAGCAAAGTCCCATCTCAACATCATGGTTTGCCTCATCGCATCATGGCAAAGTCCATCATCATCAAATCTATCCATATGAGCTTCCACATCCGCTTCATATGCCACAAGCAGCTTCCACTATTCAAAAGCCTTTCCACTTAGCTTTTGAATCATCTTCGATCAACTTGTCCAAATCAACTACTAGCCAATTTGAAACAATCAAATCAATCATAAATCAATCATTAATCCAAGCAATCAAACATTCAACAAGATCTAATAAGCAATTACATCAATAATGGTAATTTGGTAATTAACGTGTCCAAATCTAACAAGTATGAATCATAGGCAAAAGTCTCTATAACTTGATGAATGAACTTATACAAGTAATCATGCAGCAAAATAGGTATCAAAACTTCATAGATGATAGATCTACATGCAGACTTTAGGAAAATGCAAGAAATCACTATCTTTAACACGTAAACAAGCCACCAATCCAATATACTCGCTTGGGTCCGTGTGAGAGATAACTACCACTCACCGAATCACCTAAACACCTCAAAATCAACTAACTTCAGATCTGGACAGCGAAGAACAAAGCTTGATCCGGCAAAATCTCGCTTCAATCGATGAAATCTCACTTCAATGGATGAAGATCTTCAACTTTGGCTCTTGGATCTTCGATTTGATCTTCAATCTTGGATGGATGGAATCACTAGATTAGAGTGGAGAAAAGAGTTGAAGAAGTGTTGTAGTCGAGCCCTCAAAATGGCAGCACTTCGTCGCTTCAAAATCCGGTGCCAAAAAGTGAGCCAAACCCCTCTATTTATAGGCTGGAACCCCCATGACTCGTCCGCCCCTATGAGTCGTCCACGACTCACGACTCAAGCCACCATACGGCTTAACACAACACGGCTCAACACTCTACGACCCACGACTTATCTACACTGCCGACTCAACGACCTAACTACCATGGCCTAACGACTTACGACTTAACTCAAACGTGGCTCAACACATGCGCGCGACTCACGACTCAAGCACACTGCCAACCTATCCTTAACTCGTATACGACTTACAGCATACACGACCTAACACGTAGCAGTGTTTCACGACCTAAACACCATCACAGCATCCCAACGACCTACGACTTATACCATAACCCGTCCACAATTTAACTACACACCCTATCACCATAAGTCGTGTACGACTTAAGCCTGCGTTCACTAACTCCTGTAGGTCATCTGTTCCTATAATTCGTTTACGACTTAAAACCCCAGTAACTCACTAACTCGTTAACGATTTATTCCTTAACTCGTTAACTCGTTCCAGCCCCTAAGCCGCTAACTCCACTAACCCGCTGACTCTTAGGTCGTTCTAACCCTATGAGTCGTCAATTCTTAAGTCGGCTGACTACTTTAACTCGGCCACACGACTCATCCCAACACAGAGACTCAAAGAAGCCACGACCTGCCACTAAGTCGTAACTCGTACACGACCCAACTCTGAACAACTTATGCTACCCTACAACCTAAGCCTCTACACGTGTTAACCTCCATACGACTTAATCACTAAGTCGTTGACTCCCATAAGTCGCTCCACTCGATCTAGCATTCACACGACTTGATGGTAACTAATTTATGATATGTCGACACGTAAAATACGGGTCGTTACATTCTCTCCCCCTTAGGAATTTCGCCCCCGAAATTCCAAACAAACAAGAGCAAACAAAGTTATTCTGCATGCCTACCATCCATAGCAATCAACAAACCATGCATCCAATTACTAGCCTAGCATGCAGAATTCTAAGACTTAGAACACGCTACAAATTCGTGAGATGTCAGGACACCTTAGGGCCATACCTCGAAGAGTTCAGAATGAGCTGCCTTCATCCTCTCTTCCTCCTCCCATGTACAGTCGTCAACATCATCACTCCATTGTACCTTGAGCAACGTAATCGTCTTCCTCCTAAGCTGTTTCGTGTCGGTTTCAACAACACGAAGCGGCTTACGAGGTCTTGTAACAACTGGATCAACTTCTAAATCTTCACAGCTATCAGCAGAAACCACCGTATTCGAGTCATGCATATACTTCCGTAGATAAGATACATGAAAAACATTGTGCACACCCGCCATCTTTTCCGGTAACTCCAATCTATAAGCGAGCTTTCCAATTCGCTCGATGATCGGGAATGGTCCAACAAATCTCGGAGTCAATTTCCCTTTCTTCCCGAATCTAATAACATTCTTTAGAGGAGAAATCTTCACAAAAACCATATCACCTACGTCGAATTCCAAATCCTTATGACGATTATTGGCATAACTTTTCTGACGATCTTGGGCTGCCTTCATTCGTCTTCGAATGATCTCTATACAATCCGTAGTCTGTCGAATCATTTCTGGCCCAAGTATTAACTTTTCTCCAGTTTCTAACCAACATGTCGGAGAGTTACACGATCTTCCATACAATGCTTCATACGGTGCCATACCAATACTTGACTGGTAGATGTTATTATATGCAAATTCCACCAAATGAAGGTGATCTTCCCATGATCCTCCGAAATCCAAAACACATGCTCTCAGGAGATCTTCTAAAACTCGGTTTACTCTCTCGGTCTGACCATCTGTTTGAGGGTGATAAGCTGTACTCAAACACAACTCGGTTCCCAAAACTTCTTGGAAGCTCTTCCAAAATCCACTAGTGAACAATGGGTCTCGATCGCTCACTATACTCTTCGGAATACCATGGAATCGAACTATCCACTTAACATACAACTCAGCCAGTTTCGATGCAGTCCTAGTTGACCGAACAGGAATGAATCTTGCACTCTTAGTCAAACGATCCACAATGACCCAAATCCCTTCATTCCCTGCCCTGGTTCTAGGTAGACCATCGATAAAATCCATCGATATCTGCTCCCACTTCCATGTAGGAACCTCTAATGGCTGAAGCAATCCACTGGGCTTTTTCTGCTCAGCTTTTACCAACTGGCAGTTCATACACTTGGAAATAAAATTTCCAACATCCTTCTTCATACCTTCCCAATAATAGGTTCTATTCATATCCCGATACATCTTATTTCCACCTGGATGAATCGTCAACTTCGAGTGATGACTTTCCCTCAGAACTTCATCTCTCAACCCATCTATATCAGGAACAACTAATCGTCTTTGCTTCCGAAGCCAACCCTCTTGATCGACTTCGAATCCTTTATCCTTTTCTAGGTTCAATCCAGATTCCAAATCACGGATAACCTTGACAAGCTTATCATCTTGCTTTTGGCTCTCGCCAATCCTTTCCACAAGAGTAGGTCTTATCGATAAGTTTGCCAACATCTCAGGTTCCAATTCACATCTAGGCCTGAAGTCAACTCCAGCCAAATACTCAAGGCTCTTCCATTCCGAAAACATGGCTCCCAATCCTGCATGTCTTCGACTTAACGCATCTACCACTGCGTCACCTTTTCCCGTAGTATAAGCTATACCAAAATCATATGATGCTAAAAACTCAAGCCATCGTTGCTGCCGAAGATTCAAATCCTTTTGGGAGAACAGATACTTCAACGACTTATGATCCGTAAACAACTCGAATCGAACTCCCAATAGATAATGTCTCCACATCTTTAGAGCAAAAACAATCGCTGCTAAATCCAAATCATGAGTCGGGTAATTCCTTTCATGCGGCTTCAGTTGTCGACTTGCATACGCAACAACTTTATCCTTCTGCATTAGCACTGCTCCAAGTCCAGTACCACATGCATCGGTGTAAACCACCATCTCATCATTCCCACTTGGAATAATCAAAACAGGAGCACTTGTCAGTCGCTCTTTCAGGATTACGAAAGCTTGTTCACACTTATCATCCCATATAAATACCTTATTCTTTTTCGTCAATCCTGTTAACGGTGCAGCTATCTTGGAAAAGTCTTTGATAAACCAACGATAATATCCTTCTAATCCAAGAAAACTTCTCACATCAGATGCATTCTTAGGTCTAATCCAATCCTGGATTGCTGCCACCTTAGCGGGATCAACCGCTACTCCATTTCCAGAGATAACATGGCCTAAGAACCTCACTTCACTCTTCCAGAAGTGACACTTCGAAAACTTAGCCTTCAGCTGATGTTTCCGCAAGATTTCCAAAACAATACGCAAGTGTGTCTTGTGCTCTTCCTCAGTTCTGGAATAAATCAGAATATCATCCACAAACACAAGTACAAACTTGTTCAACTGATCTCTGAACACTCTATTCATAAGATCCACAAAATATGCTGGTGCGTTAGTCAATCCAAACGGCATTACCAACCACTCATAAAAATCGGATGGTGTCCTAAAAGCAGTCTTCGGCACACTATCCTTAGCCACTCTCAACTGGTGAAATCCCGTTGCCAAATCCATCTGAGAAAACACCTTAGCCTCGTGAAGCTGATCAAACAAGTCATCTATTCTTGGCAATGGATACTTGTTCTTTTTAGTCACCTTATTCAGCTCACGATAATCCACACACAACCTCAACGATCCATCCGCTTTGGTTGCGAACACAACTGGTGCACCCCATTCGGACACACTACGCCGAATGAATCCTTTCCGAAAAAGGTCATCAGCCTGCACCTTCAGCTCTTGTTGTTCTCTCGACGCCATCCATCTAAGAGGCATCACAACAGGTCTGGCTCCCTCAACTAGATCGATACGAAACTCGGTTTCCCTATGCGGCGGTAACCCTTTGACCTCGTCAAAGACGTCCTCAAATCCATTCACAACCGGCATCGATGACAGTCCATCCCGTGGAACAACCAGCGAATACATGAAGCCCATGAAGACGCCTTCTTCATGCTTACATCGTATCACAACCATTTGCCCTTCCACATTCCCGATTGTCACCTCCAGTTTCTCACAATCAACCTTTGCCGCATACTTCCTAAGCCAGTCCATACCCAAAATAATTCCGAACCCCGCAAAGTTCAGAAAAAAACAGTCACAAACAAAAGAGCAATCATGACTCGATACTACTAGACCACGGCATACCATGCACAAACACGACGAACCCCCAACTGGATTAGTCACAACCAATGGTCTATCAACAATTTACTGTTCCAAACCCAACTGGCCTACAAGATCATCACAAACAAACGAATGCGATGCCCCAGTATCAAACAACACTCTAACTGGAACACCACAAATGGAAAGAGTACCTTGAACCACCACACTCTTCCCTCTCTCATCAACAGTAGGAGCTTTCGAAGATGATGGAACAGCTCCCAAAGCATAAGCTTGCACAATCTGCTTACCTTTCCTCGGTTCTGGACAGTCCTTCTTGATATGCCCCAGCTTATCACAGTTGTAACACTTTCCTGACACCTTGGGATTCCTACAATCTTTGGAGAGATGGCCCTTCTGTTGACAGTTGTAGCAAGTCACTCCGCTCTTCGGCTTCTTCTGGCCATCCTTACCCTTCTGTTGCTGCTGATTCCTCTTCTTGTTTCCACCCTACTGTGGCCTAGACCCTTCCTTGGTTACAGCAACAACAGATCCTTCCTTAGGAAATAAACTCTCATGCCTGAGAGCTTTCTCCACAAGCTTCTCAAACAGATCGTCCAAATGATCCACCAACCGTCTCCCCAGATAATAGTCCAAGCCTGTCACAAACTTCTCGTTCTTCTGGTGGGGGGATTCAATATACGACCGAGCATACTTGGACAAAGCTTCAAACTCAGAAACATACTCAAGAACTGGTCTCCCACCTTGCTTGAGCTCCACAAACTTCTTATAAAGAACAGATTTCTGAGCCGTAGAGATGAACTTAGCTTCAAATCTAACTTGGAATTTCTCCCAAGTAATCTCTTCTTCTGGAGTATCAATAGTGATAGAACCCCACCAATCAGCAGCTCTTCCCTGAAGCTGTCTCGATGCAAGCTTCCTCTTAGTTGCATCCTCAATTCCTAAATCACCAAAGATCCTTCTACAAGCGTCAATCCATCTCTGAACTTCTATGGTTGATTCTGTCCCCAAGAAAACTTTTCCTCCAAGAGAAGTATAGTCTTTACACAACTTAGCAAAATCCACTGGTCTTGGAGCTTGAACTTGAACTCCAACATCTACTGACTGTCCTGAAGTTGGTATCCTTCTCATGATCGAAGTCATCTTAGCTTCGAACATTGCACCATAGTCAGTAGCTCCCCCAACAGCACGGCTTTCCCTAGCAGCTTGTCTCTCACTTCGACTCATCCTTAATATCTACAAAAAGGAATGATTTAGAACACCTTGAGAAACAACTACATAAGGAGTTCAAATTCTTCTAAACTACTATATTATATATATAGTAATCATCCATCAAAATACAATTACGTCTCTCATACGTAGTTACGTCAGCGAGCGTTGGCAAAAATCGACTAACCAAAGCTCTGATACCAAATGTGACGACCGCCCATGACTCCCGCACAAAACAAGGGAATGGTGCGCTGAAAGGTGTGCCAGGCAACCATGGACGATAGTCAGGGTAAGATAAAACAGAAACTCTATCGTACAACTCACAGCGCATGGACAAAATACAATAGAGAAATATATGTATATAGTGAAGCTCATAATAGAATATCATCATAAAGACTTCATAAAGGTTTGATACAAACATCTGAACAATCAATACATCAAGCCTCACTACATAACACTCGAAACATATACAAGCAGCGGAATATCGAGTACATATAGTAAGAAACCTAATATGCTAGCCTCCAGCTCGTCTTCGTCATCAATAGCGTTGGTAGCCAAGATCAGCACCTGTCACCTGCTACCTAGTCTGCCCATCCCAACATGGATGAACAGCCCAAGGTAATAAGAGTTGAACATAAAACCTTGAGTCAGACAACAGTCTTAGTGTGCAGTAAATTAACTATCAAACATACCAAAAGAGCATAAAGGATAAAAGGAATAGGAACTCAACCATCCCACTCCACCTCATTCTACAGTGATAGCCCCTAGACCCACTAAGCATAACAAGCATAGCAAAACAGACAATTTAAGTAAAGTAATTATCACGAGTTAAGGTCGATGTTTTCCAAGTACAAACCCCCAAGGCCTAAACCAAGATCAGATAAGCACCCAGAAAACACTGCTCTTGAGTCCGAATGATGATACAACCAAACATCCATGACTTTGGCTATCACTGTTATCATTACCTCGATTTCACCGTTAATTGAATGACCGCCTGTCAAGGGCTAATGGTAACCCCGGTTCCAGATAAACTCTGCACGTCATCGTGACCCGTGCCTAGGACTTACCTACTCTACCCAGAGTACTCGACCACCTTCCTGTAGTCTTTTGGGTGTCCCGACCACCTACCTGTAGTCGTTTGGACGCCCCACGTACTCTTGCTTCGAGTTTACTAGAACCTTCAAAAACGATGAGATCCAAGCCTCCTAGTCATCCTCCTTGACGACTATTCTCATACTAGCCCAAGCTACCTCTCGAGCAATCCATTATCAACCAACTCGAACCATCCCTCGAGTTATCAACATGCTTGGAATGATCCCTGCCTGGATTACGCCAAGACTACATCACATCATACTTTGCTTCATCGCATCATAGCAAAGTCCCATCTCAACATCATGGTTTGCCTCATCGCATCATGGCAAAGTCCATCATCATCAAATCTATCCATATGAGCTTCCACATCCGCTTCATATGCCACAAGCAGCTTCCACTATTCAAAAGCCTTTCCACTTAGCTTTTGAATCATCTTCGATCAACTTGTCCAAATCAACTACTAGCCAATTTGAAACAATCAAATCAATCATAAATCAATCATTAATCCAAGCAATCAAACATTCAACAAGATCTAATAAGCAATTACATCAATAATGGTAATTTGGTAATTAACGTGTCCAAATCTAAGAAGTATGAATCATAGGCAAAAGTCTCTATAAATTGATGAATGAACTTATACAAGTAATCATGCAGCAAAATAGGTATCAAAACTTCATAGATGATAGATCTACATGCAGACTTTAGGAAAATGCAAGAAATCACTATCTTTAACACGTAAACAAGCCACCAATCCAATATACTCGCTTGGGTCCGTGTGAGAGATAACTACCACTCACCGAATCACCTAAACACCTCAAAATCAACTAACTTCAGATCTGGACAGCGAAGAACAAAGCTTGATCCGGCAAAATCTCGCTTCAATCGATGAAATCTCACTTCAATGGATGAAGATCTTCAACTTTGGCTCTTGGATCTTCGATTTGATCTTCAATCTTGGATGGATGGAATCACTAGATTAGAGTGGAGAAAAGAGTTGAAGAAGTGTTGTAGTCGAGCCCTCAAAATGGCAGCACTTCGTCGCTTCAAAATCCGGTGCCAAAAAGTGAGCCAAACCCCTCTATTTATAGGCTGGAACCCCCATGACTCGTCCGCCCCTATGAGTTGTCCACGACTCACGACTCAAGCCACCATACGGCTTAACACAACACGGCTCAACACTCTACGACCCACGACTTATCTACACTGCCGACTCAACGACCTAACTACCACGGCCTAACGACTTACGACTTAACTCAAACGTGGCTCAACACATGCGCGCGACTCACGACTCAAGCACACTGCCAACCTATCCTTAACTCGTATACGACTTACAGCATACACGACCTAACACGTAGCAGTGTTTCACGACCTAAACACCATCACAGCATCCCAACGACCTACGACTTATACCATAACCCGTCCACAATTTAACTACACACCCTATCACCATAAGTCGTGTACGACTTAAGCCTGCGGTCACTAACTCCTGTAGGTCGTCTATTCCTATAAGTCGTTTACGACTTAAAACCCCAGTAACTCACTAACTCGTTAACGATTTATTCCTTAACTCGTTAACTCGTTCCAGCCCCTAAGCCGCTAACTCCACTAACCCGCTGACTCTTAGGTCGTTCAAACCCTCTGAGTCGTCAATTCTTAAGTCGGCTGACTACTTTAACTCGGCACATGACTCATCCCAACACAGAGACTCAAAGAAGCCATGACCTGCCACTAAGTCGTAACTCGTACACGACCCAAATCCGAACAACTTATGCTACCCTACAACCTAAGCCTCTACACGAGTTAACCTCCATACGACTTAAGCACTAAGTCGTTGACTCCCATAAGTCGCTCCACTCGATCTAGCATTCACACGACTTGATGGTAACTATTTTACGATATGTCAACACGTAAAATACGGGTCGTTACATAACCTGTCAAAACGAAGGCCTCGATGAGTTCTACGGCTCTGACAGCTTTCAGCCTTCAACGGATAAATTAATACCCAAAAAGGACAACACGAATCTCTATCGGGTCTCGTAAGTTTTTTACCCTTCGTTTTTTTGACACGTGGATTTTCACGGTAAAACAGGATTACAGTGGCTAGCCTTCGATTTACTGTCGCTGGAGAGTGGTGCACCATGGTACTGTTCCGTTTCAAATCCATGCACGCATTTCTAAAAGTCGTACGGCACTGTTTCGCCATTTCGGACGGATGTTGCACCTTGCACCGTGGATGTTGCACCCTGTAGATATCGATTATTCGAACGGCCATAACTTCTGCCTCGTTTAGAGTTACGGGAGCCATAACCTGTCAAAACGAAGGCCTCGATAAGTTCTACGGCTTTGACAACTTTCAGCCATCAACGGATAGATTAATGCCCAAAAAGGACAACCCGAATCTCAATCGGGTGTCGTAAGTTTTTTAACCTTCGTTTTTTCGACACGTGGATTTTTACGGTAAAACGGGATTACCGTGGCCCGTCTTCGACCTCCCATCGCTGCAGAGTGGTGCACCATGGTAGTGTTCCGTTTCAAATCCATGCACGCATTTCTAAAAGTCGTACGACACTGTTTCTCCATTTCGGACGGATGTTGCACCTTGCACCGTGGATGTTGCGCCCTGTAGATATCGATTATTCGGACGGCCATAACTTCTGGCTCATTTAGAGTTACGGGAGCCATAACATGTAAAAATGAAGGCATCGATGAGTTCTATGGCTTTGACAGCTTTCAGCCATCAATGGATAGATTAATGCCCAAAAAGGACAACCCGAATCTTAATCGGGTCTCGTAAGTTTTTTACCCTTCATTTTTTCGACACGTGGATTTTTACGGTAAAACGGGATTACCGTGGTCCGTCTTCGACTTCCCATCGCTGGAAAGTGGTGCACCAAGGTAGTGTTCCGTTTAAAATCCATGCACGTATTTCTAAAAGTCGTACGGCACTATTTCGCCATTTCGGACGGATGTTGCACCTTGCACCGTGGATGTTGCACCCTGTAGATACCGATTATTCAAACGGCCATAACTTCTGGCTCGTTTAGAGCTGCGGGAGCCATAACCTGTCAAAACAAAGGCCTCGATGAGTTCTACGGCTTTGATAGCTTTCAGCCATCAACGGATAGATTAATGCCCAAAAAGGACAACCCGAATCTCAATCGGGTCTCGTAAGTTTTTAACCCTTCGTTTTTTCGACACGTGGATTTTTACGGTTAAACGGGATTACGGTGGCTGGTCTTCGATTTACCATCGCTGGAGAGTGGTACACCATGGTACTGTTCCATTTCAAATTCATGCACGCATTTCTAAAAGTCGTACGTCACTGTTTCGCCATTTCGGACGGATGTTGCACCTTGCACCGTGGATGTTGCACCCTATAGATATCGATTATTCGGACGGCCGTAACTTCTGGCTCCTTTAGAGTTACGGGAGCCATAACCTGTCAAAACGAAGGCCTCGATGAGTTTTACGGCTTTGACATCTTTCAGCCGTCAACGAATAGATTAAAGCCCAAAAAGGACAACCCGAATCTCAATCGGGTCTCGTAAGTTTTTTACCCTTCATTTTTTCGACACGTGGATTTTTACGGTAAAACAGGATTACGGTGGCTGGTCTTCGATTTACCATTGTTGGAAAGTGGTGCACCATGGTACTGTTCCGTTTCAAATCCATGCACGCATTTCTAAAAGTCGTACGACACTGTTTCGCCATTTCGGACGGATGTTGTACCTTGCACCGTGGATGTTGCACCCTGTAGATATCGATTATGCGGACGACCATAACTTCTGGCTCGTTTAGAGTTACGGGAGCCATAACCTGTCAAAACGAAGGCCTCGATGAGTTCTACAGCTTTGATGGCTTTCAGCCGTCAACGGATAGACTAATTCCCAAAAAGGACAACCCGAATCTCAATCGGGTCTCTTAAGTTTTTTACCCTTCGTTTTTTCGACACGTGGATTTTTACGGTAAAACAGGATTATCGTGGCTAGCCTTCGATTTACCATCGCTGGAGAGTGGTGCACCACGGTTCTGTTCCGTTTCAAATCCATGCATGCATTTCTAAAAGTCGTACGGCACTTTTTCGCCATTTCGGACGGATGTTGCACCTTGCACCGTGGATGTTGCACCCTGTAGATATCGATTATTCGGACGGCTATAACTTCTGGCTCGTTTAGAGTTACGGGAGCCATAACCTGTCAAAACGAAGGCCTCGATGAGTTCTACGGCTTTGACAGCTTTCAGCCGTCAACGGATAGATTAATGCCCAAAAAGGACAACCCGAATCTCAATCGGGTCTCGTAAGTTTTTTACCCTTCGTTTTTTCGACACGTGGATTTTTACGGTAAAACGGGATTACCGTGGCCCGTCTTGGACTTCCCATTGCTGGAGAGTGGTGCACCATGGTAGTGTTCCGTTTCAAATCCATGCACGCATTTCTAAAAGTCGTACGGCACTGTTTCGCCATTTCGGACGGATGTTGCACCTTGCACCGTGGATGTTGCACCTTGTAGATATCGATTATTCAAACGGCCATAACTTCTGGCTCGTTTAGAGTTACGGGAGCCATAACCTGTCAAAACGAAGGCCTCGATGAGTTCTACGGCTTTGACAGCTTTCAGCCGTCAACGGATAGATTAATGCCCAAAAAGGACAACACGAATCTCAACGGGTCTCGAAAGTTTTTAACCCTTCGTTTTTTCGACACGTGGATTTTTACGGTAAAACAGGATTACCGTGGCCCGTCTTCGACTACCCATCGCTGGAGAGTGGTGCACCATGGTACTGTTCTGTTTCAAATCCATGCACGCATTTGTAAAAGTCGTACGGCAATGTTACGCCATTTCGGACGGATGTTGCACCTTGCACCGTGGATGTTGCACCCTGTAGATATCGATTATTCGGACGGCCATAACTTCTGGCTCGTTTAGAGTTACAGGAGCCATAACCTGTCAAAACGAAGGCCTCGATGAGTTCTACGGGTTTGACAGCTTTCAGCCGTCAACGGATAGATTAATGCCCGAAAAGGACAACCCGAATCGCAATCGGGTCTCGTTAGATTTTTACCCTTCGTTTTTTCGACACGTGGATTTTTACGGTAAAACGTGACAACCGTGGCCCGTCTTCGACTTACCATCGCTGGAGAGTGGTGCACCATGGTACTGTTCCGTTTCAAATCCATGCATGCATTTCTAAGAGTCGTACGACACTGTCTCGCCATTTCGGACGGATGTTGCACCTTGCACCGTGGATGTTGCACCCTGTAGATATCGATTATTCGGACGACCATAACTTCTGGCTCGTTTAGAGTTACGAGAGCCATAACCTGTCAAAACGAAGGCCTCAATGAGTTCTACGGCTTTGACGGCTTTCAACCGTCAACGGATAGATTAATGCCCAAAAAGGACAACCCGAATCTCAATCGGGTCTCGTAAGTTTTTTACCCTTCGCTTTTTCGACACGTGGATTTTTACGGTAAAACGGGATTACCGTGGCCCGTCTTCGACCTCCCATCGCTGCAGAGTGGTGCACCATGGTAGTGTTCCGTTTCAAATCCATGCACGCATTTCTAAAAGTCGTACGGCACTGTTTCTCCATTTCGGACGGATGTTGCACCTTGCACCGTGGATGTTGCGCCCTGTAGATATCGATTATTCGGACGGCCATAACTTCTGGCTCATTTAGAGTTACGGGAGCCATAACATGTAAAAATGAAGGCATCGATGAGTTCTATGGCTTTGACAGCTTTCAGCCATCAATGGATAGATTAATGCCTAAAAAGGACAACCCGAATCTTAATCGGGTCTCGTAAGTTTTTTACCCTTCATTTTTTCGACACGTGGATTTTTACGGTAAAACGGGATTACCGTGGTCCGTCTTCGACTTCCCATCGCTGGAAAGTGGTGCACCAAGGTAGTGTTCCGTTTAAAATCCATGCACGTATTTCTAAAAGTCGTACGGCACTATTTCGCCATTTCGGACGGATGTTGCACCTTGCACCGTGGATGTTGCACCCTGTAGATACCGATTATTCAAACGGCCATAACTTCTGGCTCGTTTAGAGCTGCGGGAGCCATAACCTGTCAAAACAAAGGCCTCGATGAGTTCTACGGCTTTGACAGCTTTCAGCCATCAACGGATAGATTAATGCCCAAAAAGGACAACCCGAATCTCAATCGGGTCTCGTAAGTTTTTAACCCTTCGTTTTTTCGACACGTGGATTTTTACGGTTAAACGGGATTACGGTGGCTGGTCTTCGATTTACCATCGCTGGAGAGTGGTACACCATGGTACTGTTCCATTTCAAATTCATGCACGCATTTCTAAAAGTCGTACGTCACTGTTTCGCCATTTCGGACGGATGTTGCACCTTGCACCGTGGATGTTGCACCCTATAGATATCGATTATTCGGACGGCCGTAACTTCTGGCTCCTTTAGAGTTACGGGAGCCATAACCTGTCAAAACGAAGGCCTCGATGAGTTTTACGGCTTTGACATCTTTCAGCCGTCAACGAATAGATTAAAGCCCAAAAAGGACAACCCGAATCTCAATCGGGTCTCGTAAGTTTTTTACCCTTCATTTTTTCGACACGTGGATTTTTACGGTAAAACAGGATTACGGCGGCTGGTCTTCGATTTACCATTGTTGGAAAGTGGTGCACCATGGTACTGTTCCGTTTCAAATCCATGCACGCATTTCTAAAAGTCGTACGACACTGTTTCGCCATTTCGGACGGATGTTGTACCTTGCACCGTGGATGTTGCACCCTGTAGATATCGATTATGCGGACGACCATAACTTCTGGCTCGTTTAGAGTTACGGGAGCCATAACCTGTCAAAACGAAGGCCTCGATGAGTTCTACAGCTTTGATGGCTTTCAGCCGTCAACGGATAGACTAATTCCCAAAAAGGACAACCCGAATCTCAATCGGGTCTCTTAAGTTTTTTACCCTTCGTTTTTTCGACACGTGGATTTTTACGGTAAAACAGGATTATCGTGGCTAGCCTTCGATTTACCATCGCTGGAGAGTGGTGCACCACGGTTCTGTTCCGTTTCAAATCCATGCATGCATTTCTAAAAGTCGTACGGCACTTTTTCGCCATTTCGGACGGATGTTGCACCTTGCACCGTGGATGTTGCACCCTGTAGATATCGATTATTCGGACGGCTATAACTTCTGGCTCGTTTAGAGTTACGGGAGCCATAACCTGTCAAAACGAAGGCCTCGATGAGTTCTACGGCTTTGACAGCTTTCAGCCGTCAACGGATAGATTAATGCCCAAAAAGGACAACCCGAATCTCAATCGGGTCTCGTAAGTTTTTTACCCTTCGTTTTTTCGACACGTGGATTTTTACGGTAAAACGGGATTACCGTGGCCCGTCTTGGACTTCCCATTGCTGGAGAGTGGTGCACCATGGTAGTGTTCCGTTTCAAATCCATGCACGCATTTCTAAAAGTCGTACGGCACTGTTTCGCCATTTCGGACGGATGTTGCACCTTGCACCGTGGATGTTGCACCTTGTAGATATCGATTATTCAAACGGCCATAACTTCTGGCTCGTTTAGAGTTACGGGAGCCATAACCTGTCAAAACGAAGGCCTCGATGAGTTCTACGGCTTTGACAGCTTTCAGCCGTCAACGGATAGATTAATGCCCAAAAAGGACAACACGAATCTCAACGGGTCTCGAAAGTTTTTAACCCTTCGTTTTTTCGACACGTGGATTTTTACGGTAAAACAGGATTACCGTGGCCCGTCTTCGACTACCCATCGCTGGAGAGTGGTGCACCATGGTACTGTTCTGTTTCAAATCCATGCACGCATTTGTAAAAGTCGTACGGCAATGTTACGCCATTTCGGACGGATGTTGCACCTTGCACCGTGGATGTTGCACCCTGTAGATATCGATTATTCGGACGGCCATAACTTCTGGCTCGTTTAGAGTTACAGGAGCCATAACCTGTCAAAACTAAGGCCTCGATGAGTTCTACGGGTTTGACAGCTTTCAGCCGTCAACGGATAGATTAATGCCCGAAAAGGACAACCCGAATCGCAATCGGGTCTCGTTAGATTTTTACCCTTCGTTTTTTCGACACGTGGATTTTTACGGTAAAACGTGACAACCGTGGCCCGTCTTCGACTTACCATCGCTGGAGAGTGGTGCACCATGGTACTGTTCCGTTTCAAATCCATGCATGCATTTCTAAGAGTCGTACGACACTGTCTCGCCATTTCGGACGGATGTTGCACCTTGCACCGTGGATGTTGCACCCTGTAGATATCGATTATTCGGACGACCATAACTTCTGGCTCGTTTAGAGTTACGAGAGCCATAACCTGTCAAAACGAAGGCCTCAATGAGTTCTACGGCTTTGACGGCTTTCAACCGTCAACGGATAGATTAATGCCCAAAAAGGACAACCCGAATCTCAATCGGGTCTCGTAAGTTTTTTACCCTTCGCTTTTTCGACACGTGGATTTTTACGGTAAAACGGGATTACCGTGGCCCGTCTTCGACCTCCCATCGCTGCAGAGTGGTGCACCATGGTAGTGTTCCGTTTCAAATCCATGCACGCATTTCTAAAAGTCGTACGGCACTGTTTCTCCATTTCGGACGGATGTTGCACCTTGCACCGTGGATGTTGCGCCCTGTAGATATCGATTATTCGGACGGCCATAACTTCTGGCTCATTTAGAGTTACGGGAGCCATAACATGTAAAAATGAAGGCATCGATGAGTTCTATGGCTTTGACAGCTTTCAGCCATCAATGGATAGATTAATGCCCAAAAAGGACAACCCGAATCTTAATCGGGTCTCGTAAGTTTTTTACCCTTCATTTTTTCGACACGTGGATTTTTACGGTAAAACGGGATTACCGTGGTCCGTCTTCGACTTCCCATCGCTGGAAAGTGGTGCACCAAGGTAGTGTTCCGTTTAAAATCCATGCACGTATTTCTAAAAGTCGTACGGCACTATTTCGCCATTTCGGACGGATGTTGCACCTTGCACCGTGGATGTTGCACCCTGTAGATACCGATTATTCAAACGGCCATAACTTCTGGCTCGTTTAGAGCTGCGGGAGCCATAACCTGTCAAAACAAAGGCCTCGATGAGTTCTACGGCTTTGACAGCTTTCAGCCATCAACGGATAGATTAATGCCCAAAAAGTACAACCCGAATCTCAATCGGGTCTCGTAAGTTTTTAACCCTTCGTTTTTTCGACACGTGGATTTTTACGGTTAAACGGGGTTACGGTGGCTGGTCTTCGATTTACCATCGCTGGAGAGTGGTACACCATGGTACTGTTCCATTTCAAATTCATGCACGCATTTCTAAAAGTCGTACGTCACTGTTTCGCCATTTCGGACGGATGTTGCACCTTGCACCGTGGATGTTGCACCCTATAGATATCGATTATTCGGACGGCCGTAACTTCTGGCTCCTTTAGAGTTACGGGAGCCATAACCTGTCAAAACGAAGGCCTCGATGAGTTTTACGGCTTTGACATCTTTCAGCCGTCAACGAATAGATTAAAGCCCAAAAAGGACAACCCGAATCTCAATCGGGTCTCGTAAGTTTTTTACCCTTCATTTTTTCGACACGTGGATTTTTACGGTAAAACAGGATTACGGTGGCTGGTCTTCGATTTACCATTGTTGGAAAGTGGTGCACCATGGTACTGTTCCGTTTCAAATCCATGCACGCATTTCTAAAAGTCGTACGACACTGTTTCGCCATTTCGGACGGATGTTGTACCTTGCACCGTGGATGTTGCACCCTGTAGATATCGATTATGCGGACGACCATAACTTCTGGCTCGTTTAGAGTTACGGGAGCCATAACCTGTCAAAACGAAGGCCTCGATGAGTTCTACAGCTTTGATGGCTTTCAGCCGTCAACGGATAGACTAATTCCCAAAAAGGACAACCCGAATCTCAATCGGGTCTCTTAAGTTTTTTACCCTTCGTTTTTTCGACACGTGGATTTTTACGGTAAAACAGGATTATCGTGGCTAGCCTTCGATTTACCATCGCTGGAGAGTGGTGCACCACGGTTCTGCTCCGTTTCAAATCCATGCATGCATTTCTAAAAGTCGTACGGCACTTTTTCGCCATTTCGGACGGATGTTGCACCTTGCACCGTGGATGTTGCACCCTGTAGATATCGATTATTCGGACGGCTATAACTTCTGGCTCGTTTAGAGTTACGGGAGCCATAACCTGTCAAAACGAAGGCCTCGATGAGTTCTACGGCTTTGACAGCTTTCAGCCGTCAACGGATAGATTAATGCCCAAAAAGGACAACCCGAATCTCAATCGGGTCTCGTAAGTTTTTTACCCTTCGTTTTTTCGACACGTGGATTTTTACGGTAAAACGGGATTACCGTGGCCCGTCTTGGACTTCCCATCGCTGGAGAGTGGTGCACCATGGTAGTGTTCCGTTTCAAATCCATGCACGCATTTCTAAAAGTCGTACGGCACTGTTTCGCCATTTCGGACGGATGTTGCACCTTGCACCGTGGATGTTGCACCTTGTAGATATCGATTATTCACACGGCCATAACTTCTGGCTCGTTTAGAGTTACGGGAGCCATAACCTGTCAAAACGAAGGCCTCGATGAGTTCTACGGCTTTGACAGCTTTCAGCCGTCAACGGATAGATTAATGCCCAAAAAGGACAACACGAATCTCAACGGGTCTCGAAAGTTTTTAACCCTTCGTTTTTTCGACACGTGGATTTTTACGGTAAAACAGGATTACCGTGGCCCGTCTTCGACTACCCATCGCTGGAGAGTGGTGCACCATGGTACTGTTCTGTTTCAAATCCATGCACGCATTTGTAAAAGTCGTACGGCAATGTTACGCCATTTCGGACGGATGTTGCACCTTGCACCGTGGATGTTG
This sequence comes from Allium cepa, assembly GCA_030765085.1. Classification (NCBI taxonomy): domain Eukaryota; kingdom Viridiplantae; phylum Streptophyta; class Magnoliopsida; order Asparagales; family Amaryllidaceae; genus Allium; species Allium cepa. Next base: position 50,970,824 of record JASFAV010000020.1, read on the forward strand.
CACCCTGTAGATATCGATTATTCGGACGGCCATAACTTCTGGCTCGTTTAGAGTTACAGGAGCCATAACCTGTCAAAACGAAGGCCTCGATGAGTTCTACGGGTTTGACAGCTTTCAGCCGTCAACGGATAGATTAATGCCCGAAAAGGATAACCCGAATCGCAATCGGGTCTCGTTAGATTTTTACCCTTCGTTTTTTCGACACGTGGATTTTTACGGTAAAACGTGACAACCGTGGCCCGTCTTCGACTTACCATCGCTGGAGAGTGGTGCACCATGGTACTGTTCCGTTTCAAATCCATGCATGCATTTCTAAGAGTCGTACGACACTGTCTCGCCATTTCGGACGGATGTTGCACCTTGCACCGTGGATGTTGCACCCTGTAGATATCGATTATTCGGACGACCATAACTTCTGGCTCGTTTAGAGTTACGAGAGCCATAACCTGTCAAAACGAAGGCCTCAATGAGTTCTACGGCTTTGACGGCTTTCAACCGTCAACGGATAGATTAATGCCTAAAAAGGACAACTCGAATCTCAATCGGGTCTCGTAAGTTTTTTACCCTTCGCTTTTTCGACACGTGGATTTTTACGGTAAAACAGGATTACCGTAGCTGGCCTTTGATTTACCATCACGGGAGAGTGGTGCACCATGGTACTATTCCGTTTCAAATCCATGCACGCATTTCTAAAAGTCGTACGGCACTGTTTCGCCATTTCGGACGGATGTTGCACCTTGCACCGTGGATGTTGCACCCTGTAGATATCGATTATTCAAACGGCCATAACTTCTGGCTCGTTTAGAGTTACGGGAGGCATAACCTGTCAAAACGAAGGCCTCGATGAGTTCTACGGCTTTGATAGCTTTCAGCCGTCAACGGATAGATTAATGCCCAAAAAGGACAACCCGAATCTCAATCGGGTCTCGTAAGTTTTTTACCTTTCGTTTTTTCGACACGTGGATTTTTACGGTAAAACAGGATTACCGTGGCCTGTCTTCGACTTCCCATCGCTGGAGAGTGGTGCACCATGGTACTGTTCCATTTCAAATCCATGCACGCATTTCTAAAATTCATACGGCACTGTTTCACCATTTCGGACTGATGTTGCACCTTGCACCGTGGATGTTGCACCCTGTAGATATCAATTATTTAAACGGCCATAACTTGTAGCTCGTTTAGAGTTACGTGAGCCATAACCTGTAAAAACGAAGGCCTCGATGATATCTACGGCTTTGACTGCTTTCAGGCGTCAACGGATAGATTAATGCCCAAAAAGGACAACCCGAATCTCAATCGGGTCCCGTAAGTTTTTAACCCTTCGTTTTTTCCACACGTGGATTTTTACGATAAAACGGGATTACCGTGGCCCGTCTTCGACTTACCATCGCTGGAGAGTGGTGCACCATGGTACTGTTCCATTTCAAATCCATGCACGCATTTCTAAAATTCATACGGCACTGTTTCGCCATTTCGGACGGATGTTGCACCTTGCACCGTGGATGTTGCACCCTGTAGATATCGATTATTCGGACGACCATAACTTCTGGCTCGTTTAGAGTTACGGGAGCCATAACCTGTCAAAACGAAGGCCTCGATGAGTTCTACGGCTTTGACAGCTTTCAGCCGTCAACGGATAGATTAATGCACAAAAAGGACAACCCGAATCTCAATCGGGTCTCGTAAGTTTTTTACCCTTTGTTTTTTCGACACGTGGATTTTTACGGTAAAATGGGATTACCGTGGCCCATCTTCGACTTCCCATTGATGGAGAGTGGTGCACCATGATACTGTTCCGTTTCAAATCCATGCACGCATTTCTAAAAGTCGTACGGCACTGTTACGCCATTTCGGACGGATGTTGCACCTTGCACCGTGGATGTTGCACCCTGTAGATATCGATTATTCGGACGGCCATAACTTCTGGCTCGTTTAGAGTTACGGGAGCCATAACCTGTCAAAACGAAGGCCTCAGTGAGTTCTATGGCTTTTACGGCTTTTAACCGTCAACGGATAGATTAATTCCCAAAAAGGACAACCCGAATCTCAATCGGGTCTCATAAGTTTTTTACCCTTCGTTTTTTCGACACGTGGATTTTTACGGTAAAACAGGATTACCGTGGCCCGTCTTCGACTTCCCATCGCTGGAGAGTGGTGCACCATGGTACTGTTCCGTTTCAAATCCATGCACGCATTTCTAAAATTCGTACGGCACTGTTTCACCATTTCGGACGGATGTTGCACCTTGCACCGTGGATGTTGCACCCTGTAGATATCAATTATTTAAACGGCCATAAATTGTAGCTCGTTTAGAGTTACGTGAGCCATAACCTGTAAAATCGAAGGCCTCGATGATATCTACAGCTTTGACTGCTTTCAGGCGTCAACGGTAGATTAATGCCCAAAAATGACAACCCGAATCTCAATCGGGTCTCGTAAGTTTTTAACCCTTCGTTTTTTCGACACGTGGATTTTTACGGTAAAACGAGATTACCGTGGCCCGTCTTCGACTTACCATCGTTGGAGAGTGGTGCACCACGGTACTATTCCATTTCAAATCCATGCACGCATTTCTAAAAGTCGTACGGCACTATTTCGCCATTTCGGACGGATGTTGCACCTTGCACCGTGGATGTTGCACCCTGTAGATATCGATTATTCGGACGACCATAACTTCTGGCTCGTTTGGAGTTACGGGAGCCATAACCTGTCAAAACGAAGGCCTCGATGAGTTCTACGACTTTGACAGCTTTCAGCCGTCAACGGATAGATTAATGCACAAAAAGGACAACCCGAATCTCAATCGGGTCTCGTAAGTTTTTTACCCTTTGTTTTATCGACACGTGGATTTTTACGGTAAAACGGGATTACCGTGGCCCGTCTTCGACTTACCATCGCTGGAGAGTGGTGCACCATGGTACTGTTCCGTTTCAAATCCATGCACGCATTTCTAAAAGTCGTACAGCACTGTTACGCCATTTCGGACGGATTTTGCACCTTGCACCGTGGATGTTGCACCCTGTAGATATCGATTATTCGGACGGCCATAACTTCTGGCTCGTTTAGATTTACGGGATCCATAACCTATCAAAACGAAGGCCTCGACGAGTTCTACGGCTTTGATGGCTTTTAGCCGTCAACGGATAAATTAATGCCCAAAAAGGACAATCCGAATCTCAATCGGGTCTCGTAAGTTTTTTACCCTTCGTTTTTTCGACACGTGGATTTTTACGGTAAACCGGGATTACCGTGGCCCGTCTTCGACTTCCCATCGCTGGAGAGTGGTGCACCATGGTACTGTTCCGTTTCAAATCCATGCACGCATTTCTAAAAGTCGTACGGCACTGTTTCGCCATTTCGGACGGATGTTGCACCTTGCACCGTGGATGTTGCACCGTGTAGATATCGATTATTCGGACGGCCATAACTTCTGCCTCGTTTAGAGTTACGGGAGCCATAACCTGTCAAAACGAAGGCCTCGATGAGTTCTACGGCTTTGACTGCTTTCAGTCGTCAACGGATAGATTAATGCCCAAAAAGGACAACCCGAATCTCAATTGGGTCTCGTAAGTTTTTAACCCTTCGTTTTTTCGACACATGGATTTTTACGGTAAAACGGGATTACCAAGGCCCATCTTTGACTTACCATTGCTGGAGAGTGGTGCACCATGGTACTGTTCCGTTTCAAATCCATGCACGCATTTCTAAAAGTCGTACGGCACTGTTTCGCCATTTCGGACGGATGTTGCACCTTGCACCGTGGATGTTGCACCCTGTAGATATCGATTATTCGGACGGCCATAACTACTTGCTCGTTTAGAGTTACAGGAGCCATAACTTGTCAAAACGAAGGCCTCAATGAGTTCTACGGCTTTGACGGCTTTCAACCGTCAACGGATAGATTAATGCCCAAAAAGGTCAACCCGAATCTGAATCGGGTCTCGTAAGTTTTTTACCTTCGTTTTTTCGACACGTGGATTTTTACGGTAAAACAGGATTAGCGTGGCTGGCCTTCGATTTACCATCACTGGAGAGTGGTGCACCACGGTACTGTTCCGTTTCAAATCCACGCACGTATTTCTAAAAGTCGTACGGCACTGTTTCGCCATTTCGGACAGATGTTGCACCTTGCACCGTGGATGTTGCACCCTGTAGATATCGATTATTCGGACGGCCATAACTTCTAGCTCGTTTAGAGTTATGGGAGCCATAACCTGTCAAAACGAAGGCCTCGAGGAGTTCTACGGCTTTGACCGCTTTCAGCTGTCAACGGATAGATTAATGCCCAAAAAGGACAACCCGAATCCCAATCGGGTCTCATAAGTTTTTTACCCTTCGTTTTTTCGACACGAGGATTTTTAAGGTAAAACGGGATTACCGTGGCCCGTTTTCGACTTCCCGTCGCTGGAGAGTGGTGCACCATGGTAGTGTTCCGTTTCAAATCCATGCACGCATTTCGAAAAGTCGTACGGCACTGTTTCGCCATTTCGGACGGATGTTGCACCTTGTACCGTGGATGTTGCACCCTGTAGATATCGATTATTCGGACGGCCATAACTTTTGGCTCGTTTAGAGTTACGGGAGTCATAACCTGTCAAAACGAAGGCCTCGATGAGTTCTACGGCTTTGCAGCTATCAGCCGCCAACGGATAGATTAATGCCCAAAAAGGACAACCCGAATCTCAATCGGGTCTCGTAAGTTTTTTACCCTTCGTTTTTTCGACACGTGGATTTTTACGGTAAAACGGGATTACCCAGGCCCGTCTTCGACTTCCCATCGCTGGAGAGTGGTGTACCATGGTACTGTTCCGTTTCAAATCCATGCACGCATTTCTAAAAGTCGTACGGCACTGCTTCACCATTTCGGACGGATGTTGCACCTTGCACCGTGGATGTTGCACCCTGTAGATATCGATTATTCAAACGACCATAACTTCTGGCTCGTTTAGAGTTAAGGGAGCCATAGCATGTCAAAATAAAGGCCTCGATGAGTTCTACGGCTTTGACAGCTTTTAGCCGTCAACGGATAGATTAATGCCCAAAAAGGACAACCCGAATCTCAATCGGGTCTCGTAAGTTTTTTACCCTTTGTTTTTTCGACACGTGGATTTTTACGGTCAAATAGGATTACCGTGGCCCATCTTCGACTTTCCATCGCTGGAGAGTGGTGCACCATGGTACTGTTCATTTTCGAATCCATGAACGCATTTCTAAAAGTCGTACGACACTGTTTCGCCATTTCGGACGGATGTTGCACCTTGCACCATGGATGTTGCATCCTGTAAATATCGATTATTCGAACGGCCATAACTTCTGGCTCGTTTAGAGTTACCGGAGCCATAACCTGTCAAAATGAAGGCCTCGATGAGTTCTATGGCTTTGACAGCTTTCAGCCATCAACGGATAGATTAATGCCCAAAATGGACAACCCGAATCTCAATCGGGTCTCGTGCGTTTTTTACCCTTCGTTTTTTCGACACGTGGATTTTTACGGTAAAACGGGATTAACGTGGCCCTTCTTCGACTTCCCATCGCTGGAGAGTGGGGCACCATGGTACTGTTCCGTTTCAAAACCATGCACGCATTTCTAAAAGTCGTACGACACGGTTTCGCCATTTCGGACGGATGTTGCACCGTGCACCGTGGATGTTGCACACTGTAGAAATCGATTATTCGGACGGCCATAACTTCTGGCTCGTTTAGAGTTCGGGAGCCATAACCTGTCAAAACAAAGGCCTCGATGAGTTCTATGGCTTTGACAGCTTTCAGCCATCAATGGATAGATTAATGCCCAAAAAGGACAACCCGAATCTCGATCGGGTCTCGTAAGTTCTTTACCCTCGTTTTTTCGACACGTGGATTTTTACGGTAAAACGGGATTACCGTGGCCCGTCTTCGACTTTCCATCGCTGGAGAGTGGTGCACCATGGTACTGTTCCATTTCAAATCCATGCACGCATTTCTAAAAGTCGTACGGCACTGTTTCGCCATTTCGGACGGATGTTGCACCGTGCACCGTGGATGTTGCATATTGTGGATATCGATTATTCGGACGGCCATAACTTCTGGCTCGTTTAGAGTTCGGGAGCCATAACCTGTCAAAACAAAGGCCTCGATGAGTTCTATGGCTTTGACAGCTTTCAGCCATCAACGGATAGATTAATGCCCAGAAAGGACAACCCGAATCTCAATCGGGTCTCGTAAGTTTTTTACCCTTCGTTTTTTCGACACGTTGATTTTTACGGCAAAATGGGATTACCGTGGCCCGTCTTCGACTTCCCATCTCTGGAGAGTGGTTCACCATGGTAGTGTTCCATTTCAAATCCATGCACGCATTTCTAAAAGTCGTACGTCACTGTTTCGCCATTTCGGACGGATGTTGCACCCTGCACCGTGGATGTTGCACCCTGTAGATATCGATTATTCGGACGGCCATAACTTCTGGCTCGTATAGAGTTATGGGAGCCATAACCTGTCAAAACTAAGGCCTCGATGAGTTCTACGGCTTTGATAGGTTTCAGCCGTCAACGGATAGATTAATGCCCAAAAAGGACAACCCGAATCTCAATCGGGTCTCGTAAGTTTTTTACGCTTCGTTTTTTCGACACGTAGATTTTTACGGTAAAACGGGATTACCGTGGCCCGTCTTCGACTTTGGATCGCTGAAGAGTGGTGCACCATGGTAGTGTTCCGTTTCAAATCCATGCACGCATTTCTAAAAGTCGTACCACACTGTTTCGCCATTTCGGACGGATGTTGCACCTTGCACCATGGATGCTGCACCCTGTAGATATCGATTATTCGGACGGCTATAACTTCTGGCTCATTTAGAGTTACGGGATCCATAACCTGTCAAAACGAAGGCCTCGATGAATTCTAGGGCTTTGACGCTTTCAGCCGTCAACGGATAGATTAATGCCCAAAATGGACAACCCGAATCTCAATCGGGTCTCGTAAGTTTTTTACCCTTCGTTTTTTCGAAACGTGGATTTTTAAGGTAAAACGGGATTACCGTGGCCCATCTTCGACTTCCCATCGCTGGAGAGTGGTGCACCATGGTAGTGTTCCGTTTCAAATCCATGGACGCATTTCTAAAAGTCGTACGGCACTATTTCGCCATTTCGGACGGATGTTGCACCTTGCACCGTGGATGTTGCACCCTGTAGAATCGATTATTCGGACGGCCATAACTTCTGCCTCGTTTAGAGTTACGGGAGCCATAACCTGTCAAAACGAAGGCCTCGATGAGTTCTACGGCTTTGACAGCTTTCAGCCGTCAACGGATAGATTAAAGCCCAAAAAGGACAATCCTAATCTCAATCGGGTCTCGTAAGTTTTTTACCCTTTGTTTTTTCGACACGTGGATTTTTACGGTAAAACGGGATTACCGTGGCCTGTCTTCGACTTCCCATCGCTGAAGAGTGGCGCACAATGGTACTGTTCCGTTTCAAATTAATGCACGCATTTCTAAAAGTCGTACGACAATGTTTCGCCATTTCGGACGGATGTTGCACCTTGCACCGTGGATGTTGCACCCTATAGATATCGATTATTCGGACGGCCATAACTTCTGGCTCGTTTAGATTTACGGGACCCATAACCTGCAAAACGAAGGCCTCGATGAGTTTCACGGCATTGACAGCTTTCAGCCGTCAACGGATAAATTAATGCCCAAAAAGGACAACCCGAATCTCAATCGGGTCTCGTAAGTTTTTCACCCTTCGTTTTTTCGACACGTGGATTTTTACGGTATAACAGGATTACCGTGGCCCGTCTTCTACTTCCCATCGCTAGAGAGTGGTGCACCATGTTACTGTTCTGTTTCAAATCCATGCACGAATTTCTAAAAGTCGTACAGCATTGTTTCGCCATTTCGGACGGATGTTGCACCTTGCACCGTGGATGTTGCACCCTGTAGATATTTATTATTCGGACGGCCATAACTTCTGGCTCGTTTAGAGTTACGGGAGCCATAACCTGTCAAAACGAAGGCCTCGATGAGTTCTACGGCTTTGATGGCTTTCAGCCATCAACAGATAGATTAATGCCCAAAAAGGACAACCCGAATCTCAATCGGGTCTCGTAAGCTTTTTACCCTTCGTTTTTTCGACACGTGGATTTTTACGGTAAAACTGGATTACCGTGGCCCGTCTTCGACTTCCCTTCGCTGGAGAGTGGTGCACCATGGTAGTGTTCCGTTTCAAATCCATGCACACATTTCTAAAAGTCATACGACACTGTTTCGCCATTTCGGACGAATGTTGCACCCTATAGATATCGATTATACGGACGACCATAACTTCTGGCTCGTTTAGAGGTACGGGAGCCATAACCTGTCAAAACGAAGGCCTCGATGATTTCTACGGCTTTGATAGCTTTCAGCCGTCAACGGATAGTTTAATGCCCAAAAAGGACAACCCGAATCTCGATCGGGTCTCGTAAGTTTTTTACCCTTCGTTTTATCGACACGTGGATTTTTACGGTAAAACGGGATTATCGTGGCCCGTCTTCGACTTCCCATCACTGGAGAGTGGTGCACCATGGTACTATTCCGTTTCAAATCCATGCACACATTTCTAAAAGTCGTACGACACTGTTTCGCCATTTCGGACGGATGTTGCACCTTGCACCGTGGATGTTGCACCCTGTAGAATCGATTATTCGGACGACCATAACTTCTGGCTCGTTTAGAGTTACGGGAGCCATAACCTGTCAAAACGAAGGCCTCGTTGATTTCTACGGCTTTGACGGCTTTCAGCCTTCAATGGATAGATTAATGCCCAAAAAGGACAACCCGAATCTCGATCGGGTCTCGTAAGTTCTTTACCCTCGTTTTTTCGACACGTGGATTTTTACGGTAAGACGGGATTACCGTGGCCCTTCTTCGACTTACCATCGCTGGAGAGTGGTGCACCATGGTACTGTTCCGTTTCAAATCCATGCACGTATTTCTAAAAGTCGTACGGCACTGTTTCTCCATTTCGGACGGATGTTGCATCTTGCACCGTGGATGTTGCACCCTGTAGATATCGATTATTCGGACAGCCATAACTTTTGGCTCGTTTAGAATTATGGGAGCCATAACCTGTCAAAACGAAGGCCTCGATCAGTTCTACGGCTTTGACAGCTTTCAGCCATCAACGGATAGATTAATTCCCAAAAATGACAACCTGAATCTCAATCGGGTCTTGTAAGTTTTTTACCCTTTGTTTTTTCGACACGTGGATTTTTACGGTAAAACGGGATTACCGTGGCTCATCTTCGACTTCCCATCGCTGGAGAGTGGTGCACCATGGTAGTGTTCCGTTTCAAATCCATGCACGCATTTCTAAAAGTTGTACGGCACTGTTTCTCCATTTCGGACGGATGTTGCACCTTGCACCGTGGATGTTGCACCCTGTAGATATCGATTATTCGGACGGCCATAACTTCTGGCTGGTTTAGAGTTATCGGAGCCATAACCTGTCAAAACGAAGGCCACGATGAGTTCTACGGCTTTGATAGCTTTCAGCCGTCAACGGATAGATTAATGCCCAAAAAGGACAACCCGAATCTCAATCGGGTCTCGTAAGTTTTTTACCCTTCGTTTTTTCGACACGACGATTTTTACGGTAAAACGGGATTACAGTGGCCCGTCTTCGACTTCCCATCGCTGGAGAGTGGTGCACCATGGTACTGTTCTGTTTCAAATCCATGCACGCATTTCTAAAAGTCGTACGGCACTGTTTCACCATTTCGGACGGATGTTGCACCTTGCACCGTGGATGTTGCACCCTGTAGATATCGATTATTCAAACGACCATAACTTCTGGCTCGTTTAGAGTTACGGGAGCCATAACCTGTCAAAACGAAGGCCTCGATGAGTTCTACGTCATTGATAGATTTTAGCCGTCAACGGATAGATTAATGCCCAAAAAGGACAACCCGAATCTCAATCGGGTCTCGTAAGTTTTTTACCCTTCGTTTTTTCGACACGTGGATTTTTACGGTAAAGAAGGATTACCGTGGCCCGTCTTCGACTTCCCATCGCTGGAGAGTGGTGCACCATGGTACTGTTCCGTTTCAAATCCATGCACACATTTCTAAACGTCGTACGACACTGTTTCGCCATTTTGGACGGATGTTGCACCTTGCACCGTGGATGTTGCACCCTGTAGATATCGATTATTCGGACGGCCATAACTTCTGGCTCGACTTCCCATCGCTGGAGAGTGGTGCACCATGGTACTGTTCCGTTTCAAATCCATGCACGCATTTCTGAAAGTCGTACGGCACTGTTTCTCCATTTCGGACGGATGTTGCACCTTGCACCGTGGATGTTGCACCCTGTAGATATCGATTATTCGGACGGCCATAATTTCTTGCTCATTTAGAGTTACGGGAGCCATAAACTGTCAAAATAAAGGCCTGGATGAGTTCTATGGCTTTGACAGATTTGAGCCGTCAACGGATAGATTAATGCCCAAAAAGGACAACCCGAATCTCAATCGGGTCTCGTAAGTTTTTTACCCTTCGTTTTTTTGACACGTGGATTTTTACGGTAAAACGGGATTACCGTGGCCCGTCTTCGACTTCCCATCGCTGGAGAGTGGTGCACCATGGTACTGTTCCGTTTCAAATCCATGCAGACATTTCTAAAAGTCGTACGGCACAGTTTTGCCATTTCGGACGGATGTTGCACCTTGCACCGTGGATGTTGCACCCTGTAGATATCGATTATTCGGACGGCCATAACTTCTGGCTCGTTTAGAGTTACGGGAGCCATAACCTGTCAAAACGAAGGCCTCGATGAGTTCTACGGCTTTGACAGCTTTGAGCCGTCAACGGATAGATTAATGCCCAAAAAGGACAACCCGAATCTCAATCGGGTCTCGTAAGTTTTTTACCCTTCGTTTTTTCGACACGTGGATTTTTACGATAAAACGGGATTACCGTGGCCCGTCTTCGACTTTGCATCGTTGGAGAGTGGTGCACCATGGTAGTGTTCCATTTCAAATCCATGCACGCATTTCTAAAAGTCGTACGACACTGTTTCGCCATTTCGGACGGATGTTGCACCTTGCACGGTGGATGTTGCACCCTGTAGATATCGATTATTCAGACGGCTATAACTTATGGCTCGTTTAGAGTTACGGGAGCCATAACCTGTCAAAATGAAGGCCTCGATGAGTTCTACGGCTTTGACTGCTTTCAGCCATCAATGGATAGATTAATGCCCAAAAAGGACAACCCGAATCTCAATCGGGTCTCGTAAGTTTTTAAACCTTCGTTTTTTCGACACGTGTATTTTTACGGTAAAAGGGATTACCGTGGCCCATCTTCGACTTACCATCGCTGGAGAGTGGTGCACCATGGTAGTGTTCCGTTTCAAATCCATGCACGCTGTTATCCCGCTTTTTGGCAATGCCGCGATACCAAAAGATCGGTCAGAAACGGAGAACAGTTCGTCTCAGAGGCTGGTCATACTTCGTTTCGCCATGAATATCACTGAATTTTATCCGAGTCCAGATTGTGCTACAATTGATAGGACACGGCAAGAAAGACTATAGGAGTCAGCATTTCAAGTTTCAAGTCAATCCGAGTTCATACGCTAAAGTTATGATCGGTTCAGCTTGTGGGAAACATCCTGGTTTCGAACCCATCATGATGGGTGTCTTCGAACCCATCATCTGGCACCATTCGAAACCATCACCCTCGAACCGAAGGACATCGAACCCATCGGTTTCGAAACCATCAAAGCGTCTCACCTTCAGCTCCATCCACTTCGAATCCATCTCCTCGTTCGAACCCATCACGAAGTCTAGTTCGAACCCATCACGAAGTCCAGTTCGAACCCATTGGGTCAACCAACCATGATGACGTGTCTTCCATCGGTTTAAATGCGCCGAGATATATGGAGTCGAAGCATTCAACTAGGAGCGAAACCCGGATCGAAGCGAAGTTTGCGCTCCACATCAACGCGAAGCCACGTGCCTCCATGGATTCGAAAGGATCGGTTCGAAACCTTGGTTTCGAACCAAACAGCCTAGCAATAAACCCAATTTCGAACCCATCATATCTCCTAACCTACTGATCCAAATGCCATGATATTTTCACAGAAGCTTGCGTGCATGTTGGAGAATGTCTACGCCAAATTTCACCTCGATTGGATGAATTCTTGATCGGTTCGAATGGAGTTCGAACCAATGCCAAAGTGGGCCCAAACTTCCTGAGACCGTGCGTGTGGGCCCCCTCACGTGCCAGGAGTGGTCTCCCGAGATTTCGGCGAGATACCAGCAGCCTACGCCTATAAATAGAGCCCCAGGGCCAACAGAAAAGGGATCTTCTGACTCTGAGGCGCCCAGACTCTGCCGGATCAATATCTCCATCATCCTATATCATAATTTGATTGTTGATTTCGAATTTCCAGTTGTAACTTGTTGTTGACCATTGTAACAACTTGTAAACATTGAAAGAGAATCAATAAAATATCAAAAAACTTCACAGTGGACGTAGGCAACACGCCGAACCACTATAAATCGATTGTCTACGCATTTTCCTTACTGTTGATTGGAGTTTTTGTTAGATAATATCTGTTTTGAACTTGCATTCTTGACTATTATCTGTTCAACGACTCCCGAAGAGTGTTGTGCCCAATTTTGACGCAAACACTTTGGTGCTTTCATTGAGAAAACCCAGATTTTCTCCTGCTCGTTGGATCTGTCATAGATACCAGATTGAATAAATCTAAGAGAGAGATCCAGGTCGTTAAATCCAACTTCCTTCCCTTCTATTCAGATTTGCATAAAGTCTAGGAAAGAAATTCAACTCTAAAGATGGTTAGCACAAGAACCACCTCAAACGCCGTCAATCAAGAAGAGCAGGATAGACAGAATCCTGCCCCTCTACCTCCATCTAATCAAGATGCCGCTGGGCACTCAGAGCTGTCGGGTCCGGTTACCCGACAAGAATTACAATTGTTACTCCAAGAGCTGACCCAAAGTCGGCGACAACTAGAAGAACAGCTACGCGCTAGCGCTGAGCTAATCAACCAGCTGGATCGCCAGAAACGAAAGAGATCCATGAGAGATCATACTTCTCGCTCTTCCAACGAAAGTTCTTCATCTTCTGATTATCATAACCGACCTCCACGACCCCGGTTAGATGGGAGTCGTATGCCACCCGCTGGAAACCAACCAACATTAACCGTTGGACAAATAACAGTTGGTCCATCAGCCAGCTTCCAAACCGGACCCTCCTCCCGAGGAGGCGCCATTCCTCGTCACGCCGCAGAATACCGCACCACTAGCGTTGCGGCTGAACCAAGGGTCGACGCTCAAGACCAGTCGGACCTAGACCGTCGTCATAGCGGCCGTACTCCTGAACCGTACGTCCCAGAGGACTATGAGCCGAGAAGGCAAGATGTGAACCGTCGACGATATCCGGTTCAAACCCAAAGTATGGAACGTGACCATACTCCGGCGCAAATGCCGGATCTTTCAACTATGTTACGTCAGGTGATCCGTGAGAGTCAGGGGTTCACAAACGACAATTGGGGAGTTTCTCGAAGTCACACTCCCTTTACGGACGATATTCTTAATGCTGAACCCCCACGGCGATTCCGAATGCCCACTCTACCCATGTATGATGGAAACTCCGACCCCAACCAACATATTCTAAAATATGAATGGTCGATTACTGCTGCCAGAGCCGACGACGCTGTGAAGTGTCGTAGTTTCCCCATATCCTTGGGGGGCATCGCCACCATGTGGTTCACCCGATTGCCTCCTCGATCCATCTCCTCATTCGACCAGCTGGCCACAAAATTCGTTGAGCAATTCCGCATGCACGTCGCAAGGCCGAAAGATGTCAACACTTTATCTAGTGTCACACAAGCTCCCGGAGAGACACTTAGACACTACTTAGAAAGATTCCATACTGCATGTGCAGAGATTAGTAATCCAAACGATAACTCCATCCTTATGGCGTTAACTAAGGGGATCGAACCCGATTCTGAATTTGGCAATTGGCTAGCTGGGAAACCACCTGCATCATTGGACCGTTTCTATGCCAAAGCAACTCAATTCCTGAGACGGGAAGACGCAAAACAGTCTAGGAAGCAAACTGACGCAGGACCAAATGTGGGAGGAACCCAAAGCAATGTTGCAATAAAACAGTCCGGGGAGAGCTCCGGAAAAGTTCAGTTGAACGTTAAAAATAAACAAGCTCGGCGAAGAGACAGCGTGAATCAACTTAAAAAACAAGATCAAAATCGCGGCCCGCAACGCAAAAATCCGAAGTTCGACAGTTATACTCCTTTGAATATTTCATTGGAGGACTTGTATTTGCGGACCCATAATGCGATTCAATATGAAAAACTTGCTCCAAGACCGTCGTCAGAGAGACAAATCCAGACGGGAAAATTTTGCAGGTTCCATGAAGGCTACGGGCACGGTACGAACGAGTGTCGTCACTTACAGGATCTTGTTGAAAAACTGGTCAGGGAAGGGAAACTGGAACAGTTTGTGCGGACACCGCAGCCGAGAGATGCGGGCCCATCCAATCCAATCAATGAACCCAATCGACCGAGGCAGGAGGACTCGACTTGTCCCCGTGGGAGATTGGTGATAAACGCCATCAGTGGTGGGCCTGCTCATTCAGAAGCCTGGAACGACGAAGAACCTCGTCACTGTCACACATGACAGGCTCCTTCAATCCATGAATACTTTACAATTTCTTTTACGTTCTGAAATTTGAATTTGTAATAAGGCACTGATTTTGCCACATTTTCTTATTTCAGCAAATAAAATGCTATCTCTTCAAGCTAAAGCTGTGATTCACCGAATACAACGTTCATCAATCACGACACACGAAGAGCTAAGTTCCATCGAACAAGGGAATTTATTCAAATAGCGAGTGACTGCGTTACAACCGGCCACTCACTAAGTGAAACCCCAGCTCGGGGGCAAGCCAACACATCGAAGGCTGAACTGGACCAACACACGACAGTCCATTCCATAATTCGTTCCCACCGCGCGAACGGACTCCAACTTCCCAGAGCGCGAATTGGAGTATAAATGTTAAACAATTCGTTCCCAGAGTGCGAACGGACTCCAACTTCCCAGAGCGCGAACTGGTGTATAAACATTAAACAGTTCGTTCCCAGAGTGCGAACGGACTCCAACTTCCCAGAGCGCGAATTGGAGTATAAATGTTAAACAATTCGTTCCTAGAGTGCGAACGGACTCCAACTTCCCAGAGCGCGAATTGGAGTATAAACATTAAACAATTCGTTCCCAGAGTGCGAACGGACTCCAACTTCCCACAGCGTGAGTTGGAGTATAAACATTCAACAATTCGTTCCCAGAGTGCGAACGGACTCCAACTTCCCACAACGTGAATTGGAGTATAAGCATTAAACAATTCGCTCCCAGAGCGCGAGCGGACTCCAACTTCCCACAGCGTGAATTGGAGTATAAACATTCAACAATTCGTTCCCAGAGTGCGAACGGACTCCAACTTCCCACAGCGTGAATTGGAGTATAAATATTCAACAATTCGCTCCCAGAGCGCGAGCGGACTCCAACTTCCCACAGCGTGAATTGGAGTATAAACATTCAACAATTCGTTCCCAGAGTGCGAACGGACTCCAAATTCCCGGAGCGCGAATTGGAGTATAAACATTCAATAATTCGTTCCCACTGCGCGAACCAACCCATCAATGCGGACTCCAAATTCCCAGAGTGTGAATTGGAGTATAAACATCAATTCAAAGTTCCCGGAGTGCGAACCGAAGCATCCGTGCAAACTCCAAATCCCCGAAGTGCGAGTTGGAGTACAAACGTCAATTCCGGGTTCCTGAAGTACGAACCCAAACATACATGTTTTATTTAAGTTCCCGGCATGTGAATTGGAGCACAAACACCAAGTTAAAGTTCCCGTAGTGCGAACTAAAGTGTTAATACTAACTCCGAGTTCGTAGAGTGCAAGTTGAAATGTGAACATCATTCCCAAGTTCCCGGAGCGCGAACCGTGTTACAAGCATCAATAACTCTCGAATTCCTGGAATGCAAACCAGGTTATCGATCTCAAATTATTCTAAGTCCCCGGAATGCGGACGTGTGCTCAAGACTTGCAACAAGTGCGATCAACCACCAAAAATACAAGTGTTGTTCCCCAAAACTGGAGGGCACGAGAGCTAAATATTAATCACTAACCGAAGTGATACAGCGTCCGAAGTGCAACTCATTCATCAATCACAACTTGTGACCAAGTTTTTCAGGCTTGGCAAATGAAACGAACTCTACTTAAACGGTAAAAACACCACAAGTACACCAGACCGAAAACAAGACACTGCAAGTACTTAAGCACAAATTAAACAAGAGTTGAAACAAAAAAATAAAATTTTATTTCAACTAACTTAAAACAAGAACTTACACGCAAATAAGTTCTTCCAAAAAAGAATGCCTGCTAGCAGGGGCCGAAACTGCATCTATACACGACCTACTGACAAAAAACGAAGACAAGTACCTATCTACCAAAACATCTACTTGAGAAGCTGATTTATTTCTTCTTTTTCGTCCTTCTCACTAGTGGTACATCTTCAGTGTCACTAGGGACAGAAATTCTTCGCTTTGAGTGTCTCCTCTCCGGAGGTGGCTCTTCGGCTGGAGGCATGATGTCAATATCCTCCTCGGAGCTTGAATCTACATGGGGGCTTCTTGCCGGAGGAGTAGGGGGGACTGGATCCGTAACGGAAGTTGAGATAGTGCCACCCGATGGTGCTACCATAGCAGGTGCTGGACTCTGCGCCGTCGTGCTGCCACCGACGGTACCGCTCTGCCCCGCAGCCTCTATTTCGGCGTTGATCTCAGCCAAAATTTCCTCATCACGAGTCGCATGGGCTTGGCTGGGGGCATCCACGGCCTGCATCGAAGAACTTGAGGATGGCAGGAAGCTACTAACGATGATAAATGGCAAGTCAGAGAAAGAACCACCCTGCTCGCCGAGCAGTTCGCTCACCATTTGTTCGTCAGTAGATAAGGATCCCCCCTGCGCCGCCTCAGCAGATACCGCAGTTACAACAGTAGTCTCGGTGGCGATGGCCTTATCTCCTCTGCTTGGTTCTTGAGCCGCGACAGTCGGCGCAGTTCCAGTCCCTAGGCAAAAAATAAGAAGTTATTAGTAACTGCTACAAAACAAACACTCTATTTAGAAAACGCTTGAGATAACTTCGGAATACCTTCCCCAGTTTGGCTCGCAGACGGCTGAACGGCCTCGGAAGTACGCTCATGAATAGGAGATAAGCGCGGCCGTTCCGGGTCGTAGGCAGGAACAGGTTGCAAACTGACCACAGATACAGGCACCGACGAAGATGGTGTGGTGACTTCAGTGACAGCAGAATGGTGCTCAACACCTGATCCCTCTCCGACTTCCAGGGAACGACCACCGATCATCTCCTTCTCATGAGCGATGATAGCGTCATGAAGAACCTTCTTCTCATCGTCTGTGAGCAGCCGGTTCTCAAGTTCGAATCGATCGACCGACTCACCTGGATGCGCTTCCTCTTCCTCCTCGACCAATCGGTCCCAAGTGCTACGAAGGTGAACTGGATAATCTTGAAGCCAGGCCAAGTTTCTGTGCTTTAACACATTGGCGTTATAAGTTATGAGCAAATCTTCGATATCGGCCTCTAGCCTGGCCTCTGCCTGTTGAACCTTCTCCTCCACCTCTGCTTCGACCGCCTGAACTTTGGCCACGGCCACATCTCTTTCAGTGCGAAGCACTACGGCTTGCTCGCAGGCTTCTTGCGCCGTGTTATGCGCGTCATCTCTATCTTTAATAATTTCGGCAAATTTAGCCTTGAGCTAATTAAGTTCTTTTAACGCCGCATCCCGCTCAGCAGTGACGACAGTGTTCCGATGGCCCATGTCTTCCACCATAACATAGTGCTCCTTTTTCATTCTATCCATGGCTGCTTGAGCTTCATCGACCTTTGTAAGAGCCTCCATCTCTGATTTTCGAGACGATTCAGCCTCAGTATTCAGCACTTGTATGATGCGGTCTTTTTGAGCCAGCTCGGTTTGAAGCTTTTCAATGGTAGCCGCTCGTTCGAAGGCCAACGCCGATGCTTTATCGGCCGCCCTATACCACGCCTTGTATTGAGTGTAAAAGTCATGCACATAGTCGAGCGCTAACCGCTCGGCCTCCGGCGGGACTCTTTTCAGGTTCGGGGGAAAGACGTAGTTATCGAAGAAAATATTCGGGAACTCCCTCTTTAGTTGCGCAAGTCTAATTGCCCCTTCCCCCGAGATTTCAGTAGGAGGCTGCTCTACGACTATCGGGGTCATCGCCTCAGATCTGGAAGATTGAGAAACCGACGTATATCAAGAAGACTCGGAAGGACGAGGGACATGAGCAGGAGGTTGTACGGGATCTCTGGAAGGACGAGGGGTACGCGATCGCGATCGACGCTTATAGCCTCTGTCTGTGTCATATCTCTCGTGACTAGAATACCCAGAGCGTCCCTGGTCATAATGCCCAGAGCGCCCCTGATCATAACCTCTATCCCCTTCTTATCTGCGCGAATCATAATATGAAGGCTTGCGGGCATGTCGAAGACTCCCAAGCATTGAACCTCGCTTAGACATGATATCTGCGAAGCAAAATAAAATAGAATTAATCACCTTCCAAAACAGGTAGTTTACAGTCAAAGGTTATGCAGTGTCGTGAAATGTGTATGAATATGCATCCCCCGACCAACCAGAAGTGTCGACCTCGCTGGTAATAAGAGGCTCGTTCAATTCTAGAGTACGATGGAATTCCTCCAACCAGGCATCATGTTGAAAAGACACATCGTCCGGGATTGGAAGATCGGCAAGCCCTTCAAAAAGATTTTCGGTTCTCGGAGGAGACATCTCTGAGATTCTAACTCCGGGAGCAGAATGGGCCGTGACAACCGATTTCCATCTCCCTTTCTTACTTGACTTAACCATGGCAGCCTTGCCTTTTCTCTGCTCTGCGACATCCGAAACTGCGTCCGTAGGCCCGGTCAGGGCTCATCATCGGTGTGGGTTCTTTCAGAGTCAGCTTCCTCAGCTGTAGTAATCCGGGTTTCTTGTGCTTGACTCGTTTTTTCGAGACGACCCTTAGTGCCACCTCAAAGCTTATGCTCTGCCCTTGTTCGATCAAACCGCAGGCCCAGAGATTCCTATCCGTCAATAACACGTCGATATCCCTATCTCCACTCGGGTCTTCTCGAAGCACTCGCACCATCCCCCTATAGTGCTCGCCCTCCGGTCGCTGAATCACCGCTGTAAAAAAGGATAAAATATAAGTTCCACTTCGGCTGCAATTGCCGTAGTAATTATTTATGAACTCAGCTATACTCACGTCTGAATAGCCATCGTCGGGCAAATCCAGGAGGACATCTGACATAAAACCATTCTGTCCTATAATAGCTCAACCTGGTCCAAGACCTGGTAACCACTTGGCAATTTCTCACCGCTTCCAGGAATGTGAAGGAGGGATAATCACCCCGAGTTTTGAAATTGAACAAGTATCTGATCTCAATTGGGAGCGGTGGTCGATGTAGATATTCCATAAATGCAATGAACAAGCTATTGATCGACGCATATCCGTTCGGGTGCAGCTGAGATGGGGCAATCCTCAAAAACGACAATACTCCCCTTATATACTCGTTGAACGGAGGAAGTGTCCCGGCCGCGCACGCGTGGCGGTTAAATGCTGTATATCCCTCCGGCGGATTATGCGGTCTATCATTCGGCCCCGGCAGTAGCACATCATCCAGCGACAGGCCGTGTATCAAACATATTCTCCCCAACATGTCTTCAGAGATATTGGATGGAACGGAATCTGATGGATTGGCAATGAACGACGCATCGGGAAGTTCATCCGGGGCTGGACCAATAATCTCAGGATCAATATCTGAAATCTCTAGCCTCGGAGAGACTGTAACTTGAGTCTCCTGCTGCTATGAACTTGACGGTTCCATAACTAGCTAACTCACGAGAAACCATCGTTAGACGACAAAAACCCATGCGTTCCCCAGTGTAGCGTGTATGAGTGTATGTTGTGCAGTGACATGCATTACTTGAATAAATGTTGCAGAGTTAAAGAAATATGCAAACGACAAAGCTACGAAGTCCAGCTATAATGACCGCCATCGTTGACCGTCATCACCAATCTGTTTCCATGATGGAAGTTGATCCGGGTAAAAATTGTTATGGTTCCATCGACGAGCTTCGAAGGGCGGTCATGTATGCAGTTTAATATTCAAGTCCAAATGTGCAAGAGTGAAGCTCGTCGGAGTTGTGCCTAGAAAATATCAAACTTTGGTATCCATCATAGAGGGTTCGAAACCATCACAAGGACTTCGTTCGAATCCAACCGAACACCCCTTCGTTCGAACCCATCCTGACGTCGCTTCGAACCCACGCGGTTAAACGCGCTTCGAATCGATGACCAGATGCCAAATTCGAACCGATCGATAAGGGACAACTTCGAATCGATCATTGCTTGACAAGTTCGAAACGACAAGGGAACCCTCAACTTAATGTCATCCACGTTTGCATCGATACTCTTCGTATCGATGCGAAGTTGTGGACTTCGAAACCACAACCAATGGGTTCGAATCCATCGATTCGAATGAACCCATCGAATCCATAAATAGGAACAAACTGCGTCACCCCCATGGGGTCGTCAAAGAAATTGATTCGAGCACGAGTCCCCATATGGCTTCGAAGCCCTCTGCCAGGCCAGATCTGACTTTATCAATTGATAGAAAGGCGCGGGTTCGAAGTAACTTTGCCGTTCGCCGTTTGAATTCGAGGCTAATTACCTAGTTTGAGCGATGAATTCGAGAGATTGAAGACTTGAATCTTGGTCGATTCGATGATGCGACACGGTGTTTTCTCTTATGGAGCTCCGAAACGATGAAGAACGCAGTAAAAGCAAGCAAGAGTAAAAGTAAAAAATGAAAAAAGTGAAAACCACTGCTATTTATATGGAGCCTAGGATGTTACCGAGACGATTGCTCTCCCAGTCAACCCAACCGGCCACAACCGGTCAAGTACCAGATCGGTTCGAAGTTAGCTTTCGAAACCATCTGCTTAAAGCCCTATCGGTTCGAAGTTCAACTCATGCTTCAACGGTACGAAATGCACTATAGAGTGACAGGCTGCATCGATGCGAAACGAACTATAGGCATATCGATTCGAAGACCTTGTTCACATCCACCACTTCGGATCCATCCATGGCCTATCGATACGACAGATGACTTCGTACCCATCTTCTTCCAATTCGAATCGACTCGAATAGTAATTTCGTATCCATTCCCTCAAACCGGTTCGAATGTTGACTTCGAACCCATCATAGCACAAGCATACCGCGTCCATACAAACGTGAATTTCGAACCCATCGATGCTCGAATGCATCGGTTCGAAACATCACACTCACGCAATACAGAATTCAATTCCTTCAACCTTCAATATCAATTCAGGGGAGGATCGACACGAAGGGACTTCTTTAAACAACCGTCAAGCGTTGTCTCAACTCAAATTTCCAAATCGGTTCAGGAGAGAATCGATACGAAATTCAATAGCCAACCAAGCTGGCAACGACTCATGAACGCACAACGTTTGCAAGGGTCAAACTAACATATATGCATAATAGTCGAACTAACAATCGATTTTAAACATTTACAGAGATCAAACACTCATCTTGTTACAAATGCAACAGCCAACGGCTAAGAACTGTTATACAGCAATCAATCATGTCAACACGAGGTTACAACAACATAGCATACGGGTTTCAGCAAAAAAGAGAGCAATGATTGTTCAGAGAGAGATTGCAACTATTCAAAGCACGTCATGTTCCCACAAGACGTAGTTTGGGGGGCAAAATGTTATCCCGCTTTTTGGCAAAGCCGCGATACCAAAAGATCGGTCAGAAACGGAGAACAGTTCGTCCCAGAGGCTGGTCATACTTCGTTTCGCCATGGATATCACTGAATTTTATCCGAGTCCAGATTGAGCTACAATTGATAGGACATGGCAAGAAAGACTATAGGAGTCAGCATTTCAAGTTTCAAGTCAATCCGAGTTCATACGCTAAAGTTATGATCGGTTCAACTTGTGGGAAACATCCTGGTTTCGAACCTATCATGATGGGTGTCTTCAAACCCATCATCCGGCACCATTCGAAACCATCACCCTCGAACCGAAGGACATCGAACCCATCGGTTTCGAAACCATCAAAGCGCCTCACCTTCAGCTCCATCCACTTCGAATCCATCTCCTCGTTCGAACCCATCACGAAGTCCAGTTCGAACCCATCACGAAGTCCAGTTCGAACCCACTGGGTCAACCAACCATGATGACGTGTCTTCCATCGGTTCGAATGCGTCGAGATATATGGAGTCGAAGCATTCAACTCGGAGCGAAACCCGAATCGAAGCGAAGTTTGCGCTCCACGTCAACGCGAAGCCACGTGCCTCCATGGATTCGAAAGGATAGGTTCGAAACCTTGGTTTCGAACCAAACAGCCGAGCAATAAACCCAATTTCGAACCCATCATATCTCCTAACCTACTGATCCAAATGCTATGAAATTTTCACAGAAGCTTGCATGCATGTTGAAGAATGTCTACGCCAAATTTCACCTCGATTGGATGAATTCTTGATCGATTCGAATGGAGTTCGAATCGATGCCAAAGTGGGCCCAAACTTCTTGAGACCGTGCGTGTGAGCCCCCTCACGTGCCAGGAGTGGTCTCCTGAGTTTTCAGCGAGATACCAGCAGCCTACGCCTATAAATAGAGCCCCAGGGCCAACAGAAAAGGGATCTTCTGACTCTGAGGCGCCCAGACTCTGCCGGATCAATATCTCCATCATCCTATATCATAATTTGATTGTTGATTTCGAATTTCCAGTTGTAACTTGCTGTTGATCGCTGTAACAACTTGTAAACATTGAAAGAGAATCAATAAAATATCAAAAAACTTCACAGTGGACGTAGGCAACACGCCGAACCACTATAAATTGATTGTCTACGCATTTTCCTTACTGTTGATTGGAGTTTTTGTTAGATAATATCTGTTTTGAACTTGCATTCTTGACTATTATCTCTTCAACGACTCCCGAAGAGTGTTGTGCCCAATTTTGACGCAAACACACGCATTTCTAAAAGTCGTACGGCACTGTTTCGCCATTTCGGACGGATGTTGCACCTTGCACCGTGGATGTCGCACCCTGTAGAATCGATTATTCGGACTGCCATAACTTCTGCCTCGTTTAGAGTTACGGGAGCCATAACCTGTCAAAACGAAGGCCTCGATGAGTTCTACGGCTTTGACAGCTTTCAGCCGTCAATGGATAGATTAATGCCTAAAAAGGACATCCCGAATCTCGATCGGGTCTCGTAAGTTTTTTACCCTTCGTTTTTTCGACACGTGGATTTTTACGGTAAAACGGGATTACCGTGGCCCGTCTTCGACTTCCCATCGCTGGAGAGTGGTGCGCCATGGTACTGTTCCGTTTCAAATTCATGCACGCATTTCTAAAAGTCGTACGGCACTGTTTCGCCATTTCGGACGGATGTTGCACCTTGCACCGTGGATGTTGCACCCTGTAGATATCGATTATTCGGACGGCCATAACTTCTGGCTCGTTTAGAGTTACGGGAGCCATAACCTGTCAAAACGAAGGCCTCGATGAGTTTCATGGCTTTGACAGCTTTCAGCCGTCAACGGATAAACTAATGCCCAAAAAGGGCAACCTGAATCTCAATCGGGTCTCGTAAGTTTTTTACCCTTCGTTTTTTCGACAGATGGATTTTTACGGTAAAACAGGATTACATTGGCCGGCCATCGATTTACCATCGCTGGAGAGTGGTGCACCATGGTAATGTTCCGTTTCAAATCCATGCATGCATTTCTAAAAGTCGTACGGCACTGTTTCGCCATTTCGGACGGATGTTGCACCTTGCACCGTGGATGTTGCACCCTGTAGATATCGATTATTCGGACGGCCGTAACTTCTGGCTCGTTTAGAGTTACGGGAGCCATAACCTGTCAAAACGAAGGCCTCGATGAGTTCTACGGCTTTGACAGCTTTCAGCCGTCAACGGATAGATTAATGCCAAAAAAGGACAACCCGAATCTCAATCGGGTCTCGTAAGTTTTTTCCCCTTCGTTTTTTCGACACGTGGATTTTTACGGTAAAGCAGCATTACGGTGGCTGGTCTTCGATTTACCATCGCTGGAGAGTGGTGCACCATGGTACTGTTCCGTTTCAAATCCATGCACGCATTTTTAAAAGTCGTACAACACGGTTTCGTCATTTCGGACGGATGTTGCACCTTGCACCGTGGATGTTGCACCCTGTAGATATCGATTATTCGGACGACCATAACTTCTGGCTCGTTTAGAGTTACGGGAGCCATAACCTGTAAAAACGAAGGCCTCGATGAGTTCTATGGCTTTGATGGCTTTCAGCCGTCAACGGATAGATTAATGCCCAAAAAGGACAACCCGAATCTCAATCGGGTCTCGTAAGTTTTTTACCCTTCGTTTTTTCGACACGTGGATTTTTATGGTAAAACAGGATTACCGTGGCTGGCCTTCGATTTACCATCGCTGGAGAGTGGTGCACCATGGTACTGTTCCGTTTCAAATCCATGCACGCATTTCTAAAAGTCATACGATACTGTTTCGCCATTTCGGACGGATGTTGCACCTTGCACCGTGGATGTTGCACCCTGTAGATATCGATTATTCGGACGGCCATAACTTCTGGCTCGTTTAGAGTTACGGGAGCCATAACCTGTCAAAACGAAGGCCTCGATGAGTTCTACGGCTTTGACAGCTTTCAGCCATCAACGGATATATTAATGCCTAAAAAGGACAGCCCGAATCTCAATCGGGTCTCGTGAGTTTTTTACCCTTCGTTTTTTCGACACGTGGATTTTTACGGTAAAACGAGATTACCGTGGCCCGTCTTCGACTTCCCATCGCTGGAGAGTGGTGCACCATGGTAGTGTTCCATTTCAAATCCATGCACGCATTTCTAAAAGTCGTACGGAACTGTTTCGCCATTTCGGTCGGATGTTGCACCTTGCACCGTGGATGTTGCACCCTATAGATATCGATTATTCGGACGGCCATAACTTCTGGCTCGTTTAGAGTTACGGGAGCCATAACCTGTCAAAACGAAGGCCTCGGTGAGTTCTACGGCTTCGACAGCTTTCAGCCATCAACGGATAGATTAATGCGCAAAATGGACAACCCGAATCTCAATCGGGTCTCGTTAGTTTTTTACCCTTCGTTTTTTCGACACGTGGATTTTTACGGTAAAACAGGTTTACCGTGGCCCGTCTTCGACTTCCCATCGCTGGAGAGTGGTGCACCATGGTACTGTTCCGTTTCAAATCCATGCACGCATTTCTAAAAGTCGTACGGCACTGTTTCACCATTTCGGACGGATGTTGCAGCTTGCACCGTGGATGTTGCACCCTGTAGATATCGATTATTCAAACGGCCTTAACTTCTGGCTCGTTTAGAGTTACGGGAGCCATAACCTGTCAAAACGAAGGCCTCGATGAGTTCTACGGCTTTGATAGCTTTGAGCCGTCAACGGATAGATTAATGCCCAAAAAGGACAACCCGAATCTCAATCGGGTCTCGTAAGTTTTTTACCCTTCGTTTTTTTCGACACGTGGATTTTTACGGTAAAACAGGATTACCGTGGCCCGTCTTCGACTTCACATCGCTGGAGAGTGGTGCACCATGGTACTGTTCTGTTTCAAATCCATGCACGTATTTCTAAAAGTCGTACGACACTGTTTCGCCATTTCGGACGGATGTTGCACCTTGCACCGTGGATGTTGCACCCTGTAGATATCGATTATTCGGACGGCCATAACTTCTGGCTCGTTAGAGTTACGGGAGCCATATCCTGTCAAAACGAAGGCCTCGATGAGTTCTACGGCTTTGACAGCTTTCAGCCGTCAACGGATATATTAATTCCCAAAACGGACAACCCGAATCTCAATCGGGTCTCGTAAGTTTTTTACCCTTCGTTTTTTCGCCACGTGGATTTTTACGGTAAAACGGGATTACCGTGGCCCGTCTACGACTTCCCATCGCTGGAGAGTAGTGCACCATGGTAGTGTTCCATTTCAAATCCATGCATGCTTTTCTAAAAGTGGTACGGCACTGTTTCGCCATTTCGGACGGATGTTGCACCTTGCACCGTGGATGTTGCACCCTGTAGATATCGATTATTCGGACGGCCATAACTTCTGGCTCGTTTAGAGTTACGGGAGCCATAACCTGTCAAAACGAAGGCCTCGATGAGTTTCACGGCTTTGACAGCTTTCAGCCGTCAACGGATAAACTAATGCCCAAAAAGGGCAACCTGAATCTCAATCGGGTCTCGTAAGTTTTTTACCCTTCGTTTTTTCGACAGATGGATTTTTACGGTAAAACAGGATTACATTGGCCGGCCATCGATTTACCATCGTTGGAGAGTGGTGCACCATGGTACTGTTCCGTTTCAAATCCATGCATGCATTTCTAAAAGTCGTACGGCACTGTTTCGCCATTTCGGACGGATGTTGCACCTTGCACCGTGGATGTTGCACCCTGTAGATATCGATTATTCGGACGGCCGTAACTTCTGGCTCGTTTAGAGTTACGGGAGCCATAACCTGTCAAAACGAAGGCCTCGATGAGTTCTACGGCTTTGACAGCTTTCAGCCGTCAACGGATAGATTAATGCCAAAAAAGGACAACCCGAATCTCAATCGGGTCTCGTAAGTTTTTTCCCCTTCGTTTTTTCGACACGTGGATTTTTACGGTAAAGCAGGATTACGGTGGCTGGTCTTCGATTTACCATCGCTGGAGAGTGGTGCACCATGGTACTGTTCCGTTTCAAATCCATGCACGCATTTTTAAAAGTCGTACAACACGGTTTCGTCATTTCGGACGGATGTTGCACCTTGCACCGTGGATGTTGCACCCTGTAGATATCGATTATTCGGACGACCATAACTTCTGGCTCGTTTAGAGTTACGGGAGCCATAACCTGTAAAAACGAAGGCCTCGATGAGTTCTATGGCTTTGATGGCTTTCAGCCGTCAACGGATAGATTAATGCCCAAAAAGGACAACCCGAATCTCAATCGGGTCTCGTAAGTTTTTTACCCTTCGTTTTTTCGACACGTGGATTTTTATGGTAAAACAGGATTACCGTGGCTGGCCTTCGATTTACCATCGCTGGAGAGTGGTGCACCATGGTACTGTTCCGTTTCAAATCCATGCACGCATTTCTAAAAGTCATACGATACTGTTTCGCCATTTCGGACGGATGTTGCACCTTGCACCGTGGATGTTGCACCCTGTAGATATCGATTATTCGGACGGCCATAACTTCTGGCTCGTTTAGAGTTACGGGAGCCATAACCTGTCAAAACGAAGGCCTCGATGAGTTCTACGGCTTTGACAGCTTTCAGCCGTCAACGGATATATTAATGCCTAAAAAGGACAACCCGAATCTCAATCGGGTCTCGTGAGTTTTTTACCCTTCGTTTTTTCGACACGTGGATTTTTACGGTAAAACGAGATTACCGTGGCCCGTCTTCGACTTCCCATCGCTGGAGAGTGGTGCACCATGGTAGTGTTCCATTTCAAATCCATGCACGCATTTCTAAAAGTCGTACGGAACTGTTTCGCCATTTCGGTCGGATGTTGCACCTTGCACCGTGGATGTTGCACCCTATAGATATCGATTATTCGGACGGCCATAACTTCTGGCTCGTTTAGAGTTACGGGAGCCATAACCTGTCAAAACGAAGGCCTCGGTGAGTTCTACGGCTTCGACAGCTTTCAGCCATCAACGGATAGATTAATGCGCAAAATGGACAACCCGAATCTCAATCGGGTCTCGTTAGTTTTTTACCCTTCGTTTTTTCGACACGTGGATTTTTACGGTAAAACAGGTTTACCGTGGCCCGTCTTCGACTTCCCATCGCTGGAGAGTGGTGCACCATGGTACTGTTCCGTTTCAAATCCATGCACGCATTTCTAAAAGTCGTACGGCACTGTTTCACCATTTCGGACGGATGTTGCAGCTTGCACCGTGGATGTTGCACCCTGTAGATATCGATTATTCAAACGGCCTTAACTTCTGGCTCGTTTAGAGTTACGGGAGCCATAACCTGTCAAAACGAAGGCCTCGATGAGTTCTACGGCTTTGATAGCTTTGAGCCGTCAACGGATAGATTAATGCCCAAAAAGGACAACCCGAATCTCAATCGGGTCTCGTAAGTTTTTTACCCTTCGTTTTTTTCGACACGTGGATTTTTACGGTAAAACAGGATTACCGTGGCCCGTCTTCGACTTCACATCGCTGGAGAGTGGTGCACCATGGTACTGTTCTGTTTCAAATCCATGCACGTATTTCTAAAAGTCGTACGACACTGTTTCGCCATTTCGGACGGATGTTGCACCTTGCACCGTGGATGTTGCACCCTGTAGATATCGATTATTCGGACGGCCATAACTTCTGGCTCGTTAGAGTTACGGGAGCCATATCCTGTCAAAACGAAGGCCTCGATGAGTTCTACGGCTTTGACAGCTTTCAGCCGTCAACGGATATATTAATTCCCAAAACGGACAACCCGAATCTCAATCGGGTCTCGTAAGTTTTTTACCCTTCGTTTTTTCGCCACGTGGATTTTTACGGTAAAACGGGATTACCGTGGCCCGTCTACGACTTCCCATCGCTGGAGAGTAGTGCACCATGGTAGTGTTCCATTTCAAATCCATGCATGCTTTTCTAAAAGTGGTACGGCACTGTTTCGCCATTTCGGACGGATGTTGCACCTTGCACCGTGGATGTTGCACCCTGTAGATATCGATTATTCGGACGGCCATAACTTCTGGCTCGTTTAGAGTTACGGGAGCCATAACCTGTCAAAACGAAGGCCTCGATGAGTTTCACGGCTTTGACAGCTTTCAGCCGTCAACGGATAAACTAATGCCCAAAAAGGGCAACCTGAATCTCAATCGGGTCTCGTAAGTTTTTTACCCTTCGTTTTTTCGACAGATGGATTTTTACGGTAAAACAGGATTACATTGGCCGGCCATCGATTTACCATCGTTGGAGAGTGGTGCACCATGGTACTGTTCCGTTTCAAATCCATGCATGCATTTCTAAAAGTCGTACGGCACTGTTTCGCCATTTCGGACGGATGTTGCACCTTGCACCGTGGATGTTGCACCCTGTAGATATCGATTATTCGGACGGCCGTAACTTCTGGCTCGTTTAGAGTTACGGGAGCCATAACCTGTCAAATCGAAGGCCTCGATGAGTTCTACGGCTTTGACAGCTTTCAGCCGTCAACGGATAGATTAATGCCAAAAAAGGACAACCCGAATCTCAATCGGGTCTCGTAAGTTTTTTCCCCTTCGTTTTTTCGACACGTGGATTTTTACGGTAAAGCAGGATTACGGTGGCTGGTCTTCGATTTACCATCGCTGGAGAGTGGTGCACCATGGTACTGTTCCGTTTCAAATCCATGCACGCATTTTTAAAAGTCGTACAACACGGTTTCGTCATTTCGGACGGATGTTGCACCTTGCACCGTGGATGTTGCACCCTGTAGATATCGATTATTCGGACGACCATAACTTCTGGCTCGTTTAGAGTTACGGGAGCCATAACCTGTAAAAACGAAGGCCTCGATGAGTTCTATGGCTTTGATGGCTTTCAGCCGTCAACGGATAGATTAATGCCCAAAAAGGACAACCCGAATCTCAATCGGGTCTCGTAAGTTTTTTACCCTTCGTTTTTTCGACACGTGGATTTTTATGGTAAAACAGGATTACCGTGGCTGGCCTTCGATTTACCATCGCTGGAGAGTGGTGCACCATGGTACTGTTCCGTTTCAAATCCATGCACGCATTTCTAAAAGTCATACGATACTGTTTCGCCATTTCGGACGGATGTTGCACCTTGCACCGTGGATGTTGCACCCTGTAGATATCGATTATTCGGACGGCCATAACTTCTGGCTCGTTTAGAGTTACGGGAGCCATAACCTGTCAAAACGAAGGCCTCGATGAGTTCTACGGCTTTGACAGCTTTCAGCCGTCAACGGATATATTAATGCCTAAAAAGGACAACCCGAATCTCAATCGGGTCTCGTGAGTTTTTTACCCTTCGTTTTTTCGACACGTGGATTTTTACGGTAAAACGAGATTACCGTGGCCCGTCTTCGACTTCCCATCGCTGGAGAGTGGTGCACCATGGTAGTGTTCCATTTCAAATCCATGCACGCATTTCTAAAAGTCGTACGGAACTGTTTCGCCATTTCGGTCGGATGTTGCACCTTGCACCGTGGATGTTGCACCCTATAGATATCGATTATTCGGACGGCCATAACTTCTGGCTCGTTTAGAGTTACGGGAGCCATAACCTGTCAAAACGAAGGCCTCGGTGAGTTCTACGGCTTCGACAGCTTTCAGCCATCAATGGATAGATTAATGCGCAAAATGGACAACCCGAATCTCAATCGGGTCTCGTAAGTTTTTTACCCTTCGTTTTTTCGACACGTGGATTTTTACGGTAAAACAGGTTTACCGTGGCCCGTCTTCGACTTCCCATCGCTGGAGAGTGGTGCACCATGGTACTGTTCCGTTTCAAATCCATGCACGCATTTCTAAAAGTCGTACGGCACTGTTTCACCATTTCGGACGGATGTTGCAGCTTGCACCGTGGATGTTGCACCCTGTAGATATCGATTATTCAAACGGCCTTAACTTCTGGCTCGTTTAGAGTTACGGGAGCCATAACCTGTCAAAACGAAGGCCTCGATGAGTTCTACGGCTTTGATAGCTTTGAGCCGTCAACGGATAGATTAATGCCCAAAAAGGACAACCCGAATCTCAATCGGGTCTCGTAAGTTTTTTACCCTTCGTTTTTTTCGACACGTGGATTTTTACGGTAAAACAGGATTACCGTGGCCCGTCTTCGACTTCACATCGCTGGAGAGTGGTGCACCATGGTACTGTTCTGTTTCAAATCCATGCACGTATTTCTAAAAGTCGTACGACACTGTTTCGCCATTTCGGACGGATGTTGCACCTTGCACCGTGGATGTTGCACCCTGTAGATATCGATTATTCGGACGGCCATAACTTCTGGCTCGTTAGAGTTACGGGAGCCATATCCTGTCAAAACGAAGGCCTCGATGAGTTCTACGGCTTTGACAGCTTTCAGCCGTCAACGGATATATTAATTCCCAAAACGGACAACCCGAATCTCAATCGGGTCTCGTAAGTTTTTTACCCTTCGTTTTTTCGCCACGTGGATTTTTACGGTAAAACGGGATTACCGTGGCCCGTCTACGACTTCCCATCGCTGGAGAGTAGTGCACCATGGTAGTGTTCCATTTCAAATCCATGCATGCTTTTCTAAAAGTGGTACGGCACTGTTTCGCCATTTCGGACGGATGTTGCACCTTGCACCGTGGATGTTGCACCCTGTAGATATCGATTATTCGGACGGCCATAACTTCTGGCTCGTTTAGAGTTACGGGAGCCATAACCTGTCAAAACGAAGGCCTCGATGAGTTTCACGGCTTTGACAGCTTTCAGCCGTCAACGGATAAATTAATGCCCAAAAAGGACAACCCGAATCTCAATCGGGTCTCGTAAGTTTTTTACCCTTCATTTTTTCGACACGTGGATTTTTGTGGTAAAACAGGATTACCGTGGCCCGTCTTCTACTTCCCACCGCTGGAGAGTGGTGCACCATGTTACTGTTCCGTTTCAAATCCATGCACGCATTTCTAAAAGTCGTACGGCACTGTTTCGCCATTTCGGACGGATGTCGCACCTTGCACCGTGGATGTTGCACCCTGTAGATGTCGATTATTCGGACGGCCATAACTTCTGGCTCGTTTAGAGTTACGGAAGCCATAACCTGTCAAAACGAAGGCCTCGATGAGTTCTATGGCTTCGAGAGTTTTCAGCCGTCAATGGATAGATTAATGCCCAAAAAGGACAAACCGAATCTCGATCGGGTCTCGTAAGTTTTTTACCCTTCATTTTTTCGACACTTGGATTTTTACGGTAAAACGGGATTACCTTGGCCCGTCTTCGACTTCCCATCACTGGAGAGTGGTGCACCATGGTACTGTTCCGTTTCAAATCCATGCACACATTTCTAAAAGTCGTTCGACACTGTTTCGCCATTTCGAACGGATGTTGCACGTTGCACCGTGGATGTTGCACCGTGTAGATATCGATTATTCGGCTGGCTCGTTTAGAGTTACAGGAGCCATAACCTGTCAAAACAAAGGCGTCGATGAGTTCTACAGCTTTGACTGCTTTTAGCCGTCAACAGATAGATTAATGCCCAAAAAGGACAACCCGAATCTCAATCGGGTCTCGTAAGTTTTTAAACCTTCGTTTTTCGACACGTGGATTTTTACGGTAAAACGGGATTACCGTGGCCCATCTTCGACTTACCATCGCTGGAGAGTGGTGCACCATGGTACCGTTCCGTTTCAAATCCATGCACGCATTTCTAAAAGTCGTACGACACTGTTTCGCCATTTCGGACGGATGTTGCACCTTGCACCGTGGATGTTGCACCCTGTAGATATCGATTATTCGGACGGCCATAACTTCTGGCTCGTTTAGAGTTACGGGAGCCATAACCCGTCAAAAAGAAGGCCTCGGTGAGTTCTACGGCTTTGATAGCTTTCAGCCATCAACGGATAGATTAATGCCCAAAAAGGACAACCTGAATCTCAATCGGGTCTCGTTAGTTTTTTACCCTTCGTTTTTTCGACACGTGGATTTTTACGGTAAAATGGGATTACCGTGGCCCGTCGTCGACTTCCCATCGCTGGAGAGTGGTGCACCATGGTACTGTTTCGTTTCAAATCCATGCACGCATTTCTAAAATTCGTACGACAATGTTTCACCATTTCGGACGGATGTTGCACCTTGCACCGTGGATGTTGCACCCTGTAGATATCGATTATTCAAACGGCCATAACTTCTGGCTCGTTTAGAGTTACGGGAGCCATAACCTGTCAAAACGAAGGCCTCGATGAGTTCTACGGCTTTGATAGCTTTTAGCCGTCAACGGATAGATTAATGCCCAAAAAGGACAACCCGAATCTCAATCGGGTCTCGTAAGTTTTTTACCCTTCGTTTTTTCGACACGTGGATTTTTACGGTAAAAAAAGATTACCGTGGCCCGTCTTCGACTTCCCATCACTGGAGAGTGGTGCACCATGGTACTGTTCTGTTTCACATCCATGCATGCGTTTCTAAAAGTCGTACGGCACTGTTTCGCCATTTTGGACGGATGTTGCACCTTGCACCGTGGATGTTGCACCCTGTAGATATCGATTATTCGGACGGCCATTACTTCTGGCTCGACTTCCCATCGCTGGAGAGTGGTGCACCATGGTGCTGTTCCGTTTCAAATCCATGCACGCATTTCTAAAAGTCGTACGGCACTGTTTCGCCATTTCGGACGGACGTTGCACCTTGCACCGTGGATGTTGCACCCTGTAGATATCGATTATTCGGACGGCCATAACTTCTGGCTCGTTTAGAGTTACGGGAGCCATAACCTGTCAAAATAAAGGCCTCGATGAGTTCTATGGCTTTGACAGCTTTCAGCCGTCAACGGATAGATTAATGCCCAAAAAGGACAACCCGAATCTCAATCGGGTCTCGTAAGTTTTTTACCCTTCGTTTTTTCGACATGTGGATTTTTACGGTAAAACGGGATTACCGTGGCCCGTCTTCGACTTCCCATCGCTGGAGAGTGGTGCACCATGGTACTGTTCCGTTTCAAATCCATGCACGCATTTCTAAAAGTCGTACGGCACAGTTTCGCCATTTCGGACGGATGTTGCACCTTGCACCGTGGATGTTGCACCCTGTAGATATCGATTATTCGGACGGCCATAACTTCTGGCTCGTTTAGAGTTACGGGAGCCATAACCTGTCAAAACGTAGACCTCAATGAGTTCTACGGCTTTGACAGCTTTCAGCCGTCAACGGATAAATTAATGCTCAAAAAGGACAACCCGAATCTCAATCGGGTCTCGTAAGTTTTTTACCCTTCGTTTTTTCGACACATGGATTTTTACGGTAAAACAGGATTACAGTGGCTGGCCTTCGATTTACCATCGTTGGAGAGTGGTACACTACGGTACTGTTCCGTTTCAAATCCATGCACGCATTTTTAAAAGTCGTACGGCACTGTTTCGCCATTTCGAACGGATGTTGCACCTTGCACCGTGGATGTTGCACCCTGTAGATATCGATTATTCGGACGACCATAACTTCTGGCTCGTTTAGAGTTACGGGAGCCATAACCTGTCAAAACGAAGGCCTCGATGAGTTCTGCGTCTTTGACAGCTTTCTGCCATCAACGGATAGATTAATGCCCAAAGAGGACAACCCGAATCTCAATCGGGTCTCGTAAGTTTTTTACCCTTCGTTTTTTTCGACACGTGGATTTTTACGGTAAAACGGGATTACCGTGGCACGTCTTCGACTTGCCATCGCTGGAGAGTGGTGCACCATGGTACTGTTCCATTTCAAATCCATGCACCCATTTCTAAAAGTCGTACAGCACTGTTTCGCCATTTCGGACGGATGTTGCACCTTGCACCGTGGATGTTGCACCCTGTAGATATCGATTATTCGGACGGCCATAATTTCCGGCTCGTTTAGAGTTACGGGAGCCATAACCTGTCAAAACGAAGGCCTCGATGAGTTCTACAGCTTTGACAGCTTTCAGCCATCAACAGTTAAATTAATGCCCGAAAAGGACAACCCGAATCTCAATCGGGTCTCGTAAGTTTTTTACCCTTCTTTTTTCCGTCACGTGGATTTTTACGGTAAAACAGGATTACAGTGGCCGGCCTTCGATTTACCATCTCTGGAGAGGGGTGCACCATGGTACTGTTCCGTTTCAAATCCATGCATGCATTTGTAAAAGTCGTACGGCACTGTTTCGCCATTTCGGACGGATGTTGCACCTTGCACCGTGGATGTTGCACCCTGTAGATATCGATTATTCGGACGACCATAACTTTTGGCTCGTTTAGAGTTACGGGAGCCATAACCTGTCAAAACGAAGGCCTCGATGAGTTCTACGGCTTTGACAGCTTTCAGCCGTCAACGGATATATTAATGCCCAAAAAGGACAACCCGAATCTCAATCAGGTCTCGTAAGTTTTTTCCCTTCGTTTTTTCGACACGTGGATTTTTACGGTAAAACCGGATTACGGTGGCTGGTCTTCGATTTACCATCGCTGGAGTGGTGCACCATGGTACTGTTCCATTTCAAATCCATGCACGCATTTTTAAAAGTCGTACAGCACTGTTTCGCCATTCCGGATGGATGTTGCACCTTGCACCGTGGATGTTGCACCCTCTAGATATCGATTATTCGGACGACCATAACTTCTGGCTCATTTAGAGTTACGGGAGCCATAACCTATAAAAATGAAGGCCTCGATGAGTTCTATGGCATTGAAGGCTTTCAGCCGTCAACGGATAGATTAATGCCCAAAAAGGACAACCCGAATCTCAATCGGGTCTCGAAAGTTTACCTTTCGTTTTTTCGACACATGGATTTTTATGGTAAAACAGGATTACCGTGGCTGACCTTCGATTTACCATCGCTGGAGAGTGGTGCACCATGGTACTGTTCCGTTTCAAATTCATGCACGCATTTCTAAAAGTCGTACGGCACTGTTTCGCCATTTCGGACGGATGTTGCACCTTGCACCGTGGATGTTGCACCCTGTAGATATCGATTATTCGGACGGCCATAACTTCTGGCTCGTTAGAGTTACGGGAGCCATAACCTGTCAAAATGAAGGCCTCGATGAGTTCTACGGCTTTGACAGCTTTCAGCCGTCAACGGATATATTAATTCCCAAAACGGACAACCCGAATCTCAATCGGGTCTCGTAAGTTTTTTACCCTTCGTTTTTTCCCCACGTGGATTTTTACGGTAAAACGGGATTACCGTGGCCCGTCTTCGACTTCCCATCGCTGGAGAGTGGTGCACCATGGTAGTGTTCCATTTCAAATCCATGCACGCATTTCTAAAAGTCGTACGACACTGTTTCGCCATTTCGGTCGGGTGTTGTACCTTGCACCGTGGATGTTGCACCCTGTAGATATCGATTATTCGGACGGCCATAACTTCTGGCTCGTTTAGAGTTACGGGAGCCATAACTTGTCAAAACGAAGGCCTCGGTGAGTTCTATAGCTTTGTTAGCTTTCAGCCATCAACGGATAGATTAATGCACAAAAAGGACAAGCCGAATCTCAATCGGGTCTCGTAAGTTTTTTACCCTTCGTTTTTTCGACACGTGGATTTTTACGGTAAAACAGGATTACCGTGGCCCATCTTCGACTTCCCATCGCTGGAGAGTGGTGCACCATGGTACTGTTCCATTTCAAATCCATGCACGCATTTTTAAAAGTCGTACGGCACTTTTTCACCATTTCGGACGGATGTTGCACCTTGCACCGTGGATGTTGCACCCTGTAGATATCGATTATTCAAACGGCCATAACTTCTGGCTCGTTTAGAGTTACGTGAGCCATAACCTGTCAAAACGAAGGCCTCGATGAGTTCTACGGCTTTGATAGCTTTGAACCGTCAACGGATAGATTAATGCCCAAAAAGGACTGTTTGTGTCAAAATTGGGCACAACACTCTTCGGGAGTCGTTGAAGAGATAATAGTCAAGAATGCAAGTTCAAAACAGATATTATCTAACAAAAACTCCAATCAACAGTAAAGTATATGTGTGGACAAGCGATTTATAGTGGTTCGGCGTGTTGCCTACGTCCACTGTGAAGTTTTTGATGTTTTATTGATTCTCTTTTAGTGATTACAAGTTGTTACAGCGATCCACAGCAAGTTACAACTGGAAATTCGAAATCAACAATAGAATTATGATGTAGGATGATGGAGATCTTGATCCGGCAGAGTCTCGGCGTCTCAGAGTCAGGAGATCCCTTTTCTGTTGGCCCTGGGGCTCTATTTATAGGTGTAGGCTGCTGGTATCTCGCTGAAAACTCGGGAGACCACTTCTGGCACGTGAGGGGGCCCACACGTACGGTCTCGGGAAGTTTGGGCCCACTTTGGCATCGGTTCGAACTCCATTCGAACCGATCAAGAATTCATCCAATCGAGATGAAATTTGGCGTGGACATTCTTCAACATGTATGCAAGCATCTGTGAAAGTTTCATTGCATTTGGATCAGTAGGTTAGGAGATATGTTGGGTTCGAAACAGACTTCACGGCAAGGCTGTTTGGTTCGAACCCCTGTTACTCGAAACGATGGTTTCGAAACCAGTGTGGCACGCGACCTCGTGGTGACGTGGAGCGCAAGTTTCGAATCGATCCGGACTTCTCTCCGTGTTGACCGCTTCGACACCGTGTATCTCGGTGATTTCGAACCGATGGAAGACACGTGGGTTGACCCAGTGGGTTCGAATAAGGCAACACAGGATGGGTTCGAACAAGGCTCTGTGATGGTTTCGAACATGGCTCTGTGATGGGTTCGAAGATAGCTCTGTGATGGGTTCGAACAGGGCTTCTGTGATGGGTTCGAACCAACGTCCCTTGGACGCATATGAGCTCTGCAACCCCTTCATGGATACGAGGCACATGGATTCGAAAACAATGGAGTCGAAGGTGATGGAGTCGAACCCATGGGGGTTCGAAGGGTTCGAAGTCGATGGGTTCGAAAGTCGTCTCTTCTTATCGGTTCGAACATGGTGGGTTCGAACTAGTTGGGTTCGAAGTGGTGTCGAACCGATGGATGCGAACTCATTGATTCGAACTTTGGCATATGTGCATGGGTTCGAGGCGCGCCTCACTCCTTGGGTTCGAACCAGATGGGTTCGAACATAGGTGGGGTTATGGTTTTGAACAGAGCAACGTCCATCTTTCTCAACTTGAATCCATCATAACTTGAGCATACGACCTCGGATTGACCTGAAATTTGAAATGCTGACTCTTGTAGCCTTTCTTGCCGTGTCCTATCAATTGTGGCTCATTCTGGACTCGGATGAAATTCAGTGATATCCATGGCTAAAGGAAGTACGATCAACCTCTGAGGCGAACTGTCCTTCGTTTTCGATCAATCTTTTGGTATCACGGCTTTGCCAAAAAGTGGGATAACATTTTTTCCCCCAAAGTACGTCTTGTGGGAACATGACGTGCTTTGAATAGCTGCCATTTCTCTCTGAACAATCATTGTTCTCTTTTTTGTTGAAACTCGTATGCTGTACTGCTGTAACCTTGCGTTGATACGATTGACTGCTGTATAATATTGCTTAGCCGTTGGCTGTCGCATTTGTAACAGGATGAGTGTTTGATCCCTGTGAATACTCAAAATCGAATGTTAGTCTGACATGTATGCACATATGTTAATTTGGACCTTGTTAACGTCGTGCGTCCACGAGTCGTTGTCAGTTAGGTTTGCTGCAGAATTTCGTATCGATTCTCTCCTGAACCGATTTTGAAATTTGAATTGAGACAACGCTTGATGGTTGTTTTGAAAAGTTCCTTCGTATCGATCCTCTCCTGAACCGATATTGAAGGTTGAAGAATTTGGATTTGTATTGCGCAAGTGTAATGTTTCGAACCGATGCACTTGAGCATTGATGGGTTCGAAATTCAAATTTGTATGGATGCATATGCCCGTGCAATGATGGGTTGTGTGAATATGAGATTTCGAGTCGATGCGTTGGAGCATGGATGGATTCGAAATTGACCTTCGACCCAACGGAGTACACTCGTGTCATGATGGGTTCGAAGTTGACTTTCGAACCGATGTTAGAAGATGGAGTATTCTTTGTGCTGTGATGGGTTCGAAACTAGCATTCGAACCGATGTGAGAGGATGGTTTCGAACAAGTAGTTCGTTTCGGTGGGTTCGAAACTGATCTTCGAACCGATGACTTGGATGGGTACGAAACTATCGTTCGCGGCAGTGGTCTGTGTGCTCCACACAATGGAGCCTCAAGCATTTGGGTTCGAAGATAGGATTCGAAACCATTCTGCCCTCTGACCTGTTGTACTCGGTCAATTTTTACCGGAATTCGAATCGACCCGGTCATCTTCAACCCCCCATATAAATAGCAGTGGACCTGCCCCATTTTCACTTTTTACTTTTTCACTGCGCTCTTCATCGCTTCGAAGCTTCTAAGGAGAAAATACTGCGTCGTGTTTTCGAATCCATCAAGATCTAAAACTTAAATCTCTCGAATCCATTGCTTAAACTAGGTAATTAGCCTCGGTTTCAAACGGCGAAGCTATTTCGAATCTATTTCTGTTTATCGATTGCATGGCTTCGAGATTGGAAAAACCAGATCTGGTTTGAGAGGGTTTCGAACTGATGTGTGGATTCGAGTTCGAACCGATGACGGTGGTGTGTTTTCATTGGATTTCGAATCGATCCTTGGAATGTCCTTGTTGGGATGCGCAGTTCGCACCGAATTGGGGATTCGAGGGATCCATTCGAATCGATGGATTCGAACCCATAGGTTATCGGTTCGAAGTCGACAACTTCGTATCGATACGAAGTGGATCGGTTCGAACGCGACCGATGTCAAGTTTAAGGGTTTTGGTATCGGTTCGAACTTGTCATTTGG
The DNA here is from genome assembly GCA_030765085.1 of Allium cepa. Lineage (NCBI taxonomy): Eukaryota > Viridiplantae > Streptophyta > Magnoliopsida > Asparagales > Amaryllidaceae > Allium > Allium cepa. The sequence goes on from JASFAV010000020.1 coordinate 51,010,544, forward strand.
CTATCGGTTCGAAGCGCGTCTAACTGTATGGTTTCGAAGTGATGTCTGGATGGGTTCGAACGCATGGGTTCGAAGCAATGACATGATGGTTTCGAACGCGTGGGTTCGAAAGAAGTTTGGATGGGTTCGAAGGAAGAGGTGTTCGGTTGGGTTCAAACGAAGCCTCTGTGATGGTTTCGAACCCTGTATGATGGACTCCAAAAATTTGAAATTTTTCAAGCATAACTCCGAGGAGCTTCATTCTTGCATACTTGGACCTGAATATTGAACTGCATATTTGATTGCCTTTTGAAGCTCGTCGATGGAACTACAACAACTTCTATTTGAACTGACTTCCATCATATAAACGATTTAGTGATGACGGTCAGCGATGACGGTCATTATAGCTGAACTTCGTAGCCTTGTCGTTTGAATGTTCACTTTAACTCAGCAACATTTGTTCAAGCAATGCATGGCACGGTACCACACACATTCATACACTTTACACTGGGGAACACACGGGTTCTTTGTCGTCTAACGATGGTTTCTCATGAGTTAGTTAGTTATGGAATCTTCAAGTTCACAGCAGCAGGAGATTCAAGGTGCAGCCTCTCCGAGGCTAGAAGTTCCGGATATAGATCCTGAGATCATCGGTCCGGCTCCGGACGAACTTCCTGATGCGTCGTTCATTGCCAATCCATCGGATTCCGTTCCATCGAATATCTCTGAAGACATGTTGGGAAGAATTTGTTTGAGGCACGGCTTGTCACTGGACGATGTATTACTGCCGGGGCCGAATGATAGACCACATAACCCGCCAGAAGGGTATACAGCATTTAATCGCCACGCGTGTGCGGCCGGAACACTTCCCCCGTTCAACGAGTATATAAGAGAAGTATTGTCGTTTTTGAGGATCGCCCCATCTCAGCTGCATCCGAACGGATATGTGTCGATCAATAGTTTGTTCATTGCATTTATGGAATGTCTCCATCGACCGCCGCTTCCAATCGAAATTAGATACTTGTTCAACTTCAAAACTCGTGGTGATTATCCTTCTTTCACATTTCTGGAGGCGGTGAGAAATTGTCAAGTGGTCACCGGATCCTGGACAAGGCTGAGTTACTATAGGACAGAATGGTTTTATGTCAGATGTCCTCCAGGATTTGCTCGACGATGGTTATTCAGACGTGAGTATAACCGAGTTTTCAAATATTTACTACGACAGTTGCTGCCGAAGTGGAACTTATATTAATTTTTTCTTTTTACAGCAACGATCTCGAGACCCGAAGGTGAAGAGTTTAAGGAGATGGTGCGAATACTTCGAGAAGTCCCGAGCGAAGATAGGGACATCGAGTTGCTTTTGACCGATAGGAATCTTCGGACCTTTGGGCTGATTGAACGAGGACAGAGTATAAGGTTTGAGGTGGCACAAAGGATCGTTCCTAAGAAACGAGTCAAACATAAGAAGCCCGAAGTTGTCATAGCCGAGGAGGCTGACTCTGAAAGAACTCATACTGACGACGAGCCGCTGATCGAGCCTACGGATGTAGCTTCGGATGTCGCGGAGCAGAGAAAAGGCAAGGCTGCCATGGTTAAGTCAACTAAGCGGGGGAGACGGAAATCGGTTGTCATTGCCCGGCCCTCCTCCGGAGTTAGAATCTCTGAGATGTCTCCTCCGCGTACTGAAAGCCTCTACGAAGGGCTTGCCGACCTTCCAATCCCGGAAGCTGTGTCTTTTCAACATGATGCCGGGTTGGAGGAATTCCATCGTAATCTAGAATTGAGCGAGCCTCTTATTACTAGCGAGGTCGACATTTCTGGTTGGTCGGGGGGAAATGCATATTCATACACATTTCACGACACTGCATAAAATTTGACTGTAAATTATCTGTTTCGAAGGGTGATTGATTCGATTTTATTTTGCTTTGCAGATACTATGTCAAAGCGGGGTTCAATGCTTGGGAGTCTTCGACATGCCCGCAAGTCTTCTTATTATGATTTGCGCAGGCGAGAGGGAGATAGAGATTATGATCAGGGACGCCCTGGATACTATGACCAAGGACGTTCCGGATATTCTAGTCATGAGAGATACGATTCGGACAAGGGCCATAGGCGTCGATCGCGATCGCGTACCCCTCCTCCTTCCAGAGGTCCCGTACAACATCCCGTTCATGTTCCTCGTGACTCTTCTCGACATGCGCCAGTTTCTCAAGCTTCTAGATCTGAGGTGACGGCACCGATGGCTGCGGAGGAACCTCCTACTGAAATCATGGGGGAAAGAGCAATCAGGCTCGCGCAATTGAAAAGGGAGTTCCCGAATATATGCTTCGACAACTACGTATTCCCACCGAACTTGAAAAGAATCCCACAGGAGGCCGAGCAGTGGGCGCTTGATTATGTGCACGATTTCTACGCACAGTACAAGGTGTGGTATAGAGCGGCCGAAAAAGCATCGGCCTTGGCCTTCGAAAGAGCAGCCACCATTGAAAAATTGCAAGCCGAGTTAGCACAAAAAGATCGCATCATACAAGTGCTAAATACTGAGGCTGAATCATCCCGTAAATCTGAAATAGAGGCCACTAAAAAAGCCGATGAAGCCCAGGCAATCATGGATAGGATGAAACGCGAACACTACGCCACGGTTGAGGTCATGGGTCATCAAAACACATTGGTTACTGCAGAGAGGGACGCTGCCCTGAAGGAGTTGAACGAGCTTAAGTCAAAATTTGCTGAAATTGCCAAGGAAAGGGATGATGCAAATAGCGCAGCTCAGGAGGCGTGCGAACAAGCTGTGATTCTTCGCACGGAAAGGGATGCCGCGGTGGCGAAAGTTCAAGCGGTCGAGACAGAGGTGGAGGAGAAAGTTCAACAGGCAGAGGCCAGGCTAGAGGCCGATATCGAAGATCTGCTTATAACTTATAACGCCAACGTGTTAAAACACCGAAATTTAGCCTGGCTTCAAGATTATCCCGTTCACCTTCGCAGCGCTTGGGAGCGATTGGTCGAGGAAGAGGGGGAAGCGCATCCGGGCGAATCGGTTGACCGATTCGAGCTTGAGAACCGGTTATTAACTGAGGATGAAAAGAAGGTCCTTCACGATGCTATCATTGCTCATGAGAAGGAGATGGTGGGTGGTCGTTCCCTGGAAGTTGGAGAGGGATCGGGTGTTGAGCACCATGCGGATGTCACTGAAGTCACCACATCGCCTTTGTCAGTGCCTGCGTCTGCGGTCAGCTTGCCACCTGTTCCTGCTTACGACCCGGAGCGGCCGCACTTATCTCCTATCCGTGAGCACACTTCCGAGGTCGTTCAGCCGTCTGCGAGTCAAACTGGAGAAGGTATTTCGAAATTATCTCAAGTGTTTCCTAAATAAAGAGTTTGTTTTGAAGAAGTTACTAATAACTTATTGTTTTTGCCTAGTGACGGAGGTTGTGCCGACAGTCGCGGCTCAAGAATCAAGCCAAAAGGTTAAGGCCATCGCCACCGAGACCACTGCTGTAACTGCGGTATCGATCGAGGCGGCACAGTGGAGTGGGTTATCTCTCGAGGAACAGATGGTGAGCGAGCTGCTCGGTGAGCAGGGCGGTTTCTCCACGGACTTACCGTTTATCATCGTCAGTGATCCCCCGCCGACCTCAAGCTCTTCGATGCAAGTTGCGGATGCCCCCAGCCAAGCCCAAGCGACTCGAGAAGAGGAAATTTTGGCTGAAATCAGCGCTGAAATAGAAGCTGCGGGGCACAGTGGTAGCGCCGGTGGCAGCGCGACGGCGCATAGCTCAACACCTGCTAGGATAGTACCAGCGGGTGGCACTATCTCAATTTCCGTCACAGATCCAGTCCCCCCTACTCCTCCGGCGGGAAGCCTCCTTGTAGATTCGAGCTCTGAGGAGGACATCGATATCATGCCCCCAGCCGAAGAGTCACCGCCGAAGAGGAGGCACTCAAAAAGAATTTCGGTCGCTAGTGATTCTGACGAAGAACCACTAATAAGGAAGACGAAAAAGAAGAAGAAGTAGACCGGCTTTACAAGTAGATGTTTTGGTGGATAAGTACTTGTTTTTGTTTTTTGTTAGTAAGCCGTGTATAGATGCAGGTTCGGCTCCTGCTAGTAGGGATTGTTTTTGGGAAAACTTTTTCATATGTAAGCCCTCATTTTTGGTTAGTTGAAATAAACTTTAGTTTCTTTGTTTCAACTCTTGTTTTATTTGTGCTTAAGTACTTGCAATGCCTTGTTTTCGGTCCGGTGTACTTGTGGTGTTTTTACCGTTTAAGTAGAGCTCGTTTCATTTGCCACGCTTGAGAACCTTGGTCACAAGTTGTGATTGATGAATGAGTTGAACTTCGGACGTTGTATTACTTCGGTGAGTGATTGACACTTAGCTTTCGTGCCCCCCAGTCTTGGGGAACAACACTTGTATTTTTGGCAGTCGATTGCACTTGTTGCAAATCTTAAGTACACGTCCGCCTTCTGGGGACTTAGAGTAATTTGAGATCGATAACCTGGTTTGCATTCCAGGAGTTCAAGTGTTATTGATACTTGTAACATGGTTCACGCCCCGGGAACTTGGGGATGGTGTTCACATTCCAACTTGCACTCTACTAACTCGGAGTTAGCATTAACGCTTTAGTTCGCACTACGGGAACTTTGACTTGGTGTTGGTGCTCCAATTCACACGCCGGGAGCTTGGATAAAACATGTAAGTTTGGGTTCGTATTTCAGGAACCCGGAATTGACATTTATACTCCAACTCGCACTTCGGGAATATGAGTTTGCATGGATGCTTCGGTTCGCGCTCCGGGAACCCGTAGCTTATGTTCATACCCCAATTCATGTTTTGGGGATTCGGAGTCCGCATTGATGGGTTGGTTCACGCAGTGGGAACGAATTATTAAATGTTTATACTCCAATTCACACTGCGGGAAGTTGGAGTCCGTTCGCACTCCGGGAACGAATTGTTAAATGTCACTCCGGGAACGAATTGTTAAATGTTTATACTCCAATTCACGCTGCGGGAAGTTGGAGTCCGTTCGCACTCCGGGAACGAATTGTTAAATGTTTATACTCCAGTTCACGCTGTGGGAAGTTGGAGTCCGTTCGCACTCCGGGAACGAATTGTTAAATGTTTATACTCCAATTCACGCAGTGGGAAGTTGGAGTCCGTTCGCACTCCGGGAACGAATTGTTAAATGTTTATACTCCAATTCACGCAGTGGGAAGTTGGAGTCCGTTCGCACTCCGGGAACGAATTGTTAAATGTTTATACTCCAATTCACGCAGTGGGAAGTTGGAGTCCGTTCGCACTCCGGGAACGAATTGTTAAATGTTTATACTCCAATTCACGCAGTGGGAAGTTGGAGTCCGTTCGCACTCCGTGAACGAATTGTTAAATGTTTATACTCCAATTCACGCTGTGGGAAGTTGGAGTCCGTTCGCACTCCGGGAACGAATTATTGAATGGACTGTCGTGTGTTGGTCCGGTTCAGCCTTCGATGTGTTGACTTGCCCCCGAGCTGGGGTTTCACTTAGTGAGTGGCCGGTTGTAACGCAGTCACTCGCTATTTGAATAAGTTCCATTGTTCGATGGAACTTAGCTCTTCGTGTGTCGTGATCGTTGAATGTTGTATTCGATGAATCACAGCTTTAGCTTGAAGAGATAATGTTTTATTGCTGAAATGAGAAAATATGGCAAAGTCAGTGCCTTATTACAAAATCAAATTTCAGAATGTAAATGAAATTGCAAAATATTCATAGATTGAATGAGCCTGTCATGTGTGACAATGACGAAGATCCTCGTCGTTCCAGGCCCCTGAGAAAGTCGGTCCGCCACTGATGGCGTTTATCACCAATCTCCCGCGAGGACCATCGGAGTCCTCATGCCCCGGTTGATCGGGTTCATTGATTTGATTTGATGGACCTGCTTCCCTGGGTTGCGGTGTCCGCACAAATCGATCGAGTCTCCTTTCCCTGATCAGTTTTTCAACAAGATCCTGTAGGTGACGACACTCGTTCGTATCGTGTCCGTAGCCTTCATGGAACCTGCAAAATTTTCCTGTTTGGATTTGTCTCTCTGACGACGGTCTCGGAGCAGGTTTTTCATATTGAATTGTACTACGGGTTTGTAAATACAAGTCCTCCAATGAAGTATTCAAAGGAGTATAACTGTCGAACTTCGGATTTTTGCGTTGCGGACCGCTATTTTGATCTTGTTTTTTAATTTGATTCACGCTCTCTCTTCGCCGAGCTTGTTTATTTTTAATGTTCAACTGAACTTTTCCGGAGTTCTCACCAGATTGTTTTATTGCAACATTGCTTTGGGTTCCTCCCACGTTTGATCCTGCGTCAGTTTGCTTCCTAGACTGTTTCGCGTCTTCCCGTCTTAGGAATTGAGCTGCTTTGGCATGGAAACGGTCCAATGACGCAGGTGGTTTTCCAGCTAGCCAATTGCCGAATTCAGAATCGGGGTCGATCCCCTTGGTTAACGCCATAAGGATGGAGTTATCATTTGGATTACTAATCTCCGCACATGCAGTATGGAATCTTTCTAAGTAGTGTCTGAGCGTCTCTCCGGGAGCTTGCGTGACACTGGATAGAGTGTTGACATCTTTCGGCCTTGCGACGTGCATGCGGAATTGCTCAACGAATTTTGTGGCCAGCTGGTCGAATGAGGAGACGGATCGAGGAGGCAATCGGGTGAACCACATGGTGGCGATGCCCCCCAGGGATATGGGGAAACTACGACATTTCACAGCGTCGTCGGCTCTGGCAGCCGTCATCGACCATTCATATTTTAGAATATGTTGATTGGGATCGGAGTTTCCCTCATACATGGGCAGAGTGGGCATTCGGAATCGCCGTGGGGGTTCAGCATTAAGAATGTCGTCCGTAAAGGGAGTGTGACTTCGGGAAACCCCCCAATCGTCGTTTGTGAATCCCTGACTCTCACGAATCATCTGTCGTATCATAGTCGATAGATCCGGCATTTGCACCGGAGTATGGTCACGTTCCATACTTTGGGTTTGAGCCGGATATCGTTGACGGTTCAAATCTCGCCTTCTCGGCTCATAGTCCTCTGGGACGTACGGTTCAGGAGTATGACCGCTTTGACGACGGTCCGGGTCCGACTGATCTCGAGTGTCGACCCCTGGTTCAGCCGCAACGCTAGCGGTGCGGTACTTAGCGGCGTGGTGAGGAATGGCACCCCCTCGGGAGGAGGGTCCGGTTTGGAAGCTGGCTGACGGACCAACTCTTATTTGTCCAACGGTCAATATCGGTTGGTTTCCAGCGGATGGTATACGACCCTCATCTAACTGGGGTCGTGGAGGTCGGTTATGATAATCAGAAGATGAAGAACTTTCGCTAGAAGGGCGATAAGCACGATCTCTCGTGGATCGTTTTCGTTTCTGGCGATCCAGCTGGTTGATTAGCTCAGCGTTGGCGCGTAACTGTTCTTCTAGTTGTCGCCGACTCTGGGTCAGCTCTTGAAGTAACAACTGCAATTCTTGTCGGGTAACCGGACCCGACGGTTCTGAGTGCCCAGCGGCATCTTGATTAGGTGGAGGCAGAGGGGCAGGATTCTGTCTATCCTGTCCTTCTTGATTGACGGCGTTCGAGGTGGTTCTTGTGCTAACCATTTTTACAGTTGAGTTCCTTTCCTAGACTTTATGCAAATCTGAATAGAAGGGAAGGAAGTTGTGTTGGGCGGATTCTCACCCAGAAGGTCTCGAGACCGAGAAGCGTAAATTTCACCCGGGCTGGCAACCCCCATTCCACCCAGTAAGGAGTTCATTCAACACTCATGTCCAAAGTTCCATTCGGCATCCCCATGCGAGGTTCATTCGGCATCTCCATGTACTCAAGTGCTAAAGCCCATCCAACATCCCCTTGGCAGCAGTTCCATTCGGCACGAAGGCCACCGGACCAACCCCCCACATCTCCATGCCGGTCCAAACCAAGGCCCAACTACCGAATGAGATCATGCCAAACCAAAGCCTCACCTCCACACCACCGAACCAGATGATGAGGTACCACTACCGGACCACCCCTCAGCCGAACCAAAGCTTCTCCTCCACTACCGGACGAGAACCAACACCGGTCCAAACTCCATCTCCACACTACCACCGGACCACGCCTACCACCGGACCAAGCTCCATGCCGAATGTCCTCCGCCGAACCAAACAACTGCCAGTCCAGATCACTTCAGCCCGGGCCCACCAGCAGTTATATACTTCCAAGACCCCTGCCCCCTACCTCACTCTATAAATAGAGGGGCAGGGGTACAACAATGGCAGACAAGTTTGAGAACTCAAGCAAGGAAGGAACTTTCAAACTACTTTCATACACTTGTATACAACGCATTGTACTTGTAACCTGAAAGAAAGAAGATAATAACATATAAAGTGGACGTAGGCACATTCTGGCCGAACCACTATAAATCTGTGTGTCTTTTACATTTCAGCCCCTACTTTTCTCATATTTACATACTCATCTAAAATCATTGAAAATCACATATAATCAACTAAATAATACGACTTGGAGGTGTTTGTCCATTTTTTGTGCAAACATTTTTGGTGCTTTCGCTGAGAACTGAACTCAAGCTTCATCTTCTCCCACTCAACCTTTTTCCTAACGACATCACTCGTTGCTTAGAAATCATGCCTTCCAAACAGAGAAGGGATGTTAACAAAGGAAAGAACATCGCAACTAGCAGCCTTCCAGATCCAGCAATCACAGATCAGCCCACTTCAACAGCAGTACCAGATGAAAATCAGGAAAATCCAACTGGTCCCGCAACGGAACAACCAATCACTAGGGCAGATCTGGACAGGGTTGTGGCTGAAGTAACTAACCGCTTCACATCCCAACAAGAAACTTTGGTGGACCAACTCATGACACGCTTAAGGGACGCTGAAGAGTCCAACCGCAACACTGAATCATGGGGTGAATCCCAATCCGGAGGATCCCGGAGGCAACAAAGGTCTTCACTCTTCGAACAAGCTATCAACAGGAAAAACGATGATAGGGGCCGCGCCCGGACTCAGCCCGAATTCCGACTCGAGGAAGCCCTTGGAACCGAACCTAGCGGGGGAGGCACCAGGCGAGGGTTGGATGTAGCTGAGCCAGTCATGCCACCTAATCATAGAAACCCCGCTGAACGGAGCCGAGCTAGAACCCAGCCCGAAGTTGACCCCATGGATGTGCTCGAAACAGAACCCCACAGGGGAAGATCAAGGCAGGGGGCAACTGTAGCTGGTCCTAGCGTGCATCCAAGCAGCCAAAGACAACCACTGGATAATGCTAGAGGTGATAGACTGTACCATCCCTACAGGTCATCTGGACGAGATAGATCCCGCAGGGAAGAACCGAGCTCATTTTTGTCCGCTCCAAGTTCTGACGAGCGGATGGCACAATTATTCAGAGAATGTGTCCAACGGGAGCAAAGGGACCGGGGAATAGGCGCTAGGGTCACCAGTCCCTTTACCCGAAATATCGAAACTGCCATCACTCCCCGGGAATGGAAAATGCCAACCATGGAACCTTACAAAGGAACTTCCGACCCCATCGTACACCTGCAGAGATACACCCAGCATATGCTCATGAGTGGAGCAACAGAAGGAGTATTATGTAAATGCTTTCCGCTATTCCTATCAGATCTAGCTACCTCCTGGTTCTGCCATCTACCCCAAGGATCCATCAGCTCATGGGAGATGTTAAAAGAAAGGTTTATTAGCCAGTTCCGCATCCATGTGGAACAACCCAGGGATGCTTATTCTCTATCCAATGTCAAACAGAAATCCGGGGAGACGCTGCAACAATATCTAACACGGTTCAACGCCGCAGCGGCAGCAGTTCAAGATGCCGATGAAAAACTCACTCTAATGGCCCTCTGTAGTGGTGTACATCCAGACACCAAGTTTGCCAGAAGATTAACTAAGGAAAAACCAGCTACCTTGCCTGATTTCTTCCATGAAGCTGGAAAGTATATGAGACTTGAAGACGCTGCTACGGAGAGGCAGTCAGGGCAACAAGGCAAGATAGTTCAGGACAAGGTTCCTACTGCAGCTAAGGACGCTCGAAGAAATGAATCTAGAGACAATGCTGGGGGCAGAAAGGTTGAGAAGCGCCAATATCGACCAGGGCCAAGATTTGACTCCTACACTCCTTTGAATGAAACAATCGAAAACATCTACCTAGCCACTCAGGGCGAACTCGGATACAAGCGCCCCCCGCACAAGAAAGAATCAGATAACGCACTCAAGTCCGGAAAGTTCTGTCGCTTCCACGAATCCCACGGACATGACACCAATGAATGCCACCATCTTCGGGACTTGATCGAAGAACACATTAGAAGAAGAAGACTGGAACGTTATGTGAAAAGTCAGAACAGGACTCCAACTCCTGCCAATGAGAACTCAAAGCAACCCCTCCCAGAAGTAGGCGGAGGGAATCGCAACAATCACAACACCAGTGGCTCTAGTCAGGAGAAGATAGTGGTCCTTACCATCTCAGGAGGACCACACATCGCCGACAGAAGTTGGGCAGAGATGGAAAGGTACGGCAAGTCGCTTAGAAATGCAGAAGGCTATGTTAACTCCATCACGGAAGAACGCCACCCGAAACGAAAAGAGAACGACGACATCATATTCAGTAGGCGTGATTTGGAAGGAAGACAGTACCCACATATGGATCCTATGGTCATCTCTGCCTGGTTCGGTCCAGCTAAAGTTTTTCGGATTCTAATAGACACAGGAAGCTCCGTAAATATCCTATTCAGACATGCTTTCGACAAAATGAAGTTATCAATGAAGGATGTATCCCCCTGTGACAAACCACTGCACGGTTTCACTGGAGATGCAAAAATGCCCCTCGGGCAACTTGACCTCTTCGTCGAAATAGGAAGTCATCCCCGCTCCGTTGTGCGAAAACAAACGTTCGTACTAATAGAAAACCACTCGGCTTACAACGCTTTCTTGGGAAGACCAGCCTTGTCTGACTTTCAGATTGTATTAGCCCCCTGGTGCCTGAAAATGAAATTTCCAACAGACAACGGAGTAGGAGAAGTAGAAGGAGATCAAGGTGCTGCCCGAGACTGCTACGTAACTGAACTTCGCAATAACCGCAGAAAGAATAAAGGAAAAGATGCAGAGACTACTCTCTGCATGAAAAGCTTGGAGGCATAGCAACTAAAGAAAGCCCCTCCTCTTCGATACACAAGCGATCCCTTCAATGAACTAGACCCCAGGGATAATGAGGAGGAGGCTACCGCCGAGCCTGCAGAGGCTATGGAATTCGTATCGGTAGATAAGCATGATTCAAGTAGACTATTAAAAATCGGATCTCAGCTGAAAACGGAATTGAAGGATCAACTCATTGACTTTCTCCGCCACAACTTAGATGTATTTGCGTGGACCCATGCCGATATGACAGGAATTTCCCCATACGTAGCATGCCACATGTTGAACATCGATCCCACCAAGGTACCAGTAAAGCAGAAAAAGAGGAGCATGGGGGCAGAGCGATCAGCAGCCCTTGATGAGGAAGTAAAAAATCTACTTGCTAATGGCTTCATACGGGAAGCCATCTACCCAGAATGGATCGCTAACCCAGTGCTAGTAAAAAAGGCCAATGGAAAGTGGCGAACATGTATTGACTTCTCCAATCTGAATGACGCTTGCCCGAAAGACTGCTTCCCACTTCCCCGAATTGACCAACTCGTGGACAGCACAGCTGGGCACGAACTCCTATCTTTTATGGATGCATACTCCGGATATAACTAGATCCCCATGCACGCTCCCGATCAGGACCACACTAGCTTCATCACCGACCGCGGATTATATTGTTACAAAGTCATGCCTTTTGGACTCAAAAATGCTGGAGCTACCTATCAACGCCTCGTCAACAAAATGTTCGCAGAACTGATAGGACGTACTATGGAAGTATATGTGGATGACATGTTGGTGAAGTCCAGGAAAGCCAACGACCATGTAAGCCATCTGGACGATATGTTTCGGGTACTTCGCCGATATGGAATGAAGCTGAATCCTCTAAAGTGCTCCTTCGGAGTATCATCGGGAAAATTCTTAGGATTCATCGTCCACGCCAGAGGAATCGAAGCAAACCCTGAACAAATCTGAGCTTTAAAAGAAATAAGGATACCTTCCACTCGAAAAGAAATGCAGAGCCTAAACGGAAAGGTGGCCGCCCTAAGCAGATTCATTTCCAAGGCAACTGACAAGTGTGTCCCTTTCTTCGAAGCACTCAAGAAAGACAAAGGGAGGTTCGAGTGGACCGACGAATGCTTAAAAGCCTTCCTCAACCTCATCGAACACCTTCAGAGACCACCAGTACTCTCAACTCCAAATGAAGGTGAAGTGTTATACCTATACCTCGCTGTATCATCTCATGCTCTAAGCGCCGCCTTGGTAAGAGAAGAAGACCGCACACAACGCCCGGTTTACTTTGTAAGTAAGAGATTTACAGGGGCAGAGGCCAGATATCCTAAACTTGAGAAATTAGCATATTGTTTATTGATCGCGTCACGAAAACTGCGCCACTACTTCCAGTCTCACTCCATCAGGGTTCTAACCGATCAACCACTGAGACAAGTGCTCCATCGTCCTGACACTTCTGGGCGACTCCTCAAATGGTGCATCGAACTAAGTCAGTATGATATCACCTACCATCCTCGTACCGCTATCAAAGGACAAGCCATGGCTGATTTCATTGCCGAATTCACTATCAACGAAGGCGAGGAACAATCTGAAGTAGCAAAAAACATCAAGTGGAACCTCTTTGTAGACGGAGCATCGAACGAACAAGGCTCGGGGGCAGGTATTGTGATCATCACCCCCAGGGGAAGAAAGTTGTACTATGCATTGAGATTGGAGTTCACGGCCACTAACAACGATGCTGAATATGAAGCAGTAATAGCGGGATTGGAACTGGCCCTAGAAATTGGAATCAATTCCTTATGTATTCATAGTGATTCTCAGCTTATCGTAAACCAGGTACTAGGAGAATTCCAGACTCGAGGAGAACGACTCACAGCATACCTAAAGAAAACCAAACTGCTGCTCGATCAATTGGACCATTATCTAATCAAACACATTCCTCGAGAAGAAAACCAAGAGGCAGATGAACTTGCAAAGCAAGCTAGTATGAAGGACAGCACCATTCCCGGAGCACCAGCAATCTCAAGGCAGCTAGCCCCAAGTTTCGAACAAGTAAATCTGATAACTGCAATCGAAGAAGGAACCTGGATGACTCCTATCCGGAAATATTTGCAAGATGGCATACTACCCGACAGGCGTGACGAAGCCATGAAGATCTTGAGAAAAGTTCCCCACTACACAATACAAGAAGGCATCCTCTACCGGCATGGCTTCTCTAGCCCCTTATTAAGATGCGTCGCCGGAAGGGAAGCCAAGGAGATATTAACAAACATCCATCAGGGAGGATGCGGAGATCACACTGGAGGACAGACTTTGGCAAGAAAGATACTCCGATATGGATATTACTGGCCCACACTAAACAAAGATACCCTAGACTTCGTTAAGAAATGCGACAGATGTCAGAAGTTCGCCAAGATCCCTCGACTGCCCACAAACGAAATTACTCAAATGACCAGCCCTTGGCCCTTTGCTGTATGGGGAATTGACTTAATTGGCGAACTGCCAACGGGCCGAGGCGGAGCCAAATATGCTATAGTGGCAGTCGATTATTTCACCAAATGGGTGGAAGCGGAACCTTTAAATAAAATATCTTCAGCAAAAATTATCAACTTCTTGATCAAAAACATTCTGTGCAGGTATGGAGTCCCCCTCAAGATCGTATCAGACAACGGACTCCAATTTGACAGCGAAGAATTTGCCGACTGGTGCCAAGAGCATGGAATTCATAAAAGCTTCTCATCAGTAGCTTACCCTCAGGCAAACGGACAAGTTGAAGCTGTCAACAAAATTCTCAAAACCCTAATCAAGAAGAAACTTGAAAAGTCAAAAGGCGCTTGGGTGGACGAACTTCCTACGGCACTATGGGCATATCGCACATCTTTCAGAACATCAACGGGACATACTCCTTTCTCTTTGGCATATGGATCGGAGGCAATGCTCCCAGTTGAGACTATTGTGCCTTCCCACCGTAGGATCCACTACAACCCAGAAGAAAACAAAGAACTCCTCCTCATGCCTTTGGAACTGATTGAGGAAAGGAGAAACGATGCAGCACTCAAAGCAGCAGCTCACAAACAAAAAGTGGCAGCACTATACAATTCCAAAGTCAAGCATCGCAGCTTACAAGAAGGAGATCTTGTCCTCAGGCGAATCTTTCCGCGCCCCGGGGCACTGGACCCCATCTGGGACGGACCATATGTAATTCACAAAGATCTCCACAACGGAGCTTACATTTTGTCAACAGTGGACGGAGAGGTGTTCCAGAGGGCATGGAACATCCGACACCTCCGTCGATACTTTTATTAACTTGTACTGCCCATATGAAGTGAATTAACAAAGAGAATCAGTGGACGTAGGCATTTTCGTGCCGAACCACTTTAAAAAATCTTGTCTCTTTTTAACTTGTTCCTTTATGTCTTGGCTACTTGTTAAGTTTTATCCCTTTCTGTTGAACAAAATCCTATGGCATCTCCACTCAAGACGCACCGCGGCCTCATCTGGACTAGGCCTAACAGGTACGCTACGATTCTATGCACTCGCCAATGAGACTCTTTTGCTCCAGCATCCCTCTGCTGCGAGTTAACTCATTGCGCGCCTGCCCTCAAAGCCAACTGTAATGAGCCGATTATAAGTCATCATAAAGGCCGATTATAGCCGATGGCAGCTCATTACGGCGTTCGGCTCGTCGGTAACTGTGAACCTACTTTAAGCCCCAACATAAGGTGTGGCCAGCCAGGGGTAGTTCACGGCCAACGGCACCCACGCTAGCCGGCCACGGTAAATCGAATAATACCCACGATTACGGACCTTAATGGTTCGGGTAGTTACCGTGCGCGATCTCGGCTCCGATGTGTCCTAAGTGCGGCTGTGGTAAAAAAGAAAACTCCCCGCGGAGGCGTAAGATGGGTGACAAATGTCTCCAAGACCCACAGCTAGGGAGAGTGACTACAAAACCCGTTTGCCACGAACTTAAGCACATCGACGGCCTTCCGTGACTGGAAGTTTTACTTTTACTATATTTCCTTTTCATTTAAATATTTTTCTCCTATCCTGTATAACAAACTCTAAAGTACAGGAAACCAAATAGGAGGCATTCACTCATGGGGCTCGAAGCCTGCGTACTGGGTGGCAGGGCGCTCAGCTATACCCGTAAACAGTTACACAAGACACTCAAAGCTACCGCCTGCGAATAAAACATAAAGGGCGGTACTCTCTTCTCTTGCACATAAATGCGTAACTATAGCTTATTCATACACTGACATTGCAAAACGTGAAGTTATATTTCAAGCAAAAACTTAACATCAAACACAACTAGAATCACAGGCATATACATAATTATACTTCTCACACGGCACATAAAGATAGCAACAACATTTAAACATGACAAAATCAGCTTATATTATGAGATCACACGAAGTTATTCTTTACAAATAATTTTATTACAGTTGCATGTCAAAGACTAACATAAACAGTGATAAAAAAGAAACAAAAAAGATGGCAGATGCATCCACACTCCATCACCAACTCCCCCAGCCTACTTAGCCGCAGGATCAGAACCCCCAGCATGTGGATCTGAAGTCCCACCTGTCCAGATCAGGAGAGGAATTCATTAAACGAACGATCAAGTTATGAAAACACGAAAAGAAAAGAAAGGGAAAAGAATGACTCACCAGCATCCGCCGCTTGATCCTCATCATCCAACTGCACGCCCGCTTCCTCTGCAGCGAGCAGCCGCATCCCCTCTTTCACCGCTGCTTGCTCCTCCTTTGAGAACTGAGCAGTAACCGCACTCAAGTTGAAAGCCTCTCCGCCTTCCTTACCCGCGTTCACCCTGGCCTCCTCTAAAGCCTGGAGATACACCTTGGCCATGACCCGAGGGTAATCGTCCATCCAAGACAAGCCGCCCTCCTTCCAAGTGTGGAAGTACATATCCTGCAGCATCTCATCCATCATCCCCTCGTTTTCCTCAAACTCCCTCACCCGGGCCTCGGAAACTTGCAACTTGGCGACGGCGACGTCCCTCTCTGACTGGTATCTCAAGCAGTCAGCCTGGAGTGACCTCCTCATTTCCTCTTCCTTCAACTTGAGGGACCTCCTCATCTCCTCCATCTCCTCCTTCAACTCGGCCTGAGCCATCTCCGCAGCCTCGAGCCTCCCTGACAACTCCTCTACCCGCTCGAGATCCGCATTTCGAACCTCATCCACCGTTGCGATAGCTATGTTAATCCGTTCCCTGCAAGCGACCTCCATCTTCCGTAATTCCGCCCTACTGGCCTTCTCCATGGTCTCTTTCAGACGCTTGGAGGCTTCCTCATGCTGGGAAATCTGGATGGCTTGGTCGGCGAGTTGCTTGGCCTGATCGGCAACCTTTAACCTCAACCGAATGTTAGCACTCCCGATCTCTTCCCCGGCCTTGACCAACTTAGCATGATGCTCCATTAACTTCTTGGTCTCTGCGGCCACTCGGTCGATATTAGCCTTGGCCTCATCCCCCATAGTGACTACCCGTGTAGTAAGTAAATCAAGATCTAAAGATTTGGCCTCGTCCAACACTCTTACCATGGGGTTGCGGGGAAGGAGGTGCTCGCCCGTGGTCTCATCGAATGAAATGTCCCGAAAACTTGGGTCTAAATCAGGATGACCGGCAAAAGGGTCACGAGGCACGGGGCGAGGCACATCGGGACGCCTTATATGAATGACAGTAGAACTCTTGGAAGGAGGAGGAGGGGGGCAGGGCTCCGTGCTCTCCTCCGTAGTATCACGAGGAGGCTGAGTAGGAAGAGGCAGAGTAGGAAGCTGCGAAGCAGAAGAAGACTCAAATAAGGAACGGCTCCGCTTCCTTTTCTGAATGCCCTCTTCGATGACCCCAAGAAGAGGGCGGTACTTGACTACGTCCCCAGTGCGATCAGTAGAAGGTTTCGCGGAAGCTCTCCTCGACTTAAATTGTTCAAGGCGGTGTCGAACATCCGACGTTTTACCCGCCTGGCCTGCCCCTGGAATAAAGAACAAGTGTTACGAACATACAATAATCCGCAATTCAAAAAATGTGCTAAGTTAAAAAGAAAGAAAAGTGAGGAGACACATCTATTATACAAACCCGGCGGAGGAGTGGGATACTGCAATAAGTCCTGGATCTCATTCCAGGACGGAAGTGAACCGTAAAAAATTTCTAAGTCCTTATCGAAAATAGAATCGGCAGAAGACAAAAGTTCACCTTGCATCGCCGGAATCACCCTAGCTGAGGAACCCTTAGAGGATGGGTCAGTGCCAGCCACAGCTTTGCCGGTTTCCTTTGCCTTCTCCGTTCCCTTCTCCGTTTCCGACTCTCCCTCCGACTCCCCGAAGGCCCGACGGAGAGCCTCATCCAGTTCGAGGTCTTGTTCAGAGGTTAGAGCAGCAACACCACTACCACCTTGACCGTCGCCATCTCCTCCACCCTCCGACCCTTCTCCAACTTCGCCTCCTTCCTCCTCTTCTACACCTTCCTCCTCCGGGACAGTTGGGCAAGTACTTGGAGAAGGGCCATCGGACTTCCTCAGTTTCTTCCCCCCGACCACGGGACGCTCTGCGAAAGGCTCCCTCTTACCGCTCTTTACCTTATCCCCCTCCTTAGCTTTAGCAGCCTTCTCCTCAGCCGTGTCTCTTTGCTTAACCACGGACTGGTGCGGTAAGATCAAATTATACTCCAAGAGGGTTGCGTTCCTGATCAAGAAGGAGGCCGACCGGTCCCGTGCCGGAATAGCCTTTAGTTCAGCAGCCATTCGTACCAAGGAATCATCCTCCACAACTGCAATACCACCTGTCGCTAGCCAGAAATAGAAGCATGTCAGAAAAAACACTACAGTCAAAACATGGAAAATATAAATGAAATCCATCTTACAGCCAGAAGTGAAAAGGCGGAAAGAAACAGCATCGTCCTTGATGAAGAACCACTCTTTCTTGAACATGGTAAACTTGGAATATAGGTCCAGGACTGGTTTGAAGGGCACGGCCGCTTCCAGACTAATATACGGAGACCCCTTCTTATAGCCTCTTAGGTTGTACAAGTATCGAATTTCCCGGTTAGAAGGAGGACGCCCGTACCTCCTCTGGAAGATAACAAAGAGGCTCACCAGGATGGCATAAGAATTAGGCTGAAGCTGGAAGGGAGCCACCTTCAAATATGTGGTGAAGCTAATAATCCAAGCGTTGATAGGGGGGATAGCACCGCACATACAATGGTATCTGCTAAAAGCGAAGTAGCCCTCGGGAGGATTATATGGCATCACTCCATCCCCCGGCAGCAGCATAAGGGCCCTATCTATCCCGAAGGAACGTGATATGACGTCAAGTTACTCCTCCTTTAGGGAGCTGGGAAAGCAATCCGGAGGAGAGATCAAAAGTTCCTGTGGACCATATCCATCCACTAGAGACCTCGGGATAGGTCGATGTTGCCCGGATCCTGGTTGGACTGGGGGCAAGGAAGAAGAAGGTTCTCCTGTGCCTCGAGACTTTTTTCTGTCTGATCGTGTTTCCGCTTTGCGAGACATTTTCTGCAACACAAGGAAAGCAAGGCATTAGGACAAGGAACATAGAAAAGTAAACAAACAAATGCGTACAAGTGTGGGATTTCATTCGCAAACTAAAGTTTTCAAGTTCACAAGTTCATTCGGTTCCCAGTTCATTCGGTTTCCATCCCATTCGGTTTCCATCCCATTCGGTTTCCATCTCATTCGGTTACCATCCCTTCGGTTCCCATCTCGTTCGGCCCCAAGGCCATAGTCCCATTCGGTAAAATGAAAACTTTCGTATGTATTCGGCAAAAGGGAACATACCTGGTTCGGTACTAGATTGGTCCGGCGCTTGATCGATTCGGTATTTGTTTGATCCGGTACTTAACTGGTTCGGTGCTCAATATGGTTCGGCTCTACTCGTTCGGTAAAGAAAAACAAGGGGGTACGGCCTCTATATATAGGCGAATTCACAACCACCGAACCAAACATTTTTGCCCAACCGGACCAATAATACCGGACCACCATAAGCCGAATGAGAATAGCCGGACCAACCAAGAACTGAATGGAACTCTCTCTCTACCGTCCAAGACCAGGAACTAGGGGGCACGCAGGGCGCCTCACTCAGATAAGTCCCGAACTCCAGATCTTACTAATAAAATAAAGAATATGATAACAACGGATAAGTCGTGAATCTCTCACCAACGTGGGTTAATCATTTACACGTGTACGCGACCGCGAATGGTCCATAGGCACGCTCTGAATGGCTATTAACCCCGTCGCCATGAGAATTCACACTTTGACACCCCTGTTTTAAGCCCATCGGTTAGACGAATATTTGACTCTGATAATTAGAGAATGGCTAAGCTACTTACACATGTACGGGATCGCGAACGATCCCTAGGCATGCTCTGAGCTGGCGATAAACCACCTTGAAAACGATCCGGGGAACCACTCGAACGTGGACCTGGCATCGATAACGAGCTCGAACGGTCATCATTTGAAATCACACTGAAGCTATAATTTCCTTTGCAGGACATCCGAAGGATATGGACACCCAGCTTATGTCGTTTTACAAATCACGCCCACTACAGGGAAACAAAGCGCGACGCATGCAAGCACGTGCCCCACTTTGGGGGGCAAATGTTGGGCGGATTCTCACCCAGAAGGTCTCGAGACCGAGAAGCGTAAATTTCACCCGGGCTGGCAACCCCCATTCCACCCAGTAAGGAGTTCATTCAACACTCATGTCCAAAGTTCCATTCGGCATCCCCATGCGAGGTTCATTCGGCATCTCCATGTACTCAAGTGCTAAAGCCCATCCAACATCCCCTTGGCAGCAGTTCCATTCGGCACGAAGGCCACCGGACCAACTGTAACGACCCGTATTTTTACGTGTCGATAAATCGTAGAATTTACAGGTTGTTAGTGTTGTTTGTGTTGCTTCTAGCTTGAGTCGTTTAGAAGTTAACCCGGGTACAAGTGATGAGTCGTGACCGACTCATAGGGGACCGACTCAAGGAGGGGTAGCGGTTTAAAGTGTTGGCCGAGATAAGGATGGACCGACTCAAGAAGTTAGGCGACTCATAGGATGACCGACTCATAGAGGGCCGAGATAAGAAGTGTGGCCGAGTCAACGAGTTACGACTCATAGGGTTTGCCGAGTTAAGGAGTTAACGGGTTAAGGGTGTAGCGACTTAAGGGGTTTAGGCTTAGGTCGTGGATAATGAGTCGGCAGGGTTTTGAGTCGTAGGGCCTGATGAGTCGTGAGTCGGCATCATAGTTGAGTCGTGAGTGTGTATTGTTGAGTCGTCGTACGACTTAGGACTTGGGGAAAACGCGGCAGTGTCTTAGGTCGGAGGCTTTTAGGTCGTGACCGACTTATGTTGAGTCGGCACTGGTCTTGAGTCGTGAGTCGGTAGGTGTTGAGTCGGTTTGGGTTTGAGTCGTATGACCTTGTGCCTTGGTGTATTGAGTCGTTGGCTTGAGTCGGAAGGCTGTGCAGTTGAGTCGGCTAGGACTTAGGTCGGCCATAAGGCTGTGTTGTTAGGTCGTTTGCAACTGAGTCGGTAGGCACGACTTAACGATGAGTCGTAAGTCGTATGTGTCTTAAGTCGTGTGACCTTCTTGCTGTGTTGAGTCGTTAGGTCTTTGAGTCGGTAGAATTTAAGTCGGCATCTGGGTTAGTGTTAAGTCGGCAGTATATGTTGTATAGTTAAGTCGCAGGGTCGGCTGTGCTAGGTCGTGAGTCGGCAGGAGATGAGTCGTGGACGACTCATGATGAGTCGGGACCGACTCATGGGGCGACGACTCAGGGAGGTTCCAGCCTATAAATAGAGGGGTTCGGCTCACTTTTTGGCACCAGATTTCGAAGCGACGAAGTGCTGCCATTTTGAAGACTCGACTACAACATTTCTTCATCTTCTTTTCTCCATTCCAATCTAATTCTAACATCCATCCAAGATCGAAGATCGAGATCGAAGATCCAAGTGCCAAAGTTGAAGATCTTCATCCGTTCGAGCTAGAATTCATCGATTGGAGCGAGATATTGCCGGATCAAACCTTGATCTTCGCTGTCCAGATCTGAAGTGTGTAGTTTTTGTAGTGTTTGGGTGATTTGGTGAGTGGTAGTTATCTCTCACGCGGATCCAAGGGAGTATATTGGATTGGTGGCTTGTTTGAGTGTTAAAGTTAGAGATTTCATGCATTTTTCTTAGATCGAAGTCTAGATCCATGGTTTTTTGAAGATGTTTACTTATGCAAGTTAGTTTAACAAGTATTAGAGACAAAACCCATGTTTCATATTTGATAGATCTATGCTAAAAACCATGATTTCACATATGTTGGACTTTTGCTCGTTTATTTACGAAATTGCCATTATAGTTGATATTGCTTAAATTGCTTAATAGATCTTGTTTGAATGATTGATTATTTGAATGTATGATTGATTTGATTGTTTCCAAGTTAGCTAGTAGTTGATTTGGAACAAGATGATGAAAGAGGATTCAAAAGCTATGGAAGAAGGCTCTTGAATGGTGAAAGCTGCTTAAGGCATATGTAGCGGATGTTGAAGCTCATATGTATAGATTGGATGATGTTGAGATGGGATTTTGCCATGATTTGATGAGGCAAACCATGTTGTTGAGTTGAGACTTTGCTTTGATGCGATGAAGCGAAGTATGATGTGAGTCTTGGCTTAATCCAAGCAGGGATCATTCCAAGCATGTTGATAACTTGAAGAGTAGTTCAAGTTGGTTGATAATGGATTGTTCAAGAGGTAGCTTGAGCTTGTATGAGGATAGTCGTCAAGAAGGATGGCTAGGAGGCTTGGATCTCGTCGTTGTTGAAGGTTCTAGCATGCTCAAAAGCAAGAGTACATGGGGCGCCCATAACGACTACAGGTAGGTAGTCGGGACACCCAAAAGACTACAGGTAGGTAGTTGAGTACTCTGGGCAAAGTAGATAAGTCCTAGGCACAAGGCAGTGTGCGGAGTTATGGTTAGAACCGGGGTTACCATTAGCCCTTGACAGATGGTCATTCAACTAACGGTGAAATCGAGGCAAGGATGACAGTGATAGCCAGAGTCATGGATGTTTGGTTGTATTATCATTCGGCTTCAAGAGCGGTGTTTTCTGGGTGCTTATCTGATCTTGGTTTAGGCCTTGGGGGTTTGTATTTGGAAAACATCGTCCTTGACTCGAGTGGTATTCGCTTTACCTTAATTGTCTATGTTGTTATGCTTGCTTCTCCTTAGTGTATGTCTGGGGCTATCACTGTAGAAAGAGGTGGAGTGGGATGGTTTGGTTCCTATTCCTTTTATCCTTTATGCTCTTTTGGTATGTTTGATAGTTAATTTACTGCTCACTAAGACTTTGTCTGACTCAAGGTTTTATGTCTCCTCTTATTACCTTGGGCTGTTCATCCATGTTTGGGATGGGCAGACTAGGTAGCAGGTGACAGGTGCTGTGCTAGGAGTTCTACGCTGAAGATGACGAAGACGAGCAGGAGGCTTTGCATATTAGTTTTCTTACTATATGTACTGGGTATCCGCTGCTGTATTTGGTTGAGTGATTTGTAGTGAGGCTTTCATGTATGGATTTGAGTAGATGATTGTACAAAACTACTGTGATGCTTATATGATGATGTTCTGTTCTATGGAGCTTCACTATATTATATTTCTCTATTGTATTTTATCCATGCGCTGTGAGTTATGCGATAGAGATTCTTTTGTTTTGTTTTACCCTGACTATCGTCCATGGCTGCCTGGCACGCCTTTCAGCGCATTATTTCCTTGTTTTGGTGCGGGAGTCATGGGCGGTCGTCACATTTGGTATCAGAGCTTTGGTTAATCGATTTTAGCCAACGCTCGCTGATGTAACTACGTAAGAGAGACGTAATTGTAATTTGATGGATGATTACTATATATAATATAGTAGTTTAGAAGGGTTTGAACTCCTTATGCAGTTGTTTCTTAAGGTGTTCTAATCATTCTTATTTACAGATATTAAGGATGAGTCGAAGTGAGAGACAAGCTGCGAGGGGTAGCCGTGATGCTAGGGAAGCTGTTGATTATGCTCCTATGTTTGAGGCCATGATGACTTCAATCATGAGGAGAATACCAGCTTCAGGATCATCTGTGGATGTGGGAGTTCAAGTCCAAGCTCCGAGACCGGTGGATTTTGCCAAGCTTTGCAAGGATTATACTGCTCTTGGAGGGAAAGTTTTCTTGGGGACGGAGTCGACTATTGAGGTGCAGAGATGGATTGATGCTTGCAAAAGAATCTTTGGTGACTTAGGGATTGAGGATGCAACTAAGAGGAAGCTTGCATCGAGACAGCTTCAGGGAAGAGCTGCTGATTGGTGGAATTCTATCACCATCGATACTCCAGAAGAAGAGATTACTTGGGAGCAATTCCAAGTTAGATTTGAAGCTAAGTTCATCTCTACTTCCCAGAAATCTGTCTTGTTTAAGAGGTTTGTGGAGCTCAAGCAAGGGGGAAGGCCTGTTCTTGAGTACATTTCTGAGTTTGAAGCTTTGTCTAAGTATGCCAGATCATATATTGATTCTCCCTACCAGAAGAATGAAAAGTTTGTGACTGGTCTGGATGCTTATCTTGGGAGGCAGTTAGTGGATCATCTGGACGATCCATTTGAGAAGCTTGTGGAAAAAGCTCTTAGGCATGAGAGTTTGTTTCCTAGGGAAAGTTCTGTTATTGCTGTAGCTAGGGAAGGATCTAAACCACAGCAGAGTGGCAATAAGAAGAGGAAACAACAGCAACAGAGGGGTAGGGATGGCCAGAAGAAGCCGAAAAGTGAAGTGACTTGCTATAACTGCCAGCAGAAGGGCCATCTTTACAAAGATTGTAAGAATCCCAAAGTGCCGGGAAAGTGTTACAACTGTGATAAGCTGGGACATATCAAGAAGGATTGTCCAGAACCGAGGAAAGATAGGCAGGTTGTGCAAGCCTATGCTTTGGGGGCTGTTCCATCGTCTTCGAAAGCTCCTACTGCTGAAGAGAAGGGGAAGAGTGTGGTTGTTCAAGGTACTCTTTCTATTTGTGGTGTTCCAGTTAGAGTGTTGTTTGATACTGGAGCGTCGCATTCTTTTGTTTGTGATGATTTGGTAAGCCGGTTAGGTATGAAACCGGATATTGTTGATAGGCCATTGGTTGTGACTAATCCGGTAGGGGGTTCGTCATGTTTGTGTATGTTATGTCGTGGTCTAGTTGTGTCGAGTCATGATTGCTCGTTTGTTTGTGATTGCTTTGTTCTGAACTTTGCGGGGTTCGGAATTATTTTGGGTATGGACTGGCTTAGGAAGTATGCGGCTAGGATTGATTGTGAGAGGCTTGAGGTGACAGTCGGGAATGTGGAAGGGCGAAAGGTTGTGATACGATGTAAGCATGAAGAAGGCGTCTTCATGAGCTTCATGTATTCGCTAGTTGTTCCACGGGATGGACTGTCATTGGTGCCTATTGTGAATGAGTTTGGTGATGTCTTTGAGGAAGTCAAAGGGTTACCGCCGCATAGGGAGATCGAGTTTCGTATCGATCTAATTGAGGGAGCCAGACCTGTTGTGATGCCTCTTAGGCGAATGGCACCGAGGGAGCAGCAAGAGCTGAAGGTGCAAGTTGATGACCTTTTGCGGAAAGGATTCATTCGGAGAAGTGTGTCCGAATGGGGTGCGCCCGTTGTGTTCGCAACCAAAACGGATGGATCGTTGAGGTTGTGTGTTGATTATCGTGAGCTGAATAAGGTGACTAGGAAGAACAAGTATCCATTGCCGAGAATAGATGACTTGTTTGATCAGCTTCACGAGGCTAAGGTGTTTTCTCAGATGGATTTGGCAACGGGATTTCACCAGTTGAGAGTGGCGAAGGATAGTGTGCCGAAGACTGCTTTCAGGACACCATCCGGGTTTTATGAGTGGCTGGTAATGCCGTTTGGATTGACTAACGCGCCAGCATATTTTGTGGATCTTATGAATAGGGTATTCAGAGATCAGTTGAATAAGTTCGTGCTTGTGTTCGTGGATGATATTTTGATTTATTCCAGAACTGAGGGAGAGCACAAGACGCACTTGAGGATTGTTTTGGAAATTTTGCGGAAACATCAGCTGAAGGCTAAGTTTTCGAAGTGTCACTTCTGGAAGAGTGAAGTGAGGTTCTTAGGCCATGTTATCTCTGGAAATGGAATAGCGGTTGACCCCGCTAAGGTGGCAGTGATCCAGGATTGGGTTAGACCTAAGAATGCATCTGATGTGAGAAGTTTTCTTGGATTAGCAGGATATTATCGTCGGTTTATCAAAGACTTTTCCAAGATAGCTGCACCGTTAACAGGATTGACAAAGAAGAATCAAGTGTTCAGATGGAATGATAAGTGTGAACAAGCTTTCGTAATCCTGAAAGAACGACTGACAAGTGCTCCTGTTTTGACTATTCCGAGTGGGAATGATGAGATGGTGGTTTACACCGATGCATGTGGCACTGGACTAGGAGCGGTGCTAATGCAGAAGGATAAAGTTGTTGCGTATGCAAGTCGACAACTGAAGCCGCATGAAAGGAATTATCCGACTCATGATTTGGAGTTAGCGGCGATTGTGTTTGCTTTGAAGATGTGGAGACACTATCTATTGGGAGTTAGATTTGAGCTGTTTACAGATCATAAGTCGTTGAAGTATCTGTTTTCCCAAAAGGATTTGAATCTTCGACAGCAACGGTGGCTAGAGTTCTTAGCATCGTATGATTTTGGTATAGCCTATACTCCAGGGAAAGGTAACGCAGTGGCTGATGCGTTAAGTCGAAGACATGCAGGTTTGGGAGCCATGTTTTCGGAATGGAAGAGTCTTGAGTATTTGGCTGGATTTGATTTCAGGCCTAGATGTGAATTGGAACCTGAGATGTTGGCAAACTTATCGATAAGGCCTACTCTTGTGGAAAGAATTGGCGAGAGGCAAAGGAGAGATGATAAGCTTATCAAGATTATCCGTGATTTGGAATCCGGATTGGATCCAGAAAAGGATAAGGGATTCGAGGTCGATCGAGAGGGTTGGCTTCGAAAGCAAGGGCGACTAGTTGTTCCCGATGTAGATGGATTGAGAGATGAAGTTCTGAGGGAGAGTCATCACTCGAAGTTGACAATTCATCCAGGTGGAAATAAGATGTATCGGGATATGAAGAGAACCTACTACTGGGAAGGTATGAAGAAGGATGTTGGAAATTTTATTTCCAAGTGTATGAATTGCCAGTTGGTGAAAGCTGAGCAGAAGAAGCCCAGTGGATTGCTTCAGCCATTAGAGGTTCCTACATGGAAGTGGGAGCAAGTGTCGATGGACTTTATCGATTGTCTACCTAGGACAAGAGCAGGGAATGAAGGGATTTGGGTCATAGTAGATCGTTTGACCAAGAGTGCAAGGTTCATTCCTGTTCGATCGACTAGGACTGCATCGAAGTTGGCTGAATTATATGTGAAGTGGATAGTTCGTTTCCATGGTGTTCCGAAGAGTATAGTGAGCGATCGAGATCCATTGTTCACTAGTAGATTTTGGAAGAGCTTCCAGGAAGTTTTGGGAACTGAGTTGTGTTTGAGTACAGCTTATCACCCTCAAACAGATGGTCAGACTGAGAGAGTCAACCGAGTTTTGGAAGATCTTCTTAGAGCATGTGTTTTGGACTTCGGAGGATCATGGGAAGATCACCTTCATTTGGTGGAGTTTGCTTATAATAACAGTTATCAGTCGAGTATTGGTATGGCACCATATGAGGCATTATATGGAAGACCGTGTAACTCTCCGACATGTTGGTTGGAAACTGGAGAAAAGCTGATACTTGGGCCAGAGATGATTCGACAGACTTCAGATTGTATAGAGATCATTCGGCAACGAATGAAGGCAGCCCAAGATCGTCAGAAAAGTTATGCCGATAATCGTCGTAAGGATTTGGAATTCGACGTAGGTGATATGGTTTTTGTGAAGATTTCTCCTCTGAAGAGTGTCATTAGATTCGGGAAGAAAGGAAAGTTAACTCCGAGATTTGTTGGACCATTCCCGATTATCGAGCGTATTGGAAAGCTCGCTTATAGATTGGAGTTACCGGAAAAGATGGCGGGTGTGCACAGTGTTTTTCATGTATCTTATCTACGGAAGTATATGCACGACCCAACTACGGTGGTTTCTGCTGATAGCTGTGAAGACTTGGAGGTTGATCCTGTTGTTTCGAGACCTCGTAAGCCGCTTCGTATTGTTGAAACCGATACGAAACAGCTTAGGAGGAAGACGATTACGTTGCTCAAGGTACAATGGAGTGATGATGTTAACGACTGTACGTGGGAGGAGGAAGAGAGGATGAAGGCAGCTCATCCCGAACTCTTCGAGGTATGGCCCTAAAGTGTCGTGACATCTCATGAATTTGTAGCTTGTTCTAAGTCTTAGAATTCTGCATGCTAGGTTAGAATTGGTTGCATGGATTGTTGATTGCCATGGATGATAGGCATGCGGAATAATTTTGATTTCTGTTGTTTGCTTGGAATTTCGGGGGCGAAATTCCTAAGGGGGAGAGAATGTAACGACCCGTATTTTTACGTGTCGATAAATCGTAGAATTTACAGGTTGTTAGTGTTGTTTGTGTTGCTTCTAGCTTGAGTCGTTTAGAAGTTAACCCGGGTACAAGTGATGAGTCGTGACCGACTCATAGGGCGACGACTCAGGGAGGTTCCAGCCTATAAATAGAGGGGTTCGGCTCACTTTTTGGCACCAGATTTCGAAGCGACGAAGTGCTGCCATTTTGAAGACTCGACTACAACATTTCTTCATCTTCTTTTCTCCATTCCAATCTAATTCTAACATCCATCCAAGATCGAAGATCGAGATCGAAGATCCAAGTGCCAAAGTTGAAGATCTTCATCCGTTCGAGCTAGAATTCATCGATTGGAGCGAGATATTGCCGGATCAAACCTTGATCTTCGCTGTCCAGATCTGAAGTGTGTAGTTTTTGTAGTGTTTGGGTGATTTGGTGAGTGGTAGTTATCTCTCACGCGGATCCAAGGGAGTATATTGGATTGGTGGCTTGTTTGAGTGTTAAAGTTAGAGATTTCATGCATTTTTCTTAGATCGAAGTCTAGATCCATGGTTTTTTGAAGATGTTTACTTATGCAAGTTAGTTTAACAAGTATTAGAGACAAAACCCATGTTTCATATTTGATAGATCTATGCTAAAAACCATGATTTCACATATGTTGGACTTTTGCTCGTTTATTTACGAAATTGCCATTATAGTTGATATTGCTTAAATTGCTTAATAGATCTTGTTTGAATGATTGATTATTTGAATGTATGATTGATTTGATTGTTTCCAAGTTAGCTAGTAGTTGATTTGGAACAAGATGATGAAAGAGGATTCAAAAGCTATGGAAGAAGGCTCTTGAATGGTGAAAGCTGCTTAAGGCATATGTAGCGGATGTTGAAGCTCATATGTATAGATTGGATGATGTTGAGATGGGACTTTGCCATGATTTGATGAGGCAAACCAT
This sequence comes from Allium cepa, assembly GCA_030765085.1. Classification (NCBI taxonomy): domain Eukaryota; kingdom Viridiplantae; phylum Streptophyta; class Magnoliopsida; order Asparagales; family Amaryllidaceae; genus Allium; species Allium cepa. Next base: position 51,039,209 of record JASFAV010000020.1, read on the forward strand.
GTTGTTGAGTTGAGACTTTGCTTTGATGCGATGAAGCGAAGTATGATGTGAGTCTTGGCTTAATCCAAGCAGGGATCATTCCAAGCATGTTGATAACTTGAAGAGTAGTTCAAGTTGGTTGATAATGGATTGTTCAAGAGGTAGCTTGAGCTTGTATGAGGATAGTCGTCAAGAAGGATGGCTAGGAGGCTTGGATCTCGTCGTTGTTGAAGGTTCTAGCATGCTCAAAAGCAAGAGTACATGGGGCGCCCATAACGACTACAGGTAGGTAGTCGGGACACCCAAAAGACTACAGGTAGGTAGTTGAGTACTCTGGGCAAAGTAGATAAGTCCTAGGCACAAGGCAGTGTGCGGAGTTATGGTTAGAACCGGGGTTACCATTAGCCCTTGACAGATGGTCATTCAACTAACGGTGAAATCGAGGCAAGGATGACAGTGATAGCCAGAGTCATGGATGTTTGGTTGTATTATCATTCGGCTTCAAGAGCGGTGTTTTCTGGGTGCTTATCTGATCTTGGTTTAGGCCTTGGGGGTTTGTATTTGGAAAACATCGTCCTTGACTCGAGTGGTATTCGCTTTACCTTAATTGTCTATGTTGTTATGCTTGCTTCTCCTTAGTGTATGTCTGGGGCTATCACTGTAGAAAGAGGTGGAGTGGGATGGTTTGGTTCCTATTCCTTTTATCCTTTATGCTCTTTTGGTATGTTTGATAGTTAATTTACTGCTCACTAAGACTTTGTCTGACTCAAGGTTTTATGTCTCCTCTTATTACCTTGGGCTGTTCATCCATGTTTGGGATGGGCAGACTAGGTAGCAGGTGACAGGTGCTGTGCTAGGAGTTCTACGCTGAAGATGACGAAGACGAGCAGGAGGCTTTGCATATTAGTTTTCTTACTATATGTACTGGGTATCCGCTGCTGTATTTGGTTGAGTGATTTGTAGTGAGGCTTTCATGTATGGATTTGAGTAGATGATTGTACAAAACTACTGTGATGCTTATATGATGATGTTCTGTTCTATGGAGCTTCACTATATTATATTTCTCTATTGTATTTTATCCATGCGCTGTGAGTTATGCGATAGAGATTCTTTTGTTTTGTTTTACCCTGACTATCGTCCATGGCTGCCTGGCACGCCTTTCAGCGCATTATTTCCTTGTTTTGGTGCGGGAGTCATGGGCGGTCGTCACACCAACCCCCCACATCTCCATGCCGGTCCAAACCAAGGCCCAACTACCGAATGAGATCATGCCAAACCAAAGCCTCACCTCCACACCACCGAACCAGATGATGAGGTACCACTACCGGACCACCCCTCAGCCGAACCAAAGCTTCTCCTCCACTACCGGACGAGAACCAACACCGGTCCAAACTCCATCTCCACACTACCACCGGACCACGCCTACCACCGGACCAAGCTCCATGCCGAATGTCCTCCGCCGAACCAAACAACTGCCAGTCCAGATCGCTTCAGCCCGGGCCCACCAGCAGTTATATACTTCCAAGACCCCTGCCCCCTACCTCACTCTATAAATAGAGGGGCAGGGGTACAACAATGGCAGACAAGTTTGAGAACTCAAGCAAGGAAGGAACTTTCAAACTACTTTCATACACTTGTATACAACGCATTGTACTTGTAACCTGAAAGAAAGAAGATAATAACATATAAAGTGGACGTAGGCACATTCTGGCCGAACCACTATAAATCTGTGTGTCTTTTACATTTCAGCCCCTACTTTTCTCATATTTACATACTCATCTAAAATCATTGAAAATCACATATAATCAACTAAATAATACGACTTGGAGGTGTTTGTCCATTTTTTGTGCAAACAAGTTGGATTTAACAATCTGGATCTCTCTCTTAGATTTGTTCAATCCGGTATCGATGATAGATCCAACGAGCAGGAGAAAATCTGGGTTTTCTCAGTGAAAGCACCAAAGTGTTTGTGTCAAAATTGGGCACAACACTCTTCGGGAGTCGTTGAAGAGATAATAGTCAAGAATGCAAGTTCAAAACAGATATTATCTAACAAAAACTCCAATCAACAGTTAAGTAAATGTGTGGACAAGCGATTTATAGTGGTTCGGCGTGTTGCCTACGTCCACTGTGAAGTTTTTGATGTTTTATTGATTCTCTTTTAGTGATTACAAGTTGTTACAGCGATCCACAGCAAGTTACAACTGGAAATTCGAAATCAACAATAGAATTATGATGTAGGATGATGGAGATCTTGATCCGGCAGAGTCTCGGCGTCTCAGAGTCAGGAGATCCCTTTTCTGTTGGCCCTGGGGCTCTATTTATAGGTGTAGGCTGCTGGTATCTCGCTGAAAACTCGGGAGACCACTTCTGGCACGTGAGGGGGCCCACACGTACGGTCTCGGGAAGTTTGGGCCCACTTTGGCATCGGTTCGAACTCCATTCGAACCGATCAAGAATTCATCCAATCGAGATGAAATTTGGCGTGGACATTCTTCAACATGTATGCAAGCATCTGTGAAAGTTTCATTGCATTTGGATCAGTAGGTTAGGAGATATGTTGGGTTCGAAACAGACTTCACGGCAAGGCTGTTTGGTTCGAACCCCTGTTACTCCAAACGATGGTTTCGAAACCAGTGTGGCACGCGACCTCGTGGTGACGTGGAGCGCAAGTTTCGAATCGATCCGGACTTCTCTCCGTGTTGACCGCTTCGACACCGTGTATCTCGGTGATTTCGAACCGATGGAAGACACGTGGGTTGACCCAGTGGGTTCGAATAAGGCAACACAGGATGGGTTCGAACAAGGCTCTGTGATGGTTTCGAACATGGCTCTGTGATGGGTTCGAAGATAGCTCTGTGATGGGTTCGAACAGGGCTTCTGTGATGGGTTCGAACCAACGTCCCTTGGACGCATATGAGCTCTGCAACCCCTTCATGGATACGAGGCACATGGATTCGAAAACAATGGAGTCGAAGGTGATGGAGTCGAACCCATGGGGGTTCGAAGGGTTCGAAGTCGATGGGTTTGAAAGTCGTCTCTTCTTATCGGTTCGAACATGGTGGGTTCGAACTAGTTGGGTTCGAAGTGGTGTCGAACCGATGGATGCGAACTCATTGATTCGAACTTTGGCATATGTGCATGGGTTCGAGGCGCGCCTCACTCCTTGGGTTCGAACCAGATGGGTTCGAACATAGGTGGGGTTATGGTTTCGAACAGAGCAACGTCCATCTTTCTCAACTTGAATCCATCATAACTTGAGCATACGACCTCGGATTGACCTGAAATTTGAAATGCTGACTCTTGTAGCCTTTCTTGCCGTGTCCTATCAATTGTGGCTCATTCTGGACTCGGATGAAATTCAGTGATATCCATGGCTAAAGGAAGTACGATCAACCTCTGAGGCGAACTGTCCTTCGTTTTCGATCAATCTTTTGGTATCGCGGCTTTGCCAAAAAGTGGGATAACAAGGACAACCCGAATCTCAATCGGGTTTCGTAAGTTTTTTACCCTTCGTTTTTTCGACACGTGGATTTTTACGGTAAAACGGGATTACCGTGGCCCATCTTCTACTTCCCATCGCTGTAGAGTGGTGCACCATGGTACTGTTCCGTTTCAAATCCATGCACGCATTTCTAAAGGTCGTACGGCACTGTTTCGCCATTTCGGACGGATGTTGCACCTTGCACCGTGGATGTTGCACCCTGTAGATATCGATTATTCGGACGGCGATAACTTCTGGCTCGTTTAGAGTTACGGGAGCCATAACCTGTCAAAACGAAGGACTCGATGAGTTCTACGGCTTTGACAGCTTTCAGCCGTCAACGGATGGATTAATGCCCAAAAAGGACAACCCGAATCTCAATCGGGTCTCGTAAGTTTTTTACCCTTCCTTTTTTCGACACGTGGATTTTTACGGTAAAACGGGATTACCGTGGCTCGTCTTCGACTTCCCATCGCTGGAGAGTGGTGCACCATGGTACTGTTCCATTTCAAATCCATGCACACATTTCTAAAAGTCGTACGGCACAGTTTCGCCATTTCGGACGGATGTTGCACCTTGCAACGTCGATGTTGCACCCTGTAGATATCGATTATTCGGACGGCCATAACTTCTGGCTCGTTTAGAGTTACGGGAGCCAAAACCTGTCAAAACGAAGGTCTCGATGAGTTCTACGGCTTTGATGGCTTTCAGCCGTCAACGGAGAGATGAATGCCCAAAAAGGACAATCCGAATCTCAATCGGGTCTCGTATGTTTTTTACCCTTCGTTTTTTCGACACGTGGATTTTTACGGTAAAACGGGATTACCGTGGCCCGTCTTCGACTTACCATCGCTGGAGAGTGGTGCACCATGGTACTGTTCCGTTTCAAATCCATGCACGCATTTATAAAAGTCGTACGGCACTGTTTCGCCATTTCGGACGGATGTTGCACCTTGCACCGTGGATGTTGCACCCTGTAGATATCGATTATTCGGTCGACCATAACTTCTGGCTCGTTCAGAGTTACGGAGCCATAACCTGTCAAAACGAAGGCCTCGATGAGTTCTACGGCTTTGACAGCTTTCAGCCGTCAACGGATAGATTTATACCCAAAAAGGACAACCTGAATCTCAATTGGGTCTCGTAAGTTTTATACCCTTCATTTTTTCGACGCGTGGATTTTTACGGTAAAACGGGATTACGGTGGCTGGTCATCGACTTACCATCGCTGGAGAGTGGTGCACCATGGTACTGTTCCGTTTCAAATCCATGCACGCATTTCTAAAAGTCGTACGGCACTGTTTCGCCATTTCGGACGGATGTTGCACCTTGCACCGTGGATGATGCACCCTGTAGATATCGATTATTCGGACGCCCATAACTTCTGGCTCGTTTAGAGTTACGGGAGCCATAACCTGTCAAAACGAAGGCCTCGATGAGTTCTACGGCTTTGATAGCTTTCAGCCATCAACAGATAGATAAATGCCCAAAAAGGACAACCCGAATCTCTATCGGGTCTCGTAAGTTTTTTACCCTTCGTTTTTTCGACACGTGGATTTTTACGGTAAAACGGGATTACCGTGGCCCGTCTTCGACTTTCCATCGCTGGAGAGTGGTGCACCATGGTACTGTTCCGTTTCAAATCCATGCACACATTTCTAAAAGTCGTACGGCACTGCTTCGCCATTTCGGACGGATGTTGCGCCTTGCACCGTGGATGTTGCACCCTATAGATATCGATTATTCGGACGGCCATAACTTCTGGCTCGTTTAGAGTTACGGGAGCCATAACCTGTCAAAACCAAGGCGTCGGTGAGTTCTACGGCTTTGATAGCTTTTAGCCATCAACGGATAAATTAGTGCCCAAAAAGGACAACCCGAATCTCAATCGGGTCTCGTAAGTTTTTTACCCTTCGTTTTTTCGACACGTGGATTTTTATGGTAAAACAGGATTACCGTGGCTGGCCTTCGATTTACCATCGCTGGAGAGTGGTGCACCGTGGTACTGTTCCGTTTCAAATCCATGCACGCATTTCTAAAAGTCATACGGCACTATTTCGCAATTTCGGACGGATGTTGCACCTTGCACCGTGGATGTTGCACCCTGTAGATATCGATTATTCGGACGACCGTAACTTCTGGCTCGTTTAGAGTTACGGGAGCCATAACATGTCAAAACGAAGGCCTCGATGAGTTGTACGACTTTAACAACTTTCAACCATCAACGGATAGATTAATGCCCAAAAAGGACAACCCGAATCTCAATCGGGTCTCGTAAGTTTTTTGCCCTTCATTTTTTCGACACGTGGATTTTTACGGTAAAACAGGATTACGGTGGATGGTCTTCGATTTACCATCGCTGAAGAGTGGTGCACCATGGTACTGTTCCGTTTCAAATCCATGCACGCATTTCTAAAAATCGTACAGCACTGTTTCGCCATTTCGGACGGATGTTGCACCTTGCACCGTGGATGTTGCACCCTGTAGATATCGATTATTCGGACGACCATAACTTCTGGCTCGTTTAGAGTTACGGGAGCCATAACCTGTCAAAACGAAGGCCTCAATGAGTTCTCTGGCTTTGAGGGCTTTCAGCCATCAACGGATAGATTAATGCCCAAAAAGGACAACCCGAATCTCAATCGGGTCTCGTAAGCTTTTTACCCTTCATTTTTTCGACACGTGGATTTTTACGGTAAAACTGGATTACCGTGGCCCGTCTTCGACTTCCCATCACTGGAGAGTGGTGCACCATGGTAGTATTCCGTTTCAAATCCTTTTACGCATTTCTAAAAGTCGTACGGTACTGTTTCGCCATTTCGGACGGTTGTTGCACCTTGCACCGTGGATGTTGCACCCTGTAGATATCGATTATTCGGACGTCCATAACTTCTGGCTCATTTAGAGTTACGGGAGCCATAACCAGTCAAAACGAAGGTCTCGATGAGTTCTACGGCTCTAACAGCTTTCATCCATCAACAGATAGATTAATGCACAAAAAGGACAACTCGAATCTCAATCGAGTCTCGTAAGTCTTTTACCCTTCGTTTTTTCGACACGTGGATTTTTACGGTAAAACGGGATTACCGTGGCCCGCCTTTGACTTCCCATCGCTGGAGAGTGGTGCACCATAGTACTGTTCTATTTCAAATCCATGCACGCATTTCTAAAAGTCATACGGCATTGTTTCCCCATTTCGGACGAATGTTGCACCTTGCACCGTGGATGTTGCACCCTGTAGATATCGATTATTCGAACGGCCATAACTTCTGGCTCATTTTGAGTTACGGGAGCCATAACCTGTCCAAACGAAGGCCTCGATGAGTTCTACAGCATTGACAACTTTCAGCCGTCAACGGATAGAATAATGCCCAAAAAGGACAACCGGAATCTCAATCGGGTCTCATAAGTTTTTTACCCTTCGTTTTTTCGACATGGGGATTTTTACGGTAAAACAGGATTACCGTGGCCCTTCTTCGACTTCCCATCGCTGGAGAGTGGTGCACCATGGTACTGTTCCGTTTCAAATCGATGCACGCATTTATAAAAGTCGTACGGCACTGTTTTTCCATTTTGGACGGATGTTGCACCTTGCACCATGAATGTTGCACCCTGTAGATATCGATTATTCGGACGGCCATAACTTCTGACTCGTTTAGAGTTACGGGAGCCATAACCTGTCAAAACGAAGGCCTCGACGAGTTCTATTGCTTTGACATCTTTCTGCCGTCAATGGATAGATAAATGCCCAAAAAGGACAACCCGAATCTCAATCGGGTCTCGTAAGTTTTTTGCCCTTCGTTTTTTCGACACGTGGATTTTTATGGTAAAACAGGATTACGGTGGCCAGTCTTCGATTTATCATCGCTGGAGAGTGGTGCACCATGGTACTGTTCCGTTTCAAATCCATGTAGGCATTTCTAAAAGTCGTACAACACTTTCCCCATTTCTGACGGATGTTGCACCTTGCACCGTGGATGTTGCACCCTGTAGATATCGATTATTCGGTCGACCATAACTTCTGGCTCGTTTAGAGTTACGGAGCCATAACCTGTCAAAACGAAGGCCTCGATGAGTTCTACGGCTTTGACGGTTTTCAGCCGTCAACGGATAGATTTATACCCAAAAAGGACAACCCGAATCTCAATTGGGTCTCGTAAGTTTTTTACCCTTCATTTTTTCGACGCGTGGATTTTTACGGTAAAACGGGATTACGGTGGCTGGTCATCGACTTACCCTCGCTGGAGAGTGGTGCACCATGGTACTGTTCCATTTCAAATCCATGCACGCATTTCTAAAAGTCGTACGGCACTGTTTCGCCATTTCGGACGGATGTTGCACCTTGCACCGTGGATGATGCACCCTGTAGATATCGATTATTCGGACGACCATAACTTCTGGCTCGTTTAGAGTTACGGGAGCCATAACCTGTCAAAACGAAGGCCTCGATGAGTTCTACGGCTTTGACAGCTTTCAGCCGTCAACGGATAGATAAATGCCCAAAAAGGACAACCCGAATCTCAATCGGGTCTCGTAAGTTTTTTACCCTTCGTTTTTTCGACACGTGGATTTTTACGGTAAAACGGGATTACCGTGGCCCGTCTTCGACTTTCCATCGCTGGAGAGTGGTGCACCATGGTACTGTTCCGTTTCAAATCCATGCACACATTTCTAAAAGTCGTACGACACTGCATAGCCATTTCGGACGGATGTTGCGCCTTGCACCGTGGATGTTGCACCCTATAGATATCGATTATTCGGACGGCCATAACTTCTGGCTCGTTTAGAGTTACGGGAGCCATAACCTGTCAAAATGAAGGCCTCGATGAGTTCTACGGCTTTGATAGCTTTTAGCCATCAACGGATAAATTAGTGCCCAAAAAGGACAACCCGAATCTCAATCGGGTCTCCTAAGTTTTTTACCCTTCGTTTTTTCGACACGTGGATTTTTACGGTAAAACAGGATTACAGTAGCCGACCTTCGATTTACCATCGCTGGAGAGTGGTGCACCATGATACTGTTCCGTTTCAAATCCATGCACGCATTTCTAAAAGTCGTACGACACTGTTTCGCAATTTCGGACGGATGTTGCACCTTGCACCGTGGATGTTGCACCCTGTAGATATCGATTATTCGGACGACCATAACTTCTGGCTCGTTTAGAGTTACGGGAGCCATACCCTGTCAAAACGAAGGCCTCGATGAGTTCTACGCCTTTGACAGCTTTCAACCGTCAACGGATAGATTAATGCCCAAAAAGGACAACTTGAATCTCAATCGGGTCTCGTAAGTTTTTTGCCCTTCATTATTTCGACACGTGGATTTTTACGGTAAAACAGGATTACGGTGGCTGGTTTTCGATTTACCATCGCTGAAGAGTGGTGCACCATGGTACTGTTCCATTTCAAATCCATGCACGCATTTCTAAAAATCGTACAGCACTGTTTCGCCATTTCGGACGGATGTTGCACCTTGCACCGTGGATGTTGCACCCTGTAGATATCGATTATTCGGACGACCATAACTTCTGGCTTGTTTAGAGTTACGGGAGCCATAACCTGTCAAAACGAAGGCCTCGTTGAGTTCTACGGCATTGATGGCTTTTAGCCATCAACGGATAGATTAATGCCCAAAAAGGACAACCCGAATCTCAATCGGGTCTCGTAAGCTTTTTACCCTTCGTTTTTTCGACACGTGGATTTTTACGGTAAAACTGGATTACCGTGGCCCGTCTTCGACTTCCCATCGCTGGAGAGTGGTGCACCGTGGTAGTGTTCCGTTTCAAATCCTTTTCCGCATTTCTAAAAGTCGTACGGTACTGTTTCGCCATTTCGGACGGTTGTTGCACCTTGCACCGTGGATGTTGCACCCTGTAGATATCGATTATTCGGACGTCCATAACTTCTGGCTCATTTAGAGTTACGGGAGCCATAACCAGTCAAAACGAAGGTCTCGATGAGTTCTACGGCTCTAACAGCTTTCATCCATCAACAGATAGATTAATGCACAAAAAGGACAACTCGAATCTCAATCGAGTCTCGTAAGTTTTTTACCCTTCGTTTTTTCGACACGTGGATTTTTACGGTAAAACGGGATTACCGTGGCCCGTCTTCGACTTCCCATCGCTGGAGAGTGGTGCACCATAGTACTGTTCTATTTCAAATCCATGCACGCATTTCTAAAAGTCATACGGCATTGTTTCCCCATTTCGGACGAATGTTGCACCTTGCACCGTGGATGTTGCACCCTGTAGATATCGATTATTCAAACGGCCATAACTTCTGGCTCATTTTGAGTTACGGGAGCCATAACCTGTCAAAACGAAGGCCTCGATGAGTTCTACAGCTTTGACAACTTTCAGCCGTCAACGGATAGATTAATGCCCAAAAAGGACAACCGGAATCTCAATCGGGTCTCATAAGTTTTTTACCCTTTGTTTTTTCGACACGTGGATTTTTACGGTAAAACAGGATTACCGTGGCCCTTCTTCGACTTCCCATTGCTGGAGAGTGGTGCACCATGGTACTGTTCCGTTTCAAATCGATGCATGCATTTCTAAAAGTCGTACGACACTGTTTTGCCATTTCGGACGGGTGTTGCACCTTGCACCGTGGATGTTGCACCCTGTAGATATCGATTATTCGGACGACCATAACTTCTGACTCGTTTAGAGTTACGGGAGCCATAACCTGTCAAAACGAAGGCCTCGACGAGTTCTACGGCTTTGACAGCTTTCTGCCGTCAATGGATAGATTAATGCCCAAAAAGGACAACCCGAATCTCAATCGGGTCTCGTATGTTTTTTGCCCTTCGTTTTTTCGACACGTGGATTTTTACGGTAAAACAGGATTACGGTGGCTGGTCTTCGATTTACCATCGCTGGAGAGTGGTGCACCATGGTACTGTTCCGTTTCAAATCCATGCACGCATTTCTAAAAGTCGTACAGCACTGTTTCGCCATTTCGGACGGATGTTGCACCTTGCACCGTGGATGTTGCACCCTGTAGATATCGATTATTCGGACGACCATAACTTCTGGCTCGTTTAGAGTTACGGGAGCCACAACCTGTCAAAACGAAGGCCTTGATGAATTCTACGGCTTTGATGGCTTTTAGCCATCAACGGATAGATTAATGCCCAAAAAGGACAACCCGAATCTCAATCGGGTCTCGTAAATTTTTTACCCTTCGTTTTTTCGACAAGTGGATTTTTACGGTAAAACAGGATTACCGTGGCTGGCCTTCGATTTACCATCGTTGGCGAGTGGTACACCATGGTACTGTTCCGTTTCAAATCCATGCACGCTTTTCTAAAAGTCATACGGCACTGTTTCGCCATTTCGGACGGATGTTGCACCTTGCACCGTGGATGTTGCACCCTGTAGATATCGATTATTCGGACGGCCATAACTTCTGGCTCGTTTAGAGTTACGGGAGCCATAACCTGTCAAAACGAAGGCCTCGGTGAGTTCTACGGCTTTGACAGCTTTCCGCCGTCAACGGATAGATTAATGCACAAAACGGACAACCCGAATCTCAATCGGGTCTCGTAAGTTTTTTACCCTTCGTTTTTTCGACACGAGGATTTTTACGGTAAAACGGGATTACCGTGGCCCGTCTTCAACTTCCCATCCTTGGAGAGTGGTGCACCATGGTACTGTTCCGTTTCAAATCCATGCACACATTTCTAAAAGTCGTACGACACTGCATAGCCATTTCGGACGGATGTTGCGCCTTGCACCGTGGATGTTGCACCCTATAGATATCGATTATTCGGACGGCCATAATTTCTGGTTCCTTTAGAGTTACAGGAGCCGTAACCGGTCAAAACGAAGGCCTCGATGAGTTCTACGGCTTTGACAGCTTTCAGCCGTCAACGGATAGATTAATGCCCAAAAAGGACAACCCGAATCTCAATCGGGTCTCGTAAGTTTTTTACCCTTCGTTTTTTCAACACGTGGATTTTTACGGTAAAACGGGATTACGGTGGCTGGTCTTCGAGTTACCACCGCTGGAGAGTGGTGCACCATGGTACTGTTCCGTTTCAAATCCATGCACGCATTTCTAGAAGTCGTACGACACTGTTTCGCCATTCCGAACGGATGTTGCACCTTGCACCATGGATGTTGCACCCTGTAGATATCGATTATTCGGACGACCATAACTTCTGCCTCGTTTAGAGTTACGGGAGCCATAACCTGTCAAAACGAAGGCCTCAATGAGTTCTACGACTTTGACAGCTTTCCGCCGTCAACGGATAGATTAATGCACAAAACGAACAACCCGAATCTCAATCGGGTCTCGTAAGTTTTTTACCCTTCGTTTTTTCGACACGTGGATTTTTACGGTAAAACGGGATTACCGTGGCCCGTCTTCGACTTCCCATCGCTGGAGAGTGGTGCACCATGGTACTGTTCCGTTTCAAATCCATGCACGCATTTCTAAAAGTCCTACGGCACTGTTTCGCCATTTCGGACGGATGTTGCACCTTGCACCGTGGATGTTGCACCCTGTAGATATCGATTATTCGGACGACCATAACTTCTGGCTCGTTTAGAGTTACGGAGCCATAACCTGTCAAAACGAAGGCCTCGATGAGTTCTACGGCTTTGACGGCTTTCATCCGTCAACGGATAGATTTATACCCAAAAAGGACAACCCGAATCTCAATCGGGTCTCTTAAGTTTTTTACCCTTCGTTTTTTCGACACGTGGATTTTTACGGTAAAACGGGATTACCGTGGCCCGTCTTCGACTTTCCATCGCTGAAGAGTGGTGCACCATGGTACTGTTCCGTTTCAAATCCATGCACACATTTCTAAAAGTCGTACGGCACTCCTTCGCCATTTCGGACGGATGTTGCGCCTTGCACTGTGGATGTTCCACCCTGTAGATATCGATTATTCGGACGGCCATAACTTCTGGCTCGTTTAGAGTTACGGGAGCCATAACCTGTCAAAACGAAGGCCTCGATGAGTTCTACGGCTTTGATAGCTTTCAGCCATCAACGGATAAATTAGTGCCCAAAAAGGACAACCCGAATCTCAATCGGGTCTCCTAAGTTTTTTACCCTTCGTTTTTTCGACACGTGGATTTTTACGGTAAAACAGGATTACAGTGGCCGGCCTTCGATTTACCATCGCTGGAGAGTGGTGCACCATGATACTGTTCCATTTCAAATTCATGCACGCATTTCTAAATGTCGTACGGCACTGTTTCGCAATTTCGGACGGATGTTGCACCTTGCACCGTGGATGTTGCACCCTGTAGATATCGATTATTCGGACGACCATAACTTCTGGCTCGTTTAGAGTTACGGGAGCCATAACCTGTCAAAACGAAGGCCTCGATGAGTTCTACGACTTTGATAGCTTTCAACCGTCAATGGATAGATTAATGCCCAAAAAGGACAACCGAATCTCAATCGGGTCTCGTAAGTTTTTTGCCCTTCATTTTTTCGACACGTGGATTTTTACGGTAAAACAGGATTACGGTGGCTGGTCTTCGGTTTACCATCGCTGAAGAGTGGTGCACCATGGTACTGTTCCATTTCAAATCCATGCACGCATTTGTAAAAATCGTACAACACTGTTTCGCCATTTCGGACGGATGTTGCACCTTGCACCGTGGATGTTGCACCCTGTAGATATCGATTATTCGGACGACCATAACTTCTGGCTCGTTTAGAGTTACGGGAGGCATAACCTGTCAAAACGAAGGCCTTGATGAGTTCTACGGCTTTGATGGCTTTTGGCCATCAACGGATAGATTAATGCCCAAAAAGGACAACCCGAATCTCAATCGGGTCTCGTAAATTTTTTACCCTTCGTTTTTTCGACATGTGGATTTTTACGGTAAAACAGGATTACCGTGGCTGGCCTTCGATTTACCATCGTTGGCGAGTGGTGCACCATGGTACAGTTCCGTTTCAAATCCATGCACGCATTTCTAAAAGTCATACGGCACTGTTTTGCCATTTCGGACGGATGTTGCACCTTGCACCGTGGATGTTGCACCCTGTAGATATCGATTATTCGGACGGCCATAACTTCTGGCTCGTTTAGAGTTACGTGAGCCATAACCTGTCAAAACGAAGGCCTCGGTGACCTCTACGGCTTTGACAGCTTTCCGCCGTCAACGGATAGATTAATGCACAAAACGGACAACCCGAATCTCAATCGGGTCTCGTAAGTTTTTTACCCTTCGTTTTTTCGACACGTGGATTTTTACGGTAAAACGGGATTACCGTGGCCCGTCTTTGACTTCCCATCGCTGGAGAGTGGTGCACCACGGTACTGTTCCGTTTCAAATCCATGCATGAATTTCTAAAAGTCGTACGGCACTGTTTCCCCATTTCGGACGGATGTTGCACCTTGCACCGTGGATGTTGCACCCTGTAGATATCGATTATTCGGACGACCATAACTTCTGGCTCGTTTAGAGTTACGGAGCCATAACCTGTCAAAACGAAGGCCTCGATGAGTTCTACGGCTTTGACAGCTTTCATCCGTCGACGGATAGATTTATACCCAAAAAGGACAACCCGAATCTCAATTGGGTCTCTTAAGTTTTTTACCCTTCGTTTTTTCGACGCGTGGATTTTTACGGTAAAACGGGATTACGGTGGCTGGTCATTGACTTACCATCGCTGGAGAGTGGTGCACCATGGTACTGTTCCGTTTCAACTCCATGCATGCATTTCTAAAAGTCGTACGGCACTGTTTCGCCATTTCGGACGGATGTTGCACCTTGCACCGTGGATGTTGCACCCTGTAGATATCGATTATTCGGACGACCATAACTTCTGGCTCGTTTAGAGTTACGGGAGCCATAACCTGTCAAAACGAAGGCCTCGATGATTTGTACGACTTTGATAGCTTTCAGCCGTCAACGGATTGACTAATGCCCAAAAAGGACAACCGAATCTCAATCGAGTCTCGTAAGTTTTTTACCCTTCGTTTTTTCGACACGTGGATTTTTACGGTAAAACGGGATTACCGTGGCCCGTCTTCGACTTTCCATCGCTGGAGAGTGGTGCACCATGGTACTGTTCCGTTTCAAATCCATGCACGCATTTCTAAAAGTCGTACGGCACTCCTTCGCCATTTCGGACGGATGTTGCGCCTTGCACTGTGGATGTCGCACCCTATAGATATCGATTATTCGGACGGCCATAACTTCTGGCTCGTTTAGAGTTACGGGAGCCATAACCTGTCAAAACGAAGGCCTCGATGAGTTCTACGGCTTTGATAGCTTTCAGCCATCAACGGATAAATTAGTGCCCGAAAAGGACAACCCGAATATCAATCGGGTCTCCTAAGTTTTTTACCCTTCGTTTTTTCGACACGTGGATTTTTACGGTAAAACAGGATTACAGTGGCCGGCCTTCGATTTACCATCGCTGGAGAGTGGTGCACCATGATACTGTTCCGTTTCAAATCCATGCACGCATTTCTAAAAGTCGTACAACACTGTTTCGCAATTTCGGACGCATGTTGCACCTTGCACCGTGGATGTTGCACCCTGTAGATATCGATTATTCGGACGACCATAACTTCTGGCTCGTTTAGAGTTACGGGAGCCATAACCTGTCAAAATGAAGGCCTCGATGAGTTCTATGACTTTGACAGCTTTCAACCGTCAACGGATAGATTAATGCCCAAAAAGGACAACCCGAATCTCAATCGGGTCTCGTAAGTTTTTTGCCCTTCATTTTTTCGACACGTGGATTTTTACGGTGAAACAGGATTACGGTGGCTGGTCTTCGGTTTACCATCGCTGAAGAGTGGTGCACCATGGTACTGTTCCATTTCAAATCCATGCACGCATTTGTAAAAATCGTACAGCACTGTTTCGCCATTTCGGACGGATGTTGCACCTTGCACCGTGGATGTTGCACCCTGTAGATATCGATTATTCGGACGACCATAACTTCTGGCTCGTTTAGAGTTACGGGAGCCATAACCTGTCAAAACGAAGGCCTTGATGAGTTCTACGGCTTTGATGGCTTTTGGCCATCAACGGATAGATTAATGCCCAAAAAGGACAACCCGAATCTCAATCGGGTCTCGTAAATTTTTTACCCTTCGTTTTTTCGACAAGTGGATTTTTACGGTAAAACAGGATTACCGTGGCTGGCCTTCGATTTACCATCGTTGGCGAGTGGTGTACCATGGTACTGTTCCGTTTCAAATCCATGCACGCATTTCTAAAAGTCATATGCACTGTTTCGCCATTTCGGACGGATGTTGCATCTTGCACCGTGGACGTTGCACCCTGTAGATATCGATTATTCGGACGGCCATAACTTCTGGCTCGTTTAGAGTTACGGGAGCCATAACCTGTCAAAACGAAGGCCTCGGTGAGTTCTACGGCTTTGACAGCTTTCCGTCGTCAACGGATAGATTAATGCACAAAACGGACAACCCGAATCTCAATCGGGTCTCGTAAGTTTTTTACCCTTCGTTTTTTCGACACTTGGATTTTTACGGTAAAACGGGATTACCGTGGCCCGTCTTTGACTTCCCATCGCTGGAGAGTGGTGCACCATGGTACTGTTCCGTTTCAAATCCATGCATGAATTTCAAAAAGTCGTACGGCACTGTTTCCCCATTTCGGACGGATGTTGCACCTTGCACCGTGGATGTTGCACCCTGTAGATATCGATTATTCAAACGGCCATAACTTCTGGCTCCTTTAGAGTTACGGGAGCCATAACCTGTCAAAACGAAGGCCTCTATGAGTTCTACGGCTTTGATAGCTTTCAGCCGTCAACGGATGGATTAATGCCCAAAAAGGACAACCCAAATCTCAATCGGGTCTCGTAAGTTTTTTACCCTTCGTTTTTTCAACACGTGGATTTTTACGGTAAAACGGGATTACGGTGGCTGGTCTTCGAGTTACCACCGCTGGAGAGTGGTGCACCATGGTACTGTTCCGTTTCAAATCCATGCACGCATTTCTAGAAGTCGTACGACACTGTTTCGCCATTCCGAACGGATGTTGCACCTTGCACCATGGATGTTGCACCCTGTAGATATCGATTATTCGGACGACCATAACTTCTGCCTCGTTTAGAGTTACGGGAGCCATAACCTGTCAAAACGAAGGCCTCAATGAGTTCTACGATTTTGACAGCTTTCCGCCGTCAACGGATAGATTAATGCACAAAACGGACAACCCGAATCTCAATCGGGTCTCGTAAGTTTTTTACCCTTCGTTTTTTCGACACGTGGATTTTTACGGTAAAACGGGATTACCGTGGCCCGTCTTCGACTTCCCATCGCTGGAGAGTGGTGCACCATGGTACTGTTCCGTTTCAAATCCATGCACGCATTTCTAAAAGTCCTACGGCACCGTTTCGCCATTTCGGACGGATGTTGCACCTTGCACCGTGGATGTTGCACCCTGTAGATATCGATTATTCGGACGACCATAACTTCTGGCTCGTTTAGAGTTACGGAGCCATAACCTGTCAAAACGAAGGCTTCGATGAGTTCTACGGCTTTGACGGCTTTCATCCGTCAATGGATAGATTTATACCCAAAAAGGACAACCCGAATCTCAATTGGGTCTCTTAAGTTTTTTACCCTTCGTTTTTTCGACGCGTGGATTTTTACGGTAAAACGGGATTACTGTGGCTGGTCATCGACTTACCATCGCTGGAGAGTGGTGCACCATGGTAATGTTTTGTTTCAAATCCATGCACGCATTTCTAAAAGTCGTACGGCACTGTTTCGCCATTTCGGACGGATGTTGCACCTTGCACCGTGGATGTTGCACCCTGTAGATATCGATTATTCGAACGACCATAATTCTGGCTCGTTTAGAGTTACGGGAGCCATAACCTGTCAAAACGAAGGCCTCGATGAGTTCTACGGCTTTGACAGCTTTCAGCTGTCAACGGATAGATTAATGCCCAAAAAGGACAACCCGAATCTCAATCGGGTCTCGTAAGTTTTTTACCCTTCGTTTTTTCAACACGTGGATTTTTACGGTAAAACGGGATTACGGTGGCTGGTCTTCGAGTTACCACCGCTGGAGAGTGGTGCACCATGGTACTGTTCCGTTTCAAATCCATGCACGCATTTCTAGAAGTCGTACGACACTATTTCTCCATTCCGAACGGATGTTGCACCTTGCACCATAGATGTTGCACCCTGTAGATACCGATTATTCGGACGAACATAACTTCTGCCTCGTTTAGAGTTACGGGAGCCATAACCTGTCAAAACGAAGGCCTCAATGAGTTCTACAACTTTGACAGCTTTCCGCCATCAATGGATAGATTAATGCACAAAACGGACAACCCGAATCTCAATCGGGTCTCGTAAGTTTTTTACCCTTCGTTTTTTCGACACATGGATTTTTACGGCAAAACGGGATTACCGTGGCCCGTCTTCGACTTCCCATCACTGGAGAGTGGTGCACCATGGTACTGTTCCGTTTCAAATCCATGCACGCATTTCTAAAAGTCCTACGGCACTGTTTCGCCATTTCGGACGGATGTTGCACCTTGAACCGTGGATGTTGCACGCTGTAGATATCGATTATTCGGACGACCATAACTTCTGGCTCGTTTAGAGTTACGGAGCCATAACCTGTCAAAACGAAGGCCTCGATGAGTTCTACGGCTTTGACAGCTTTCATCCGTCAATGGATAGATTTATACCCAAAAAGGACAACCCGAATCTCAATTGGGTCTCTTAAGTTTTTTACCCTTCGTTTTTTCGATGCGTGGATTTTTACGGTAAAACGGGATTACGGTGGCTGGTCATCGACTTACCATCGCTGGAGAGTGGTGCACCATGGTACTGTTCTGTTTCAAATCCATGCACGCATTTCTAAAAGTCGTACGGCACTGTTTCGCCATTTCGGACGGATGTTGCACCTTGCACCGTGGATGTTGCACCCCGTAAATATCGGTTATTCGGACGACCATAACTTCTGGCTCGTTTAGAGTTACGGGAGCCATAACCTGTCAAAACGAAGACCTCGATGAGTTCTACGGCTTTGACAGCTTTCAGCCGTCAACAGATAGATAAATGCCCAAAAAGGACAACCCGAATCTCAATCGGGTCTCGTAAGTTTTTTACCCTTCGTTTTTTCGACACGTGGATTTTTATGGTAAAACGGGATTACCGTGGCCCGTCTTCGACTTTCCATCGCTGGAGAGTGGTGCACCATGGTACTGTTCTGTTTCAAATCCATGCACACATTTCTAAAAGTCGTACGGCACTCCTTCGCCATTTCGGACGGATGTTGCGCCTTGCACTGTGGATGTTGCACCCTGTAGATATCGATTATTCGGACGACCATAACTTCTGGCTCGTTTAGAGTTACGGGAGCCATAACCTGTCAAAACGAAGGCCTCGATGAGTTCTACGGCTTTGATAGCTTTCATCCATCAACGGATAAATTAGTGCCCAAAAAGGACAACCCGAATCTCAATCGGGTCTCCTAAGTTTTTTACCCTTCGTTTTTTCGACACGTGGATTTTTACGGTAAAACAGGATTACAGTGGCCGGCCTTCGATTTACCATCGCTGGAGAGTGGTGCACCATGATACTGTTCCATTTCAAATTCATGCACGCATTTATAAAAGTCGTACGGCACTGTTTCGCAATTTCGGACGGATGTTGCACCTTGCACCGTGGATGTTGCACCCTGTAGATATCGATTATTCGGACGACCATAATTTCTGGCTCGTTTAGAGTTACGGGAGCCATAACCTGTCAAAACGAAGGCCTCGATGAGTTTTACGACTTTGACAGCTTTCAACCGTCAACGGATAGATTAATGCCCAAAAAGGACAACCCGAATCTCAATCGGGTCTCGTAAGTTTTTTGCCCTTCATTTTTTCGACACGTGGATTTTTACGGTAAAACAGGATTACGGTGGCTGGTCTTCGGTTTACCATCGCTGAAGAGTGGTGCACCATGGTACTGTTCCATTTCAAATCCATGCACGCATTTGTAAAAATCGTACAACACTGTTTCGCCATTTCGGACGTATGTTGCACCTTGCACCGTGGATGTTGCACCCTGTAGATATCGATTATTCGGACGACCATAACTTCTGGCTCGTTTAGAGTTACGGGAGGCATAACCTGTCAAAACGAAGGCCTTGATGAGTTCTACGGCTTTGATGGCTTTTGGCCATCAACGGATAGATTAATGCCCAAAAAGGACAACCCGAATCTCAATCGGGTCTCGTAAATTTTTTACCCTTCGTTTTTTCGACAAGTGGATTTTTACGGTAAAACAGGATTACCGTGGCTGGCCTTCGATTTACCATCGTTGGCGAGTGGTGCACCATGGTACTGTTCCGTTTCAAATCCATGCACGCATTTCTAAAAGTCATACGGCACTGTTTCGCCATTTCGGACGGATGTTGCACCTTGCACCGTGGATGTTGCACCCTGTAGATATCGATTATTCGGACGGCCATAACTTCTGGCTCGTTTAGAGTTACGGGAGCCATAACCTGTCAAAACGAAGGCCTCGGTGAGTTCTACGGCTTTGACAGCTTTCAGCCGTCAACGGATAGATAAATGCCCAAAATGGACAACCCGAATCTCAATCGGGTCTCGTAAGTTTTTTACCCTTCGTTTTTTCGACACGTGGATTTTTACGGTAAAACGGGATTACCGTGGCCCGTCTTTGACTTCCATCGCTGGAGAGTGGTGCGCCATGGTACTGTTCCGTTTCAAATCCCATGAATTTCTAAAAGTCGTACGGCACTGTTTCCCCATTTCGGACGGATGTTGCACCTTGCACCGTGGATGTTGCACCCTGTAGATATCGATTATTCAAACGGCCATAACTTCTGGCTCCTTTAGAGTTACGGGAGCCATAACCTGTCAAAATGAAGGCCTCGATGAGTTCTACGGCTTTGACAGCTTTCAGCCGTTAACGGATAGATTAATGCCCAAAAAGGACAACCCGAATCTCAATCGGGTCTCGTAAGTTTTTTACCCTTCGTTTTTTCAACACGTGGATTTTTACGGTAAAACGGGATTACGGTGGCTGGTCTTCGAGTTACCACCGCTGGAGAGTGGTGCACCATGGTACTGTTCCGTTTCAAATCCATGCACGCATTTCTAGAAGTCGAACGACACTGTTTCGCCATTCCGAACGGATGTTGCACCTTGCACCATGGATGTTGCACTCTGTAGATATCGATTATTCGGACGACCATAACTTCTGCCTCGTTTAGAGTTACGGTAGCCATAACCTGTCAAAACGAAGGCCTCAATGAGTTCTACGACTTTGACAGCTTTCCGCCATCAACGGATAGATTAATGCACAAAACGGACAACACGAATCTCAATCGGGTCTCGTAAGTTTTTTACCCTTCGTTTTTTCGACACGTGGATTTTTACGGTAAAACGGGATTACCGTGGCCCGTCTTCGACTTCCCATCGCTGGAGAGTGGTGCACCATGGTACTGTTCCGTTTCAAATCCATGCACGCATTTCTAAAAGTCATACGGCACTGTTTCGCCATTTCGGACGGATGTTGCAACTTGCACCGTGGACGTTGCACCCTGTAGATATCGATTATTCGGACGGCCATAACTTCTGGCTCGTTTAGATTTACGGGAGCCATAACCTATCAAAACGAAGGCCTCGGTGAGTTCTACGGCTTTGACAGCTTTCCGCCGTCAACGGATAGATTAATGCACAAAACGGACAACCCGAATCTCAATCGGGTCTCGTAAGTTTTTTACCCTTCGTTTTTCGACACGTGGATTTTTACGGTAAAACGGGATTACCGTGGCCCGTCTTTGACTTCCCATCGCTGGAGAGTGGTGCACCATGGTACTGTTCCGTTTCAAATCCATGTACGAATTTCTAAAAGTCGTACGGCACTGTCTTCCCATTTCGGACGGATGTTGCACCTTGTACCGTGGATGTTGCACCCTGCAGATATCGATTATTCAAACGGCCATAACTTCTGGCTCCTTTAGAGTTACGGGAGCCATAACCTGTCAAAATGAAGGCCTCGATGAGTTCTACGGCTTTGACAGCTTTCCGCCGTCAACGGATAGATTAATGCCCAAAAAGGACAACCCGAATCTCAATCGGGTCTCTTAAGTTTTTTACACTTTGTTTTTTCGACACGTGGATTTTTACGGTAAAACGAGATTACCGAGGCCCGTCTTCGACTTCCCATCGCTGGAGAGTGGTGCACCATGGTACTGTTCCGTTTCAAATCCATGCACGCATTTCTAAAAGTCCTACGGCACTGTTTCGCCATTTCGGACGGATGTTGCACCTTGCACCGTGGATGTTGCACCCTGTAGATATCGATTATTCGGACGACCATAACTTCTGGCTCGTTTAGAGTTACGGAGCCATAACCTGTCAAAACGAAGGCCTCGATGAGTTCTACGGCTTTGACAGCTTTCATCCGTCAACGGATAGATTCTTTCCCCGAAAAGGACAACCCGAATCTCAATTGGGTCTCTTAAGTTTTTTACCCTTCGTTTTTTCGACGCGTGGATTTTTACGGTAAAACGGGATTACGGTGGCTGGTCATCGACTTACCATCGCTGGAGAGTGGTGCACCATGGTACTGTTCCGTTTCAAATCCATGCACGCATTTCTAAAAGTCGTACGACACTGTTTCGCCATTTCGGACGGATGTTGCACCTTGCACCGTGGATGTTGCACCCTGTAGATATCGATTATTCGGACGACCATAACTTCTGGCTCGTTTACAGTTACGGGAGCCATAACCTGTCAAAACGAAGGCCTCGATGAGTTCTACGGCTTTGACAGCTTTCAGCCGTCAACGGATAGATTAATGCCCAAAAAGGACAACCCGAATCTCAATAGGGTCTCGTAAGTTTTTTTCCCCTTCGTTTTTTCGACACGTGGATTTTTACGGTAAAACGGGATTACCGTGGCCCGTCTTCGACTTCCCATCGCTAGAGAGTGGTGCACCATGGTACTGTTCCGTTTCAAATCCATGCACGCATTTTTAAAAGTCGTACGACACTGTTTTGCCATTTCTAACGGATGTTGCACCATGCACCGTGGATGTTGCACCCTGTAGATATCGATTATTCGGACGACCATAACTTCTGCCTCGTTTAGAGTTACGGGAGCCATAACCAGTCAAAACGAAGGTCTCGATGAGTTCTACGGCTTTGACAGCTTTCAGCCATCAACGGATAGATGAATGCCCAAAAAGGACAACCCGAATCTCAATCGGGTCTCGTATGTTTTTTACCCTTCGTTTTTTCGACACGTGGATTTTTACGGTAAAACGGGATTACCGTCGCCCGTCTTCGACTTCCCATCGCTGGAGAGTGGTGCACCATGGTACTGTTCCGTTTCCAATCCATGCACGCATTTATAAAAGTCGTACGGCACTGTTTCGCTATTTCGGACGGATGTTGCACCTTGCACCGTGGATGTTGCACCCTGTAGATATCGATTATTCGGACGACCATAACTTCTGGCTCGTTTAGAGTTACGGAGCCATAACCTGTCAAAATGAAGGCCTCGATGAGTTCTACGGCTTTGACAGCTTTCAGCCGTCAACGGATAGATTTATACCCAAAAAGGACAACCCGAATCTCAATTGGGTCTCGTAAGTTTTTTACCCTTCGTTTTTTCGACGCGTGGATTTTTACGGTAAAACGGGATTACGGTGGCTGGTCATCGACTTACCATCGCTGGAGAGTGGTGCACCATGGTACTGTTCCGTTTCAAATCCATGCACGCATTTCTAAAAGTCGTACGGCACTGTTTCGCCATTTCGGACGGATGTTGCACCTTGCACCGTGGGTGATGCACCCTGTAGATATCGATTATTCGGACGGCCATAACTTCTGGCTCGTTTAGAGTTACGGGAGCCATAACCTGTCAAAACGAAGGCCTCAATGAGTTCTACGGCTTTGACGGCTTTCAGCCGTCAACGGATATATTAATGCCCAAAAAGGATAACCCGAATCTCAATCGGGTCTCGTAAGTTTTTTACCCTTCGTTTTTCGACACGTGGATTTTTACGGTAAAACGGGATTACCGTGGCCCGTCTTTGACTTCCCATCGCTGGAGAGTGGTGCACCATGGTACTGTTCCGTTTCAAATCCATGTACGAATTTCTAAAAGTCGTACGGCACTGTCTTCCCATTTCGGACGGATGTTGCACCTTGTACCGTGGATGTTGCACCCTGCAGATATCGATTATTCAAACGGCCATAACTTCTGGCTCCTTTAGAGTTACGGGAGCCATAACCTGTCAAAATGAAGGCCTCGATGAGTTCTACGGCTTTGACAGCTTTCCGCCGTCAACGGATAGATTAATGCCCAAAAAGGACAACCCGAATCTCAATCGGGTCTCTTAAGTTTTTTACACTTTGTTTTTTCGACACGTGGATTTTTACGGTAAAACGAGATTACCGAGGCCCGTCTTCGACTTCCCATCGCTGGAGAGTGGTGCACCATGGTACTGTTCCGTTTCAAATCCATGCACGCATTTCTAAAAGTCCTACGGCACTGTTTCGCCATTTCGGACGGATGTTGCACCTTGCACCGTGGATGTTGCACCCTGTAGATATCGATTATTCGGACGACCATAACTTCTGGCTCGTTTAGAGTTACGGAGCCATAACCTGTCAAAACGAAGGCCTCGATGAGTTCTACGGCTTTGACAGCTTTCATCCGTCAACGGATAGATTCTTTCCCCGAAAAGGACAACCCGAATCTCAATTGGGTCTCTTAAGTTTTTTACCCTTCGTTTTTTCGACGCGTGGATTTTTACGGTAAAACGGGATTACGGTGGCTGGTCATCGACTTACCATCGCTGGAGAGTGGTGCACCATGGTACTGTTCCGTTTCAAATCCATGCACGCATTTCTAAAAGTCGTACGACACTGTTTCGCCATTTCGGACGGATGTTGCACCTTGCACCGTGGATGTTGCACCCTGTAGATATCGATTATTCGGACGACCATAACTTCTGGCTCGTTTACAGTTACGGGAGCCATAACCTGTCAAAACGAAGGCCTCGATGAGTTCTACGGCTTTGACAGCTTTCAGCCGTCAACGGATAGATTAATGCCCAAAAAGGACAACCCGAATCTCAATAGGGTCTCGTAAGTTTTTTTCCCCTTCGTTTTTTCGACACGTGGATTTTTACGGTAAAACGGGATTACCGTGGCCCGTCTTCGACTTCCCATCGCTAGAGAGTGGTGCACCATGGTACTGTTCCGTTTCAAATCCATGCACGCATTTTTAAAAGTCGTACGACACTGTTTTGCCATTTCTAACGGATGTTGCACCATGCACCGTGGATGTTGCACCCTGTAGATATCGATTATTCGGACGACCATAACTTCTGCCTCGTTTAGAGTTACGGGAGCCATAACCAGTCAAAACGAAGGTCTCGATGAGTTCTACGGCTTTGACAGCTTTCAGCCATCAACGGATAGATGAATGCCCAAAAAGGACAACCCGAATCTCAATCGGGTCTCGTATGTTTTTTACCCTTCGTTTTTTCGACACGTGGATTTTTACGGTAAAACGGGATTACCGTCGCCCGTCTTCGACTTCCCATCGCTGGAGAGTGGTGCACCATGGTACTGTTCCGTTTCCAATCCATGCACGAATTTATAAAAGTCGTACGGCACTGTTTCGCTATTTCGGACGGATGTTGCACCTTGCACCGTGGATGTTGCACCCTGTAGATATCGATTATTCGGACGACCATAACTTCTGGCTCGTTTAGAGTTACGGAGCCATAACCTGTCAAAATGAAGGCCTCGATGAGTTCTACGGCTTTGACAGCTTTCAGCCGTCAACGGATAGATTTATACCCAAAAAGGACAACCCGAATCTCAATTGGGTCTCGTAAGTTTTTTACCCTTCGTTTTTTCGACGCGTGGATTTTTACGGTAAAACGGGATTACGGTGGCTGGTCATCGACTTACCATCGCTGGAGAGTGGTGCACCATGGTACTGTTCCGTTTCAAATCCATGCACGCATTTCTAAAAGTCGTACGGCACTGTTTCGCCATTTCGGACGGATGTTGCACCTTGCACCGTGGGTGATGCACCCTGTAGATATCGATTATTCGGACGGCCATAACTTCTGGCTCGTTTAGAGTTACGGGAGCCATAACCTGTCAAAACGAAGGCCTCAATGAGTTCTACGGCTTTGACGGCTTTCAGCCGTCAACGGATATATTAATGCCCAAAAAGGATAACCCGAATCTCAATCGGGTCTCGTAAGTTTTTTACCCTTCGTTTTTTCGACACGTGGATTTTTATGGTAAAACGGGATTACCGTGGCCCGTCTTCGACTTACCATCGCTAGAGAGTGGTGCACCATGGTACTGTTCCGTTTCAAATCCATGCACGCATTTTTAAAAGTTGTACGACACTGTTTTTCCATTTCTAACGGATGTTGCACCATGCACCGTGGATGTTGCACCCTGTAGATATCGATTATTCGGACGACCATAACTTCTGCCTCATTTAGAGTTACGGGAGCCATAACCAGTCAAAACGAAGGTCTCGATGAGTTCTACGGCTTTGACTGCTTTCAGCCGTCAACGGATAGATGAATGCCCAAAAAGGACAACCCGAATCTCAATTGGGTCTCGTAAGTTTTTTACCCTTCGTTTTTTCGACGCGTGGATTTTTACGGTAAAACGGGATTACGGTGGCTGGTCATCGACTTACCATCGCTGGAGAGTGGTGCACCATGGTACTGTTCCGTTTCAAATCCATGCACGCATTTATAAAAGTCGTACGGCACTGTTTCGCCATTTCGGACGGATGTTGCACCTTGCACCGTGGGTGATGCACCCTGTAGATATCGATTATTCGGACGACCATAACTTCTGGCTCGTTTAGAGTTACGGGAGCCATAACCTGTCAAAACGAAGGCCTCGATGAGTTCTACGGCTTTGACAGCTTTCAGCCGTCAACGGATAGATAAATGCCCAAAAAGGACAACCGGAATCTCAATCGGGTCTCGTAAGTTTTTTACCCTTCGTTTTTTCGACACGTGGATTTTTACGGTAAAATGGGATTACGGTAGCCCGTCTTCGACTTACCATCGCTGGAGAGTGGTGCACCATGGAACTATTCCGTTTTAAATCCATGCACACATTTCTTAAAGTCGTACGGCACTGTTTCGCCATTTCAGACGGATGTTGCACCTTGCACCGTGGATGTTACACCCTGTAGATATCGATTATTCGGACGGCCATAACTTCTGGCTCGTAAGTTTTTTACCCATCGTTTTTTCGACACGTGGATTTTTACGGTAAAACGGGATTACCGTGACCCGTCTTCGACTTCCCATCGCTGGAGAGTGGTGCACCATGGTACTTTTCTGTTTCAAATCCATGCACACATTTCTAAAAGTCGTACGGCACTGTTTCGCCATTTCGGACGGATGTTGCACCTTGCGCCGTGCATGTTGCACCCTGTAGATATCGATTATTCGGACGGCCATAACTTCTGGCTCGTTTAGAGTTACGTGAGCCATAGCCTGTAAAAACGAAGGCCTCGATGAGTTCTATGGCTTTGACTGCTTTCAGCCGTCAATGGATAAATTAATGCCCAAGAAGGACAACTCGAATCTCAATCGGATCTCGTAAGTTTTTTACCCATCGTTTTTTCGCCACGTGGATTTTTACGGTAAAACGGGATTACCGTGGCCCATCTTCGACTTCCCATCGCTGGAGAGTGGTGCACCATGGCAGTGTTCCGTTTCAAATCCATGCACGCATTTCTAAAAGTCGTACGGTACTGTTTCGCCATTTCGGACGGTTGTTGCACCTTGCACCGTGGATGTTGCACCCTGTAGATATCGATTATTCGGACGGCCATAACTTCTGGCTCGTTTAGAGTTACGGGACCATAACCTGTCAAAACGAAGGCCTCGATGAGTTCTACGGCTTTGACAGCTTTCAGCCGTCAACGGATAAATTAGTGCCCAAAAAGGACAACCCGAATCTCAATCGGGTCTCCTAAGTTTTTTACCCTTCGTTTTTTCGACACGTGGATTTTTACGGTAAAACAGGATTACAGTGGCCAGCCTTCGATTTACCATCGCTGGAGAGTGGTGCACCATGATACTGTTCCGTTTCAAATCCATGCACGCATTTCTAAAAGTCGTACGGCACTGTTTCGCAATTTCGGACGGATGTTGCACCTTGCACCGTGGATGTTGCACCCTGCAGATATCGATTATTCGGACGACCATAACTTCTGGCTCGTTTAGAGTTACGGGAGCCATAACCTGTCAAAACGAAGGCCTCGATGAGTTCTACGATTTTGACAGCTTTCAACCGTCAACGGATAGATTAATGCCCAAAAAGGACAACGCGAATCTAAATCGGGTCTCGTAAGTTTTTTGCCCTTCATTTTTTCGACACGTGGATTTTTACGGTAAAACAGGATTACGGTGGCTGGTCTTCGGTTTACCATCGCTGAAGAGTGGTGCACCATGGTACTGTTCCATTTCAAATCCATTCACGCATTTCTAAAAATCGTACAGCACTGTTTTGCCATTTCGGACGGATGTTGCACCTTACACCGTGGATGTTGCACCCTGTAGATATCGATTATTCGGACGACCATAACTTCTGCCTCGTTTAGAGTTGCGGGAGCCATAACCTATCAAAACGAAGGCCTTGATGAGTTCTACGGCTTTGATGGCTTTTAGCCATCAACGGATAGATTAATGCCCAAAAAGGACAACCCGAATCTCAATCGGGTCTCGTAAATTTTTTACCATTCGTTTTTTCGACAAGTGGATTTTTACGGTAAAACAGGATTACCGTGGCTGGCCTTCGATTTACCATCGTTGGCGAGTGGTGCACCATGGTACTGTTCCGTTTCAAATCCATGCACGCATTTCTAAAAGTCATATGGCACTGTTTCGCCATTTCGGACGGATGTTGCACCTTGCACCGTGGACGTTGCACCCTGTAGATATCGATTATTCGGACGGCCATAACTTCTGGCTCGTTTAGAGTTGCGGGAGCCATAACCTGTCAAAACGAAGGCCTCGGTGAGTTCTACGGCTTTGACAGCTTTCCGCCGTCAACGGATAGATTAATGCACAAAACGGACAACCCGAATCTCAATCGGGTCTCGTAAGTTTTTTACCCTTCGTTTTTTCGACACGTGGATTTTTACGGTAAAACGGGATTACCGTGGCCCGTCTTTGACTTCCCATCGCTGGAGAGTGGTGCACCATGGTACTGTTCCGTTTCAAATCCATCGCATGAATTTCTAAAAGTCGTACGGCACTGTTTCCCCATTTCGGACGGATGTTGCACCTTGCACCGTGGATGTTGCACCCTGTAGATATCGATTATTCAAACGGCCATAACTTCTGGCTCCTTTAGAGTTACGGGAGCCATAACCTGTCAAAATGAAGGCCTCGATGAGTTCTACGGCTTTGACAGCTTTCAGCCGTCAACGGATAGATTAATGCCCAAAAAGGACAACCCGAATCTCAATCGGGTCTCGTAAGTTTTTTACCCTTCGTTTTTTCAACATGTGGATTTTTACGGTAAAACGGGATTACGGTGGCTGGTCTTCGAGTTACCACCGCTGGAGAGTGGTGCACCATGGTACTGTTCCGTTTCAAATCCATGCACGCATTTCTAGAAGTCGTACGACACTGTTTCGCCATTCCGAACGGATGTTGCACCTTGCACCATGGATGTTGCACCCTGTAGATATCGATTATTCGGACGACCATAACTTCTGCCTCGTTTAGAGTTACAGGAGCCATAACCTGTCAAAACGAAGGCCTCAATGAGTTCTACGACTTTGACAGCTTTCCGCCATCAACGGATAGATTAATGCACAAAACGGACAACCCGAATCTCAATCGGGTCTCGTATGTTTTTTACCCTCCGTTTTTTCGACACGTGGATTTTTACGGTAAAACGGGATTACCGTGGCCCGTCTTCGACTTCCCATCGCTGGAGAGTGGTGCACCATGGTACTGTTCCGTTTCAAATCCATGCACGCATTTCTAAATGTCCTACGGCACTGTTTCGCCATTTCGGACGGATGTTGCACCTTGCACCGTGGATGTTGCACCCTGTAGATATCGATTATTCGGACGACCATAACTTCTGGCTCGTTTAGAGTTACGGAGCCATAACCTGTCAAAACGAAGGCCTCGATGAGTTCTATGGATTTGACAGCTTTCATCCGTCAACGGATAGATTTTTTCCCCGAAAAGGACAACCCGAATCTCAATTGGGTCTCTTAAGTTTTTTACCCTTCGTTTTTTCGACGCGTGGATTTTTACGGTAAAACGGGATTACGGTGGCTGGTCATCGACTTACCATCGCTGGAGAGTGGTGCACCATGGTACTGTTCCGTTTCAAATCCATGCATGCATTTCTAAAAGTCGTACGGCACTGTTTCGCCATTTCGGACGGATGTTGCACCTTGCACCGTGGATGTTGCACCCTGTAGATATCGATTATTCGGACGACCATAACTTCTGGCTCGTTTAGAGTCACGGGAGCCATAACCTGTCAAAACGAAGGCCTCGATGAGTTCTACGGCTTTGATAGCTTTCAGCCGTCAACAGATAGATAAATGCCCAAAAAGGACAACCCGAATCTCAATCGGGTCTCGTAAGTTTTTTACCCTTCGTTTTTTCGACACGTGGATTTTTACGGTAAAACGGGATTACCGTGGCCCGTCGTCGACTTTCCATCGCTCAAGAGTGGTGCACCATAGTACTGTTCCGTTTCAAATCCATGCACACATTTCTAAAAGTCGTACGGCACTCCTTCGCCATTTCGGACGGATGTTGCGCCTTGCACTGTGGATGTTGCACCCTATAGATATCGATTATTCGGACGGCCATAACTTCTGGCTCGTTTAGAGTTACGGGAGCCATAACCTGTCAAAACGAAGGCCTCGATGAGTTCTACGGCTTTGATAGCTTCCAGCCATCAACGGATAAATTAGTGCCCAAAAAGGACAACCCGAATCTCAATCGGGTCTCCTAAGTTTTTTACCCTTCGTTTTTTCGACACGTGGATTTTTACGGTAAAACAGGATTACAGTGGCCGGCCTTCGATTTACCATCGCTGGAGAGTGGTGCACCATGATACTGTTCCGTTTCAAATCCATGCACGCATTTCTAAAAGTCGTACGACACTGTTTCGCAATTTCGGATGGATGTTGCACCTTGCACCGTGGATGTTGCACCCTGTAGATATCGATTATTCGGACGACCATAACTTCTGGCTCGTTTAGAGTTACGGGAGCCATAACCTGTCAAAACGAAGGCCTCGATGAGTTCTACGACTTTGACAGCTTTCAACCGTCAACGGATAGATTAATGCCCAAAAAGGACAACCCGAATCTCAATTGGGTCTCGTAAGTTTTTTGCCCTTCATTTTTTCGACACGTGGATTTTTACGGTAAAACAGGATTACGGTGGCTGGTCTTCGGTTTACCATCGCTGAAGAGTGGTGCACCATGGTACTGTTCCATTTCAAATCCATGCACGCGTTTCTAAAAATCGTACATCACTGTTTCGCCATTTCGTACGGATGTTGCACCTTACACCGTGGATGTTGCACCCTGTAGATATCGATTATTCAGACGACCATAACTTCTGGCTCGTTTAGAGTTACGGGAGCCATAACCTGTCAAAACGAAGGCCTTGATGAGTTCTACGGCTTTGATGGCTTTTAGCCATCAACGGATAGATAATGCCCAAAAAGGACAACCCGAATCTCAATCGGGTCTCGTAAATTTTTTACCCTTCGTTTTTTCGACAAGTGGATTTTTACGGTAAAACAGGATTACCGTGGCTGGCCTTCGATTTACCATCGTTGGCGAGTGGTGCACCATGGTACTGTTCCGTTTCAAATCCATGCACGCATTTTTAAAAGTCATACGGCACTGTTTCGCCATTTCGGACGGATGTTGCACCTTGCACCGTGGACGTTGCACCCTGTAGATATCGATTATTCGGACGGCCATAACTTCTGGCTCGTTTAGATTTACGGGAGCCATAACCTATCAAAACGAAGGCCTCGGTGAGTTCTACGGCTTTGACAGCTTTCCGCCGTCAACGGATAGATTAATGCACAAAACGGACAACCCGAATCTCAATCGGGTCTCGTAAGTTTTTTACCCTTCGTTTTTCGACACGTGGATTTTTACGGTAAAACGGGATTACCGTGGCCCGTCTTTGACTTACCATCGCTGGAGAGTGGTGCACCATGGTACTGTTCTGTTTCAAATCCATGCATGAATTTCTAAAAGTCGTACGGCACTGTCTCCCCATTTCGGACGGATGTTGCACCTTGCACCGTGGATGTTGCACCCTGCAAATATCGATTATTCAAACGGCCATAACTTCTGGCTCCTTTAGAGTTACGGGAGCCATAACCTGTCAAAATGAAGGCCTCGATGAGTTCTACGGCTTTGACAGCTTTCCGCCATCAACGGATAGATTAATGCCCAAAAAGGACAACCCGAATCTCAATCGGGTCTCTTAAGTTTTTTACACTTCGTTTTTTCGACACGTGGATTTTTACGGTAAAACGGGATTACCGAGGCCCGTCTTCGACTTCCCATCGCTGGAGAGTGGTGCACCATGGTACTGTTCCGTTTCAAATCCATGCACGCATTTCTAAAAGTCCTACGGCACTGTTTCGCCATTTCGGACGGATGTTGCACCTTGCACCGTGGATGTTGCACCCTGTAGATATCGATTATTCGGACGACCATAACTTCTGGCTCGTTTAGAGTTACGGAGCCATAACCTGTCAAAACGAAGGCCTCGATGAGTTCTACGGCTTTGACAGCTTTCATCCGTCAACGGATAGATTCTTTCCCCGAAAAGGACAACCCGAATCTCAATTGGGTCTCTTATGTTTTTTACCCTTCGTTTTTTCGACGCGTGGATTTTTACGGTAAAACGGGACTACGGTGGCTGGTCATCGACTTACCATCGCTGGAGAGTGGTGCACCATGGTACTGTTCCGTTTCAAATCCATGCACGCATTTCTAAAAGTCGTACGGCACTGTTTCGCCATTTCGGACGGATGTTGCACCTTGCACCGTGGATGGTGCACCCTGTAGATATCGATTATTCGGACGACCATAACTTCTGGCTCGTTTACAGTTACGGGAGCCATAACCTGTCAAAACGAAGGCCTCGATGAGTTCTACGGCTTTGACAGCTTTCAGCCGTCAACGGATAGATTAATGCCCAAAAAGGACAACCCGAATCTCAATCGGGTCTCGTAAGTTTTTTTCCCCTTCGTTTTTTCGACACGTGGATTTTTACGGTAAAACGGGATTACCGTGGCCCGTCTTCGACTTCCCATCGCTAGAGAGTGGTGCACCATGGTACTGTTCCGTTTCAAATCCATGCACGCATTTTTAAAAGTCGTACGACACTGTTTTGCCATTTCTAACGGATGTTGCACCATGCACCGTGGATGTTGCACCCTGTAGACATCGATTATTCGGACGACCATAACTTCTGCCTCGTTTAGAGTTACGGGAGCCATAACCAGTCAAAACGAAGGCCTCGATGAGTTATACGGCTTTGACAGCTTTCAGCCGTCAACGGATAGATGAATGCCCAAAAAGGACAACCCGAATCTCAATCGGGTCTCGTATGTTTTTTACCCTTCGTTTTTTCGACACGTGGATTTTTACGGTAAAACGGGATTACCGTGGCCCGTCTTCGACTTCCCATCGCGGGAGAGTGGTGCACCATGGTACTGTTCCGTTTCAAATCCATGCACGCATTTATAAAAGTCATACGGCACTGTTTCTCTATTTCGGACGGATGTTGCACCTTGCACCGTGGATGTTGCACCCTGTAGATATCGATTATTCGGACGACCATAACTTCTGGCTCGTTTAGAGTTACGGAGCCATAACCTGTCAAAACGAAGGCCTCGATGAGTTCTACGGCTTTGACAGCTTTCAGCCGTCAACGGATAGATTTATACCCAAAAAGGACAACCCGAATCTCAATTGGGTCTCGTAAGTTTTTTACCCTTCGTTTTTTCGACGCGTGGATTTTTACGGTAAAACGGGATTACGGTGGCTGGTCATCGACTTACCATCGCTGGAGAGTGGTGCACCGTGGTACTGTTCCGTTTCAAATCCATGCACGCATTTCTAAAAGTCGTACGGCACTGTTTCGCCATTTAGGACGGATGTTGCACCTTGCACCGTGGGTGATGCACCCTGTAGATATCGATTATTCGGACGGCCATAACTTCTGGCTCGTTTAGAGTTACGGGAGCCATAACCTGTCAAAACGAAGGCCTCAATGAGTTCTACGGCTTTGACGGCTTTCAGCCGTCAACGGATATATTAATGCCCAAAAAGGATAACCCGAATCTCAATCGGGTCTCGTAAGTTTTTTACCCTTCGTTTTTTCGACACGTGGATTTTTATGGTAAAACGGGATTACCGTGGCCCGTCTTCGACTTACCATCGCTAGAGAGTGGTGCACCATGGTACTGTTCCGTTTCAAATCCATGCACGCATTTTTAAAAGTCGTACGACACTGTTTTTCCATTTCTAACGGATGTTGCAGCATGCACCGTGGATGTTGCACCCTGTAGATATCGATTATTCGGACGACCATAACTTCTGCCTCGTTTAGAGTTACGGGAGCCATAACCAGTCAAAACGAAGGTCTCGATGAGTTCTACGGCTTTGACTGCTTTCAGCCGTCAACGGATTGATGAATGCCCAAAAAGGACAACACGAATCTCAATCGGGTCTCGTATGTTTTTTACCCTTCGTTTTTTCGACACGTGGATTTTTACGGTAAAACGGGATTACCGTGGCCCGTCTTCGACTTCCCATCGCTGGAGAGTGGTGCACCATGGTACTGTTCCCTTTCAAATCCATGCATGCATTTATAAAAGTCGTACGACACTGTTTCGCTATTTCGGACGGATGTTGCACCTTGCACCGTGGATGTTGCACCCTGTAGATATCGATTATTCGGACGACCATAACTTTTGGCTCGTTTAGAGTTATGGAGCCATAACCTGTCAAAACGAAGGCCTCGATGAGTTCTACGGCTTTGACCGCTTTTAGCCGTCAAGGGATAGTTTTATACCCAAAAAGGACAACCCGAATCTCAATTGGGTCTCGTAAGTTTTTTACCCTTCGTTTTTTCGACGCGTGGATTTTTACGGTAAAACGGGATTACGGTGGCTGGTCATCGACTTACCATCGCTGGAGAGTGGTGCACCATGGTACTGTTCCGTTTCAAATCCATGCACGCATTTCTAAAAGTCGTACGGCACTGTTTCGCCATTTCGGACGGATGTTGCACCTTGCACCGTGGGTGATGCACCCTGTAGATATCGATTATTCGGACGACCATAACTTCTGGCTCGTTTAGAGTTACGGGAGCCATAACCTGTCAAAACGAAGGCCTCGATGAGTTCTACGGCTTTGACGGCTTTCAGCCGTCAACGGATATATTAATGCCCAAAAAGGATAACCCGAATCTCAATCGGGTCTCGTAAGTTTTTTACCCTTCGTTTTTTCGACACGTGGATTTTTATGGTAAAACGGGATTACCGTGGCCCGTCTTCGACTTACCATCGCTAGAGAGTGGTGCACCATGGTACTGTTCCGTTTCAAATCCATGCACGCATTTTTAAAAGTCGTACGACACTGTTTTTCCATTTCTAACGGATGTTGCAGCATGCACCGTGGATGTTGCACCCTGTAGATATCGATTATTCGGACGACCATAACTTCTGCCTCGTTTAGAGTTACGGGAGCCATAACCAGTCAAAACGAAGGTCTCGATGAGTTCTACGGCTTTGACTGCTTTCAGCCGTCAACGGATAGATGAATGCCCAAAAAGGACAACACGAATCTCAATCGGGTCTCGTATGTTTTTTACCCTTCATTTTTTCGACACGTGGATTTTTACGGTAAAACGGGATTACCGTGGCCCGTCTTCGACTTCCCATCGCTGGAGAGTGGTGCACCATGGTACTGTTCCCTTTCAAATCCATGCATGCATTTATAAAAGTCGTACGACACTGTTTCGCTATTTCGGACGGATGTTGCACCTTGCACCGTGGATGTTGCACCCTGTAGATATCGATTATTCGGACGACCATAACTTTTGGCTCGTTTAGAGTTATGGAGCCATAACCTGTCAAAACGAAGGCCTCGATGAGTTCTACGGCTTTGACCGCTTTTAGCCGTCAAGGGATAGTTTTATACCCAAAAAGGACAACCCGAATCTCAATTGGGTCTCGTAAGTTTTTTACCCTTCGTTTTTTCGACGCGTGGATTTTTACGGTAAAACGGGATTACGGTGGCTGGTCATCGACTTACCATCGCTGGAGAGTGGTGCACCATGGTACTGTTCCGTTTCAAATCCATGCACGAATTTCTAAAAGTCGTACGGCACTGTTTCGCCATTTCGGACGGATGTTGCACCTTGCACCGTGGGTGATGCACCCTGTAGATATCGATTATTCGGACGACCATAACTTCTGGCTCGTTTAGAGTTACGGGAGCCATAACCTGTCAAAACGAAGGCCTCGATGAGTTCTACGGCTTTGACAGCTTTCAGCCGTCAACGGATAGATAAATGCCCAAAAAGGACAACCGGAATCTCAATCGGGTCTCGTAAGTTTTTTACCCTTCGTTTTTTCGACACGTGGATTTTTACGGTAAAACGGGATTACGGTAGCCCGTCTTCGACTTACCATCGCTGGAGAGTGGTGCACCATGGTACTATTCCGTTTTAAATCTATGCACACATTTCTAAAAGTCGTACGGCACTGTTTCGCCATTTCAGACGGATGTTGCACCTTGCACCGTGGATGTTACACCCTGTAGATATCGATTATTCGGACGGCCATAATTTCTGGCTCGTAAGTTTTTTACCCATCGTTTTTTCGACACGTGGATTTTTACGGTAAAACGGGATTACCGTGACCCGTCTTCGACTTCCCATCGCTGGAGAGTGGTGCACCATGGTACTTTTCTGTTTCAAATCCATGCACACATTTCTAAAAGTCGTACGGCACTGTTTCGCCATTTCGGACGGATGTTGCACCTTGCGCCGTGCATGTTGCACCCTGTAGATATCGATTATTCGGACGGCCATAACTTCTGGCTCGTTTAGAGTTACGTGAGCCATAGCCTGTAAAAACGAAGGCCTCGATGAGTTCTATGGCTTTGACTGCTTTCAGCCGTCAATGGATAAATTAATGCCCAAGAAGGGCAACTCGAATCTCAATCGGATCTCGCAAGTTTTTTACCCATCGTTTTTTCGCCACGTGGATTTTTACGGTAAAACGGGATTACCGTGGCCCATCTTCGACTTCCCATCGCTGGAGAGTGGTGCAACATGGTAGTGTTCCGTTTCAAATCCATGCACGCATTTCTAAAAGTCGTACGGTACTGTTTCGCCATTTCGGACGGTTGTTGCACCTTGCACCGTGGATGTTGCACCCTGTAGATATTGATTATTCGGACGGCCATAACTTCTGGCTCGTTTAGAGTTACGGGGCCATAACCTGTCAAAACGAAGGCCTCGATGAGTTCTACGGCTTTGACAGCTTTCAACCGTCAACGAATAGATTAATGCCCAAAAAGGACAACCCGAATCTCAATCGGGTCTCGTAAGTTTTTTACCCTTCGTTTT
This sequence comes from Allium cepa, assembly GCA_030765085.1. Classification (NCBI taxonomy): domain Eukaryota; kingdom Viridiplantae; phylum Streptophyta; class Magnoliopsida; order Asparagales; family Amaryllidaceae; genus Allium; species Allium cepa. The sequence continues at coordinate 51,076,357 of JASFAV010000020.1, forward strand.
TTCGACACGTGGATTTTTACGGTAAAACGGGATTACGGTGGCTGGTCTTCGACTTACCATCGCTGGAGAGTGGTGCACCATGGTACTGTCCCGTTTCAAATCCATGCACGCATTTCTAAAAGTCGTACGACACTGTTTCGCCATTTCTAACGGATGTTGCACCATGCACCGTGGATGTTGTACCCTGTAGATATCGATTATTCGGACGACCATAACTTCTGCCTCGTTTAGAGTTACGGGAGCCATAACCTGTCAAAACGAAGGCCTCGATGAGTTCTACGGCTTTGACAGCTTTCAGCCGTCAACGGATAGATTAATGCCCAAAAAGGACAACCAGAATCTCAATCTGGTCTAGTAAGTTTTTTACCCTTCGTTTTTTCGACACGGGGATTTTTACGGTAAAACGGGATTACCGTGGCCCGTCTCCGACTTCCCATCGCTGGAGAGTGGTGCACCATGGTACTGTTCCGTTTTAAATCCATGCACACAATTCTAAAAGTCGTACGGCACTGTTTCGCCATTTCGGACGGATGTTGCACATTGCACCGTGGATGTTACACCCTGTAGATATCGATTATTCGGACGGCCATAACTTCTGCCTCGTTTAGAGTTATGGGAGCCATAACCTGTCAAAACGAAGACCTCGATGAGTTCTATGGCTTTGACAGCTTTCAGTCGTCAACGGATAGATTAATGCCCAAAAAGGACAACCCGAATCTCAATCTGGTCTCGTAAGTTTTTTGCCCATCGTTTTTTCGACACGTGGATTTTTACGGTAAAACGGGATTACCGTGGCCCGTCTTCGACATACCATCGCTGGAGAGTGGTGTACCATGGTACTATTCCATTTCAAATCCATGCACACATTTCTAAAAGTCGTACGGCACTGTTTCGCCATTTCGGACGGATGTTGCACCTTGCACCGTGCATGTTGCACCCTGCAGATATCGATTATTCGGACGGCCATAACTTCTGGCTCGTTTAGAGTTACGGGAGCCATAACCTGTCAAAACGAAGGCCTCGATGAGTTCTACAGCTTTGATAGCTTTCAGCCGTCAGAGGATAAATTAATGCCCAAAAAGGACAACCCGAATCTCAATCGGGTCTCGTAAGTTTTTTACCCTTCGTTTTTTCGACACGTGGATTTTTACGGTAAAACGGGATAACCGTGGCCCGTCTTCGACTTCCCATCGCTGGAGAGTGGTGCACCATGGTAGTGTTCCATTTCAAATCCATGCAAGCAGTTCTAAAAGTCGTACGGTACTGTTTCGCCATTTCGGACGGTTGTTGCACCTTGCACCGTGGATGTTGCACCCTGTAGATATCGATTATTCGGACGGCCATAACTTCTGGCTCGTTTAGAGTTACGGGAGCCATAACCTGTCAAAACGAAGGCCTCGACGAGTTCTACGGCTTTGACGGCTTTCAGCCATCAACGGATAGATTAATGCCCAAAAAGGACAACCCGAATCTCAATCGGGTCTCGTAAGTTTTTTACCCTTCGTTTTTTCGACACGTGGATTTTTACGGTAAAACGGGATTACGGTGGCTGGTCTTCGACTTACCATCGCTGGAGAGTGGTGCACCATGGTACTGTTCCATTTCAAATCCATGCACGTATTTCTAAAAGTCGTACGACACTGTTTCGCCATTTCGAACGGATGTTGCACCTTCCACCGTGGATGTTGCACCCTGTAGATATCGATTATTCGGAAGACCAGAACTTCTGCCTCGTTTAGAGTTACAGGAGCCATAACCTGTCAAAACGAAGGCCTCGATGAGTTCTACAGCTTTGACAGCTTTCAGCCATCAACGGATAGATTAATGTCCAAAAAGGACAACCGGAATCTCAATCGGGTCTCGTAAGTTTTTTACCCTTCGTTTCTTCGACACGTGGATTTTTACGGTAAAACGGGATTACCGTGGCCCGTCTTCGACTTCCCATCGCTGGAGACTGGTGCACCATGGTACTGTTCCGTTTCAAATCCATGCACACATTTCTAAAAGTCGTACGACACTGTTTCGCCATTTCGGACGGATGTTGCACCTTGCACCGTGGATGTTACACCCTGTAGATATCGATTATTCGGACGGCCATAACTTCTGGCTCGTTTAGAGTTACGGGAGCCATAACCTGTCAAAACGAAGGCCTCGATGTGTTCTACGGTTTGATAGCTTTCAGCCATCAACGGATAGATTAATGCCCAAAAAGGACAACCGGAATCTCAATCGGGTCTCGTAATTTTTTTACCCTTCGTTTTTTCGACACGTGGATTTTTACGGTAAAACGGGATTACCGTGGCCCGTCTTCGACTTCCTATCGCTGGAGAGTGGTGCACCATGGTACTGTTCCGTTTCAAATCCATGCACACATTTCTAAAAGTCTCACGGCACTGTTTCGCCATTTCGGACGGATGTTGCACCTTGCACCGTGGATGCTGCACCCTATAGATATCGATTATTCGGACGACCATAACTTACGACTCGTTTAGAGTTACAGGAGGCATAACCTGTCAAAACGAAGGCCTCGTTGATTTCTATGGCTTTGATAGTTTTCAGCCGTCAACGGATAGATTAATGCCTAAAAAGGACAACCCGAATCTCAATCGGGTCTCGTATGTTTTTTGCCCTTCGTTTTTTCGACACGTGAATTTTTAAGGCAAAACAGGATTACGGTGGCTGGTCTTCGATTTACCATCGCTGGAGAGTGGTGCACCATGGTACTGTTCCGTTTCAAATCCATGCACGCATTTCTAAAAGTCGTACAGCACTGTTTCGCCATTTCGGACGGATGTTGCACCTTGCACCGTGGATGTTGCACCCTGTAGATATCGATTATTCGGACGAACATAACTTCTGGCTCGTTTAGAGTTACGGGAGCCATAACCTGTCAAAACGAAGGCCTCGATGAGTTCTACGGCTTTGACGGCTTTCAGTCATCAACGGATAGACTAATGCCCAAAAAGGACAACCCGAATCTCAATCGGGTCTCGTAAGTTTTTTACCCTTCGTTTTTTCGACACGTTGATTTTTACGGTAAAACGGGATTACCGTGGCCCGTCTTCGACTTCCCATCCCTAGAGAGTGGTGCAGCACGGTAGTGTTCCATTTCAAATCCATGCACGCATTTCTAAAAGTCGTACGTCATTGTTTCGCCATTTTGGACGGATGTTGCAGCTTGCACCGTGGATGTTGCATACTGTAGATATCGATTATTCGGAAGGCCATAACTTCTGGCTCGTTTAGAGTTACGGGAGCCATAACCTGTCAAAACGAAGGCCTCGGTGAGTTCTATGCCTTTGAAAGCTTTCAGCCGTCAACGGATAGATTAATGCCCAAAAAGGACAACTCGAATCTCAATCGGGTCTCGTAAGTTTTTTACCCTTCGTTTTTTCGGCACGTGGATTTTTATGGTAAAACAGGATTACCTTGGCTCGTCTTCGACTTCCCGTCGCTGGAGAGTGGTTCACCATGGTACTGTTCTGTTTCAAATACATGCACGCATTTCTAAAAGTCGTACGGCACTGTTTCGCCATTTCGGACGGATGTTGCACCTTGCACCGTGGATGTTGCACCCTGTAGATATCGATTATTCGGACGGCCATAACTTATGGCTCGTTTAGAGTTACGGGAGCCATAACCTGTCAAAACGAAGGCCTCGATGAGTTCTATGGCTTTGACAGCTTTCAGCCGTCAACGGATAGATTAATTCCCAAAAAGGACAACCCGAATCTCAATCGGGTCTCGTACGTTTTTTACCCTTTGTTTTTTCGACACGTGGATTTTTACGGTAAAACGGGATTACCATGGCCCGTCTTCGACATACCATCGCTGGAGAGTGGTGTACTATGGTACTGTTCCATTTCAATTCCATGCGCACATTTCCAACAGTCGTACGACCCTGTTTCGCCATTTCGGACGGATGTTGCACCTTGCACTGTGGATGTTGCACCCTGTAGATATCGATTTTTCGGACGGCCATAACTTCTGGCTCGTTTAGAGTTACGCGAGCCATTACCTGTCAAACTAAAGGCCTCGATGAGTTGTACGGCTCTAACAGCTTTCAGCCATCAACGGATAAATTAATGCCCAAAAAGGACAACCCGAATCTCAATCGGGTCTCGTAAGTTTTTTACCCTTCGTTTTTTCGACACGTGGATTTTTACGGTAAAACGGGATTACCGTGGCCTGTCTTCGACTTTCCATCGCTGGAGAGTGGTGCACCATGGTAGTGTTCCGTTTCAAATCCATGAACGAATTTCTAAAAGTCTTACGGTACTGTTTCGCCATTTCGGACGGTTGTTGCACCTTGCACCGTGGATGTTGCACCCTGTAGATATCGATTATTCGGACGGCCATAACTTCTGGCTCGTTTAGAGTTACGGGAGCCATAACCTGTCAAAACGAAGGCCTCGATGAGTTCTACGGCTTTGACAGCTTTCAGCCGTCAACGGATAGATTAATGACCAAAAAGGACAACCGGAATCTCAATCGGGTCTCGCAAGTTTTTTACCCTTCGTTTTTTCGACACGTGGATTTTTACGGTAAAACGGGATTACCGTGGCCCGTCTTCGACTTCCCATCGCTGGAGAGTGGTGCACCATGGTACTGTTCCGTTTCAAATCCATGCACACATTTCTAAAAGTCGTACGGCACTGTTTCGCCATTTCGGACGGATGTTGCACCTTGCACCGTGGATGTTACACCCTATAGATATCGACTATTCGGACGACTATAACTTCTGGCTCGTTTAGAGTTACGGGAGCCATAACCTGTCAAAACGAAGGCCTCGATGAGTTCTATGGCTTTGACAGCTTTCAGCCGTCAACGGATAGATTAATGCCCAAAAAGAACAACCCGAATCTCAATCGGGTCTCGTAAGTTTTTTACCCATCGTTTTTTCGAAACGTGGATTTTTACGGTAAAACGGGATTACCGTGGCCCGTCTTCGACATATCATCGCTGGAGAGTGGTGTACCATGGTACTGTTCCATTTCAAATCCATGCACACATTTCTAAAAGTCGTACGGCACTGTTTAGCCATTTCGGACGGATGTTGCACCTTGCACCGTGCATGTTGCACCCTGTAGATGTCGATTATTCGGACGGCCATAACTTCTGGCACGTTTAGAGCTACGGGAGCCATAACCTGTCAAAACGAATGCCTCGATGAGTTCTACGGCTTTGACAGCTTTCATCCGTCAATGGATAAATTAATGCCCAAAAAGGACAACCCGAATCGCAATCGGGTCTCGTAAGTTTTTTACCCTTCGTTTTTTCGACACGTGGATTTTTACGGTAAAACGGGATTACCGTGGCCCGTCTTCGACTTCCCATCACTAGAGAGTGGTGAACCATGGTAGTGTTCCGTTTCAAATCCATGCATGCATTTCTAAAAGTCGTATGGTACTGTTTCGCCGTTTCAGATGGTTGTTGCACCTTGCACCGTGGATGTTGCACCCTGTAGATATCGATTATTCGGACGGCCATAACTTCTGACTCGTTTAGAGTTACGGGAGCCATAATCTGTCAAAACGAAGGCCTCGATGAGTTCTACGGCTTTGACAGCTTTTAGCCATCAACGGATAGATTAATGCCCAAAAAGGACAACCCGAATCTCAATCGGGTCTCGTAAGTTTTTTACCCTTCGTTTTTTCGACACGTGGATTTTTACGGTAAAACGGGATTACGGTGGCTGGTCTTCGACTTACCATCGCTGGAGAGTGGTGCACCATGGTACAGTTCCGTTTCAAATCCATGCACGCATTTCTAAAAGTCGTACGGCACTGTTTCGCCATTTCGGACGGATGTTGCACCTTGCACCGTGGATGTTTCACCCTGTATATATCGATTATTCGGACGACCATAACTTCTGGCTCGTTTAGAGTTACGGGAGCCATAACCTGTCAAAACGAAGGCCTCGATGAGTTCTACGGCTTTGACAGCTTTCAGCCGTCAACGGATAGATTAATGCCCAAAAAGGACAAAACCGAATCTCAATCGGGTCTCGTAAGTTTTTTACCCTTCGTTTTTCCGGCACGTGGATTTTTACGGTAAAACAGGATTACCGTGGCCCATCTTCGACTTTCCATCGCTGGAGAGTGGTGAACCATGGTACTGTTCTATTTTAAATCCATGCACGCATTTCTAAAAGTCGTACGGCACTGTTTCGCCATTTCGGACGGATGTTGCACCTTGCACCGCGGATGTTGCACCCTGTAGATATCGATTATTCGGACGGCCATAACTTCTGGCTCGTTTAGAGTTACGGGAGCCATAACCTGTCTAAACGAAGGCCTCGATGAGTTCTACGGCTTTGACAGCTTTCAGCCGTCAACGGATAAATTAATGCCCAAAAAGGACAACCCGAATCTCAATCGGGTCTCGTAAGTTTTTTACCCTTCGTTTTTTCGACACGTGGATTTTTACGGTAAAACGGGATTACCGTGGCCCGTCTTCGACTTCCCATCGTTGGAGAGTGTTGCACCATGGTAGTGTTCCGTTTCAAATCCATGCACGCATTTCTAAAAGTCGTACGGTATTGTTTCGCCATTTCGAACGGATGTTGCAACTTGCACCGTGGATGTTGCACCCTGTAGATATCGATTATTCGGACGGCCATAACTTCTGGCTCGTTTAGAGTTACGGGAACCATAACCTGTCAAAACGAAGGCCTCGATGAGTTCTACGGCTTTGACAGCTTTCAGCCGTCAACGGATAGATTAATGCCCAAAAAGGACAACCGGAATCTCAATCGGGTCTCGTAAGTTTTTTACCCTTCGTTTTTCGACACGTAGATTTTTACGGTAAAACGGGATTACCTTGGCACGTCTTCGACTTCCCATCGCTGGAGAGTGGTGCACCACGGTACTGTTCCGTTTCAAATCCATGCACACATTTTTAAAAGTCATACGGCACTGTTTCGCCATTTCGGACGGATGTTGCACCTTGCACCGTGGATGTTATACCCTGTAGATATCGATTATTCGGACGGCCATAACTTTTGGCTCATTTAGAGTTACGGGAGCCATAACGTGTCAAAACGAAGGCCTCGATGAGTTCTATGGCTTTGACAGCTTTCAGCCGTCAACGGATAGATTAATGCCCAAAAAGGACAAGCCGAATCTCAATCGGGTCTCGTAAGTTTTTTACCCATCATTTTTTCGACGCGTGGATTTTTACGGTAAAACGGGATTACCGTGGCCCGTCTTCGACATACCATCGCTGGAGAGTGGTGTACCATGGTACTGTTCCATTTCAAATCCATGCGCACATTTCTAAAAGTCGTACGGCACTGTTTCGCCATTTCGGACGGATGTTGCACCTTGCACCGTGCATGTTGCACCCTGTAGATATCGATTATTCGGACGGCCCTAACTTCTGGATCGTTTAGAGTTACGGGAGCCATAACCTGTCAAAACGAAGGCCTCGATGAGTTCTATGGCTTTGCCGCTTTCAGCCGTCAACGGATAAATTAATGCCCAAAAAGGGTAACCCGAACCTCAATCGGGTCTCGTAAGTTTTTTACCCTTCGTTTTTTCGACACGTGGATTTTTACGGTAAAACGGGATTACCGTGGCCCGTCTTCGACTTCCCATCGCTGGAGAGTGGTGCACCATGGTATTGTTCCGTTTCAAATCTATGCACACATTTCTGAAAGTCGTACGGCACTGTTTCGCCATTTCAGACGGATGTTGCACCTTGCACCGTGGATGTTACACCCTGTAGATATCGATTATTCGGACGGCCATAACTTCTAGCTCGTTTAGTGTTACGGGAGCCATAACCTGTCAAAACGAAGGCCTCGATGAGTTCTATGGCTTTGACAGCTTTCAGCCGTCAACGGATAGATTAATGCCCAAAAAGGACAACCCGAATCTCAATCGGGTCTCGTAAGTTTTTTACCCCTCGTTTTTTCGACACGTGGATTTTTACGGTAAAACGGGATTACCGTGGCCCGTCTTCGACATACCATCGCTGCAGAGTAGTGTACCATGGTACTGTTCCATTTCAAATCCATGCACACATTTCTAAAAGTCGTACGGCACTGTTTCGCCATTTCGGACGGATGTTGCACCTTGCACCGTGGATGTTGCACCCTGTAGATATCGATTATTCGGACAACCATAACTTCTGGCTCGTTTAGAGTTACGGGAGCCATAACCTGTCAAAACGAAGGCCTCGATGAGTTCCACGGCTTTGACGGCTTTCAGCCATCAACGGATAGATTAATGCCCAAAAAGGACAACCCGAATCTCAATCGGGTTTCGTAAGTTTTTTACCCTTCGTTTTTTCGGCACGTGGATTTTTACGGTAAAACAAGATTACCGTGGCTGGCCTTCGATTTACCATCGCTGGAGAGTGGTGCACCATGGTACTGTTCCGTTTCAAATCCATGCACGCATTTCTAAAAGTCGTACGGCACTGTTTTGCCATTTCGGACGGATGTTGCACCTTGCACCGTGGATGTTGCACCCTGTAGATATCGATTATTCGGACGGCCATAACATCTGGTTCGTTTAGAGTTACGGGAGCCATAGCCTGTCAAAACGAAGGCCTCGATGAATTCTATGGCTTCGACAGCTTTCAGCCATCAATGGATATATTAATGCCCAAAAAGGACAACCCGAATCTCAATCGGGTCTCGCAAGTTTTTTACCCTTCGTTTTTTCGACACGTGGATTTTTACGGTAAAACGGGATTATCGTGGCCCGTCTTCGACTTCCCATCACTGGAGTGTGGTGCACCATGGTAGTGTTCCGTTTCAAATCCATGCACGCATTTCTAAAAGTCGTACGACACTGTTTTGCCATTTCGGACGGATGTTGCACCTTGCACTGTGGATGTTGCACACTGTAGATATCGATTATTCGGAAGGCCATAACTTCTGGCTCGTTTAGAGTTACGGGAGCCATAACCTGTCAAAACGAAGGCCTCGGTGAGTTATACGGCTTTGACAGCTTTCAGCCGTCAACGGATAGAATAATGCACAAATAGGATAACCCGAATCTCAATCGGGTCTCGTAAGTTTTTTACCCTTCATTTTTTCGACACGTGGATTTTTACGGTAAAACGGGATTACCGTGGCCCGTCTTCGACTTCCCATCGCTGGAGAGTTGTGCACCATGGTACTGTTCCTTTCAAATCCATGCACGCATTTCTAAAAGTCATGCGGCACTGTTTCCCCATTTCGCAAGGATGTTGCACCTTGCACCGTCGATGTTGCACCCTGTAGATATCGATTATTCAAACGGCCATAAATTCTGGCTCATTTAGAGTTACGGGCGCCATAACCTGTCAAAACGAAGGCCTCGATGAGTTCTACGGCTTTGAGAGCTTTCAGCCGTCAACGGATAGATTAATGCCAAAAAAGGACAACCCGAATCTCAATCGGGTCTCGTAAGTTTTTTACCCTTCGTTTTTTCGACACGTGGATTTTTACGGTAAAACAGGATTACCGTGGCCCGTCTTCGACTTCCCATCGCTGGAGAGTGGTGCACCATGATACTGTTCCTTTTCAAATCCATGCACGCATTTCTAAAAGTCGTACGGCACTGTTTCGCCATTTCGGACGGATGTTGCACCTTACACCGTGGATGTCGCACCCTGTAGATATCGATTATTCGGACGGCCATAATTTCTGACTCGTTTAGAGTTACGGGATCCATAACCTGTCAAAACGAAGGCCTCGATGAGTTCTACGGCTTTGACAGCTTTCAGCCGTCAACGGATAGATTAATGCCCAAAAAGGACAACCCGAATCTCAATCGGGTCTCGTAAGTTTTTTACCCTTCTTGGTACTGTTCCGTTTCAAATCCATGCACGCATTTGTAAAAGTCGTACGACACTATTTCGCCATTTCGGACGGATGTTGCACCTTGCACTGTGGATGTTGCATCCTGTAGATATCGATTATTCAGATGACCATAACTTCTGGCTCGTTTAGAGTTACGGGAGCCATAACCCGTCAAAACGAAGGCCTTGATGAGTTCTACGGCTTTGACAGCTTTCAGCCGTCAACGGATAGATTAATGCCCAAAAAGGACAACCCGAATCTCAATCGGGTCTCGTAAGTTTTTTACCCTTCGTTTTTTCAACGCGTGGATTTTTACGTTAAAACGGGTTTACGGTGGCTGGTCTTCGACTTTCCGTCGCTGGAGAGTGGTGCACCATGGTACTGTTCCGTTTCAAATCCTTGCACGCATTTCTAAAAGTCGTAAGGCACTGTTTCGCCATTTCGGACGGATGTTGCACCTTGCACCGTGGATGTTGCACCCTGTAGACATCGATTATTCGGACGACCATAACTTCTGGCTCGTTTAGAGTTACGGGAGCCATAACCTGTCAAAACGAAGGCCTCAATGAGTTCAACGGCTTTGACGGCTTTCAGCCGTCAATGGATAGATTAATGCCCAAAAAGGACAACCCGAATCTCAATCGGGTCTCGTAAGTTTTTTACCCTTCGTTTTTTCGACACGTGGATTTTTATGGTAAAACGGGATTACCGTGGCCCGTCTTCGACTTCCCATCGCTGGAGAGTGGTGCACCATGGCACTGTTCCGTTTCAAATCCATGCACTCATTTCTAAAAGTCGTACGGCACTGTTTCGCCATTTCGGACGGATGTTGCGCCTTGCACCGTGGATGTTGCACCCTGTAGATATCGATTATTCGGACGGCCATAACTTCTGGCTCGTTTAGAGTTATGGGAGCCATAACCTATCAAAACGAAAGCCTCGATGAGTTCTACGGCTATGACAGCTTTCAGCCATCAACGGATAAATTAATGCCCAAAAAGGACAACCCGAATCTTAATCGCGTCTCGTCAGTTTTTTACCCTTCGTTTTTTCGACACGTGGATTTTTACGGTAAAACATGATTACTGTGGCCAGCCTTCGATTTACCATCGCTGTAGAGTGGTGCACCATGGTACTATTCCGTTTCAAATCCATGCACGCATTTCTAAAAGTCGTACGGCACTGTTTCGCCATTTCGGACGGATGTTGCACCTTGCACCGTGGATGTTGCGCCCTGTAGATATCGATTATTCGGACGACCATAACTTCTGGCTCGTTTAGAGTTACGGGAGCCATAACCTGTCAAAACGAAGGCCTCGATGAGTTCTACGGCTTTGACCGCTTTCAGCCGTCAACGGACAGATTAATGCCCAAAAAGGACAACCCGAATTTCAATCGGGTCTCGTAAGTTTTTTGCCCTTCGTTTTTTCGACACGTGGATTTTTATGGTAAAAGAGGTTACGGTGGCTGGTCTACGATTTACCATCGCTGGAGAGTGATGCACCATGGTACTGTTCCGTTTCAAATCCATGCACGCAATTCTAAAAGTCGTACAACACTGTTTCGCCATTTCGGACGGATATTGCACCTTGCACCATGGATGTTGCACCCTGTAGATATCGATTATTCGGACGACCATAACTTCTGGCTCGTTTAGAGTTACGGGAGCCATAACCTGTCAAAACGAAGGCCTCGATGAGTCCTACGGCTTTGATGGCTTTCAGCCATCAACGGATAAATTAATGCCCAAAAAGGACAACCTGAATCTCAATCGGGTCTCGTAAGTTTTTTTACCCTTCGTTTTTTCGACACGCGGATTTTTACGGTAAAACAGTAATACCGTGGCTGGCCTTCGATTTACCATCCCTGGAGAGTGGTGTACCACGGTACTGTTCCGTTTCAAATCCATGAACGCATTTCTAAAAGTCGTACGACACTATTTCGCCATTTCGGACGGATGTTGCACCTTGCACCGTGGATGTTGCGCCCTGTAGATATCGATTATTCGGACGGCCATAACTTCTGACTCGTTTAGAGTTACGGGAGCCATAACCTGTCAAAACAAAGGTCTCGATGAGTTCTACGGCTTTTACAGCTTTCAGCCATCAATGGATATATTAATTGCCAAAAAGGACAACCTGAATCTCAATCCGGTCTCGTAAGTTTTTTACCCTTCGTTTTTTCGACACGTGGATTTTTACGGCAAAACGGGATTACCGTGGCCCGTCTTCGACTTCCCATCGCTGGAGAGTGGTGCACCGTGGTAGTGTTCTGTTTCAAATCCATGCACGCATTCCTAAAAGACGTACGACACTGTTTCGCCATTTCGGACGGATGTTGCACCTTGCACCGTGGATGTTGCACCCTGTAGATATCGATTTTTCGGACGGCCATAACTTCTGGCTCGTTTAGAGTTTCGGGAGCCATAACCTGTCAAAACGAAGGCCTCGGTGAGTTCTACGGCTTTGACAGCTTTCAGCCGTCAACGGATAGATTAATGCACAAAAAGGACAACCCGAATCTCTATCGGGCCTCGTAAGTTTTTTACCCTTCGTTTTTTCGACACGTGGATTTTTACGGTAAAACGGGATTACCGTGGCCCGTCTTCGACTTCCCATCGCTGGAGAGTGGTGCACCATGGTACTGTTCCGTTTCAAATCCATGCACGCATTTCTAAAAGTCGTACGGCAATGTTTCCCCATTTCGGACGGATGTTGCACCATGCACCGTGGATGTTGCACCCTGTAGATATCGATTATTCGGACGGCCATAACTTCTGGCTCGTTTAGAGTTACGGGAGCCATAACCTATCAAAAAGAAGGCCTCGATGAGCTCTACGGCTTTGATAGCTTTCAGCCATCAACGGATATATTAATGCCCAAAAAGGACAACCCGAATCTCAATCCGGTCTCGTAAGTTTTTTACCCTTCGTTTTTTCGACACGTGGATTTTTACGGTAAAACGGGATTACCGTGGCCCGTCTTCGACTTTCCATCGCTGGAGAGTGGTGCACCATGGTACTGTTCCGTTTCAAATCCATGCACGCATTTCTAAAAGTCGTACGGCAATGTTTCCCTATTTCGGACGGATGTTGCACCTTGCACCGTGGATGTTGCACCCTGTAGATATCGATTATTCAAACGGCCATAACTTCTGGCTCGTTTAGATTTACGGGAGCCATAACCTGTCAAAACGAAGGCCTCGATGAGTTCTACGGCTTCGACAGCTTTCATCCATCACCGGATAGATTAATGCCGAAAAAGGACAACCCGAATCTCAATCGGGTCTCGTAAGTTTTTTACCCTTCGTTTTTTCGGCACGTGGATTTTTACGGTAAAACAGGATTACCGTGGCCCGTAATCGACTTCCCATCACTGGAGAGTGGTACACCATGGTACTGTTCGATTTCAAATCCATGCACGCATTTCTAAAAGTCGTACGAAACTGTTTCACCATTTCGGACGGATGTTGCACCTTGCACCATGGATGTTGCACCCTGTAGATATCGATTATTCGGACGGCCATAACTTCTGGCTCGTTTAGAGTTACGTGAGCCATAACCTGTCAAAACGAAGGCCTCGATGAGTTCCACGGCTTTGACAGCTTTCAACCGTCAACGGATATATTAATGCCCGAAAAGGACAACCCGAATCTCAATCGGGTCTCGTAAGTTTTTTACCCTTCGTTTTTTCGACACGTGGATTTTTACGGTAAAACGGGATTACCGTGGCCCATCTTCGACTTACCATCGCTGGAGAGTGGTGTACCATGGTACTATTCCGTTTCAAATTCATGCACACATTTTTAAAAGTCGTACGGCACTGTTTCGCCATTTCGGACGGATGTTGCACCTTGCACCGTGGACGTTGCACCCGGTACATATCGATTATTCAGACGTCCATAACTTCTGGCTCGTTTAGAGTTACGGGAGCCATAACCTGTCAAAACGAAGGCCTCGACGAGTTCTACGGCTTTGATGGCTTTCAACCGTCAACGGATAGATTAATGCCCAAAAAGGACAACCCGAATTTCAATCGGGTCTCGCAAGTTTTTTACCCTTCGTTTTTTCGACACGTGGATTTTTACGGTAAAACGGGATTACCGTGGCCCGTCTTCGACTTACCATCGCTGGAGAGTGGTGTACCATGGTACTATTCCGTTTTAAATCCATGCACACATTTCTAAAAGTCCTACGGCACTGTTTCGCCATTTCGGACGGATGTTGCACCTTGCACCGTGGATGTTGCACCCTGTACATATCGATTATTCGGAAGGCCATAACTTCTGCCTCGTTTAGAGTTACGGGAGCCATAACCTGTCAAAACAAATGCCTCGATGAGTTCTACGGCTTTAACAGCTTTCAGCCGTCAACGGATAAACTAATACCCAAAAAGGACAACCCGAATCTCAATCGGGCCTCGTAAGTTTTTTACCCTTCATTTTTTCGACATGTGGATTTTTACGGTTAAACGAGATTACCGTGGCCCGTCTTCGACTTCCCATCGCTGGAGAGTGGTGCACCATGGTACTGTTCCGTTTCAAATCCATGCACTCATTTCTAAAAGTCGTACGGCACTGTTTCGCCATTTCAGACGGATGTTGCGCCTTGCACCATGGATGTTGCACCCTGTAGATATCGATTATTCGGACGGCCATAACTTCTGGCTCGTTTAGAGTTACGGGAGCCATAACCTGTCAAAACGAAAGCCTCGATGAGTTCTACAGCTATGACAGCTTTCAGCCATCAACGGATAGATTAATGCCCAAAAAGGACAACCCGAATCTAAATCGGGTCTCGTAGGTTTTTACCCTTCGTTTTTTCGACACGTGGATTTTTACGGTAAAAAGGATTACAGTGGTCGGCCTTCGATTTACCATAGCTGGAGATTGGTGCACTATGTTACTATTCCGTTTCAAATCCATGCACGCATTTCTAAAAGTCGAACGGCACTGTTTCGCCATTTCGGACGGATGTTGCACCTTGCACCGTGGATGTTGCGGCCTGTAGATATCGATTATTCGGACGACCATAACTTCTGGCTCGTTTAGAGTTACGGGAGCCATAACCTGTCAAAACGAAGGCATCGATGAGTTCTACGGCTTTGACCGCTCTCAGCCATCAACGGATAGATTAATGCTCAACAAGGACAACCCGAATCTCAATCGGGTCTCGTAAGTTTTTTGCCCTTCGTTTTTTTGACATGTGGATTTTTACGGTAAAACAGGATTACGGTGGCTGGTCTACGATTTACCATCGCTGGAGAGTGGTGCACCATGGTACTGTTCCGTTTCAAATCCATGCACGCATTTCTAAAAGTCGTGCAGCACTGTTTCGCCATTTCGGACGGATGTTGCACCTTGCACCGTGGATGTTGCACCCTGTAGATATCGATTATTCGGACGACCATAACTTCTGGCTCGTTTAGAGTTACGGGAGCCATAACCTGTCAAAACGAAGCCCTCGATGAGTTCTACAGCTTTGACAGCTTTCATCCATCAACGGATAGATTAATGCCCAAAAAGGACAACCCGAATCTCAATCGGGTCTCGTAAGTTTTTTACCCTTCGTTTTTTCGACACGTGGATTTTTACGGTAAAACAGGATTACCGTGGCTGGCCTTCGATTTACCATCCCTGGAGAGTGGTGCACCATGGTACTGTTCCGTTTCAAATCCATGCACGCATTTCTAAAAGTCATACGGCACTGTTTCGCCATTTCGGACGGATATTGCACCTTGCACCGTGGATGTTGCACCCTGTAGATATCGATTATTCGGACGGCCATAACTTCTGGCTCGTTTAGAGTTACGGGAGCCATAACCTGTCAAAACAAATGCCTCGATGAGTTCTACGGCTTTGACAGCTTTCAGCCATCAACGGATATATTAATGCCCAAAAAGGACAACCCGAATACCAATCGGGTCTCGTAAGTTTTTTGCCCTTCGTTTTTTCGACACGTGGATTTTTACGGTAAAACGGGATTACCGTGGCCCGTCTTCGACTTCCCATCGCTGGAGAGTGGTGCACCATGGTACTGTTCCGTTTCAAACCCATGCATGCATTTCTAAAAGTCGTACGGCACTGTTTCCCCAATTCGGACGGATGTTGCACCTTGCACCGTGGATGTTGCACCCTGTAGATATCGGTTATTCAGACGGCCATAACTTCTGGCTCATTTAGAGTTACGGGAACCATAACCTGTCAAAACGAAGGCCTCGATGAGTTCTACGGCTTTGACAGCTTTCAGCAGTCAACAGATAGATTAATGCCCAAAAAGGACAACCCGAATCTCAATCGGGCCTCGTTAGTTTTTTATCCTTCGTTTTTTCGGCACGTGGATTTTTACGGTAAAACAGGATTACCGTGGCCGGTCTTCGACTTCCCATCGCTGGAGAGTGGTGCACCATGGTACTGTTCCGTTTCAAATCCATGCACGCATTTCTAAAAGTCGTACGGCACTGTTTCGCCATTTCGGACGGATGTTGCACCCAGTACATATCGATTATTCGGACGACCATGACTTCTGCCTCGTTTAGAGTTACGGGAGCCATAACCTGTCAAAACGAAGGCCTCGATGAGTTCTATGGCTTTGACAGCTTTCAACCGTCAACGGATAGATTAATGCCCAAAAAGGACAACCCGGATCTCAATCGGGTCTCGTAAATTTTTTACCCTTCGTTTTTTCGACACGTGGATTTTTACGGTGAAACGGGATTACCGTGGCCCGTCTTCGACTTACCATCACTAGAGAGTGGCGTACCGTGGTACTGTTCCGTTTCAAATCCGTGCACACATTTCTAAAAGTCGTACGGCACTGTTTCGCCATTTCGGACGGATGTTGCACCTTGCACCGTGGATGTTGCACCCTGTAGATATCGATTATTCGGACGGCCATAACTTCTGGCTCGTTTAGAGTTACGGGAGCCATAACCTTTCAAAACGAAGGCCTCGATGAGTTCTATAGCTTTGACAGCTTTCAGCCGTCAACGGATAGATTAATGCCCAAAAAGGACAACCCGAATCTCAATCGGGTCTCGTAAGTTTTTTACCCTTTGTTTTTTCGACATGTGGATTTTTACGGTAAAACGGGATTACGGTGGCCCGTCTTCGACTTACCATCGCCGGAGAGTGGTGTACCATGGTACTATTCCGTTTCAAGTCCATGCACACATTTTTAAATGCCGTACGGCACTGTTTCGCCATTTCGGACGAATGTTGCACCTTGCACCATGGATGTCGCACCCTGTACATATCGATTATTCGGACGGCCTTAACTTCTGGCTCGTTTAGAGTTACGGGAGCAATAACCTGTCAAAACGAAGGCCTCGATGAGTTCTACGGCTATGACAGCTTTCAGCCGTCAACGGATAAATTAATGCCCAAAGAGGACAACCCGAATCTCAATCAGGTCTCGTAAGTTTTTTACCCTTCGTCTTTTCGACACGTGGATTTTTATGGTAAAACAGGATTACAGTGGCTGGCGTTCGATTTTCCATCGCTGGAGAGTGGTGCACCATGGTACTCTTCCGTTTCAAATCCATGCACGCATTTCTAAAAGTCGTACGGCACTGCTTCGCCATTTCGGACGGATGTTGCACCTTGCACCGTGGATGTTGCACCCTGTAGATATCGATTATTCGGACGACCATAACTTCTGGCTCGTTTAGGGTTACGGGAGCCATAACCTGTCAAAATGAAGGCTCGATGAGTTCTACGGCTTTGACAGCTTTCAGCCGTCAATGGAGCGATTAATGCCCAAAAAGGACAACCCGATTCTCAATCGGGTCTCGTAAGTTTTTTACCCTTCGTTTTTTCGACACGTGGATTTTTACGGTAAAACAGGATTACGGTGGCTGGTCTTCGATTTACCATCACTGGAGAGTGGTGCACCATGGTACTGTCCCGTTTCAAATCCATGCACACATTTCTAAAAGTCGTACGGCACTGTTTCGCCATTTCGGACGGATGTTGCACCTTGCATCTCGGATGTTGCATCCTGTAGATATCGATTATTCGGACGACCGTAACTTCTGTCTCGTTTTGTGTTATGGGAGCCATAACCTGTCAAAACGAAGGCCTCGATGAGTTCTACGGCTTTGACGGCTTTCAGCCTTCAACGGATAGATTAATTCCCAAAAAGGACAACCCGAATCTCAATCGCGTCTCGTAAGTTTTTTACCCTTCGTTTTTTCGACACGTGGATTTTTACGGTAAAACAGGATTACCGTGGCTGGCCTTCGATTTACCATCGCTGGAGAGTGGTGCACCATGGTACTGTTCCGTTTCAAATCCATGCACGCATTTCTAAAAGTCGTACGGCACTGTTTCGCCATTTCGGACGGATGTTGCACCTTGCACCGTGGATGTTGCACCCTGTAGATATAGATTATTCGGACGGCCAAAACTTTTGGCTCGTTTAGAGTTACGGGAGCCATAACCTGTCAAAAAGAAGGCCTCGATGAGTTCTATGGCTTTGACAGCTTTCAGCCGTCAACGGATAGATTAATGCCTAAAAAGGACAACCCGAATCTCAATCGGGTCTCGTAAGTTTTTTACCCTTTGTTTTTTCGACACGTGGATTTTTACGGTAAAACGGGATTACCGTGGCCCGTCTTCGACTTCCCATCGCTGGAGAGTGGTGCACCATGGTAATGTTCCATTTCTAATCCATGCACGCATTTCTTAAAGTCATACGGCACGGTTTCGCCATTTCGGACGGATGTTGCACCTTGCACCGTGGATGTTGCACCCTGTAGATATCGATTATTCAAACGGCCATAACTTCTGGCTCCTTTAGAGTTACGGGAGCCATAACCTGTCAAAACGAAGGCCTCGATGAGTTCTACGGCTTTGATAGCTTTTAGCTGTCAACGGATAGATTAATGCCCAAAAAGGACAACCCGAATATCAATCGGGTCTCGTAAGTTTTTTACCCTTCGTTTTTCGACACGTGGATTTTTACGGTAAAACAGGATTACCGTGGCAAAGTGGATGTTGCACCTTGCAAAGTGGATGTTGCACGCTGTAGATATCGATT
Organism: Allium cepa; assembly: GCA_030765085.1. NCBI lineage: Eukaryota > Viridiplantae > Streptophyta > Magnoliopsida > Asparagales > Amaryllidaceae > Allium > Allium cepa. The sequence goes on from JASFAV010000020.1 coordinate 51,095,190, forward strand.
ATTCGGAAGGCCATAACTTCTGGCTCGTTTAGAATTACGGGAGCCAGAACCTGCCAAAACGAAGGCCTCGGTGAGTTCTACGGCTTTGACAGCTTTCAGCCATCAACGGATAGATTAATGCATAAAAAGGACAACCCGAATCTCTATCGGGTCTCGTAAGTTTTTTACTCTTCGTTTTTTCGACACGTGGATTTTTACGGTAAAACGGGATTACCGTGGCCCGACTTAGACTTCCCATCGCTGCAGAGTGGTGCACCATTGTACTTTTCTGTTTCAAACCCATGCATGCATTTCTAAAAGTCGTACGGCACTGTTTCCCCAATTCGGACGGATGTTGCACCTTGCACCGTGGATGTTGCACCCTGTAGATATCGGTTATTCAAACGGCCATAACTTCTGGCTCATTTAGAGTTACGGGAGCCATAACCTGTCAAAACGAAGGCCTCGATGAGTTCTACGGCTTTGACAGCTTTCAGCAGTCAACGGATAGATTAATGCCCAAAAAGGACAACCCGAATCTCAATCGGGTCTCGTTAGTTTTTTATCCTTCGTTTTTTCGGCACGTGGATTTTTACGGTAAAACAGGATTATCGTGGCCTGTCTTCGACTTCCCATCGCTGGAGAGTGGTGCACCATGGTACTGTTCCGTTTCAAATCCATGCACGAATTTCTAAAGGTCATATGGCACAGTTTCGCCATTTCGGACGGATGTTGCACCTTGCACCGTGGATGTTGCACCCTGTAGATATCGATTATTCGGACGACCATAAATTCTGGCTCGTTTAGAGTTACGGGAGCCATAACCTGTCAAAACGAAGGCCTCGATGAGTTCTACGACTTTGACAGCTTTCAACCGTCAACGGATAGATTAATGCCCAAAAAGGACAACCCGAATCTCAATCGGGTCTCGTAAGTTTTTTACCCTTCGTTTTTTCGACACGTGGATTTTTACGGTGAAACGGGATTACCGTGGCCCGTCTTCGACTTACCATCACTAAAGAGTGGCGTACCGTGGTACTGTTCCGTTTCAAATCCATGCACACATTTCTAAAAGTCATACGACACTATTTCCCCATTTCGGACGGATGTTGCACCTTGCACCGTGGATGTTGCACCCTGTAGATATCGATTATTCGGACGGCCATAACTTCTGGCTCGTTTAGAGTTACGGGAGCCATAACCTTTCAAAACGAAGGCCTCGATGAGTTCTATAGCTTTGATAGCTTTCAGTCGTCAACGGATAGATTAATGCCCAAAATGGACAACCCGAATCTCAATCGGGTCTCGTAAGTTTTTTACCCTTCGTTTTTTCGACATGTGGATTTTTACGGTAAAACGGGATTACGGTGGCCCGTCTTCGACTTACCATCGCTGGAGAGTGATGTACCATGGTACTGTTCCGTTTCAAGTCCATGCACACATTTCTAAATGCCTTACGGCACTGTTTCGCCATTTCGGACGAATGTTGCACCTTGCACCGTGGATGTCGCACCCTATACATATCGATTATCCGGACGGGCTTAACTTCTGGCTCGTTTAGAGTTATGAGAGCCATAACCTGTCAAAACGAAGGCCTCGATGAGTTCTACGCTATGACAGATTTCAGCCGTCAACGGATAAATTAATGCCCAAAAAGGACAACCCGTATCTCAATCGGGTCTCGTAAGTTTTTTACCCTTCGTTTTTTCGACACGTGGATTTTTACGGTAAAACGGGTTACCGTGGCCCGTCTTCGACTTTCCATCGCTGGAGAGTGGTGCACCGTGGTACTGTTCCATTTCAAATCCATGCACACATTTCTAAAAGTCGTACGACACTGTTTCGCCATTTCGGACGGATGTTGCACATTGCACCGTGGATGTTGCACCCTGTAGATATCGATTATTCGGACGGCCATAACTTCTGGCTCGTTTAGAGTTACGGGAGCCATAACCAGTCAAAACGAAGGCCTCGATGAGTTCTACGGCTTTGACGGCTTTTAGCCGTCAACGGATAAATTAATGCCCAAAGAGGACAACCCGAATCTCAATCAGGTCTCGTAAGTTTTTTACCCTTCGTCTTTTCGACACGTGGATTTTTATGGTAAAACAGGATTACAGTGGCTGGCCTTCGATTTTCCATCGCTGGAGAGTGGTGCACCATGGTACTCTTCCGTTTCAAATCCATGCACGCATTTCTAAAAGTTGTACGGCACTGCTTCGCAATTTCGGACGGATGTTGCACCTTGCACCGTGGATGTTGCACCCTGTAGATATAGATTATTCGGACGACCATAACTTCTGGCTCGTTTAGGGTTACGGGAGCCATAACCTGTCAAAATGAAGGCTCGATGAGTTCTACGGCTTTGACAGCTTTCAGCCGTCAATGGATCGATTAATGCCCAAAAAGGACAACCCGATTCTCAATCGGGTCTCGTAAGTTTTTTACCCTTCGTTTTTTCGACACGTGGATTTTTACGGTAAAACAGGATTACGGTGGCTGGTCTTCGATTTACCATCGCTGGAGAGTGGTGCACCATGGTACTGTTCCGTTTAAATTCCATGCACACATTTCCAAAAGTCGTACCGCACTGTTTCGCCATTTCGGACGGATGTTGCACCTTGCATCTTGGATGTTGCGCCCTGTAGATATCGATTATTCGGACGACCATAACTTCTGTCTCGTTTAGTGTTATGGGAGCCATAACCTGTCAAAACAAAGGCCTCGATGAGTTCTACGGCTTTGACGGCTTTCAGCCTTCAACGGATAGATTAATTCCCAAAAAGGACAACCCGAATCTCAATCGGGTCTCGTAAGTTTTTTACCCTTCGTTTTTTCGACACGTGGATTTTTACGGTAAAATGGGATTACGGTGGCCCGTCTTCGACTTACCATCGCCGGAGAGTGGTGTACCATGGTACTGTTCCGTTTCAAGTCCATGCACACATTTCTAAATGCCGTACGGCACTGTTTCGCCATTTCGGACGGATGTTGCACCTTGCACCGTGGATGTCGCACCCTGTACATATCGATTATTCGGACGGCCTTAACTTCTGGCTCGTTTAGAGTTACGGGAGCCATAACCTGTCAAAAAGAAGGCCTCGATGAGTTCTACGGCTTTGACAGCTTTCAGCCGTCAACGGATAGATTAATGCCCAAAAAGGAAAACCCGAATCTCAATCGGGTCTCGTAAGTTTTTTACCCTTCGTTTTTTCGACACGTGGATTTTTACGGTAAAACGGGATTACCGTGGCCCGTCTTCGACTTCCCATCGCTGGAGAGTGGTGCACCATGGTACTGTTCCATTTCAAATCCATGCACACATTTCTAAAAGTCGTACGACACTGTTTTGCCATTTCGGACGGATGTTGCACATTGCACCGTGGATGTTGCATCCTGTAGATATCGATTATTCGGACGGCCATAACTTCTGCCTCGTTTAGGGTTACGGCAGCCATAACCTGTCAAAACGAAGGCCTCGATGAGTTCTACGGCTTTGACGGCTTTCAGCCGTCAACGGATAAATTAATGCCCAAAGAGGACAACCCGAATCTCAATCAGGTCTCGTAAGTTTTTTACCCTTCGTCTTTTCGACACGTGGATTTTTATGGTAAAACAGGATTACAGTGGCTGGCGTTCGATTTTCCATCGCTGGAGAGTGGTGCACCATGGTACTCTTCCGTTTCAAATCCATGCACGCATTTCTAAAAGTCGTACGGCACTGCTTCGCCATTTCGGACGGATGTTGCACCTTGCACCGTGGATGTTGCACCCTGTAGATATCGATTATTTGGACGACCATAACTTCTGGCTCGTTTAGCGTTACGGGAGCCATAACCTGTCAAAATGAAGGCTCGATGAGTTCTATGGCTTTGACAGCTTTCAGCCGTCAATGGAGCGATTAATGCCCAAAAAGGACAACCCGATTCTCAATCGGGTCTCATAAGTTTTTTACCCTTCGTTTTTTCGACACGTGGATTTTTACGGTAAAACAGGATTACGGTGGCTGGTCTTCGATTTACCATCACTGGAGAGTGGTGCACCATGGTACTATCCCGTTTCAAATCCATGCACACATTTCTAAAAGTCGTACGGCACTGTTTCGCCATTTCGGACGGATGTTGCACCTTGCATCTTGGATGTTGCATCCTGTAGATATCGATTATTCGGACGACCGTAACTTCTGTCTCGTTTAGTGTTATGGGAGCCATAACCTGTCAAAACGAAGGCCTCGATGAGTTCTACGGCTTTGACGGCTTTCAGCCTTCAACGGATAGATTAATTCCCAAAAAGGACAACCCGAATCTCAATCGGGTCTCGTAAGTTTTTTACCCTTCGTTTTTTCGACACGTGGATTTTTACGGTAAAACAGGATTACCGTGGCTGGCCTTCGATTTACCATCGCTGGAGAGTGGTGCACCATGGTACTGTTCCGTTTCAAATCCATGCATGCATTTCTAAAAGTCGTACGGCACTGTTTCGCCATTTCGGACGGATGTTGCACCTTGCACCGTGGATGTTGCACCCTGTAGATATAGATTATTCGGACGGCCAAAACTTTTGGCTCGTTTAGAGTTACGGGAGCCATAACCTGTCCAAAAGAAGGCCTCGATGAGTTCTACGGCTTTGATAGCTTTCAGCCGTCAACGGATAGATTAATGCCCAAAAAGGACAACCCGAATCTCAATCGGGTCTCGTAAGTTTTTTACCCTTCGTTTTTTCGACACGTGGATTTTTACGGTAAAACGGGATTACCGTGGCCCGTCTTCGACTTCCCATCGCTGGAGAGTGGTGCACCATGGTAATGTTCCGTTTCAAATCCATGCACGCATTTCTAAAAGTCGTGCGGCACGGTTTCGCCATTTCGGACAGATGTTGCACCTTGCACCGTGGATGTTGCACCCTGTAGATATCGATTATTCGGACGACCACAACTTCTGGCTCATTTAGAGTTTCGGGAGCCATAACCTGTCAAAACGAAGCCCTCGATGAGTTCTACAGCTTTGAAAGCTTTCATCCATCAACGGATAGATTAATGCCCAAAAAGGACAACCCGAATCTCAATCGGGTCTCGTAAGTTTTTTACCCATCGATTTTTCGACACGTTGATTTTTACGGTAAAACGGGATTACCGTGGCCCGTCTTCGACTTCCCATCGCTGGAGAGTGGTGCACCATGGTACTGTTCCGTTTCAAATCCATGCACTCATTTCTAAAAGTCGTACGGCACTGTTTCGCCATTTCAGACGGATGTTGCGCCTTGCACCATGGATGTTGCACCCTGTAGATATCGATTATTCGGATGGCCATAGCTTCTGGCTCGTTTAGAGTTACGGGAGCCATAAACTGTCAAAACGAAAGCCTCGATGAGTTCTACAGCTATGACAGCTTTCGGCCATCAACGGATAGATTAATGCCCAAAAAGGACAACCCGAATCTAAATCGGGTCTCGTAGGTTTTTACCCTTCGTTTTTTCGACACGTGGATTTTTACGGTAAAACAGGATTACAGTGGCCGGCCTTCGATTTACCATAGCTGGAGAGTGGTGCACTATGGTACTATTCCGTTTCAAATCCTTGCACGCATTTCTAAAAGTCGTACGGCACTGTTTCGCCATTTCGGACGGATGTTGCACCTTGCACCGTGGATGTTGCGGCCTGTAGATATCGATTATTCGGACGACCATAACTTCTGGCTCGTTTAGAGTTACGGGAGCCATAACCTGTCAAAACGAAGGCATCGATGAGTTCTACGGCTTTGACCGCTCTCAGCTGTCAACGGATAGATTAATGCTCAAAAAGGACAACCCGAATCTCAATCGGGTCTCGTAAGTTTTTTGCCCTTCGTTTTTTTGACATGTAGATTTTTACGGTAAAACAGGATTACGGTGGCTGGTCTACGATTTACCATCGCTGGAGAGTGGTGCACCATGGTACTGTTCCGTTTCAAATCCATGCACGCATTTCTAAAAGTCGTGCAGCACTGTTTCGCCATTTCGGACGGATGTTGCACCTTGCACCGTGGATGTTGCACCCTGTAGATATCGATTATTCGGACGACCATAACTTCTGGCTCGTTTAGAGTTACGGGAGCCATAACCTGTCAAAATGAAGCCCTCGATGAGTTCTACAGCTTTGACAGCTTTAATCCATCAACGGATAGATTAATGCCCAAAAAGGACAACTCGAATCTCAATCGGGTCTCGTAAGTTTTTTACCCTTCGTTTTTTCGACACGTGGATTTTTACGGTAAAACAGGATTACCGTGGCTGGCCTTCGATTTACCATCCCTGGAGAGTGGTGCACCATGGTACTGTTCCGTTTCAAATCCATGCACGCATTTCTAAAAGTCGTACGGCACTGTTTCGCCATTTCGGACGGATGTTGCATCTTGCACCGTGGATGTTGCAACCTGTAGATATCGATTATTCGGACGGCCATAACTTCTGTCTCGTTTAGAGTTACGGGAGCCATAACCTGTCAAAACGAAAGCCTCGATGAGTTCTACAGCTATGACAGCTTTCGGCCATCAACGGATAGATTAATCCCCAAAAAGGACAACCCGAATCTAAATCGGGTCTCGTAGGTTTTTACCCTTCGTTTTTTCGACACGTGGATTTTTACGGTAAAACAGGATTACAGTGGCCGGCCTTCGATTTACCATAGCTGGAGAGTGGTGCACTATGGTACTATTCCGTTTCAAATCCTTGCACGCATTTCTAAAAGTCGTACGACACTGTTTCGCCATTTCGGACGGATGTTGCACCTTGCACCGTGGATGTTGCGGCCTGTAGATATCGATTATTCGGACGACCATAACTTCTGGCTCCTTTAGAGTTAGGGGAGCCATAACCTGTCAAAACAAAGGCATCGATGAGTTCTACAGCTTTGACCGCTCTCAGCCGTCAACGGATAGATTAATGCCCAAAAAGGACAACTCGAATCTCAATCGGGTCTCGTAAGTTTTTTACCCTTCGTTTTTTCGACACGTGGATTTTTACGGTAAAACGGGATTACCGTGGCCCGTCTTCGACTTCCCATCGCTGGAGAGTGGTGCACCATGGTACTGTTCCGTTTCAAATCCATGCACTCATTTCTAAAAGTCGTACGGCACTGTTTCGCCATTTCAGACGGATGTTGCGCCTTGCACCATGGATGTTGCACCCTGTAGATATCGATTATTCGGACGGCCATAACTTCTGGCTCGTTTAGAGTTACGGGAGCCATAACCTGTCAAAACGAAAGCCTCGATGAGTTCTACAGCTATGACAGCTTTCGGCCATCAACGGATAGATTAATCCCCAAAAAGGACAACCCGAATCTAAATCGGGTCTCGTAGGTTTTTACCCTTCGTTTTTTCGACACGTGGATTTTTACGGTAAAACAGGATTACAGTGGCCGGCCTTCGATTTACCATAGCTGGAGAGTGGTGCACTATGGTACTATTCCGTTTCAAATCCTTGCACGCATTTCTAAAAGTCGTACGACACTGTTTCGCCATTTCGGACGGATGTTGCACCTTGCACCGTGGATGTTGCGGCCTGTAGATATCGATTATTCGGACGACCATAACTTCTGGCTCGTTTAGAGTTACGGGAGCCATAACCTGTCAAAACAAAGGCATCGATGAGTTCTACGGCTTTGACCGCTCTCAGCCGTCAACGGATAGATTAATGCTCAAAAAGGACAACCCGAATCTCAATCGGGTCTCGTAAGTTTTTTGCCCTTCGTTTTTTTGACATGTAGATTTTTACGGTAAAACAGGATTACGGTGGCTGGTCTACGATTTACCATCGCTGGAGAGTGGTGCACCATGGTACTGTTCCGTTTCAAATCCATGCACGCATTTCTAAAAGTCGTGCAGCACTGTTTCGCCATTTCGGACGGATGTTGCACCTTGCACCGTGGATGTTGCACCCTGTAGATATCGATTATTCGGACGACCATAACTTCTGGCTCGTTTAGAGTTACGGGAGCCATAACCTGTCAAAATGAAGCCCTCGATGAGTTCTACAGCTTTGACAGCTTTAATCCATCAACGGATAGATTAATGCCCAAAAAGGACAACTTGAATCTCAATCGGGTCTCGTAAGTTTTTTACCCTTCGTTTTTTCGACACGTGGATTTTTACGGTAAAACAGGATTACCGTGGCTGGCCTTCGATTTACCATCCCTGGAGAGTGGTGCACCATGGTACTGTTCCGTTTCAAATCCATGCATGCATTTCTAAAAGTCGTACGGCACTGTTTCGCCATTTCGGACGGATATTGCACCTTGCACCGTGGATGTTGCACCCTGTAGATATCGATTATTCGGACGGCCATAACTTCTGGCTCGTTTAGAGTTACGGGAGCCATAACCTGTCAAAACGAATGCCTCGACGAGTTCTACGGCTTTGACAGCTTTCAGCCATCAACGGATATATTAATGCCCAAAAAGGACAACCCGAATACCAATCGGGTCTCGTAAGTTTTTTGCCCTTCGTTTTTTCGACACGTGGATTTTTACGGTAAAACGGGATTACCGTGGCCCGTCTTCGACTTCCCATCGCTGGAGAGTGGTGCACCATGGTAGTGTTCCGTTTCAAATCCATGCACGCGTTTCTAAAAGTCGTACAACACTGTTTCGCCATTTCGGACGGATGTTGCACCTTGCAAAGTGGATGTTGCACGCAGTAGATATCAATTATTCGGAAGGCCATAACTTCTGGCTCGTTTAGAATTACGGGAGCCATAACCTGTCAAAACGAAGGCCTCGGTGAGTTCTACGGCTTTGACAGCTTTCAGCCGTCAACGGATAGATTAATGCACAAAAAGGACAACCCGAATCTCTATCGGGTCTCGCAAGTTTTTTACTCTTCGTTTTTTCGACACGTGGATTTTTACGGTAAAACGGGATTACCGTGGCCCGTCTTAGACTTCCCATCGCTGGAGAGTGGTGCACCATGGTACTGTTCCGTTTCAAACCCATGCATGCATTTCTAAAAGTCGTACGGCACTGTTTCCCCAATTCGGACGGATATTGCTCCTTGCACCATGGATGTTGCACCCTGTAGATATCGGTTATTCAAACGGCCATAACTTCTGGCTCATTTAGAGTTATGGGAGCCATAACCTGTCAAAACGAAGGCCTCGATGAGTTCTACGGCTTTGACAGCTTTCAGTAGTCAACAGACAGATTAATGCCCAAAAAGGACAACCCGAATCTCAATCGGGCCTCGTTAGTTTTTTATCCTTCGTTTTTTCGGCACATGGATTTTTACGGTAAAACAGGATTACCGTGGCCGGTCTTCGACTTCCCATCGCTGGAGAGTGGTGCACCATGGTACTGTTCCGTTTCAAATCCATGCACGCATTTCTAAAAGTCGTACGGCACTGTTTCGCCATTTCGGACGGATGTTGCACCTTGCTCCGTGGATGTTGCACACTGTACATATCGATTATTCGGACGGCCATAACTTATGCCTCGTTTAGAGTTACGGGAGCCATAACTTGTCAAAACGAAGGCCTCGATGAGTTCTATGGCTTTGACAGCTTTCAACCGTCAACGGATAGATTAATGCCCAAAAAGGACAACCCGGATCTCAATCGGGTCTCGTAAATTTTTTACCCTTCGTTTTTTCGACACGTGGATTTTTACGGTGAAACGGGATTACCGTGGCCCGTCTTCGACTTACCATCACTAGAGAGTGGCGTACCGTGGTACTGTTCCGTTTCAAATCCGTGCACACATTTCTAAAAGTCGTACGGCACTGTTTCGCCATTTCGGACGGATGTTGCACCTTGCACCGTGGATGTTGCACCCTGTAGATATCGATTATTCGGACGGCCATAACTTCTGGCTCGTTTAGAGTTACGGGAGCCATAACCTTTCAAAACGAAGGCCTCGATGAGTTCTATAGCTTTGACAGCTTTCAGCCGTCAACGGATAGATTAATGCCCAAAAAGGACAACCCGAATCTCAATCGGGTCTCGTAAGTTTTTTACCCTTCATTTTTTCGACATGTGGATTTTTACGGTAAAATGGGATTACGGTGGCCCGTCTTCGACTTACCATCGCCGGAGAGTGGTGTACCATGGTACTATTCCGTTTCAAGTCCATGCACACATTTCTAAATGCCGTACGGCACTATTTCGCCATTTCGGACGAATGTTGCACCTTGCACCATGGATGTCGCACCCTGTACATATCGATTATTCGGACGGCCTTAACTTCTGGCTCGTTTAGAGTTACGGGAGCCATAACCTGTCAAAACGAAGGCCTTGATGAGTTCTACGGCTATGACAGCTTTCAGCCGTCAACGGATAAATTAATGCCCAAAAAGGAAAACCCGAATCTCAATCGGGTCTCGTAAGTTTTTTACCCTTCGTTTTTTCGACACGTGGATTTTTACGGTAAAACGGGATTACCGTGGCCCGTCTTCGACTTCCCATCGCTGGAGAGTGGTGCACCATGGTACTGTTCCATTTCAAATCCATGCACACATTTCTAAAAGTCGTACGACACTGTTTTGCCATTTCGGATGGATGTTGCACATTGCACCGTGGATGTTGCATCCTGTAGATATCGATTATTCGGACGGCCATAACTTCTGCCTCGTTTTGGGTTACGGGAGCCATAACCTGTCAAAACGAAGGCCTCGATGAGTTCTACGGCTTTGACGGCTTTCAGCCGTCAACGGATAAATTAATGCCCAAAGAGGACAACCGAATCTCAATCAGGTCTCGTAAGTTTTTTACCCTTCGTCTTTTCGACACGTGGATTTTTATGGTAAAACAGGATTACAGTGGCTGGCGTTCGATTTTCCATCGCTAGAGAGTGGTGCACCATGGTACTCTTCCGTTTCAAATCCATGCACGCATTTCTAAAAGTCGTACGGCACTGCTTCGCCATTTCGGACGGATGTTGCACCTTGCACCGTGGATGTTGAACCCTGTAGATATCGATTATTCGGACGACCATAATTTCTGGCTCGTTTAGGGTTACGGGTGCCATAACCTGTCAAAATGAAGGCTCGATGAGTTCTACGGCTTTGACAGCTTTCAGCCGTCAATGGAGCGATTAATGCCCAAAAAGGACAACCCGATTCTCAATCGGGTCTCGTAAGTTTTTTACCCTTCGTTTTTTCGACACGTGGATTTTTACGGTAAAACAGGATTACGGTGGCTGGTCTTCGATTTACCATCACTGGAGAGTGGTGCACCATGGTACTGCCCCGTTTCAAATCCATGCACACATTTCTAAAAGTCGTACGGCACTGTTTCGCCATTTCGGACGGATGTTGCACCTTGCATCTTGGATGTTGCACCCTGTAGATATCGATTATTCGGACGACCGTAACTTCTGTCTCGTTTAGTGTTATGGGAGCCATAACCTGTCAAAACGAAGGCCTCGATGAGTTCTACGGCTTTGACGGCTTTCAGCCTTCAACGGATAGATTAATTCCCAAAAAGGACAACCCGAATCTCAATCGGGTCTCGTAAGTTTTTTACCCTTCGTTTTTTCGACACGTGGATTTTTACGGTAAAACAGGATTACCGTGGCTGGCCTTCGATTTACCATCGCTGGAGAGTGGTGCACCATGGTACTGTTCCGTTTCAAATCCATGCACGCATTTCTAAAAGTCGTACGGCACTGTTTCGCCATTTCGGACGGATGTTGCACCTTGCACCGTGGATGTTGCACCCTGTAGATATAGATTATTCGGACGGCCAGAACTTTTGGCTCGTTTAGAGTTACGGGAGCCATAACCTGTCAAAAAGAAGGCCTCGATGAGTTCTACGGCTTTGACAGCTTTCAGCCGTCAACGGATAGATTAATGCCTAAAAAGGACAACTCGAATCTCAATCGGGTCTCGTAAGTTTTTTACCCTTCGTTTTTTCGACACGTGGATTTTTACGGTAAAACGGGATTACCGTGGCCCGTCTTCGACTTCCCATCGCTGGAGAGTGGTGCACCATGGTAGTCTTCCATTTCTAATCCATGCACGCATTTCTTAAAGTCATACGGCACGGTTTCGCCATTTCGGACGGATGTTGCACCTTGCACCGTGGATGTTGCACCCTGTAGATATCGATTATTAAAACGGCCATAACTTCTGGCTCCTTTAGAGTTACGGGAGCCATAACCTGTCAAAACGAAGGCCTCGATGAGTTCTACAGCTTTGATAGCTTTCAGCTGTCAACGGATAGATTAATGCCCAAAAAGGACAACCCGAATCTCAATCGGGTCTCGTAAGTTTTTTACCCTTCGTTTTTCGACACGTGGATTTTTACGGTAAAACAGGATTACCGTGGCCCGTCTTCGACTTCCCATCGCTGGATAGTGGTGCACTATGGTAGTGTTCCGTTTCAAATCCATTCACTCATTTCTAAAAGTCGTACGGCACTGTTTCGCTATTTCGGACGGATGTTGCACCCTGCACCGTGGATGTTGCACCCTGTAGATATCGATTATTCGGATGGCCATAACTTCTGGCTCGTTTAGAGTTACGGAACCCATAACCTGTCAAAACGAAGGCCACGATGAGTTCTACGGCTTTGACCGCTTTCAGCCGTCAACGGATAGATTAATGCCCAAAAAGGACAACCCGAATCTCAATCGGGTCTCGTAAGTTTTTTACCCTTCGTTTTTTCGACACGTGGATTTTTACAGTAAAACGGGATTACCGTGGCCCGTCTTCAACTTCCCATCGCTGGAGAGTGGTGCACCATGGTAGTGTTCCGTTTCAAATCCATGCACGCGTTTCTAAAAGTCGTACGACACTGTTTCGCCATTTCGGACGAATGTTGCACCTTGCAAAGTGGATGTTGCACGCTGTAGATATCGATTATTCGGAAGGCCATAACTTCTGGCTCGTTTAGAATTACGGGAGCCAGAACCTGTCAAAACGAAGGCCTCGGTGAGTTCTACGGCTTTGACAGCTTTCAGCCATCAACGGATAGATTAATGCATAAAAAGGACAACCCGAATCTCTATCGGGTCTCGTAAGTTTTTTACTCTTCGTTTTTTCGACACGTGGATTTTTACGGTAAAACGGGATTACCGTGGCCCGTCTTAGACTTCCCATCGCTGTAGAGTGGTGCACCATGGTACTGTTCCGTTTCAAACCCATGCATGCATTTCTAAAAGTCGTACGGCACTGTTTCCCCAATTCGGACGGATGTTGCACCTTGCACCGTGGATGTTGCACCCTGTAGATATCGGTTATTCAAACGGCCATAACTTCTGGCTCATTTAGAGTTACGGGAGCCATAACCTGTCAAAACGAAGGCCTCGATGAGTTCTACGGCTTTGACAGCTTTCAGCAGTCAACGGATAGATTAATGCCCAAAAAGGACAACCCGAATCTCAATCGGGTCTCGTTAGTTTTTTATCCTTCGTTTTTTCGGCACGTGGATTTTTACGGTAAAACAGGATTACCGTGGCCCGTCTTCGACTTCCCATCGCTGGAGAGTGGTGCACCATGGTACTGTTCCGTTTCAAATCCATGCATGAATTTCTAAAGGTCATATGGCACAGTTTCGCCATTTCGGACGGATGTTGCACCTTGCACCGTGGATGTTGCACCCTGTAGATATCGATTATTCGGACGACCATAACTTCTGGCTCGTTTAGAGTTACGGGAGCCATAACCTGTCAAAACGAAGGCCTCGATGAGTTCTACGACTTTGACAGCTTTCAACCATCAACGGATAGATTAATGCCCAAAAAGGACAACCCGAATCTCAATCGGGTCTCGTAAGTTTTTTACCCTTCGTTTTTTCGACACGTGGATTTTTACGGTGAAACGGGATTACCGTGGCCCGTCTTCGACTTACCATCACTATAGAGTGGCGTACCGTGGTACTATTCCGTTTCAAATCCATGCACACATTTCTAAAAGTCGTACGACACTGTTTCGCCATTTCGGACGGATGTTGCACCTTGCACCGTGGATGTTGCACCCTGTAGATATCGATTATTCGGACGACCATAACTTCTGGCTCGTTTAGAGTTACGGGAGCCATAACCTTTGAAAACGAAGGCCTCGATGAGTTCTATAGCTTTGAAAGCTTTCAGTCGTCAACGGATAGATTAATGCCCAAAATGGACAACCCGAATCTCAATCGGGTCTCGTAAGTTTTTTACCCTTCGTTTTTTCGACATGTGGATTTTTACGGTAAAACGGAATTACGGTGGCCCGTCTTCGACTTACCATCGCTGGAGAGTGGTGTACCATGGTACTGTTCCGTTTCAAGTCCATGCACACATTTCTAAATGCCTTACGGCACTGTTTCGCCATTCCGGACGAATGTTGCACCTTGCACCGTGGATGTCGCACCCTATACATATCGATTATCCGGACGGCCTTAACTTCTGGCTCGTTTAGAGTTATGGGAGCCATAACCTATCAAAACGAAGGCCTCGATGAGTTCTACGCTATGACAGCTTTCAGCCGTCAACGGATAAATTAATGCCCAAAAAGGACAACCCGAATCTCAATCGGGTCTCGTAAGTTTTTTACCCTTCGTTTTTTCGACACGTGGATTTTTACGGTAAAACGGGATTACCGTGGTCCGTCTTCGACTTCCCATCGCTGGAGAGTGGTGCACCATGGTACTGTTCCATTTCAAATCCATGCACACATTTCGAAAAGTCGTACGACACTGTTTCGCCATTTCGGACGGATGTTGCACATTGCACCGTGGATGTTGCACCCTGTAGATATCGATTATTCGGACGGCCATAACTTCTGGCTCGTTTAGAGTTACGGGAGCCATAACCTGTCAAAACGAAGGCCTCGATGAGTACTACGGGTTTGACGGCTTTCAGCCGTCAAGGAATAAATTAATGCCCAAAGAGGACAACCCGAATCTCAATCAGGTCTCGTAAGTTTTTTACCCTTCGTCTTTTCGACACGTGGATTTTTATGGTAAAACAGGATTACAGTGGCTGGCCTTCGATTTTCCATCGCTAGAGAGTGGTGCACCATGGTACTCTTCCGTTTCAAATCCATGCACGCATTTCTAAAAGTTGTACGGCACTGCTTCGCCATTTCGGACGGATGTTGCACCTTGCACCGTGGATGTTGCACCCTGTAGATATCGATTATTTGGACGACCATAACTTCTGGCTCGTTTAGGGTTACGGGAGCCATAACCTGTCAAAATGAAGGCTCGATGAGTTCTACGGCTTTGACAGCTTTCAGCCGTCAATGGATCGATTAAAGCCCAAAAAGGACAACCCGATTCCCAATCGGGTCTCGTAAGTTTTTTACCCTTCGTTTTTTCGACACGTGGATTTTTACGGTAAAACAGAATTACGGTGGCTGGTCTTCGATTTACCATCGCTGGAGAGTGGTGCACCATGGTACTGTTCCGTTTAAATTCCATGCACACATTTCCAAAAGTCGTACGGCACTGTTTCGCCATTTCGGACGGATGTTGCACCTTGCATCTTGGATGTTGCACCCTGTAGATATCGATTATTCGGACGACCATAACTTCTGTCTCGTTTAGTGTTATGGGAGCCATAACCTGTCAAAACGAAGGCCTCGATGAGTTCTACGGCTTTGACGGCTTTCAGCCTTCAACGGATAGATTAATTCCCAAAAAGGACAACCCGAATCTCAATGGGTCTCGTAAGTTTTTTACCCTTCGTTTTTTCGACACGTGGATTTTTACGGTGAAACAGGATTACCGTGGCTGGCCTTCGATTTACTATCGCTGGAGAGTGGTGAACCATGGTACTGTTCCGTTTCAAATCCATGCATGCATTTCTAAAAGTCGTACGGCACTGTTTCGCCATTTCGGACGGATGTTGCACCTTGCACCGTGGATGTTGCACCCTGTAGATATAGATTATTCGGACGGCCATAACTTTTGGCTCGTTTAGAGTTACGGGAGACATAACCTGTCAAAAAGAAGGCCTCGATGAGTTCTACGGATTTGATAGCTTTCAGCCGTCAACGGATAGATTAATGCCCAAAAAGGACAACCCGAATCTCAATCGGGTCTCGTAAGTTTTTTACCCTTCGTTTTTTCGACACGTGGATTTTTACGGTAAAACGGGATTACCATGGCCCGTCTTCGACTTCCCATCGCTGGAGAATGGTGCACCATGGTAATGTTCCATTTCAAATCCATGCACGCATTTCTAAAAGTCGTACGGCACGGTTTCGCCATTTCGGACGGATGTTGCACCTTACACCGTGGATGTTGCACCCTGTAGATATCGATTATTCAAACGGCCATAACTTCTGGCTCGTTTAGAGTTACGGGAGCCATAACCTGTCAAAACGAAGGCCTCGATGAGTTCTACGGCTTTGATAGCTTTCAGCTGCCAACGGATAGATTGATGCCCAAAAAGAACAACCCGAATCTCAATCGGGTCTCGTAAGTTTTTTACCCTTCGTTTTTCGACACGTGGATTTTTACGGTAAAACAGGATTACCGTGGCCCGTCTTCGACTTCCCATCGCTGGAGAGTGGTGCACTATGGTAGTGTTCCATTTCAAATCTATGTACGCATTTCTAAAAGTCGTACGGCACTGTTTTGCCATTTCGGACGGATGTTGCACCCTGCACCGTGGATGTTGCACCCTGTAGATATCGATTATTCGGACGGCCATAACTTCTGGCTCGTTTAGAGTTACGGGAGCCATAACATGTCAAAACGAAGGCCACGATGAGTTCTACGGCTTTGACAGCTTTCAGGCGTCAACGGATAGATTAATGCCCAAAAAGTACAACCCGAATCTCAATCGGGTCTCATAAGTTTTTTACCCTTCGTTTTTTCGACACGTGGATTTTTACTGTAAAACGGGATTACCGTGGCCCGTCTTCGACTTCCCATCGCTGGAGAGTGGTGCACCATGGTACTGTTCCGTTTCAAATCCATGCACGCATTTCTAAAAGTCGTACGGCACTGTTTCGCCATTTCGGACGGATGTTGCACCTTGCACCGTGGATGTTGCACCCTGTACATATCGATTATTCGGACGGCCATAACTTCTGGCTCGTTTAGACTTACGGGAGCCATAACCTGCCAAAACGAAGGCCTCGATGAGTTCTACGGCTTTGACGGCTTTCAGCCGTCAACGGATAAATTAATGCCCAAAGAGGACAACCCGAATCTCAATCAGGTCTCGTAAGTTTTTTACCCTTCGTCTTTTCGACACGTGGATTTTTATGGTAAAATAGGATTACAGTGGCTGGCCTTCGATTTTCCATCGCTGGAGAGAGGTGCACCATGGTACTCTTCCGTTTCAAATCCATGCATGCATTTCTAAAAGTCGTACGGCACTGCTTTGCCATTTCGGACGGATGTTGCACCTTGCACCGTGGATGTTGCACCCTGTAGATATCGATTATTCGGACGACCATAACTTCTGTCTCGTTTATGTCATGGGAGCCATAACCAGTCAAAACGAAGGCCTCGATGAGTTCTACGGCTTTGACAGCTTTCAGCCTTCAACGGATAGATTAATTCCCAAAAAGGACAACCCGAATCTCAATCGGGTCTCGTAAGTTTTTTACCCTTCGTTTTTTCGACACGTGGATTTTTGCGGTAAAACAGGATTACCGTGGCTGGCCTTCGATTTACCATCGCTGGAGAGTGGTGCACCATGGTACTGTTCCGTTTCAAATCCATGCACGCATTTCTAAAAGTCGTACAGCACTGTTTCGCCATTTCGGACGGATGTTGCACCTTGCACCGTGGATGTTGCACCCTGTAGATATAGATTATTCGGACGACCATAACTTTTGGCTCGTTTAGAGTTACGGGAGCCATAACCTGTCAAAAAGAAGGCCTCGATGAGTTCTACGGCTTTGACAGCTTTCAGCCGTCAACGGATAGATTAATGCATAAAAAGGACAACACGAATCTCAATCGGGTCTCGTAAGTTTTTTACCCTTCGTTTTTTCGACACGTGGATTTTTACGGTAAAACGGGATTACCGTGGCCCGTCTTCGACTTCCCATCGCTGGAGAATGGTGCACCATGGTAATGTTCCATTTAAAATCCATGCACGCATTTCTAAAAGTCGTACGGCACGGTTTCGCCATTTCGGACGGATGTTGCACCTTACACCGTGGATGTTGCACCCTGTAGATATCGATTATTCAAACGGCCATAACTTCTGGCACGTTTAGAGTTACGGGAGCCATAACCTGTCAAAACGAAGGCCTCGATGAGTTCTACGGCTTTGATAGCTTTCAGCTGTCAACGGATAGATTAATGCCCAAAAAGGACAACCCGAATCTCAATCGGGTCTCGTAAGTTTTTTACCCTTCGTTTTTCGACACGTGGATTTTTACGGTAAAACAGGATTACCGTGGCCCGTCTTCGACTTCCCATCGCTGGAGAGTGGTGCACCATGGTAGTGTTCCGTTTCAAATCCATGCATGCATTTCTAAAAGTCGTACGGCACTGTTTCGCCATTTCGGACGGATGTTGCACCCTGCACCGTGGATGTTGCACCCTGTAGATATCGATTATTCGGACGGCCATAACTTCCGGCTTGTTTAGAGTTACGGGAGCCATAACCTGTCAAAACGAAGGTCACGATGAGTTCTACGGCTTTGACAGCTTTCAGCCGTCAACAGATAGATTAATGCCCAAAAAGGACAACCCGAATCTCAATCGGGTCTCGTAAGTTTTTTACCCTTCGTTTTTTCGACACGTGGATTTTTACTGTAAAATGGGATTACCGTGGCCCGTCTTCGACTTCCCATCGCTGGAGAGTGGTGCACCATGGTACTGTTCCGTTTGAAATCCATGCACGCATTTCTAAAAGTCGTACGGCACTGTTTCGCCATTTCGGACGGATGTTGCACCTTGCACCGTGGATGTTGCACCCTGTACATATCGATTATTCGGACGGCCATAACTTCTGGCTCGTTTGGAGTTACGGGAGCCATAACCTGTCAAAACGAAGGCCTCGATGAGTTCTATGGCTTTGACAGCTTTCAACCGTCAACGGATAGATTAATGCCCAAAAAGGACAACCCGAATCTCAATCGGGTCTCGTAAGTTTTTTACCCTTCGTTTTTTCGCCACGTGGATTTTTACGGTGAAACGGGATTACCGTGGCCCGTCTTCGACTTACCATCACTAGAGAGTGGCGTACCGTGGTACTGTTCCGTTTCAAATCCATGCACACATTTCTAAAAGTCGTACGGCACTGTTTCGCCATTTCGGACGGATGTTGGACCTTGCACCGTGGATGTTGCACCCTGTAGATATCGATTAATCGGACGGCCATAACTTCTGGCTCGTTTAGAGTTACGGGAGCCATAACCTTTCAAAACGAAGGCGTCGATGAGTTCTATAGCTTTGACAGCTTTCAGCCGTCAACGGATAGATTAATGCCCAAAAAGGACAACCCGAATCTCAATCGGGTCTCGTAAGTTTTTTACCCTTCGTTTTTTCGACATGTGGATTTTTACGGTAAAACGGGATTACGGTGGCCCGTCTTCGACTTACCATCGCTGGAGAGTGGTGTACCATGGTACTGTTCCGTTTCAAGTCCATGACACATTTCTAAATGCCGTACGGCACTGTTTCGCCATTTCGGACGAATGTTGCACCTTGCACCGTGGATGTCGCACCCTGTACATATCGATTATTCGGACGGCCTTAACTTCTGGCTCGTTTAGAGTTACGGGAGCCATAACCTGTCAAAACGAAGGCCTCGATGAGTTCTACGACTATGACAGCTTTCAGCCGTCAACGGATAAATTAATGCCCAAAAAGGACAACCCGAATCTCAATCGGGTCTCGTAAGTTTTTTACCCTTCGTTTTTTCGACACGTGGATTTTTACGGTAAAAAAGGATTACCGTGGCCCGTCTTCGACTTTCCATCGCTGGAGAGTGGTGCACCACGGTACTGTTCCATTTCAAATCCATGCACGCATTTCTAAAAGTCGTACGGTACTGTTTCGCCATTTCGGACGGATGTTGCACCTTGCACCGTGGATGTTGCACCCTGTAGATATCGATTATTCGGACGGCCATAACTTCTGGCTCGTTTAGAGTTACGGGAGCCATAACCTGTCAAAACGAAGGCCTCGATGAGTTCTACGGCTTCGACAGCTTTCAGCCATCAACGTAAAGATTAATGTCCAAAAAGGACAACCCGAATCTCAATCGGGTCTCGTAGGTTTTTTACCCTTCGTTTTTTCAACACGTGGATTTTTACGGTAAAACGGGATTACGGTTGCTGGTCTTCGATTTACCATCGCTGGAGAGTGGTGCACCATGGTACCGTTCCGTTTCAAATCCATGCACGCATTTCTAAAAGTCGTACGGCACTGTTTCGCCATTTCGGACGGATGTTGCACCTTGCACCGTGGATGTTGCACCCTGTAGATATCGATTATTCGGACGACTATAACTTCTGACTCGTTTAGAGTTACGAGAGCCATAACCTGTCAAAACGAAGGCCTCGATGAGTTCTACGGCTTTGACGGCTTTTAGCCGTCAACGGATAGATTAATGCCCAAAAAGGACAACCCGAATCTCAATCGGGTCTCGTAAGTTTTTTACCCTTCGTTTTTTCGACACGTAGATTTTTACGGTAAAACGGGATTACCGTGGCCCGTCTTCGACTTCCCATCGCTGGAGAGTGGTGCACCATGGTAGTGTTCCGTTTCAAATACATGCACGCATTTCTAAAAGTCGTACGGAACTGTTTCGACATTTCGGACGGATGATGCACCTTGCACCGTGGATGTTGCACCCTGTAGATATCGATTATTCGGACGGCCATAACTTCTGGCTCGTTTAGAGTTACGGGAGCCATAACCTATCAAAACGAAGGCCTCGATGAGTTCTACGGATTTGACAGCTTTCAGTCGACACCGGATAGATTAATGCCCCAAAAGGACAACCCGAATCTCAATCGGGTCTCGTAAGTTTTTTACCCTTCGTTTTTTCGACACGTGGATTTTTACGGTAAAACGGGATTACGGTGGCAGGTCTTCGACTTACCATCGCTGGAGTGTGTGCACCATGGTACTGTTCTGTTTCAAATCCATGCACACATTTCTAAAAGTTGTACGGCACTGTTTCGCCATTTCGGACGGATGTTGCACCTTGCACCGTGGATGTTGCACCCTGTAGATATCGATTATTCGGACGACCATAACTTCTGGCTCGTTTAGAGTTAGGTGAGCCATAACCTGTCAAAACGAAGGCCTAGATGAGTTCTACGGCTTTGACAGCTTTCAGCCGTCAACGGATAGATTAATGCCCAAAAAGGACAACCCGAATCTCAATCGGGTCTCGTAAGTTTTTTACCCTTCGTTTTTTCGACACGTGTATTTTTACGGTAAAATGGGAGTACGGTTGCTGGTCTTCGATTTACCATCGTTGGAGAGTGGTGCACCATGGTACTGTTCCGTTTCAAATCCATGCACACATTTCTAAAAGTCGTACGGCACTGTTTCGCAATTTCGGACGGATGTTGCATCTTGCACCGTGGATGTTGCAACCTGTAGATATCGATTATTCGGACGGCCATAACTTCTGTCTCGTTTAGAGTTACGGGAGCCATAACCTGTCAAAATAAAGGCCTCGATGAGTTCTACGGCTTTGACATCTTTCATACGTCAACGGATAGATTAATGCCCAAAAAGGACAACCCGAATATCAATCGGGTCTCGTAAGTTTTTTACCCTTCATTTTTTCGACACGTGGATTTTTACGGTAAAACAGGATTACCGTGGCCCGTCTTAGACTTCCCATCGCTGGAGAGTGGTGCACCATGGTACTGTTCCGTTTCAAACCCATGCATGCATTTCTAAAAGTCGTACGGCACTGTTTCCCCAATTCGGACGGATGTTGCTCCTTGCACCGTGGATGTTGCACCCTGTAGATATCGATTATTTGGAAGACCATAACTTCTGGCTCGTTTAGGGTTACGGGAGCCATAACCTGTCAAAATGAAGGCTCGATGAGTTCTACGGCTTTGACAGCTTTCAGCCGTCAATGGAGCGATTAATGCCCAAAAAGGACAACCCGATTCTCAATCGGGTCTCATAAGTTTTTTACCCTTCGTTTTTTCGACACGTGGATTTTTACGGTAAAACAGGATTACGGTGGCTGGTCTTCGATTTACCATCACTGGAGAGTGGTGCACCATGGTACTGTCCCGTTTCAAATCCATGCACACATTTCTAAAAGTCGTACGGCACTGTTTCGCCATTTCGGACGGATGTTGCACCTTGCATCTTGGATGTTGCATCCTGTAGATATCGATTATTCGGACGACCGTAACTTCTGACTCGTTTAGAGTTACGAGAGCCATAACCTGTCAAAACGAAGGCCTCGATGAGTTCTACGGCTTTGACGGCTTTTAGCCGTCAACGGATAGATTAATGCCCAAAAAGGACAACCCGAATCTCAATCGGGTCTCGTAAGTTTTTTACCCTTCGTTTTTTCGACACGTGGATTTTTACGGTAAAACGGGATTACCGTGGTCCGTCTTCGACTTCCCATCGCTGGAGAGTGGTGCACCATGGTACTGTTCCATTTCAAATCCATGCACACATTTCTAAAAGTCGTACGACACTGTTTCGCCATTTCGGACGGATGTTGCACATTGCACCGTGGATGTTGCACCCTGTAGATATCGATTATTCGGACGGCCATAACTTCTGGCTCGTTTAGAGTTACGGGAGCCATAACCTGTCAAAACGAAGGCCTCGATGAGTTCTACGGGTTTGACGGCTTTCAGCCGTCAACGAATAAATTAATGCCCAAAGAGGACAACCCGAATCTCAATCAGGTCTCGTAAGTTTTTTACCCTTCGTCTTTTCGACACGTGGATTTTTATGGTAAAACAGGATTACAGTGGCTGGCCTTCGATTTTCCATCGCTGGAGAGTGGTGCACCATGGTACTCTTCCGTTTCAAATCCATGCACGCATTTCTAAAAGTTGTACGGCACTGCTTCGCCATTTCGGACGGATGTTGCACCTTGCACCGTGGATGTTGCACCCTGTAGATATCGATTATTTGGACGACCATAACTTCTGGCTCGTTTAGGGTTACGGGAGCCATAACCTGTCAAAATGAAGGCTCGATGAGTTCTACGGCTTTGACAGCTTTCAGCCGTCAATGGATCGATTAAAGCCCAAAAAGGACAACCCGATTCCCAATCGGGTCTCGTAAGTTTTTTACCCTTCGTTTTTTCGACACGTGGATTTTTACGGTAAAACAGGATTACGGTGGCTGGTCTTCGATTTACCATCGCTGGAGAGTGGTGCACCATGGTACTGTTCCGTTTAAATTCCATGCACACATTTCCAAAAGTCGTACGGCACTGTTTCGCCATTTCGGACGGATGTTGCACCTTGCATCTTGGATGTTGCACCCTGTAGATATCGATTATTCGGACGACCATAACTTCTGTCTCGTTTAGTGTTATGGGAGCCATAACCTGTCAAAACGAAGGCCTCGATGAGTTCTACGGCTTTGACGGCTTTCAGCCTTCAACGGATAGATTAATTCCCAAAAAGGACAACCCGAATCTCAATGGGTCTCGTAAGTTTTTTACCCTTCGTTTTTTCGACACGTGGATTTTTACGGTGAAACAGGATTACCGTGGCTGGCCTTCGATTTACTATCGCTGGAGAGTGGTGAACCATGGTACTGTTCCGTTTCAAATCCATGCATGCATTTCTAAAAGTCGTACGGCACTGTTTCGCCATTTCGGACGGATGTTGCACCTTGCACCGTGGATGTTGCACCCTGTAGATATAGATTATTCGGACGGCCATAACTTTTGGCTCGTTTAGAGTTACGGGAGACATAACCTGTCAAAAAGAAGGCCTCGATGAGTTCTACGGCTTTGACAGCTTTCAGCCGTCAACGGATAGATTAATGCCCAAAAAGGACAACCCGAATCTCAATCGGGTCTCGTAAGTTTTTTACCCTTCGTTTTTTCGACACGTGGATTTTTACGGTAAAACGGGATTACCATGGCCCGTCTTCGACTTCCCATCGCTGGAGAATGGTGCACCATGGTAATGTTCCATTTCAAATCCATGCACGCATTTCTAAAAGTCGTACGGCACGGTTTCGCCATTTCGGACGGATGTTGCACCTTACACCGTGGATGTTGCACCCTGTAGATATCGATTATTCAAACGGCCATAACTTCTGGCTCATTTAGAGTTACGGGAGCCATAACCTGTCAAAACGAAGGCCTCGATGAGTTCTACGGCTTTGATAGCTTTCAGCTGCCAACGGATAGATTGATGCCCAAAAAGAACAACCCGAATCTCAATCGGGTCTCGTAAGTTTTTTACCCTTCGTTTTTCGACACGTGGATTTTTACGGTAAAACAGGATTACCGTGGCCCGTCTTCGACTTCCCATCGCTGGAGAGTGGTGCACTATGGTAGTGTTCCATTTCAAATCTATGTACGCATTTCTAAAAGTCGTACGGCACTGTTTTGCCATTTCGGACGGATGTTGCACCCTGCACCGTGGATGTTGCACCCTGTAGATATCGATTATTCGGACGGCCATAACTTCTGGCTCGTTTAGAGTTACGGGAGCCATAACATGTCAAAACGAAGGCCACGATGAGTTCTACGGCTTTGACAGCTTTCAGCCGTCAACGGATAGATTAATGCCCAAAAAGTACAACCCGAATCTCAATCGGGTCTCGTAAGTTTTTTACCCTTCGTTTTTTCGACACGTGGATTTTTACTGTAAAACGGGATTACCGTGGCCCGTCTTCGACTTCCCATCGCTGGAGAGTGGTGCACCATGGTACTGTTCCGTTTCAAATCCATGCACGCATTTCTAAAAGTCGTACGGCACTGTTTCGCCATTTCGGACGGATGTTGCACCTTGCACCGTGGATGTTGCACCCTGTACATATCGATTATTCGGACGGCCATAACTTCTGGCTCGTTTAGACTTACGGGAGCCATAACCTGCCAAAACGAAGGCCTCGATGAGTTCTACGGCTTTGACGGCTTTCAGCCGTCAACGGATAAATTAATGCCCAAAGAGGACAACCCGAATCTCAATCAGGTCTCGTAAGTTTTTTACCCTTCGTCTTTTCGACACGTGGATTTTTATGGTAAAATAGGATTACAGTGGCTGGCCTTCGATTTTCCATCGCTGGAGAGAGGTGCACCATGGTACTCTTCCGTTTCAAATCCATGCACGCATTTCTAAAAGTCGTACGGCACTGCTTTGCCATTTCGGACGGATGTTGCACCTTGCACCGTGGATGTTGCACCCTGTAGATATCGATTATTCGGACGACCATAACTTCTGTCTCGTTTATGTCATGGGAGCCATAACCAGTCAAAACGAAGGCCTCGATGAGTTCTACGGCTTTGACAGCTTTCAGCCTTCAACGGATAGATTAATTCCCAAAAAGGACAACCCGAATCTCAATCGGGTCTCGTAAGTTTTTTACCCTTCGTTTTTTCGACACGTGGATTTTTGCGGTAAAACAGGATTACCGTGGCTGGCCTTCGATTTACCATCGCTGGAGAGTGGTGCACCATGGTACTGTTTCGTTTCAAATCCATGCACGCATTTCTAAAAGTCGTACAGCACTGTTTCGCCATTTCGGACGGATGTTGCACCTTGCACCGTGGATGTTGCACCCTGTAGATATAGATTATTCGGACGACCATAACTTTTGGCTCGTTTAGAGTTACGGGAGCCATAACCTGTCAAAAAGAAGGCCTCGATGAGTTCTACGGCTTTGACAGCTTTCAGCCGTCAACGGATAGATTAATGCATAAAAAGGACAACACGAATCTCAATCGGGTCTCGTAAGTTTTTTACCCTTCGTTTTTTCGACACGTGGATTTTTACGGTAAAACGGGATTACCGTGGCCCGTCTTCGACTTCCCATCGCTGGAGAATGGTGCACCATGGTAATGTTCCATTTAAAATCCATGCACGCATTTCTAAAAGTCGTACGGCACGGTTTCGCCATTTCGGACGGATGTTGCACCTTACACCGTGGATGTTGCACCCTGTAGATATCGATTATTCAAACGGCCATAACTTCTGGCACGTTTAGAGTTACGGGAGCCATAACCTGTCAAAACGAAGGCCTCGATGAGTTCTACGGCTTTGATAGCTTTCAGCTGTCAACGGATAGATTAATGCCCAAAAAGGACAACCCGAATCTCAATCGGGTCTCGTAAGTTTTTTACCCTTCGTTTTTCGACACGTGGATTTTTACGGTAAAACAGGATTACCGTGGCCCGTCTTCGACTTCCCATCGCTGGAGAGTGGTGCACCATGGTAGTGTTCCGTTTCAAATCCATGCATGCATTTCTAAAAGTCGTACGGCACTGTTTCGCCATTTCGGACGGATGTTGCACCCTGCACCGTGGATGTTGCACCCTGTAGATATCGATTATTCGGACGGCCATAACTTCCGGCTTGTTTAGAGTTACGGGAGCCATAACCTGTCAAAACGAAGGTCACGATGAGTTCTACGGCTTTGACAGCTTTCAGCCGTCAACAGATAGATTAATGCCCAAAAAGGACAACCCGAATCTCAATCGGGTCTCGTAAGTTTTTTACCCTTCGTTTTTTCGACACGTGGATTTTTACTGTAAAATGAGATTACCGTGGCCCGTCTTCAACTTCCCATCGCTGGAGAGTGGTGCACCATGGTACTGTTCCGTTTCAAATCCATGCACGCATTTCTAAAAGTCGTACGGCACTGTTTCGCCATTTCGGACGGATGTTGCACCTTGCACCGTGGATGTTGCACCCTGTACATATCGATTATTCGGACGGCCATAACTTCTGGCTCGTTTGGAGTTACGGGAGCCATAACCTGTCAAAACGAAGGCCTCGATGAGTTCTATGGCTTTGACAGCTTTCAACCGTCAACGGATAGATTAATGCCCAAA
This sequence comes from Allium cepa, assembly GCA_030765085.1. Taxonomy (NCBI): domain Eukaryota; kingdom Viridiplantae; phylum Streptophyta; class Magnoliopsida; order Asparagales; family Amaryllidaceae; genus Allium; species Allium cepa. The sequence continues at coordinate 51,122,059 of JASFAV010000020.1, forward strand.
AAGGACAACCCGAATCTCAATCGGGTCTCGTAAGTTTTTTACCCTTCGTTTTTTCGACACGTGGATTTTTACGGTGAAACGGGATTACCGTGGCCCGTCTTCGACTTACCATCACTAGAGAGTGGCGTACCGTGGTACTGTTCCGTTTCAAATCCATGCACACATTTCTAAAAGTCGTACGGCACTGTTTCGCCATTTCGGACGGATGTTGGACCTTGCACCGTGGATGTTGCACCCTGTAGATATCGATTAATCGGACGGCCATAACTTCTGGCTCGTTTAGAGTTACGGGAGCCATAACCTTTCAAAACGAAGGCGTCGATGAGTTCTATAGCTTTGACAGCTTTCAGCCGTCAACGGATAGATTAATGCCCAAAAAGGACAACCCGAATCTCAATCGGGTCTCGTAAGTTTTTTACCCTTCGTTTTTTCGACATGTGGATTTTTACGGTAAAACGGGATTACGGTGGCCCGTCTTCGACTTACCATCGCTGGAGAGTGGTGTACCATGGTACTGTTCCGTTTCAAGTCCATGACACATTTCTAAATGCCGTACGGCACTGTTTCGCCATTTCGGACGAATGTTGCACCTTGCACCGTGGATGTCGCACCCTGTACATATCGATTATTCGGACGGCCTTAACTTCTGGCTCGTTTAGAGTTACGGGAGCCATAACCTGTCAAAACGAAGGCCTCGATGAGTTCTACGACTATGACAGCTTTCAGCCGTCAACGGATAAATTAATGCCCAAAAAGGACAACCCGAATCTTAATCGGGTCTCGTAAGTTTTTTACCCTTCGTTTTTTCGACACGTGGATTTTTACGGTAAAAAAGGATTACCGTGGCCCGTCTTCGACTTTCCATCGCTGGAGAGTGGTGCACCGCGGTACTGTTCCATTTCAAATCCATGCACGCATTTCTAAAAGTCGTACGGTACTGTTTCGCCATTTCGGACGGATGTTGCACCTTGCACCGTGGATGTTGCACCCTGTAGATATCGATTATTCGGACGGCCATAACTTCTGGCTCGTTTAGAGTTACGGGAGCCATAACCTGTCAAAACGAAGGCCTCGATGAGTTCTACGGCTTCGACAGCTTTCAGCCATCAACGGAAAGATTAATGTCCAAAAAGGACAACCCGAATCTCAATCGGGTCTCGTAGGTTTTTTACCCTTCGTTTTTTCAACACGTGGATTTTTACGGTAAAACGGGATTACGGTTGCTGGTCTTCGATTTACCATCGCTGGAGAGTGGTGCACCATGGTACCGTTCCGTTTCAAATCCATGCACGCATTTCTAAAAGTCGTACGGCACTGTTTCGCCATTTCGGACGGATGTTGCACCTTGCACCGTGGATGTTGCACCCTGTAGATATCGATTATTCGGACGACTATAACTTCTGACTCGTTTAGAGTTACGAGAGCCATAACCTGTCAAAACGAAGGCCTCGATGAGTTCTACGGCTTTGACGGCTTTTAGCCGTCAACGGATAGATTAATGCCCAAAAAGGACAACCCGAATCTCAATCGGGTCTCGTAAGTTTTTTACCCTTCGTTTTTTCGACACGTAGATTTTTACGGTAAAACGGGATTACCGTGGCCCGTCTTCGACTTCCCATCGCTGGAGAGTGGTGCACCATGGTAGTGTTCCGTTTCAAATACATGCACGCATTTCTAAAAGTCGTACGGAACTGTTTCGACATTTCGGACGGATGATGCACCTTGCACCGTGGATGTTGCACCCTGTAGATATCGATTATTCGGACGGCCATAACTTCTGGCTCGTTTAGAGTTACGGGAGCCATAACCTATCAAAACGAAGGCCTCGATGAGTTCTACGGATTTGACAGCTTTCAGTCGACACCGGATAGATTAATGCCCCAAAAGGACAACCCGAATCTCAATCGGGTCTCGTAAGTTTTTTACCCTTCGTTTTTTCGACACGTGGATTTTTACGGTAAAACGGGATTACGGTGGCAGGTCTTCGACTTACCATCGCTGGAGTGTGTGCACCATGGTACTGTTCTGTTTCAAATCCATGCACACATTTCTAAAAGTTGTACGGCACTGTTTCGCCATTTCGGACGGATGTTGCACCTTGCACCGTGGATGTTGCACCCTGTAGATATCGATTATTCGGACGACCATAACTTCTGGCTCGTTTAGAGTTAGGTGAGCCATAACCTGTCAAAACGAAGGCCTAGATGAGTTCTACGGCTTTGACAGCCTTCAGCCGTCAACGGATAGATTAATGCCCAAAAAGGACAACCCGAATCTCAATCGGGTCTCGTAAGTTTTTTACCCTTCGTTTTTTCGACACGTGTATTTTTACGGTAAAATGGGATTACGGTTGCTGGTCTTCGATTTACCATCGCTGGAGAGTGGTACACCATGGTACTGTTCCGTTTCAAATCCATGCACGCATTTCTAAAAGTCGTACGGCACTGTTTCGCAATTTCGGACGGATGTTGCATCTTGCACCGTGGATGTTGCAACCTGTAGATATCGATTATTCGGACGGCCATAACTTCTGTCTCGTTTAGAGTTACGGGAGCCATAACCTGTCAAAATAAAGGCCTCGATGAGTTCTACGGCTTTGACATCTTTCATACGTCAACGGATAGATTAATGCCCAAAAAGGACAACCCGAATATCAATCGGGTCTCGTAAGTTTTTTACCCTTCATTTTTTCGACACGTGGATTTTTACGGTAAAACAGGATTACCGTGGCCCGTCTTAGACTTCCCATCGCTGGAGAGTGGTGCACCATGGTACTGTTCCGTTTCAAACCCATGCATGCATTTCTAAAAGTCGTACGGCACTGTTTCCCCAATTCGGACGGATGTTGCTCCTTGCACCGTGGATGTTGCACCCTGTAGATATCGATTATTTGGAAGACCATAACTTCTGGCTCGTTTAGGGTTACGGGAGCCATAACCTGTCAAAATGAAGGCTCGATGAGTTCTACGGCTTTGACAGCTTTCAGCCGTCAATGGAGCGATTAATGCCCAAAAAGGACAACCCGATTCTCAATCGGGTCTCATAAGTTTTTTACCCTTCGTTTTTTCGACACGTGGATTTTTACGGTAAAACAGGATTACGGTGGCTGGTCTTCGATTTACCATCACTGGAGAGTGGTGCACCATGGTACTGTCCCGTTTCAAATCCATGCACACATTTCTAAAAGTCGTACGGCACTGTTTCGCCATTTCGGACGGATGTTGCACCTTGCATCTTGGATGTTGCATCCTGTAGATATCGATTATTCGGACGACCGTAACTTCTGTCTCGTTTAGTGTTATGAGAGCCATAACCTGTCAAAACGAAGGCCTCGATGAGTTCTACGGCTTTGACGGCTTTCAGCCTTCAACGGATAGATTAATTCCCAAAAAGGACAACCCGAATCTCAATCGGGTCTCGTAAGTTTTTTACCCTTCGTTTTTTCGACACGTGGATTTTTACGGTAAAACAGGATTACCGTGGCTGGCCTTCGATTTACCATCGTTGGAGAGTGGTGCACCATGGTACTGTTCCGTTTCAAATCCATGCATGCATTTCTAAAAGTCGTACGGCACTGTTTCGCCATTTCGGACGGATGTTGCACCTTGCACCGTGGATGTTGCACCCTGTAGATATAGATTATTCGGACGGCCAAAACTTTTGGCTCGTTTAGAGTTACGGGAGCCATAACCTGTCAAAAAGAAGGCCTCGATGAGTTCTACGGCTTTGACAGCTTTCAGCCGTCAACGGATAGATTAATGCCCAAAAAGGACAACCCGAATCTCAATCGGGTCTCGTAAGTTTTTTACCCTTCGTTTTTTCGACACGTGGATTTTTACGGTAAAACGGGATTACCGTGGCCCGTCTTCGACTTCCCATCGCTGGAGAGTGGTGCACCATGGTAATGTTCTGTTTCAAATCCATGCACGCATTTCTAAAAGTCGTGCGGCACGGTTTCGCCATTTCGGACAGATGTTGCACCTTGCACCGTGGATGTTGCACCCTGTAGATATCGATTATTCGGACGACCACAACTTCTGGCTCGTTTAGAGTTACGGGAGCCATAACCTGTCAAAACGAAGCCCTCGATGAGTTCTACAGCTTTGACAGCTTTCATCCATCAACGGATAGATTAATGCCCAAAAAGGACAACCCGAATCTCAATCGGGTCTCGTAAGTTTTTTACCCTTCGTTTTTTCGACACGTGGATTTTTACGGTAAAACGGGATTACCGTGGCCCGTCTTCGACTTCCCATCGCTGGAGAGTGGTGCACCATGGTACTGTTCCGTTTCAAATCCATGCACTCATTTCTAAAAGTCGTACGGCACTGTTTCGCCATTTCAGACGGATGTTGCGCCTTGCACCATGGATGTTGCACCCTGTAGATATCGATTATTCGGACGGCCATAACTTCTGGCTCGTTTAGAGTTACGGGAGCCATAACCTGTCAAAACGAAAGCCTCGATGAGTTCTACAGCTATGACAGCTTTCGGCCATCAACGGATAGATTAATCCCCAAAAAGGACAACCCGAATCTAAATCGGGTCTCGTAGGTTTTTACCCTTCGTTTTTTCGACACGTGGATTTTTACGGTAAAACAGGATTACAGTGGCCGGCCTTCGATTTTCCATAGCTGGAGAGTGGTGCACTATGGTACTATTCCGTTTCAAATCCTTGCACGCATTTCTAAAAGTCGTACGACACTGTTTCGCCATTTCGGACGGATGTTGCACCTTGCACCGTGGATGTTGCGGCCTGTAGATATCGATTATTCGGACGACCATAACTTCTGGCTCGTTTAGAGTTACGGGAGCCATAACCTGTCAAAACAAAGGCATCGATGAGATCTACGGCTTTGACCGCTCTCAGCCGTCAACGGATAGATTAATGCTCAAAAAGGACAACCCGAATCTCAATCGGGTCTCGTAAGTTTTTTGCCCTTCGTTTTTTTGACATGTAGATTTTTACGGTAAAACAGGATTACGGTGGCTGGTCTACGATTTACCATCGCTGGAGAGTGGTGCACCATGGTACTGTTCCGTTTCAAATCCACGCACGCATTTCTAAAAGTCGTGCAGCACTGTTTCGCCATTTCGGACGGATGTTGCACCTTGCACCGTGGATGTTGCACCCTGTAGATATCGATTATTCGGACGACCATAACTTCTGGCTCGTTTAGAGTTACGGGAGCCATAACCTGTCAAAATGAAGCCCTCGATGAGTTCTACAGCTTTGACAGCTTTAATCCATCAACGGATAGATTAATGCCCAAAAAGGACAACTCGAATCTCAATCGGGTCTCGTAAGTTTTTTACCCTTCGTTTTTTCGACACGTGGATTTTTACGGTAAAACAGGATTACCGTGGCTGGCCTTCGATTTACCATCCCTGGAGAGTGGTGCACCATGGTACTGTTCCGTTTCAAATCCATGCACGCATTTCTAAAAGTCGTACGGCACTGTTTCGCCATTTCGGACGGATATTGCACCTTGCACCGTGGATGTTGCACCCTGTAGATATCGATTATTCGGACGGCCATAACTTCTGGCTCGTTTAGAGTTACGGGAGCCATAACCTGTCAAAACGAATGCCTCGACGAGTTCTACGGCTTTGACAGCTTTCAGCCATCAACGGATATATTAATGCCCAAAAAGGACAACCCGAATACCAATCGGGTCTCGTAAGTTTTTTGCCCTTCGTTTTTTCGACACGTGGATTTTTACGGTAAAACGGGATTACCGTGGCCCGTCTTCGACTTCCCATCGCTGGAGAGTGGTGCACCATGGTAGTGTTCCGTTTCAAATCCATGCACGCGTTTCTAAAAGTCGTACAACATTGTTTCGCCATTTCGGACGGATGTTGCACCTTGCAAAGTGGATGTTGCACGCAGTAGATATCAATTATTCGGAAGGCCATAACTTCTGGCTCGTTTAGAATTACGGGAGCCATAACCTGTCAAAACGAAGGCCTCGGTGAGTTCTACGGCTTTGACAGCTTTCAGCCGTCAACGGATAGATTAATGCACAAAAAGGACAACCCGAATCTCTATCGGGTCTCGCAAGTTTTTTACTCTTCGTTTTTTCGACACGTGGATTTTTACGGTAAAACGGGATTACCGTGGCCCGTCTTAGACTTCCCATCGCTGGAGAGTGGTGCACCATGGTACTGTTCCGTTTCAAACCCATGCATGCATTTCTAAAAGTCGTACGGCACTGTTTCCCCAATTCGGACGGATGTTGCTCCTTGCACCGTGGATGTTGCACCCTGTAGATATCGGTTATTCAAACGGCCATAACTTCTGGCTCATTTAGAGTTATGGGAGCCATAACCTGTCAAAACGAAGGCCTCGATGAGTTCTACGGCTTTGACAGCTTTCAGCAGTCAACAGATAGATTAATGCCCAAAAAGGACAACCCGAATCTCAATCGGGCCTCGTTAGTTTTTTATCCTTCGTTTTTTCGGCACATGGATTTTTATGGTAAAACAGGATTACCGTGGCCGGTCTTCGACTTCCCATCGCTGGAGAGTGGTGCACCATGGTACTGTTCCGTTTCAAATCCATGCACGCATTACTAAAAGTCGTACGGCACTGTTTCGCCATTTCGGACGGATGTTGCACCTTGCACCGTGGATGTTGCACCCTGTACATATCGATTATTCGGACGGCCATAACTTCTGCCTCGTTTAGAGTTACGGGAGCCATAACCTGTCAAAACGAAGGCCTCGATGAGTTCTATGGCTTTGACAGCTTTCAACCATCAACGGATAGATTAATGCCCAAAAAGGACAACCCGGATCTCAATCGGGTCTCGTAAATTTTTTACCCTTCGTTTTTTCGACACGTGGATTTTTACGGTGAAACGGGATTACCGTGGCCCGTCTTCGACTTACCATCACTAGAGAGTGGCGTACCGTGGTACTGTTCCGTTTCAAATCCGTGCACACATTTCTAAAAGTCGTACGGCACTGTTTCGCCATTTCGGACGGATGTTGCACCTTGCACCGTGGATGTTGCACCCTGTAGATATCGATTATTCGGACGGCCATAACTTCTGGCTCGTTTAGAGTTACGGGAGCCATAACCTTTCAAAACGAAGGCCTCGATGAGTTCTATAGCTTTGACAGCTTTCAGCCGTCAACGGATAGATTAATGCCCAAAAAGGACAACCCGAATCTCAATCGGGTCTCGTAAGTTTTTTACCCTTCATTTTTTCGACATGTGGATTTTTACGGTAAAATGGGATTACGGTGGCCCGTCTTCGACTTACCATCGCCGGAGAGTGGTGTACCATGGTACTATTCCGTTTCAAGTCCATGCATACATTTCTAAATGCCGTACGGCACTGTTTCGCCATTTCGGACGAATGTTGCACCTTGCACCATGGATGTCGCACCCTGTACATATCGATTATTCGGACGGCCCTAACTTCTGGCTCGTTTAGAGTTACGGGAGCCATAACCTGTCAAAACGAAGGCCTTGATGAGTTCTACGGCTATGACAGCTTTCAGCCGTCAACGGATAAATTAATGCCCAAAAAGGACAACCCGAATCTCAATCGGGTCTCGTAAGTTTTTTACCCTTCGTTTTTTCGACACGTGGATTTTTACGGTAAAACGGGATTACCGTGGCCCGTCTTCGACTTCCCATCGCTGGAGAGTGGTGCACCATGGTACTGTTCCATTTCAAATCCATGCACACATTTCTAAAAGTCGTACGACACTGTTTTGCCATTTCGGACGGATGTTGCACATTGCACCGTGGATGTTGCATCCTGTAGATATCGATTATTCGGACGGCCATAACTTCTGCCTCGTTTTGGGTTACGGGAGCCATAACCTGTCAAAACGAAGGCCTCGATGAGTTCTACGGCTTTGACGGCTTTCAGCCGTCAACGGATAAATTAATGCCCAAAGAGGACAACCCGAATCTCAATCAGGTCTCGTAAGTTTTTTACCCTTCGTCTTTTCGACACGTGGATTTTTATGGTAAAACAGGATTACAGTGGCTGGCGTTCGATTTTCCATCGCTGGAGAGTGGTGCACCATGGTACTCTTCCGTTTCAAATCCATGCACGCATTTCTAAAAGTCGTACGGCACTGCTTCGCCATTTCGGACGGATGTTGCACCTTGCACCGTGGATGTTGCACCCTGTAGATATCGATTATTCGGACGACCATAATTTCTGGCTCGTTTAGGGTTACGGGAGTCATAACCTGTCAAAATGAAGGCTCGATGAGTTCTACGGCTTTGACAGCTTTCAGCCATCAATGGAGCGATTAATGCCCAAAAAGGACAACCCGATTCTCAATCGGGTCTCGTAAGTTTTTTACCCTTCGTTTTTTCGACACGTGGATTTTTACGGTAAAACAGGATTACGGTGGCTGGTCTTCGATTTACCATCACTGGAGAGTGGTGTCGGATAGGATTTTTTGGGTATGAAACTAACCAGTGATGGCTGAAAGCAGTAACAGATGTAGAACTCACAAATACCTTCGTTTTGACTGGTTGTTGCTCCCGTAACTCTAAACGAGCCAAGAGTTATGGCCCTCCGAAGAATCGATATCCATAGGGTGCAACATCTACGGTGCATGGTGCAACATCCGTCCAAAATGACGAAACAGTGCCGTACGACCTTTAGAAATGGGTGCATGGATTGGAAACGGTGCAGTACCATGGTGCATCACTCTCCAGCGATGGTAAATCATAGACCAGCCGCGGGAATTCCCTTTTACTGAAAAATCCACGTGACGAAAAAACGAAGGGTAAAAAACTTCCGTGACCCGATTGAGGTTCGGATTGGATTTTTTGGGTATGAAACTAACCAGTGACGGCTGAAAGCCGTCACAGATGTAGAAATCACAGATACCTTCGTTTTGAATGGTTGTGGCTCCCGTAACTCTAAACGAGCCAAGAGTTATGGCCCTCCGAAGAATCGATATCCATAGGGTGCAACATCTACGGTGCAAGGTGCAACATCCGTCCAAAATGACGAAACAGTGCCGTACGACCTTTAGAAACGGGTGCATGGATTGGAAACGGTGTAGTACCTCGTTGCACCACTCTCCAGCGTTGGTAAATCATAGACCAGCCGCTGGGATCCCGTTTTATAGAAAAAATCCACGTGACGAAAAAACGAAGGGTAAAAAACTTCCATGACCCGATTGAGGTTCGGATAGGATTTTTTGGGTATGAAACTAACCAGTGACGGCTGAAAGCAGTAACAGATGTAGAACTCACAAATACCTTCGTTTTGACTGGTTGTTGCTCCCGTAACTCTAAACAAACCAAGAGTTATGGCCCTCCGAAGAATCGGTATCCATAGGGTGCAACATCTACGGTGCAAGGTGCAACATCCGTCCAAAATGACGAAACAGTGTCGTACGACCTTTAGAAATGGGTGCATGGATTGGAAACGGTGCAGTACCATGGTGCATCACTCTCCAGCGATGGTAAATCATAGACCAGCCGCGGGAATTCCCTTTTACTGAAAAATCCACGTGACGAAAAAACGAAGGGTAAAAAACTTCCGTGACCCGATTGAGGTTCGGATAGGATTTTTTGGGTATGAAACTAACCAGTGACGGCTGAAAGCCGTCACAGATGTAGAACTCACAGATACCTTCGTTCTGACTGGTTGTGGCTCCCGTAACTCTAAACGAGCCAAGAGTTATGGCCCTCCGAAGAATCGATATCCATAGGGTGCAACATCTACGGTGCAAGATGCAACATCCGTCCAAAATGACGAAACAGTGCGTACGACCTTTAGAAACTGGTGCATGGATTGGAAACGGTGCAGTACCATGGTGCACCACTCTCCAGCGTTGGTAAATCATAGACCAGCCACGGGGATCCCGTTTTACAGAAAAAATCCACGTGACGAAAAAACGAAGGGTAAAAAACTTCCATGACCCGATTGAGGTTCGGATAGGATTTTTTGGGTATGAAACTAACCAGTGACGTCTGAAAGCTGTCACAGCTGTAGAACTCACAGTACCTTCGTTTTGACAGGTTATGGCTCCCGTAACTCTAAACGAGCCAAGAGTTAAGGCCTCCGAAGAATCGATATCCACAGGGTGCAACATCTACGGTGCAAGGTGCAACATCCGTCCAAAATGAAGAAACAGTGCCGTACGACCTTAAGAAATGGGTGCATGGTTTGGAAACGGTGTAGTACCATGGTGCACCACTCTCCAGCGATGGTAAATCATAGACCAGCCGCGGGAATTCCCTTTTACAGAAAAAATCCACGTGACGAAAAAACGAAGGGTAAAAAACTTCCATGACCCGATTGAGGTTCGGATAGGATTTTTTGGGTATGAAACTGACCAATGACGGCTGAAAGCCGTCACAGATGTAGAACTCACAAGTACCTTCGTTTTGACTGGTTGTGGCTCTCGTAACTCTAAACGAGCCAAGAGTTATGGCCCTCCGAAGAATCGATATCCATAGGGTGCAACATCTACGGTGCAAGGTGCAACATCTGTCCAAAATGACGAAACAGTGTCGTACGACCTTTAGAAACGGGTGCATGGATTGGAAACGGTGCAGTCTCATGGTGCATCACTCTCCAGCGATGGTAAATCATAGACCAGCCACGGGAATTCCCTTTTACAGAAAAATCCACGTGACGAAAAAACGAAGGGTAAAAAACTTCCGTGACCCGATTGAGGTTCGGATAGGATTTTTTGGGTATGAAACTGACCAGTGACGGCTGAAAGCTGTCATAGCTGTAGAACTCACAGATACCTTCGTTTCGACTGATTGTGGCTCCCGTAACTCTAAACGAGCCAAGAGTTATGGCACTCCGAAGAATCGATATCCATAGGGTGCAACATCTACGGTGCAAGGTGCAACATCCGTCCAAAATGACGAAACAGTGTCGTACGACCTTTAGAAATGGGTGCATGGATTGGAAACGGTGCAGTACCATGGTGCATCACTCTCCAGCGATGGTAAATCATAGACCAGCCGCGGGAATTCCCTTTTACTGAAAAATCCACGTGACGAAAAAACGAAGGGTAAAAAACTTCCGTGACCCGATTGAGGTTCGGATAGGATTTTTTGGGTATGAAACTAACCAGTGACGGATGAAAGCCGTCACAGATGTAGAACTCACAGATACCTTCGTTCTGACTGGTTGTGGCTCCCGTAACTCTAAACGAGCCAAGAGTTATGGCCCTCCGAAGAATCGATATCCATAGGGTGCAACATCTACGGTGCAAGGTGCAACATCCGTCCAAAATGACGAAACAGTGCGTACGACCTTTAGAAACGGGTGCATGGATTGGAAACGGTGCAGTACCATGGTGCATCACTCTCCAGCGATGGTAAATCATAGACCAGCCGCGGGAATTCCCTTTTACTGAAAAATCCACGTGACGAAAAAACGAAGGGTAAAAAACTTCCATGACCCGATTGACGTTCGGATAGGATTTTTTGGGTATGAAACTAACCAGTGACGGCTGAAAGCAGTAACAGATGTAGAACTCACAAATACCTTCGTTTTGACTGGTTGTTGCTCCCGTAACTCTAAACGAGCCAAGAGTTATGGCCCTCCGAAGAATCGATATCCATAGGGTGCAACATCTACGGTGCATGGTGCAACATCCGTCCAAAATGACGAAACAGTGCCGTACGACCTTTAGAAATGGGTGCATGGATTGGAAACGGTGCAGTACCATGGTGCATCACTCTCCAGCGATGGTAAATCATAGACCAGCCGCGGGAATTCCCTTTTACTGAAAAATCCACGTGACGAAAAAACGAAGGGTAAAAAACTTCCGTGACCCGATTGAGGTTCGGATAGGATTTTTTGGGTATGAAACTAACCAGTGACGGCTGAAAGCCGTCACAGATGTAGAAATCACAGATACCTTCGTTTTGACTGGTTGTGGCTCCCGTAACTCTAAACGAGCCAAGAGTTATGGCCCTCCGAAGAATCGATATCCATAGGGTGCAACATCTACGGTGCAAGGTGCAACATCCGTCCAAAATGACGAAACAGTGCCGTACGACCTTTAGAAACGGGTGCATGGATTGGAAACGGTGCAGTACCATGGTGCACCACTCTCCAGCGTTGGTAAATCATAGACCAGCCACGGGGATCCCGTTTTACAGAAAAAATCCACGTGACGAAAAAACGAAGGGTAAAAAACTTCCATGACCCGATTGTGGTTCGGATAGGATTTTTTGGGTATGAAAATAACCAGTGACATCTGAAAGCTGTCACAGCTGTAGAACTCACAGATACCTTCGTTTTGACAGGTTATGGCTCCCGTAACTCTAAACGAGGCAAGAGTTATGGCCTCCGAAGAATCGATATCCACAGGGTGCAACATCTACGGTGCAAGGTGCAACATCCGTCCAAAATGACAAAACAGTACCGTACGACCTTAAGAAATGGGTGCATGGATTGGAAACGGTGCAGTACCATGGTGCACCACTCTCCAGCGATGGTAAATCATAGACCAGCCGCGGGAATTCCCTTTTACAGAAAAAATCCACGTGACGAAAAAACGAAGGGTAAAAAACTTCCATGACCCGATTGAGGTTCGGATAGGATTTTTTGGATATGAAACTAACTAGTGACGGCTGAAAGCCGTCATAGATGTAGAACTCACAAGTACCTTCGTTTTGACTGGTTGTGACTCCCGTAACTCTAAACGAGCCAATAGTTATGGCCCCCCGAAGAATCGATATCCATAGGGTGCTACATCTACGGTGCGAGGTGCAACATCCGTCCAAAATGACGAAACAGTGCTGTACGACCTTTATAAACGGGTGCATGGATTGGAAACGGTGTAGTACCTCGGTGCACCACTCTCCAGCGTTGGTAAATCATAGACCAGCCGCTGGGATCCCGTTTTATAGAAAAAATCCACGTGACGAAAAAACGAAGGGTAAAAAACTTCCATGACCCGATTGAGGTTCGGATAGGATTTTTTGGGTATGAAACTAACCAGTGACGGCTGAAAGCAGTAACAGATGTAGAACTCACAAATACCTTCGTTTTGACTGGTTGTTGCTCCCGTAACTCTAAACGAACCAAGAGTTATGGCCCTTCGAAGAATTGATATCCATAGGGTGCAACATCTACGGTGCAAGGTGCAACATCCGTCCAAAATGACGAAACAGTGCCGTACGACCTTTAGAAATGGGTGCATGGAATGGAAACGGTGCAGTATCATGGTGCATCACTCTCCAGCGATGGTAAATCATAGACCAGCCGCGGGAATTCCCTTTTACTGAAAAATCCACGTGACGAAAAAACGAAGGGTAAAAAACTTCCGTGACCCGATTGAGGTTCGGATAGGATTTTTTAGGTATGAAACTAACCAGTGACGGCTGAAAGCCGTCACAAATGTAGAACTCACAGATACCTTCGTTCTGACTGGTTGTGGCTCCCGTAACTCTAAACGAGCCAAGAGTTATGGCCCTCCGAAGAATCGATATCCATAGGGTGCAACATCTACGGTGCAAGGTGCAACATCCGTCCAAAATGACGAAACAGTGCGTACGACCTTTAGAAACGGGTGCATGGATTGGAAACGGTGCAGTACCATGGTGCACCACTCTCCAGCGTTGGTAAATCATAGACCAGCCATGGGGATCCCGTTTTATAGAAAAAATCCACGTGACGAAAAAACGAAGGGTAAAAAACTTCCATGACCCGATTGAGGTTCGGATAGGATTTTTTGGGTATGAAACTAACCAGTGACGTCTGAAAGCTGTCACAGCTGTAGAACTCACAGATACCTTCGTTTTGACAGGTTATGGCTCCCGTAACTCTAAACGAGCCAAGAGTTAAGGCCTCCGAAGAATCGATATCCATAGGGTGCAACATCTACGGTGCAAGGTGCAACATCCGTCCAAAATGACGAAACAGTGCCGTATGACCTTAAGAAATGGGTGCATGGATTGGAAACGGTGCAGTACCATGGTGCACCACTCTCCAGCGATGGTAAATCATAGACCAGCTGTAACGACCCGTATTTTTACGTGTCGATAAATCGTAGAATTTACAGGTTGTTAGTGTTGTTTGTGTTGTCTCTAGCCTGAGTCATATGGAGAGTAACTCGTGTGTTGGAGTATTGAGTCGTGACCGACTCATAAGTTGGAACGAGTTATGGAGTTAACTCGTGACTGAGTCTAGAGTTGCCGAGTTGAGTCTAGGTCGCATAACCGACCTAAGGAAGTTTAGGTCGTATGGCCGACCTAAGGTAGGGGCCGAGCTATAGGAGTTAACTGGATAGGGATTTGGACCGAGTTAAGAGTTAGAACGGCATAGGGGTTACCGACTTAAGATGAGAGGCGAGATAGGGGTCAAGGGATGAGTCGTGTACGGGTTACGACTCATAGGAGGCCGGCTTAAAAGTTAACTCGTATGGCCGAGTTAGCGTGTTGTTGAGTCGTTGGCTTGAGTCGGCAAAGGGTTGAGTCGGCCGTGTTTGATTGAAGCGTTGAGTCGTAGAGCCGTTGTGTAGCTAGGTTGTTGTCTCGGTTAGGCTTGGAGATGAGTCGTGGGGCGACTCAGGGATTGGGTCGGTAGAGTACGTTATCCCTTGTGTTGTTAGGTCGGTGGGCCGACTTAGTAGATAAGTCGTTGGGGACTTAGGCCTTTGAGTCGTGCATACGTGTTAGGTCGGGATAAGGCTTTGGCTTAGGTCGGCAGGAACTAGGTCGTGTAACCCTGTATGTGTTGTGTAGTTGGGTCGGCGTCTTGGGGATAAGTCGTAGGTAGTTGAGTCGTATAGGTCGGCAGAGTGTTGGGTCGTATGGGGTCGCTTAGGTCGTGAGTCGGCAAGGATGAGTCGGCAAGGATGAGTCGGGGACGACCTAATAGCGAGCTCCGAGTTAAGAAGTTGGCCGAGTTAAGGGGGATTCCAGCCTATAAATAGAGGGGTTTGGCTCACTTTTTGGCACCGGATTTCGAAGCGACGAAGTGCTGCCATTTTGGAACTCGACTTCGGTATTTTCTTCACTTCTTTCTCTACTTCTATCAAGTGCTAACATCCATTGAAGATTGAAGATCAAGATCAAAGATCAAGAGCCAAAGTTGAAGATTTTCATCCGAAGAAGCTAGATTTCACCGTTTCAAGTGAAATTTCTCCGGATCAAGCTCAAGTCCTTGCTGTCCAGATCTGAAGTTGATTGATTTTAGGTTGTTTTGGTGATTTGGTGAGTGGTAGTTATCTCTCACGCGGATCCAAAGGAGTATATTGGATTGGTGGCATGTTTGGGTGTTAAAGTTAGAGATTTCATGCATTTTTCTTAGATCTAAGTCTAGATCCATGGTTTTTGAAGATGTTTACTTATGCAAGTTTGTTTAATAAGCATTAGAGACAAAACCCATGTTTTATAATTGATAGATCTATGCTAAAAACCATGATTTCACATATGTTGGACTTTTGCTCGTTTATTTACGAAATTGCCATTATAGTTGATATTGCTTAAATTGCTTAATAGATCTTGTTTGAATGATTGATTATTTGAATGTATGATTGATTTGATTGTTTCCAAGTTAGCTAGTAGTTGATTTGGAACAAGATGATGAAAGAGGATTCAAAAGCTATGGAAGAAGGCTCTTGAATGGTGAAAGCTGCTTAAGGCATATGTAGCGGATGTCGAAGCTCATATGTATAGATTGGATGATGTTGAGATGGGACTTTGCCATGATTTGATGAGGCAAACCATGTTGTTGAGTTGAGACTTTGCTTTGATGCGATGAAGCGAAGTATGATGTGAGTCTTGGCTTAATCCAAGCAGGGATCATTCCAAGCATGTTGATAACTTGAAGAGTAGTTCAAGTTGGTTGATAATGGATTGTTCAAGAGGTAGCTTGAGCTTGTATGAGGATAGTCGTCAAGAAGGATGGCTAGGAGGCTTGGATCTCGTCGTTGTTGAAGGTTCTAGCATGCTCAAAAGCAAGAGTACATGGGGCGCCCATAACGACTACAGGTAGGTAGTCGGGACACCCAAAAGACTACAGGTAGGTAGTTGAGTACTCTGGGCAAAGTAGATAAGTCCTAGGCACAAGGCAGTGTGCGGAGTTATGGTTAGAACCGGGGTTACCATTAGCCCTTGACAGATGGTCATTCAACTAACGGTGAAATCGAGGCAAGGATAACAGTGATAGCCAGAGTCATGGATGTTTGGTTGTATTATCATTCGGCTTCAAGAGCGGTGTTTTCTGGGTGCTTATCTGATCTTGGTTTAGGCCTTGGGGGTTTGTATTTGGAAAACATCGTCCTTGACTCGAGTGGTATTCGCTTTACCTTAATTGTCTATGTTGTTATGCTTGCTTCTCCTTAGTGTATGTCTGGGGCTATCACTGTAGAAAGAGGTGGAGTGGGATGGTTTGGTTCCTATTCCTTTTATCCTTTATGCTCTTTTGGTATGCTTGATAGTTGATTTACTGCTCACTAAGACTTTGTCTGACTCAAGGTTTTATGTCTCCTCTTATTACCTTGGGCTGTTCATCCATGTCGGGATGGGCAGACTAGGTAGCAGGTGACAGGTGCTGTGCTAGGAGTTCTACGCTAAAGATGACGAAGACGAGCAGGAGGCTTTGCAAATTAGTTTTCTTACTATATGTACTGGGTATCCGCTGCTGTATTTGGTTGAGTGATTTGTAGTGAGGCTTTCATGTATGGATTTGAGTAGATGATTGTATGAAACTACTGTGATGCTTATATGATGATGTTCTGTTCTATGGAGCTTCACTATATTATATTTCTCTATTGTATTTTATCCATGCGCTGTGAGTTATGCGATAGAGATTCTTCTGTTTTGTTTTACCCTGACTATCGTCCATGGCTGCCTGGCACACCTTTTAGCGCATTATTTCCTTGATTTGGTGCGGGAGTCATGGGCGGTCGTCACATTTGGTATCAGAGCTTTGGTTAATCGATTTTAGCCAACGCTCGCTGATGTAACTACGTAAGAGAGACGTAATTGTAATTTGATGGATGATTACTATATATAATATAGTAGTTTAGAAGGGTTTGAACTCCTTATGCAGTTGTTTCTTAAGGTGTTCTAATCATTCTTATTTACAGATATTAAGGATGAGTCGAAGTGAGAGACAAGCTGCGAGGGGTAGCCGTGATGCTAGGGAAGCTGTTGATTATGCTCCTATGTTTGAGGCCATGATGACTTCAATCATGAGGAGAATACCAGCTTCAGGATCATCTGTGGATGTGGGAGTTCAAGTCCAAGCTCCGAGACCGGTGGATTTTGCCAAGCTTTGCAAGGATTATACTGCTCTTGGAGGGAAAGTTTTCTTGGGGACGGAGTCGACTATTGAGGTGCAGAGATGGATTGATGCTTGCAAAAGAATCTTTGGTGACTTAGGGATTGAGGATGCAACTAAGAGGAAGCTTGCATCGAGACAGCTTCAGGGAAGAGCTGCTGATTGGTGGAATTCTATCACCATCGATACTCCAGAAGAAGAGATTACTTGGGAGCAATTCCAAGTTAGATTTGAAGCTAAGTTCATCTCTACTTCCCAGAAATCTGTCTTGTTTAAGAGGTTTGTGGAGCTCAAGCAAGGGGGAAGGCCTGTTCTTGAGTACATTTCTGAGTTTGAAGCTTTGTCTAAGTATGCCAGATCGTATATTGATTCTCCCTACCAGAAGAATGAAAAGTTTGTGACTGGTCTGGATGCTTATCTTGGGAGGCAGTTAGTGGATCATCTGGACGATCCATTTGAGAAGCTTGTGGAAAAAGCTCTTAGGCATGAGAGTTTGTTTCCTAGGGAAAGTTCTGTCGTTTCTGTAACCAGGGAAGGATCTAAACCACAGCAGAGTGGCAATAAGAAGAGGAAACAACAGCAACAGAGGGGTAGGGATGGCCAGAAGAAGCCGAAGAGTGAAGTGACTTGCTATAACTGCCAGCAGAAGGGCCATCTTTACAAAGATTGTAAGAATCCCAAAGTGCCGGGAAAGTGTTACAACTGTGATAAGCTGGGACATATCAAGAAGGATTGTCCAGAACCGAGGAAAGATAGGCAGGTTGTGCAAGCCTATGCTTTGGGGGCTGTTCCATCGTCTTCGAAAGCTCCTACTGCTGAAGAGAAGGGGAAGAGTGTGGTTGTTCAAGGTACTCTTTCTATTTGTGGTGTTCCAGTTAGAGTGTTGTTTGATACTGGAGCGTCGCATTCTTTTGTTTGTGATGATTTGGTAAGCCGGTTAGGTATGAAACCGGATATTGTTGATAGGCCATTGGTTGTGACTAATCCGGTAGGGGGTTCGTCATGTTTGTGTATGTTATGTCGTGGTCTAGTTGTGTCGAGTCATGATTGCTCGTTTGTTTGTGATTGCTTTGTTCTGAACTTTGCGGGGTTCGGAATTATTTTGGGTATGGACTGGCTTAGGAAGTATGCGGCTAGGATTGATTGTGAGAGGCTTGAGGTGACAGTCGGGAATGTGGAAGGGCGAAAGGTTGTGATACGATGTAAGCATGAAGAAGGCGTCTTCATGAGCTTCATGTATTCGCTAGTTGTTCCACGGGATGGACTGTCATCGGTGCCTATTGTGAATGAGTTTGAGAATGTCTTTGAGGAAGTCAAAGGGTTGCCGCCGCATAGGGAGATCGAGTTTCGTATCGATCTAGTTGAGGGAGCCAGACCTGTTGTGATGCCTCTTAGGCGGATGGCACCGAGGGAGCAGCAAGAGCTGAAGGTGCAAGTTGATGACCTTTTGCGGAAAGGATTCATTCGGAGAAGTGTGTCCGAATGGGGTGCGCCCGTTGTGTTCGCAACCAAAACGGATGGATCGTTGAGGTTGTGTGTTGATTATCGTGAGCTGAATAAGGTGACTAGGAAGAACAAGTATCCATTGCCGAGAATAGATGACTTGTTTGATCAGCTTCACGAGGCTAAGGTGTTTTCTCAGATGGATTTGGCAACGGGATTTCACCAGTTGAGAGTGGCGAAGGATAGTGTGCCGAAGACTGCTTTCAGGACACCATCCGGGTTTTATGAGTGGCTGGTAATGCCGTTTGGGTTGACTAACGCGCCAGCATATTTTGTGGATCTTATGAATAGAGTGTTCAGAGATCAGTTGAATAAGTTCGTGCTTGTGTTCGTGGATGATATTTTGGTTTATTCCAGAACTGAGGAAGAGCACAAGACGCACTTGAGGATTGTTTTAGGAATCTTACGGAAACATCAGCTGAAGGCTAAGTTTTCGAAGTGTCACTTCTGGAAGAATGAAGTGAGGTTCTTAGGTCATGTTATTTCTGGAAATGGAATAGCGGTTGATCCCGCTAAGGTGGCAGCGATCCAGGATTGGGTTAGGCCTAAGAATGCATCTGATGTGAGAAGTTTTCTTGGATTAGCAGGATATTATCGTCGGTTTATCAAAGACTTTTCCAAGATAGCTGCACCGTTGACAGGATTGACGAAGAAGAACCAAGTGTTCAGATGGGATGATAAGTGTGAGCAAGCTTTCGTAATCCTGAAAGAGCGACTGACGAGCGCTCCTGTTTTGACTATTCCAAGTGGGAATGATGAGATGGTGGTTTACACCGATGCATGTGGCACTGGACTAGGAGCGGTGCTAATGCAGAAGCATAAAGTTGTTGCGTATGCTAGTCGACAACTAAAGCCGCATGAAAGGAATTATCCGACTCATGATTTGGAGTTAGCGGCGATTGTGTTTGCTTTGAAGATGTGGAGACACTATCTATTGGGAGTTAGATTCGAGCTGTTTACAGATCATAAGTCGTTGAAGTATCTGTTTTCCCAAAAGGATTTGAATCTTCGACAGCAAAGGTGGCTAGAGTTCTTAGCATCGTATGATTTTGGTATAGCCTATACTCCAGGGAAAGGTAACGCAGTGGCTGATGCGTTAAGTCGAAGACATGCAGGATTGGGAGCCATGTTTTCGGAATGGAAGAGTCTTGAGTATTTGGCTGGATTTGATTTCAGGCCTAGATGTGAATTGGAACCTGAGATGTTGGCAAACTTATCGATAAGGCCTACTCTTGTGGAAAGAATTGGCGAGAGGCAAAGGAGAGATGATAAGCTTATCAAGATTATCCGTGATTTGGAATCCGGATTGGATCCAGAAAAGGATAAAGGATTTGAAGTCGATCGAGAGGGTTGGCTTCGAAAGCAAGGGCGACTAGTTGTTCCCGATGTAGATGGATTGAGAGATGAAGTTCTGAGGGAGAGTCATCACTCGAAGTTGACAATTCATCCAGGTGGAAATAAGATGTATCGGGATATGAAGAGAACCTACTACTGGGAAGGTATGAAGAAGGATGTTGGAAATTTTATTTCCAAGTGTATGAATTGCCAGTTGGTGAAAGCTGAGCAGAAGAAGCCCAGTGGATTGCTTCAGCCATTAGAGGTTCCTACATGGAAGTGGGAGCAAGTGTCGATGGACTTTATCGATGGTCTACCTAGGACAAGAGCAGGGAATGAAGGGATTTGGGTCATAGTAGATCGTTTGACCAAGAGTGCAAGGTTCATTCCTGTTCGATCGACTAGGACTGCATCGAAGTTGGCTGAATTATATGTGAAGTGGATAGTTCGTTTCCATGGTGTTCCGAAGAGTATAGTGAGCGATCGAGATCCATTGTTCACTAGTAGATTTTGGAAGAGCTTCCAGGAAGTTTTGGGAACTGAGTTGTGTTTGAGTACAGCTTATCACCCTCAAACAGATGGTCAGACTGAGAGAGTCAACCGAGTTTTGGAAGATCTTCTTAGAGCATGTGTTTTGGACTTCGGAGGATCATGGGAAGATCACCTTCATTTGGTGGAGTTTGCTTATAATAACAGTTATCAGTCGAGTATCGGTATGGCACCATATGAGGCATTATATGGAAGACCGTGTAACTCTCCGACATGTTGGTTGGAAACTGGAGAAAAGCTGATACTTGGGCCAGAGATGATTCGACAGACTTCAGATTGTATAGAGATCATTCGGCAACGAATGAAGGCAGCCCAAGATCGTCAGAAAAGTTATGCCGATAATCGTCGTAAGGATTTGGAATTCGACGTAGGTGATATGGTTTTTGTGAAGATTTCTCCTCTGAAGAGTGTCATTAGATTCGGGAAGAAAGGAAAGTTAACTCCGAGATTTGTTGGACCATTCCCGATTATCGAGCGTATTGGAAAGCTCGCTTATAGATTGGAGTTACCGGAAAAGATGGCGGGTGTGCACAGTGTTTTTCATGTATCTTATCTACGGAAGTATATGCACGACCCAACTACGGTGGTTTCTGCTGATAGCTGTGAAGACTTGGAGGTTGATCCAGTTGTTTCGAGACCTCGTAAGCCGCTTCGTATTGTTGAAACCGATACGAAACAGCTTAGGAGGAAGACGATTACGTTGCTCAAGGTACAATGGAGTGATGATGTTAACGACTGTACGTGGGAGGAGGAAGAGAGGATGAAGGCAGCTCATCCCGAACTCTTCGAGGTATGGCCCTAAAGTGTCGTGACATCTCATGAATTTGTAGCTTGTTCTAAGTCTTAGAATTCTGCATGCTAGGTTAGAATTGGTTGCATGGATTGTTGATTGCCATGGATGATAGGCATGCGGAATAATTTTGATTGCTGTTGTTTGCTTGGAATTTCGGGGGCGAAATTCCTAAGGGGGAGAGAATGTAACGACCCGTATTTTTACGTGTCGATAAATCGTAGAATTTACAGGTTGTTAGTGTTGTTTGTGTTGTCTCTAGCCTGAGTCATATGGAGAGTAACTCGTGTGTTGGAGTATTGAGTCGTGACCGACTCATAAGTTGGAACGAGTTATGGAGTTAACTCGTGACTGAGTCTAGAGTTGCCGAGTTGAGTCTAGGTCGCATAACCGACCTAAGGAAGTTTAGGTCGTATGGCCGACCTAAGGTAGGGGCCGAGCTATAGGAGTTAACTGGATAGGGATTTGGACCGAGTTAAGAGTTAGAACGGCATAGGGGTTACCGACTTAAGATGAGAGGCGAGATAGGGGTCAAGGGATGAGTCGTGTACGGGTTACGACTCATAGGAGGCCGGCTTAAAAGTTAACTCGTATGGCCGAGTTAGCGTGTTGTTGAGTCGTTGGCTTGAGTCGGCAAAGGGTTGAGTCGGCCGTGTTTGATTGAAGCGTTGAGTCGTAGAGCCGTTGTGTAGCTAGGTTGTTGTCTCGGTTAGGCTTGGAGATGAGTCGTGGGGCGACTCAGGGATTGGGTCGGTAGAGTACGTTATCCCTTGTGTTGTTAGGTCGGTGGGCCGACTTAGTAGATAAGTCGTTGGGGACTTAGGCCTTTGAGTCGTGCATACGTGTTAGGTCGGGATAAGGCTTTGGCTTAGGTCGGCAGGAACTAGGTCGTGTAACCCTGTATGTGTTGTGTAGTTGGGTCGGCGTCTTGGGGATAAGTCGTAGGTAGTTGAGTCGTATAGGTCGGCAGAGTGTTGGGTCGTATGGGGTCGCTTAGGTCGTGAGTCGGCAAGGATGAGTCGGCAAGGATGAGTCGGGGACGACCTAATAGCGAGCTCCGAGTTAAGAAGTTGGCCGAGTTAAGGGGGATTCCAGCCTATAAATAGAGGGGTTTGGCTCACTTTTTGGCACCGGATTTCGAAGCGACGAAGTGCTGCCATTTTGGAACTCGACTTCGGTATTTTCTTCACTTCTTTCTCTACTTCTATCAAGTGCTAACATCCATTGAAGATTGAAGATCAAGATCAAAGATCAAGAGCCAAAGTTGAAGATTTTCATCCGAAGAAGCTAGATTTCACCGTTTCAAGTGAAATTTCTCCGGATCAAGCTCAAGTCCTTGCTGTCCAGATCTGAAGTTGATTGATTTTAGGTTGTTTTGGTGATTTGGTGAGTGGTAGTTATCTCTCACGCGGATCCAAAGGAGTATATTGGATTGGTGGCATGTTTGGGTGTTAAAGTTAGAGATTTCATGCATTTTTCTTAGATCTAAGTCTAGATCCATGGTTTTTGAAGATGTTTACTTATGCAAGTTTGTTTAATAAGCATTAGAGACAAAACCCATGTTTTATAATTGATAGATCTATGCTAAAAACCATGATTTCACATATGTTGGACTTTTGCTCGTTTATTTACGAAATTGCCATTATAGTTGATATTGCTTAAATTGCTTAATAGATCTTGTTTGAATGATTGATTATTTGAATGTATGATTGATTTGATTGTTTCCAAGTTAGCTAGTAGTTGATTTGGAACAAGATGATGAAAGAGGATTCAAAAGCTATGGAAGAAGGCTCTTGAATGGTGAAAGCTGCTTAAGGCATATGTAGCGGATGTTGAAGCTCATATGTATAGATTGGATGATGTTGAGATGGGACTTTGCCATGATTTGATGAGGCAAACCATGTTGTTGAGTTGAGACTTTGCTTTGATGCGATGAAGCGAAGTATGATGTGAGTCTTGGCTTAATCCAAGCAGGGATCATTCCAAGCATGTTGATAACTTGAAGAGTAGTTCAAGTTGGTTGATAATGGATTGTTCAAGAGGTAGCTTGAGCTTGTATGAGGATAGTCGTCAAGAAGGATGGCTAGGAGGCTTGGATCTCGTCGTTGTTGAAGGTTCTAGCATGCTCAAAAGCAAGAGTACATGGGGCGCCCATAACGACTACAGGTAGGTAGTCGGGACACCCAAAAGACTACAGGTAGGTAGTTGAGTACTCTGGGCAAAGTAGATAAGTCCTAGGCACAAGGCAGTGTGCGGAGTTATGGTTAGAACCGGGGTTACCATTAGCCCTTGACAGATGGTCATTCAACTAACGGTGAAATCGAGGCAAGGATAACAGTGATAGCCAGAGTCATGGATGTTTGGTTGTATTATCATTCGGCTTCAAGAGCGGTGTTTTCTGGGTGCTTATCTGATCTTGGTTTAGGCCTTGGGGGTTTGTATTTGGAAAACATCGTCCTTGACTCGAGTGGTATTCGCTTTACCTTAATTGTCTATGTTGTTATGCTTGCTTCTCCTTAGTGTATGTCTGGGGCTATCACTGTAGAAAGAGGTGGAGTGGGATGGTTTGGTTCCTATTCCTTTTATCCTTTATGCTCTTTTGGTATGCTTGATAGTTGATTTACTGCTCACTAAGACTTTGTCTGACTCAAGGTTTTATGTCTCCTCTTATTACCTTGGGCTGTTCATCCATGTCGGGATGGGCAGACTAGGTAGCAGGTGACAGGTGCTGTGCTAGGAGTTCTACGCTAAAGATGACGAAGACGAGCAGGAGGCTTTGCAAATTAGTTTTCTTACTATATGTACTGGGTATCCGCTGCTGTATTTGGTTGAGTGATTTGTAGTGAGGCTTTCATGTATGGATTTGAGTAGATGATTGTATGAAACTACTGTGATGCTTATATGATGATGTTCTGTTCTATGGAGCTTCACTATATTATATTTCTCTATTGTATTTTATCCATGCGCTGTGAGTTATGCGATAGAGATTCTTCTGTTTTGTTTTACCCTGACTATCGTCCATGGCTGCCTGGCACACCTTTTAGCGCATTATTTCCTTGATTTGGTGCGGGAGTCATGGGCGGTCGTCACACCAGCCGCGGGAATTCCCTTTTATAGAAAAAATCCACGTGACGAAAAAACGAAGGGTAAAAAACTTCCATGACCCGATTGAGGTTCGGATAGGATTTTTTGGGTATGAAACTAACCAGTGACGGCTGAAAGCCGTCATAGATGTAGAACTCACTAGTACCTTCGTTTTGACTGGTTGTGACTCCCGTAACTCTAAACGAGCCAAGAGTTATGGCCCTCCGAAGAATCGATATCCATAGGGTGCAACATCTACGGTGCAAGGTGCAACATCAGTCCAAAATGACGAAACAGTGTGTACGACCTTTAGAAACGGTTGCATTGATTGAAAACGGTGCAGTACCATGGTGCACCACTCTCCAGCGATGGTAAATCATAGACCAGCCGCGGGAATTCCCTTTTACAGAAAAATCCACGTGACGAAAAAACGAAGGGTAAAAAACTTCCGTGACCCGATTGAGATTCGGATAGGGTTTTTTGGGTATGAAACTGACCAGTGACGGCTGAAAGCTGTCATAGCTGTAGAACTCACAGATACCTTCGTTTTGACTGGTTGTGGCTCCCGTAACTCTAAACGAGCCAAGAGTTATGGCCCTCCGAAGAATCGATATCCATAGGGTGCAACATCTACGGTGCAAGGTGCAACATCCGTCCAAAATGACGAAACAGTGCCGTACGACCTTTAGAAACGGGTGCATGGATTGGAAACGGTGTAGTACCTCGTTGCACCACTCTCCAGCGTTGGTAAATCATAGACCAGCCGCTGGGATCCCGTTTTATAGAAAAAATCCACGTGACGAAAAAACGAAGGGTAAAAAACTTCCATGACCCGATTGAGGTTCGGATAGGATTTTTTGGGTATGAAACTAACCAGTGACGGCTGAAAGCAGTAACAGATGTAGAACTCACAAATACCTTCGTTTTGACTGGTTGTTGCTCCCGTAACTCTAAACAAACCAAGAGTTATGGCCCTCCGAAGAATCGGTATCCATAGGGTGCAACATCTACGGTGCAAGGTGCAACATCCGTCCAAAATGACGAAACAGTGTCGTACGACCTTTAGAAATGGGTGCATGGATTGGAAACGGTGCAGTACCATGGTGCATCACTCTCCAGCGATGGTAAATCATAGACCAGCCGCGGGAATTCCCTTTTACTGAAAAATCCACGTGACGAAAAAACGAAGGGTAAAAAACTTCCGTGACCCGATTGAGGTTCGGATAGGATTTTTTGGGTATGCAACTAACCAGTGACGGCTGAAAGCCGTCACAGATGTAGAACTCACAGATACCTTCGTTCTGACTGGTTGTGGCTCCCGTAACTCTAAACGAGCCAAGAGTTATGGCCCTCCGAAGAATCGATATCCATAGGGTGCAACATCTACGGTGTAAGGTGCAACATCCGTCCAAAATGACGAAACAGTGCGTACGACCTTTAGAAACTGGTGCATGGATTGGAAACGGTGCAGTACCATGGTGCACCACTCTCCAGCGTTGGTAAATCATAGACCAGCCACGGGGATCCCGTTTTACAGAAAAAATCCACGTGACGAAAAAACGAAGGGTAAAAAACTTCCATGACCCGATTGAGGTTCGGATAGGATTTTTTGGGTATGAAACTAACCAGTGACGTCTGAAAGCTGTCACAGCTGTAGAACTCACAGTACCTTCGTTTTGACAGGTTATGGCTCCCGTAACTCTAAACGAGCCAAGAGTTAAGGCCTCCGAAGAATCGATATCCACAGGGTGCAACATCTACGGTGCAAGGTGCAACATCCGTCCAAAATGAAGAAACAGTGCCGTACGACCTTAAGAAATGGGTGCATGGATTGGAAACGGTGCAGTACCATGGTGCACCACTCTCCAGCGATGGTAAATCATAGACCAGCCGCGGGAATTCCCTTTTATAGAAAAAATCCACGTGACGAAAAAACGAAGGGTAAAAAACTTCCATGACCCGATTGAGGTTCGGATAGGATTTTTTGGGTATGAAACTAACCAGTGACGGCTGAAAGCCGTCATAGATGTAGAACTCACTAGTACCTTTGGTTTGACTGGTTGTGACTCCCGTAACTCTAAACGAGCCAAGAGTCATGGCCCTCCGAAGAATCGATATCCATAGGGTGCAACATCTACGGTGCAAGGTGCAACATCCGTCCAAAATGACGAAACAGTGTCGTACGACCTTTAGAAACGGTTGCATGAATTGAAAACGGTGCAGTACCATGGTGCACCACTCTCCAGCGATGGTAAATCATAGACCAGCCGCGGGAATTCCCTTTTACAGGAAAATCCACGTGACGAAAAAACGAAGGGTAAAAAACTTCCGTGACCCGATTGAGATTCGGATAGGATTTTTTGGGTATGAAACTGACCAGTGACGGCTGAAAGCAGTCATAGCTGTAGAACTCACAGATACCTTCGTTTTGAATGGTTGTGGCTCCCGTAACTCTAAACGAGCCAAGAGTTATGGCCCTCCGAAGAATCGATATCCATAGGGTGCAACATCTACGGTGCAAGGTGCAACATCCATCCAAAATGACGAAACAGTGCCGTACGACCTTTAGAAACAGGTGCATGGATTGGAAACGGTGTAGTACCTCGGTGCACCACTCTCCAGCGTTGGTAAATCATAGACCAGCCGCTGGGATCCCGTTTTACAGAAAAAATCCACGTGACGAAAAAACGAAGGGTAAAAAACTTCCATGACCCGATTGAGGTTCGGATAGGATTTTTTGGGTATGAAACTAACAAGTGACGGCTGAAAGCTGCCATAGCTGTAGAACTCACAGATACCTTCGTTTTGACTGGTTGTGGCTCCCGTAACTCTAAACGAGCCAAGAGTTATGGCCCTCCGAAGAATCGATATCCATAGGGTGCAACATCTACGGTGCAAGGTGCAACATCCGTCCAAAATGACGAAACAGTGCCGTACGACCTTTAGAAACGGGTGCATGGATTGGAAACGGTGTAGTACCTCGTTGCACCACTCTCCAGCGTTGGTAAATCATAGACCAGCCGCTGGGATCCCGTTTTATAGAAAAAATCCACGTGACGAAAAAACGAAGGGTAAAAAACTTCCATGACCCGATTGAGGTTCGGATAGGATTTTTTGGGTATGAAACTAACCAGTGACGGCTGAAAGCAGTAACAGATGTAGAACTCACAAATACCTTCGTTTTGACTGGTTGTTGCTCCCGTAACTCTAAACAAACCAAGAGTTATGGCCCTCCGAAGAATCGGTATCCATAGGGTGCAACATCTACGGTGCAAGGTGCAACATCCGTCCAAAATGACGAAACAGTGTCGTACGACCTTTAGAAATGGGTGCATGGATTGGAAACGGTGCAGTACCATGGTGCATCACTCTCCAGCGATGGTAAATCATAGACCAGCCGCGGGAATTCCCTTTTACTGAAAAATCCACGTGACGAAAAAACGAAGGGTAAAAAACTTCCGTGACCCGATTGAGGTTCGGATAGGATTTTTTGGGTATGCAACTAACCAGTGACGGCTGAAAGCCGTCACAGATGTAGAACTCACAGATACCTTCGTTCTGACTGGTTGTGGCTCCCGTAACTCTAAACGAGCCAAGAGTTATGGCCCTCCGAAGAATCGATATCCATAGGGTGCAACATCTACGGTGTAAGGTGCAACATCCGTCCAAAATGACGAAACAGTGCGTACGACCTTTAGAAACTGGTGCATGGATTGGAAACGGTGCAGTACCATGGTGCACCACTCTCCAGCGTTGGTAAATCATAGACCAGCCACGGGGATCCCGTTTTACAGAAAAAATCCACGTGACGAAAAAACGAAGGGTAAAAAACTTCCATGACCCGATTGAGGTTCGGATAGGATTTTTTGGGTATGAAACTAACCAGTGACGTCTGAAAGCTGTCACAGCTGTAGAACTCACAGTACCTTCGTTTTGACAGGTTATGGCTCCCGTAACTCTAAACGAGCCAAGAGTTAAGGCCTCCGAAGAATCGATATCCACAGGGTGCAACATCTACGGTGCAAGGTGCAACATCCGTCCAAAATGAAGAAACAGTGCCGTACGACCTTAAGAAATGGGTGCATGGATTGGAAACGGTGCAGTACCATGGTGCACCACTCTCCAGCGATGGTAAATCATAGACCAGCCGCGGGAATTCCCTTTTATAGAAAAAATCCACGTGACGAAAAAACGAAGGGTAAAAAACTTCCATGACCCGATTGAGGTTCGGATAGGATTTTTTGGGTATGAAACTAACCAGTGACGGCTGAAAGCCGTCATAGATGTAGAACTCACTAGTACCTTTGGTTTGACTGGTTGTGACTCCCGTAACTCTAAACGAGCCAAGAGTCATGGCCCTCCGAAGAATCGATATCCATAGGGTGCAACATCTACGGTGCAAGGTGCAACATCCGTCCAAAATGACGAAACAGTGTCGTACGACCTTTAGAAACGGTTGCATGAATTGAAAACGGTGCAGTACCATGGTGCACCACTCTCCAGCGATGGTAAATCATAGACCAGCCGCGGGAATTCCCTTTTACAGGAAAATCCACGTGACGAAAAAACGAAGGGTAAAAAACTTCCGTGACCCGATTGAGATTCGGATAGGATTTTTTGGGTATGAAACTGACCAGTGACGGCTGAAAGCAGTCATAGCTGTAGAACTCACAGATACCTTCGTTTTGAATGGTTGTGGCTCCCGTAACTCTAAACGAGCCAAGAGTTATGGCCCTCCGAAGAATCGATATCCATAGGGTGCAACATCTACGGTGCAAGGTGCAACATCCATCCAAAATGACGAAACAGTGCCGTACGACCTTTAGAAACAGGTGCATGGATTGGAAACGGTGTAGTACCTCGGTGCACCACTCTCCAGCGTTGGTAAATCATAGACCAGCCGCTGGGATCCCGTTTTACAGAAAAAATCCACGTGACGAAAAAACGAAGGGTAAAAAACTTCCATGACCCGATTGAGGTTCGGATAGGATTTTTTGGGTATGAAACTAACAAGTGACGGCTGAAAGCCGTCACAGATGTAGAACTCACAGATACCTTCGTTTTGACTGGTTGTGGCTCCCATAACTCTAAACGAGCCAAGAGTTATGGCCCTCCGAAGAATCGATATCCACAGGGTGCAACATCTACGGTGCAAGGTGCAACATCCGTCCAAAATGACGAAACAGTGCCGTACGACCTTTAGAAATGGATGCATGGATTTGAAACAGTGCAGTACCATGGTGCACCACTCTCCAGCGATGGTAAATCATAGACCAACGGCGGGAATTCCCTTTTACAGAAATATCCACGTGACGAAAAAACGAAGGGTAAAAAACTTCCGTGACCCGATTGAGGTTCGGATAGGATTTTTTGGGTATGAAACTAACCAGTGACGGCTGAAAGCCGTCACAGATGTAGAACTCACAGATACCTTCTTTCTGACTGGTTGTGGCTCCCGTAACTCTAAACGAGCCAAGAGTTATGGCCCTCCGAAGAATCGATATCCATAGGGTGCAACATCTACGGTGCAAGGTGCAACATCCGTCCAAAATGACGAAACAGTGCGTACGACCTTTAGAAACTAGTGCATGGATTGGAAACGGTGCAGTACCATGGTGCACCACTCTCCAGCGTTGGTAAATCATAGACCAGCCACGGGGATCCCGTTTTACAGAAAAAATCCACGTGACGAAAAAACGAAGGGTAAAAAACTTCCATGACCCGATTGAGGTTCGGATAGGATTTTTTGGGTATGAAACTAACCAGTGACGTCTGAAAGCTGTCACAGCTGTAGAACTCACAGATACCTTCGTTTTGACAGGTTATGGCTCCCGTAACTCTAAACGAGCCAAGAGTTAAGGCCTCCGAAGAATCGATATCCACAGGGTGCAACATCTACGGTGCAAGGTGCAACATCCGTCCAAAATGAAGAAACAGTGCCGTACGACCTTAAGAAATGGGTGCATGGATTGGAAACGGTGCAGTGCCATGGTACACCACTCTCCAGCGATGGTAAATCATAGACCAGCCGCGGGAATTCCCTTTTACAGAAAAAATCCACGTGACGAAAAAATGAAGGGTAAAAAACTTCCATGACCCGGTTGAGGTTCGGATAGGATTGTTTGGGTATGAAACTAAACAGTGACGGCTTAAAGCTATCACAGATGTAGAACTCACAGATACCTTCGTTTTGACTGGTTGTGGCTCCCGTAACTCTAAACGAGCCAAGAGTTATGGCCCTCCGAAGAATCGATATCCATAGGGTGCAACATCTACGGTGCAAGGTGCAACATCCGTCCAAAATGACGAAACAGTGCGTACGACCTTTAGAAACGGTTGCATGGATTGAAAACGGTGCTGTACCATGGTGCACCACTCTCCAGCGATGGTAAATCATAGACCAGCCGCGGGAATTCCCTTTTACAGGAAAATCCACGTGACGAAAAAACGAAGGGTAAAAAACTTCCGTGACCCGATTGAGGTTCGGATAGGATTTTTTGGGTATGAAACTAACTAGTGACGGCTGAAAGCCGTCACAGATGTAGAACTCACAGATACCTTCGTTTTGACTGGTTGTGGCTCCCGTAACTCTAAACGAGCCAAGAGTTATGGCCCTCCAAAGAATCGATATCCATAGGGTGCAACATCTACGGTGCAAGTTGCAACATCCGTCCAAAATGACGAAACAGTGCCGTACGACCTTTAGAAACGGGTGCATGGATTGGAAACGGTGCAGTACCATGGTGCACCACTCTCCAGCGTTGGTAAATCATAGACCAGCCGCTGGGATCCCGTTTTACAGAAAAAATCCACGTGACGAAAAAACGAAGGGTAAAAAACTTCCATGACCCGATTGAGGTTTGGATAGGATTTTTTGGGTATGAAACTAACCAGTGACGGCTGAAAGCCGTCACAGATGTAGAACTCACAAGTACCTTCGTTTTGACTGGTTGTGGCTCCCGTAACTCTAAACGAGCCAAGAGTTATGGCCCTCCGAAGAATCGATATCCATAGGGTGGAACATCTACGGTGCAAGGTGCAACATCCGTCCAAAATGACGAAACAGTGGCGTACGACCTTTAGAAATGGGTGCATGGATTGGAAACGGTGCAGTACCATGGTGCATCACTCTCCAGCGATGGTAAATCATAGACCAGCCACGGGAATTCCCTTTTACAGAAAAATCCACGTGACGAAAAAACGAAGGGTAAAAAACTTCCATGACCCGATTGAGGTTCGGATAGGATTTTTTAAGTATGAAACTGACCAGTGACGGCTGAAAGCGGTCATAGCTGTATAACTCACAGATACCTTCGTTTTGACTGGTTGTGGCTCCCGTAACTCTAAACGAGCCAAGAGTTATGGCCCTCCGAAGAATCGATATCCATAGGGTGCAACATCTACGGTGCAAGTTGCAACATCCGTCCAAAATGACGAAACAGTGTCGTACGACATTTAGAAACGGGTGCATGGATTGGAAACGGTGCAGTACCATGGTGCACCACTCTCCAGCGTTGGTAAATCATAGACCAGCCGCTGGGATCCCGTTTTACAGAAAAAATCCACGTGACGAAACAACGAAGGGTAAAAAACTTCCATGACCCGATTGAGGTTCGGATAGGATTTTTTGGGTATGAAACTAACCAATGACGGCTGAAAGCTGTCACAGATGTTGAACTCATAGATACCTTCGTTTTGACTAGTTGTTTCTCCCGTAACTCTAAACGAACCAAGAGTTATGGCCCTCCGAAGAATCGACATCCATAGGGTGTAACATCTACGGTGCAAGGTGCAACATCCGTCCAAAATGACGAAACAGTGCCATACGACCTTTAGAAATGGGTGCTTGGATTGGAAACGGTGCCATACCATGGTGCACCACTCTCCAGCGATGGTAAATCATAGACCAGCCGCGGGAATTCCCTTTTACAGAAAAATCCACGTGACGAAAAAACGAAGGGTATAAAACTTCCGTGACCAGATTGAGGTTCGGATAGGATTTTTTGGGTATGAAACTAACCAGTGACGGCTGAAAGCCGTCACAGATGTAGAACTCACAAGTACCTTCGTTTTGACAGGTTGTGGCTCCCGTAACTCTAAACGAGCCAAGAGTTATGGCCCTCCGAAGAATCGATATCCATAGGGTGCAACATCTACGGTGCAAGGTGCAACATCCGTCCAAAATGACGAAACAGTGCCGTAAGACCTTTAAAAATGGATGCATGGATTTGAAACAGTGCAGTACCATGGTGCACCACTCTCCAGTGATGGTAAATCATAGACCAGCCGCGGGAATTCCCTTTTACAGAAAAAATCCACGTGACGAAAAAACGAAGGGTAAAAAACTTCCATGACCCGATTGAGGTTCGGATAGGATTTTTTGGGTATGAAACTGACCAGTGACGGCTGAAAGCCGTCACAGATGTAGAACTCACAAGTACCTTCGTTTTGACTGGTTGTGGCTCTCGTAACTCTAAACGAGCCAAGAGTTATGGCCCTCCGAAGAATCGATATCCATAGGGTGCAACATCTACGGTGCAAGGTGCAACATCTGTCCAAAATGACGAAACAGTGTCGTACGACCTTTAGAAACGGATGCATGGATTGGAAACGGTGCAGTCTCATGGTGCATCACTCTCCAGCGATGGTAAATCATAGACCAGCCACGGGAATTCCCTTTTACAGAAAAATCCACGTGACGAAAAAACGAATGGTAAAAAACTTCCGTGACCCGATTGAGGTTCGGATAGGATTTTTTGGGTATGAAACTGACCAGTGACGGCTGAAAGCTGTCATAGCTGTAGAACTCACAGATACCTTCGTTTCGACTGATTGTGGCTCCCGTAACTCTAAACGAGCCAAGAGTTATGGCACTCCGAAGAATCGATATCCATAGGGTGCAACATCTACGGTGCAAGGTGCAACATCCGTCCAAAATGACGAAACAGTGCCGTACGACCTTTAGAAACGGGTGCATGGATTGGAAACAGTGTAGTACCTTGGTGCACCACTCTCCAGCGTTGGTAAATCATAGACCAGCCGCTGGGATCCTGTTTTACAGAAAAAATCCACGTGACGAAAAAACGAAGGGTAAAAAACTTCCATGACCCGATTGAGGTTCGGATAGGATTTTTTGGATATGAAACTAACTAGTGCTGGCTGAAAGCCGTCACAGATGTAGAACTCACAAATACCTTCGTTTTGACTGGTTGTTGCTCCCGTAACTCTAAACGAGCCAAGAGTTATGGCCCTCCGAAGAATCGATATCTATAGGGTGCAACATCTACGGTGCAAGGTGCAACATCCGTCCAAAATGACGAAACAGTGCCGTACGACCTTTAGAAATGGGTGCATGTATTGGAAACGGTGCAGTACCATGGTGCATCACTCTCCAGCGATGGTAAATCATAGACCAGCCGCGGGAATTCCATTTTACTGAAAAATCCACGTGACGAAAAAACGAAGGGTAAAAAACTTCCGTGACCCGATTGAGGTTCGGATAGGATTTTTTGGGTATGAAACTAACTAGTGACGGCTGAAAGCCGTCACAGATGTAGAACTCACAGATACCTTCGTTTTGACTGGTTGTGGCTCCCGTAACTCTAAACGAGCCAAGAGTTATGGCCCTCCAAAGAATCGATATCCATAGGGTGCAACATCTACGGTGCAAGGTGCAACATCCGTCCAAAATGACGAAACAGTGCGTACGACCTTTAGAAACGGGTGCATGGATTGGAAACGGTGCAGTACCATGGTGCACCACTCTCCAGCATTGGTAAATCATAGACCAGCCACGGGGATCCCGTTTTACAGAAAAAATCCACATGACGAAAAAACGAAGGGTAAAAAAATTCCATGACCCGATTGAGGTTCGGATAGGATTTTTTGGGTATGAAACCAACCAGTGACGTCTAAAAGCTGTGACAGCTGTAGAACTCACAGATACCTTCGTTTTGACAGGTTATGGCTCCCGTAACTCTAAACGAGCCAAGAGTTATGGCCTCCGAAGAATCGATATCCACAGGGTGCAACATCTACGGTGCAAGGTGCAACATCCGTCCAAAATGACGAAACAGTGCCGTACGACCTTAAGAAATGGGTGCATGGATTGGAAACAGTGTAGTACCATGGTGCACCACTCTCCAGCGATGGTAAATCATAGACCAGCCGCGGGAATTCCCTTTTACAGAAAAAATCCACGTGACGAAAAAACGAAGGGTAAAAAACTTCCATGACCCGATTGAGGTTCGGATAGGATTTTTTGGGTATGAAACTAACCAGTGATGGCTGAAAGCCGTCATAGATGTAGATCTCACAAGTACCTTCGTTTTGACTGGTTGTGGCTCCCGTAACTCTAAACGAGCCAAGAGTTATGGCCCTCCGAAGAATCGATATCCATAGGGTGCAACATCTACGGTGCAAGGTGCAACATCCGTCCAAAATGACGAAACAGTGCGTACGACCTTTAGAAACGGGTGCATGGATTGAAAACGGTGCAGTACCATGGTGCACCACTCTCCAGCGATGGTAAATCATAGACCAGCCACGGAAATTCCCTATTACAGAAAAATCCACGTGACGAAAAAACGAAGGGTAAAAAACTTCCGTGACCCGATTGAGGTTCGGATAGGATTTTTTGGGTATGAAACTGACCAGTGACGGCTAAAAGCTGTCATAGCTGTAGAACTCACAGATACCTTCGTTTTGACTGGTTGTGGCTCCCGTAACTCTAAACGAGCCAAGAGTTATGGCCCTCCGAAGAATCGATATTCATAGGGTGCACATATACGGTGCAAGGTGCAACATCCGTCCAAAATGACGAAACAGTGCCGTACGACCTTTAGAAACGGGTGCATGGATTGGAAACGGTGTAATACCTTGGTGCACCACTCTCCAGCGTTGGTAAATAATAGACCAGCCGCTGGGATCCCGTTTTACAGAAAAAATCAACGTGACGAAAAAACGAAGGGTAAAAAACTTCCATGACCCGATTGAGGTTCGTATAGGATTTTTTGGGTATGAAACTAACCAGTGACGGCTGAAAGTAGTAACAGATGTAGAACTCACAAATACCTTCGTTTTGACTGGTTTTTGCTCCCGTAACTATAAACGAGCCAAGAGTTATGGCCCTTCAAAGAATTGATATCCATAGGGTGCAACATCTACGGTGCAAGGTGCAACATCCGTCCAAAATGACAAAACAGTGCCGTACGACCTTTAGAAATGGGTGCATGGATTGGAAACGGTGCAGTACCATGGTGCATCACTCTCCAGCGATGGTAAATCATAGAACAGCCGCGGGAATTCCCTTTTACTGAAAAATCCACGTGACGAAAAAACGAAGGGTAAAAAACTTCCGTGACCCGATTGAGGTTCGGATAGGATTTTTTGGGTATGAAACTAACCAGTGACGGCTGAAAGCCGTCACAGATGTAGAACTCACAGATACTTTCGTTTTGACTGGTTGTGGCTCCCGTAACTCTAAACGAGCCAAGAGTTATGGCCCTCCGAAAATCGATATCCATAGGGTGCAACATCTACGGTGCAAGGTGCAACATCCGTCCAAAATGACGAAACAGTGCGTAAGACCTTTAGAAACGGGTGCATGGATTGGAAACGGTGCATTACCATGGTGCACCACTCTCCAGCGTTGGTAAATCATAGACCAGCCACGGGGATCCCGTTTTACAGAAAAAATCCACGTGACGAAAAAACGAAGGGTAAAAAACTTCCATGACCCGATTGAGGTTCGGATAGGATTTTTTGGGTATGAAACTAACCAGTGACGTCTGAAAGCTGTCACAGCTGTAGAACTCGCAGATACCTTCGTTTTGACAGGTTCTGGCTCCCGTAACTCTAAACGAGCCAAGAGTTATGGCCTCCGATGAATCGATATCCACAGGGTGCAACATCTACGGTGCAAGGTGCAACATCCGTCCAAAATGACGAAACAGTGCCGTACGACCTTAAGAAATGGGTGCATGGATTGGAAATGGTGCAGTACCATGGTGCACCACTCTCCAGCGATGGTAAATCATAGACCAGCCGCGGGAATTCCCTTTTACAGAAAAAATCCACGTGACGAAAAAACGAAGGGTAAAAAACTTCCATGACCCGATTGAGGTTCGGATAGGATTTTTTGGGTATGAAACTAACCAGTGACGGCTGAAAGCCGTCATAGATGTAGAACTCACAAGTACCTTCGTATTGACTGGTTGTGGCTCCCATAACTCTAAACGAGCCAAGAGTTATGGCCCTCCAAAGAATCGATATCCATAGGGTGCAACATCTATGGTGCAAGGTGCAACATCCGTCCAAAATGATGAAATAGTGCGTACGACCTCTAGAAATGGGTGCATGGATTGAAAACGGTGCAGTACCATGGTGCACCACTCTCCGGCGATGGTAAATCATAGACCAGCCACGGGAATTCCCTTTTACAGAAAAATCCACGTGACGAAAAAACGAAGGGTAAAAAACTTCCGTGACCCGATTGAGGTTCGGATAGGATTTTTTGGGTATAAAACTGACCAGTGACGGCAGAAAGCCGTCATAGCTGTAGAACTCACAGATACCTTCGTTTTGACTGGTTGTGGCTCCCGTAACTCTAAATGAGCCAAGAGTTGTGGCCCTTCGAAGAATCGATATCCATAGGGTGCACATCTACGGTGCAAGGTGCAACATCCTTCCAAAATGACGAAACAGTGCCGTACGACCTTTAGAAACGGGTGCATGGATTGGAAACGGTGTAGTACCTTGGTGCACCACTTTCCAGCGTTGGTAAATCATAGACCAGCCGCTGGGATCCCGTTTTACGGAAAAAATCCACGTGACGAAAAAACGAAGTGTAAAAAACTTCCATGACCCGATTGAGGTTCGGATAGGATTTTTTGGGTATGAAACTAACCAGTGACGGCTGAAAGCGGTAATAGATGTAGAACTCACAAATACCTTCGTTTTGACTGGTTGTTGCTCCCGTAACTCTAAACGAGCCATGAGTTATGGCCCTCCGAAGAATCGATATCCATAGGGTGCAACATCTACGGTGCAAGGTGCAACATCCGTCCAAAATGACGAAACAGTGTCGTACGACCTTTAGAAATGGGTGCATGGATTGGAAACGGTGCAGTACCATGGTGCATCACTCTCCAACGATGGTAAATCATAGACCAGCCGCGGGAATTCCCTTTTACTGAAAAATCCACGTGACGAAAAAATGAAGGGTAAAAAACTTCCGTGACCCGATTGAGGTTCGGATAGGATTTTTTGGGTATGAAACTAACCAGTGACGGCTGAAAGCGGTAACAAATGTAGAACTCACAGATACCTTCGTTTTGACTGGTTGTGGCTCCTGTAACTCTAAACGAGCCAAGAGTTATGGCCCTCCGAAGAATCGATATCCATAGGGTGCAACATCTACGGTGCAAGGTGCAACATCCGTCCAAAATGACGAAACAGTGCCGTACGACCTTTTGAAACGGGTGCATGGATTGGAAACGGTGCAGTACCATGGTGCACCACTCTCCAGCGTTGGTAAATCATAGACAAGCCGCTGGAATCCCGTTTTACAGAAAAAATCCACGTGACGAAAAAACGAAGGGTAAAAAACTTCCATGACCCTATTGAGGTTCGGATAGGATTTTTTGGGTATGAAACTAACCAGTGAAGGCTGAAAGCCATCACAGATGTTGAACTCACAGATACCTTCGTTTTGACTGGTTGTGGCTCCCATAACTCTAAACGAGCCATGAGTTATGGCCCTACGAAGAATCGATATCCACAGGGTGCAACATCTACGGTGCAAGGTGCAACATCCGTCCAAAATGACGAAACAGTGCCGTACGACCTTAAGAAATGGGTGCATGGATTGGAAACGGTGCCGTACCATGGTGCACCACTCTCCAGCGATGGTAAATCATAGACCAGCCGCGGGAATTCCCTTTTACATAAAAAATCCACGTGACGAAAAAACGAAGGGTAAAAAACTTCCGTGACCCGATTGAGGTTCGGATAGGATTTTTTGGGTATGAAACTAACCGGTGACGGCTGAAAGCCGTCACAGATGTAGAACTCACAAGTACCTTCGTTTTGAGGGGTTGTGGCTCCCGTAACTCTAAACGAGCCAAGAGTTATGGCCCTCCGAAGAATCGATATCCACAGGGTGCAACATCTACGGTGCAAGGTGCAACATCCGTACAAAATGACGAAACAGTGCCGTACGACCTTTAGAAATGGGTGAATGGATTGGAAACGGTGCAGTACCATGGTGCACCACTCTCCAGCGTTGGTAAATCATAGACCAGCCACGGGGATCCCGTTTTACAGAAAAAATCCACGTGACGAAAAAACGAAGGGTAAAAAACTTCCATGACCCGATTGAGGTTCGGATAGGATTTTTTTGGGTATGAAACTAACTAGCGACGGCTGAAAGCAGTCAAAGATGTAGAACTCACAAATACCTTCGTTTTGACTGGTTGTTGCTCACGTAACTCTAAACGAGCCAAGAGTTATGGCCCTCCGAAGAATCGATATCCATAGGGTGCAACATCTACGGTGCAAGGTGCAACATCCGTCCAAAATGACGAAACAGTGTCGTACGACCTTTAGAAATGGGTGCATGGATTTGAAACAGTGCAGTACCATGGTGCACCACTCTCCAGCGATTGTAAATCATAGACCAGCCGCGGGAATTCCCTTTTACAGAAAAATCAACGTGACGAAAGAACGAAGGGTAAAAAACTTCCGTGACCCGATTGAGGTTCGGATAGGATTTTTTGGGTATGAAACTGACCAGTGACGGCTGAAAGCCGTCATTGCTGTAGAACTTACAGATACCTTCGTTTTGACTGGTTGTGGCTCCTATAACTCTAAACGAGCCAAGAGTTATGGCCCTCCGAAGAATCGATATCCATAGGGTGCAACATCTACGGTGCAAGGTGCAACATTCGTCCAAAATGACGAAACAGTGCCGTACGACCTTTAGAAACGGGTGCATGGATTGGAAACGGTGCAGTACCTTGGTGCACCACTCTTCAGCGTTGGTAAATCATTGACCAGCCGCTGGGATCCCGTTTTACAGAAAAAATCCACGTGACGAA
This sequence comes from Allium cepa, assembly GCA_030765085.1. NCBI lineage: Eukaryota > Viridiplantae > Streptophyta > Magnoliopsida > Asparagales > Amaryllidaceae > Allium > Allium cepa. The sequence goes on from JASFAV010000020.1 coordinate 51,161,670, forward strand.
AAAACAAAGGGTAAAAAACTTCCATGACCCGATTGAGGTTCGGATAGGATTTTTTGGGTATGAAACTAACCAGTGACAACTGAAAGCAGTATAAGATTTAGAACTCACAAATACCTTCGTTTTGACTGGTTGTTGCTCCCGTAACTCTAAACGAGCCAAGAGTTATGGCCCTCCAAAGAATCGATATCCATAGGGTGCAACATCTACGGTGCAAGGTGCAACATCCGTCCAAAATGATGAAACAGTGCCGTACGACCTTTAGAAATGGGTGCATGGATTGGAAACGGTGCAGTACCATGGTGCATCACTCTCCAGCGATGGTAAATCATAGACCAACCGCGGGAATTCCCTTTTACTGAAAAATCCACGTGACGAAAAAACGAAGGGTAAAAAACTTCCGTGACCCGATTGAGATTTTTTGGGTATGAAACTGACCAGTGACGGCTGAAAGCTGTCATAGCTGTAGAACTCACAGATATGTTCGTTTTGACTAGTTGTGGCTCCCGTAACTCAAAACGAGCCAAGAGTTGTGGCCCTCCGAAGAATCGATATCCATAGGGTGCACATCTAAGGTGCAAGGTGCAACATCCGTCCAAAATGACGAAACAGTGCTGTACGACCTTTAGAAACGGGTGCATGGATTGGAAACGGTGCAGTACCTTGGTGCACCTCTCTCCAGCGTTGGTAAATCATAGACCAGCCGCTGGGATCCCGTTTTACAGAAAAAATCCACGTGACGAAAAAACGAAGTGTAAAAAACTTCCATGACCCGATTGAGGTTCGGATAGGATTTTTTGGGTATGAAACTAACCAGTGAGGGCTGAAAGCGGTAATAGATGTAGAACTCACAAATACCTTCGTTTTGACTGGTTGTTGCTCCCGTAACCCTAAACGAGCCAAGAGTTATGGCCCTCCGAAGAATCGATATCCAGAGGGTGCAACATCTACGGTGCAAGGTGCAACATCCGTCCAAAATGACGAAACAGTGCCGTACGACCTTTAGAAATGGGTGCATGGATTGGAAACGGTGCCGTACCATGGTGCATCACTCTCCAGCGATGGTAAATCATAGACCAGCCACGGGAATTCCCTTTTACAGAAAAATCCACGTGACGAAAAAACGAAGGGTAAAAAACTTCCATGACCCGATTGAGGTTCGGATAGGATTTTTTAAGTATGAAACTGACCAGTGACGGCTGAAAGCGGTCATAGCTGTATAACTCACAGATACCTTCGTTTTGACTGGTTGTGGCTCCCGTAACTCTAAACGAGCCAAGAGTTATGGCCCTCCGAAGAATCGATATCCATAGGGTGCAACATCTACGGTGCAAGGTGCAACATCCGTCCAAAATGACGAAACAGTGCCGTACGACCTTTAGAAATAGGTGCATGGATTGGAAACGGTGCCGTACCATGGTGCATCACTCTCCAGCGATGGTAAATCATTGACCAGCCGTGGGAATTCCCTTTTACAGAAAAATCCACATGACGAAAAAACGAAGAGTAAAAAACTTCCGTGACCCGATTGAGGTTCGAATAGGATTTTTTGGGTATGAAACTAACCAGTGACGGCTGAAAGCCGTCACAGATGTAGAACTCACAGATACCTTCGTTTTGACTGGTTGTGGCTCCCGTAACTCTAAACGAGCCAAGAGTTATGGCCCTCCGAAGAATCGATATCCATAGGGTGTAACATCTACGGTGCAAGGTGCAACATCCGTCCAAAATGACGAAACAGTGCCGTATGACCTTTAGAAATGGGTGCATGGATTGGAAACGGTGCAGTACCATGGTGCATCACTCTCCAGCGATGGTAAATCATAGACCAGCCACGGGAATTCCCTTTTACAGAAAAATCCACGTGACGAAAAAACGAAGGGTAAAAAACTTCCGTGACCCGATTGAGGATCCGATAGGATTTTTGGGTATGAAACTAACCAGTGACGGCTGAAAGCGGTGATAGCTGTAGAACTCACAGATACCTTCGTTTTGACTGGTTGTGGCTCCCGTAACTCTAAACGAGCCAAGAGTTATGGCCCTCCGAAGAATCGATATCCACAGGGTGCAACATCTAAGGTGCAAGGTGCAACATCCGTCCAAAATGACGAAACAGTGCGTACGACCTTTAGAAACGGGTGCATGGATTGGAAACGGTGCAGTACCATGGTGCACCAATCTCCAGCATTGGTAAATCATAGACCAGCCACGGGGATCTCGTTTTACAGAAAAAATCCACGTGACGAAAAAACGAAGGGTAAAAAACTTCCATGACCCGATTGAGGTTCGGATAGGATTTTTTGGGTATCAAAACTAACCAGTGACGGCTGAAAGCTGTCACAGCTGTAGAACTCACAGATACCTTCGTTTTGACTGGTTTAGGCTCCCGTAACTCTAAACGAGCCAAGAGTTATGGCCCTCCAAAGAATCGATATCCATAGGGTGCAACATCTACGGTGCAAGGTGCAACATCCGTCCAAAATGACGAAACAGTGCCGTACGACCTTTAGAAATGGGTGCATGGATTTGAAACAGTGCAGTACCATGGTGCACCACTCTCCAGCGATGGTAAATCATAGACCAGCCGCGGGAATTCCCTTTTACAGAAAAATCAACGTGACGAAAGAACGAAGGGTAAAAAACTTCCGTGACCCGATTGAGGTTCGGATAGGATTTTTTGGGTATGAAACTGACCAGTGACGGCTGAAAGCCGTCATTGCTGTAGAACTTACAGATACCTTCGTTTTGACTGGTTGTGGCTCCTATAACTCTAAACGAGCCAAGAGTTATGGCCCTCCGAAGAATCGATATCCATAGGGTGCAACATCTACGGTGCAAGGTGCAACATTCGTCCAAAATGACGAAACAGTGCCGTACGACCTTTAGAAACGGGTGCATGGATTGGAAACGGTGCAGTACCTTGGTGCACCACTCTTCAGCGTTGGTAAATCATTGACCAGCCGCTGGGATCCCGTTTTACAGAAAAAATCCACGTGACGAAAAAACAAAGGGTAAAAAACTTCCATGACCCGATTGAGGTTCGGATAGGATTTTTTGGGTATGAAACTAACCAGTGACAACTGAAAGCAGTATAAGATTTAGAACTCACAAATACCTTCGTTTTGACTGGTTGTTGCTCCCGTAACTCTAAACGAGCCAAGAGTTATGGCCCTCCAAAGAATCGATATCCATAGGGTGCAACATCTACGGTGCAAGGTGCAACATCCGTCCAAAATGATGAAACAGTGCCGTACGACCTTTAGAAATGGGTGCATGGATTGGAAACGGTGCAGTACCATGGTGCATCACTCTCCAGCGATGGTAAATCATAGACCAACCGCGGGAATTCCCTTTTACTGAAAAATCCACGTGACGAAAAAACGAAGGGTAAAAAACTTCTGTGACCCGATTGAGATTTTTTGGGTATGAAACTGACCAGTGACGGCTGAAAGCTGTCATAGCTGTAGAACTCACAGATATGTTCGTTTTGACTAGTTGTGGCTCCCGTAACTCAAAACGAGCCAAGAGTTGTGGCCCTCCGAAGAATCGATATCCATAGGGTGCACATCTAAGGTGCAAGGTGCAACATCCGTCCAAAATGACGAAACAGTGCTGTACGACCTTTAGAAACGGGTGCATGGATTGGAAACGGTGCAGTACCTTGGTGCACCTCTCTCCAGCGTTGGTAAATCATAGACCAGCCGCTGGGATCCCGTTTTACAGAAAAAATCCACGTGACGAAAAAACGAAGTGTAAAAAACTTCCATGACCCGATTGAGGTTCGGATAGGATTTTTTGGGTATGAAACTAACCAGTGAGGGCTGAAAGCGGTAATAGATGTAGAACTCACAAATACCTTCGTTTTGACTGGTTGTTGCTCCCGTAACCCTAAACGAGCCAAGAGTTATGGCCCTCCGAAGAATCGATATCCAGAGGGTGCAACATCTACGGTGCAAGGTGCAACATCCGTCCAAAATGACGAAACAGTGCCGTACGACCTTTAGAAATGGGTGCATGGATTGGAAACGGTGCCGTACCATGGTGCATCACTCTCCAGCGATGGTAAATCATAGACCAGCCACGGGAATTCCCTTTTACAGAAAAATCCACGTGACGAAAAAACGAAGGGTAAAAAACTTCCATGACCCGATTGAGGTTCGGATAGGATTTTTTAAGTATGAAACTGACCAGTGACGGCTGAAAGCGGTCATAGCTGTATAACTCACAGATACCTTCGTTTTGACTGGTTGTGGCTCCCGTAACTCTAAACGAGCCAAGAGTTATGGCCCTCCGAAGAATCGATATCCATAGGGTGCAACATCTACGGTGCAAGGTGCAACATCCGTCCAAAATGACGAAACAGTGCCGTACGACCTTTAGAAATAGGTGCATGGATTGGAAACGGTGCCGTACCATGGTGCATCACTCTCCAGCGATGGTAAATCATTGACCAGCCGCGGGAATTCCCTTTTACAGAAAAATCCACATGACGAAAAAACGAAGAGTAAAAAACTTCCGTGACCCGATTGAGGTTCGAATAGGATTTTTTGGGTATGAAACTAACCAGTGACGGCTGAAAGCCGTCACAGATGTAGAACTCACAGATACCTTCGTTTTGACTGGTTGTGGCTCCCGTAACTCTAAACGAGCCAAGAGTTATGGCCCTCCGAAGAATCGATATCCATAGGGTGTAACATCTACGGTGCAAGGTGCAACATCCGTCCAAAATGACGAAACAGTGCCGTATGACCTTTAGAAATGGGTGCATGGATTGGAAACGGTGCAGTACCATGGTGCATCACTCTCCAGCGATGGTAAATCATAGACCAGCCACGGGAATTCCCTTTTACAGAAAAATCCACGTGACGAAAAAACGAAGGGTAAAAAACTTCCGTGACCCGATTGAGGATCCGATAGGATTTTTGGGTATGAAACTAACCAGTGACGGCTGAAAGCGGTGATAGCTGTAGAACTCACAGATACCTTCGTTTTGACTGGTTGTGGCTCCCGTAACTCTAAACGAGCCAAGAGTTATGGCCCTCCGAAGAATCGATATCCACAGGGTGCAACATCTAAGGCGCAAGGTGCAACATCCGTCCAAAATGACGAAACAGTGCGTACGACCTTTAGAAACGGGTGCATGGATTGGAAACGGTGCAGTACCATGGTGCACCAATCTCCAGCATTGGTAAATCATAGACCAGCCACGGGGATCTCGTTTTACAGAAAAAATCCACGTGACGAAAAAACGAAGGGTAAAAAACTTCCATGACCCGATTGAGGTTCGGATAGGATTTTTTGGGTATCAAAACTAATCAGTGACGGCTGAAAGCTGTCACAGCTGTAGAACTCACAGATACCTTCGTTTTGACTGGTTTAGGCTCCCGTAACTCTAAACGAGCCAAGAGTTATGGCCCTCCAAAGAATCGATATCCATAGGGTGCAACATCTACGGTGCAAGGTGCAACATCCGTCCAAAATGACGAAACAGTGCGTACGACCTTTAGAAACGGGTGCATGGATTGGAAACGGTGCAGTACCATGGTGCACCACTCTCCAGCGTTGGTAAATCATAGACCAGCCTCGGGGATCCCCTTTTACAGAAAAAATCCACGTGACGAAAAAACGAAGGGTAAAAAACTTCCATGACCCGATTGAGGTTCGGATAGGATTTTTTGGGTATGAAACTAACCAGTGACGGCTGAAAGCCGTCACAGATGTAGAACTCACAGATACCTTCGTTTTGACTGGTTGTGGCTCCCTGTAACTCTAAACGAGCCAAGAGTTATGGCCCTCCGAAGAATCGATATCCATAGGGTGCAACATCTACGGTGCAAGGTGCAACATCCGTCCAAAATGACGAAACAGTGCGTACGACCTTTAGAAACTGGTGCATGGATTGGAAACGGTGCAGTACCATGGTGCAACACTCTCCAGCGTTGGTAAATCATAGACCAGCCACGGGGATCCCGTTTTATAGAAAAAATCCACGTGACGAAAAAACGAAGGGTAAAAAACTTCCATGACCCGATTGAGGTTCGGATAGGATTTTTTGGGTATGAAACTAACCAGTGACGGCTGAAAGCCGTCACAGATGTAGAACTCACAAGTACCTTCGTTTTGACTTGTTGTGGCTTCCGTAACTCTAAACGAGCTAAGAGTTATGGCCCTCCGAAGAATCGATATCCATAGGGTGCAACATCTACGGTGCAAGGTGCTACATCCGTTCAAAATGATGAAACAGTGCGTACGACCTTTAGTAACGGGTGCATGGATTGGAAACGGTGCAGTACCATGGTTTTGACTAGTTGTGGCTCCCGTAACTCTAAACGAGCCAAGAGTTATGGCCCTCCGAAGAATCGATATCCACAGGGTGCAACACTATGGTGCAAGGTGCAACATCCGTCCAAAATGACGAAACAGTGCCGTACGACCTTTAGAAATGGGTGCATGGATTTGAAACAGTGCAGTTCCATGGTGCACCACTCTCCAGCGATGGTAAATCATAGACCAGCCGCGGGAATTCCCTTTAACAGAAAAATCCACGTGACGAAAAAACGAAGGGTAAAAAACTTCCGTGACCCGATTGAGGTTCGGATAGGATTTTTTGGGTATGAAACTGACCAGTGACGGCTGAAAGCGGTCATAGCTGTAGAACTCACAGATAACTTCATTTTGACTGGTTGTGGCTCCCGTAACTCTAAACGAGCCAAGAGTTATGGCCCTCCGAAGAATCGATATCCATAGGGTGCAACATCTACGGTGCAAGGTGCAACATCCGTCCAAAATGACGAAACACTGCCGTACGACCTTTAGAAACGGGTGCATGGATTGGAAACGGTGCAGTACCATGGTGCACCACTCTCCAGCGTTGGTAAATCAGAGACCAGCCGCTGGGATCCCGTTTTACAAAAAAAATCCACGTGACGAAAAAACGAAGGGTAAAAAACTTCCATGACCCGATTGAGGTTCGGATAGGATTTTTTGGGTATGAAACTAACCAGTGACGGCTGAAAGCAGTAACAGATGTAGAACTCACAAATACCTTCGTTTTGACTGGTTGTTGCTCCCGTAACTCTAAACGAGCCAAGAGTTATGGCCCTCCGAAGAATCGATATCCATAGGGTGCAACATCTACGGTGCAAGGTGCAACATCCGTCCAAAATGACGAAACGGTGCGTACGACCTTTAGAAACGGGTGCATGGATTGGAAACGGTGCAGTACCATGGTTTTGACTGGTTGTGGCTCCCGTAACTCTAAACAAGCCAAGAGTTATGGCCCTCCGAAGAATCGATATCCACAGGGTGCAACATCTACGGTGCAAGGTGCAACATCCGTCCAAAATGACGAAACAGTGCCGTACGACCTTTAGAAACGGGTGCATGGATTTGAAACAGTGCATTACCATGGTGCACCACTCTCCAGCGATGGTAAATCATAGACCAGCCGAAGGAATTCCCTTTTACAGAAAAATCCACGTGACGAAAAAACAAAGGGTAAAAAACTTCCGTGACTCGATTGAGGTTCGGATAGGATTTTTCGGGTATGAAACTAACCAGTGACGGCAGAAAGCCATCATAGATGTAGAACTCACAAGTACCTTCGTTTTGACTGGTTGTGGCTCCCGTAACTCTGAACGACCCAAGAGTTATGGCCCTCCGAAGAATCGATATCCATAGGGTGCAACATCTACGGTGCAAGGTGCAACATCCGTCCAAAATGAAGAAACAGTGCGTACGACCTTTAGTAACGGGTGCATGGATTGGAAACGGTGCAGTACCATGGTTTTGACTGGTTGTGGCTCCCGTAACTCTAAACGAGCCAAGAGTTATGGCCCTCCGAAGAATCGATATCCACAGGGTGCAACATCTACGGTGCAAGGTGCAACATCCGTCCAAAATGACGAAACAGTGCCGTACGACCTTTAGAAATGGGTGCATGGATTTGAAACAGTGCAGTACCATGGTGCACCACTGTCCAGCGATGGTAAATCATAGACCAGCCGCGGGAATTCCCTTTTACAGAAAAATCCACGTGACGAAAAAACGAAGGGTAAAAAACTTCCGTGACCCGATTGAGGTTCGAATAGGATTTTTTGGGTATGAAACTGACCAGTGACGGCTGAAAGCGGTCATAGCTGTAGAACTCACAGATACCTTCATTTTGACTGGTTGTGGCTCCCGTAACTCTAAACGAGCCAAGAGTTATGGCCCTCCGAAGAATCGATATCCATAGGGTGCAACATCTACTGTGCAAGGTGCAACATCCGTCCAAAATGACGAAACAGTGCCGTACGACCTTTAGAAACGGGTGCATGGATTGGAAACGGTGCAGTACCATGGTGCACCACTCTCCAGCGTTGGTAAATCAGAGACCAGCCGCTGGGATCCCGTTTTACAGAAAAAATCCACGTGATGAAAAAACGAAGGGTAAAAAACTTCCATGACCCGATTGAGGTTCGGATAGGATTTTTTGGGTATGAAACTAACCAGTGACGGCTGAAAGCCGTCACAGATGTAGAACTCACAGATACCTTCGTTTTGACTGGTTGTGGCTCCCTGTAACTCCAAACGAGCCAAGAGTTATGGCCCTCCGAAGAATCGATATCCACAGGGTGCAACATCTACGGTGCAAGGTGCAACATCCGTCCAAAATGACGAAACAGTGCGTACGACCTTTAGAAACGGGTGCATGGATTGGAAATGGTGCAGTACCATGGTGCACCACTCTCCAGCGTTGGTAAATCATAGACCAGCCTCGGGGATCCCGTTTTACAGAAAAAATCCACGTGACGAAAAAACGAAGGGTAAAAAACTTCCATGACACGATTGAGGTTCGGATAGGATTTTTTGGGTATGAAACTAACCAGTGACGGCTGAAAGAAGTAACAGATGTAGAACTCACAAATACCTTCGTTTTGACTGGTTGTTGCCCCCGTAACTCTAAACGAGCCAAGAGTTATGGCCCTCCGAAGAATCGATATCCATAGGGTGCAACATCTACGGTGCAAGGTGCAACATCCGTCCAAAATGACGAAACAGTGCGTACGACCTTTAGAAACGGGTGCATGGATTGGAAACGGTGCAGTACCATGGTGCACCACTCTCCAGCGATGGTAAATCATAGACCAGCCCCGGGAATTCCCTTTTACTGAAAAATCCACGTGACGAAAAAACGAAGGGTAAAAAACTTCCGTGACCCGATTGAGGTCCGGATAGGATTTTTTGGGTATGAAACTAACCAGTGACAGCTGAAAGCGGTCACCGCTGTAGAACTCACAGATACCTTCCTTTTGACTGGTTGTGGCTCCCGTAAATCTAAACGAGCCAAGAGTTATGGCCCTCCGAAGAATCGATATCCATAAGGTGCAACATCTACGGTGCAAGGTGCAACATCCGTCCAAAATGACGAAACAGTGCGTACGACCTTTAGAAATGGGTGCACGGATTGGAAATGGTGCAGTACCATGGTGCATCACTCTCCAGCGATGGTAAATCATAGACCAGCCGCGGGAATTCCCTTTTACTGAAAAATCCACGTGACGAAAAAACGAAGGGTGAAAAACTTCCATGACCCGATTGAGGTTCGGATAGGATTTTTTGGGTATGAAACTAACCAGTGACGGCTGAAAGCCGTCACAGATGTAGAACTCAAAAATACCTTCGTTTTGACTGGTTGTGGCTCCCGTAACTCTAAACGAGCCAAGAGTTATGGCCCTCCGAAGAATCGATATCCACAGGGTGCAACACTATGGTGCAAGGTGCAACATCCGTCCAAAATGACGAAACAGTGCCGTACGACCTTTAGAAATGGGTGCATGGATTTGAAACAGTGCAGTTCCATGGTGCACCACTCTCCAGCGATGGTAAATCATAGACCAGCCGCGGGAATTCCCTTTAACAGAAAAATCCACGTGACGAAAAAACGAAGGGTAAAAAACTTCCGTGACCCGATTGAGGTTCAGATAGGATTTTTTGGGTATGAAACTGACCAGTGACGGCTGAAAGCGGTCATAGCTGTAGAACTCACAGATAACTTCATTTTGACTGGTTGTGGCTCCCGCAACTTTAAACGAGCCAAGAGTTATGGCCCTCCGAAGAATCGATATCCATAGGGTGCAACATCTACGGTGCAAGGTGCAACATCCGTCCAAAATGACGAAACAGTGCCGTACGACCTTTAGAAACGGGTGCATGGATTGGAAACGGTGCAGTACCATGGTGCACCACTCTCCAGCGTTGGTAAATCAGAGACCAGCCGCTGGGATCCCGTTTTACAAAAAAAATCCACGTGACGAAAAAACGAAGGGTAAAAAACTTCCATGACCCGATTGAGGTTCGGATAGGATTTTTTGGGTATGAAACTAACCAGTGACGGCTGAAAGCAGTAACAGATGTAGAACTCACAAATACCTTCGTTTTGACTGGTTGTTGCTCCCGTAACTCTAAACGAGCCAAGAGTTATGGCCCTCCGAAGAATCGATATCCATAGGGTGCAACATCTACGGTGCAAGGTGCAACATCCGTCCAAAATGACGAAACGGTGCGTACGACCTTTAGAAACGGGTGCATGGATTGGAAACGGTGCAGTACCATGGTTTTGACTGGTTGTGGCTCCCGTAACTCTAAACAAGCCAAGAGTTATGGCCCTCCGAAGAATCGATATCCACAGGGTGCAACATCTACGGTGCAAGGTGCAACATCCGTCCAAAATGACGAAACAGTGCCGTACAACCTTTAGAAACGGGTGCATGGATTTGAAACAGTGCATTACCATGGTGCACCACTCTCCAGCGATGGTAAATCATAGACCAGCCGAAGGAATTCCCTTTTACAGAAAAATCCACGTGACGAAAAAACAAAGGGTAAAAAACTTCCGTGACTCGATTGAGGTTCGGATAGGATTTTTCGGGTATGAAACTAACCAGTGACGGCAGAAAGCCGTCATAGATGTAGAACTCACAAGTACCTTCGTTTTGACTGGTTGTGGCTCCCGTAACTCTGAACGACCCAAGAGTTATGGCCCTCCGAAGAATCGATATCCATAGGGTGCAACATCTACGGTGCAAGGTGCAACATCCGTCCAAAATGACGAAACAGTGCGTACGACCTTTAGTAACGGGTGCATGGATTGGAAACGGTGCAGTACCATGGTTTTGACTGGTTGTGGCTCCCGTAACTCTAAACGAGCCAAGAGTTATGGCCCTCCGAAGAATCGATATCCACAGGGTGCAACATCTACGGTGCAAGGTGCAACATCCGTCCAAAATGACGAAACAGTGCCGTACGACCTTTAGAAATGGGTGCATGGATTTGAAACAGTGCAGTACCATGGTGCACCACTGTCCAGCGATGGTAAATCATAGACCAGCCGCGGGAATTCCCTTTTACAGAAAAATCCACGTGACGAAAAAACGAAGGGTAAAAAACTTCCGTGACCCGATTGAGGTTCGAATAGGATTTTTTGGGTATGAAACTGACCAGTGACGGCTGAAAGCGGTCATAGCTGTAGAACTCACAGATACCTTCATTTTGACTGGTTGTGGCTCCCGTAACTCTAAACGAGCCAAGAGTTATGGCCCTCCGAAGAATCGATATCCATAGGGTGCAACATCTACGGTGCAAGGTGCAACATCCGTCCAAAATGACGAAACAGTGCCGTACGACCTTTAGAAACGGGTGCATGGATTGGAAACGGTGCAGTACCATGGTGCACCACTCTCCAGCGTTGGTAAATCAGAGACCAGCCGCTGGGATCCCGTTTTACAGAAAAAATCCACGTGATGAAAAAACGAAGGGTAAAAAACTTCCATGACCCGATTGAGGTTCGGATAGGATTTTTTGGGTATGAAACTAACCAGTGACGGCTGAAAGCCGTCACAGATGTAGAACTCACAGATACCTTCGTTTTGACTGGTTGTGGCTCCCTGTAACTCCAAACGAGCCAAGAGTTATGGCCCTCCGAAGAATCGATATCCACAGGGTGCAACATCTACGGTGCAAGGTGCAACATCCGTCCAAAATGACGAAACAGTGCGTACGACCATTAGAAACGGGTGCATGGATTGGAAATGGTGCAGTACCATGGTGCACCACTCTCCAGCGTTGGTAAATCATAGACCAGCCTCGGGGATCCCGTTTTACAGAAAAAATCCACGTGACGAAAAAACGAAGGGTAAAAAACTTCCATGACACGATTGAGGTTCGGATAGGATTTTTTGGGTATGAAACTAACCAGTGACGGCTGAAAGAAGTAACAGATGTAGAACTCACAAATACCTTCGTTTTGACTGGTTGTTGCCCCCGTAACTCTAAACGAGCCAAGAGTTATGGCCCTCCGAAGAATCGATATCCATAGGGTGCAACATCTACGGTGCAAGGTGCAACATCCGTCCAAAATGACGAAACAGTGCGTACGACCTTTAGAAACGGGTGCATGGATTGGAAACGGTGCAGTACCATGGTGCACCACTCTCCAGCGATGGTAAATCATAGACCAGCCCCGGGAATTCCCTTTTACTGAAAAATCCACGTGACGAAAAAACGAAGGGTAAAAAACTTCCGTGACCCGATTGAGGTCCGGATAGGATTTTTTGGGTATGAAACTAACCAGTGACAGCTGAAAGCGGTCACCGCTGTAGAACTCACAGATACCTTCCTTTTGACTGGTTGTGGCTCCCGTAAATCTAAACGAGCCAAGAGTTATGGCCCTCCGAAGAATCGATATCCATAGGGTGCAACATCTACGGTGCAAGGTGCAACATCCGTCCAAAATGACGAAACAGTGCGTACGACCTTTAGAAATGGGTGCACGGATTGGAAATGGTGCAGTACCATGGTGCATCACTCTCCAGCGATGGTAAATCATAGACCAGCCGCGGGAATTCCCTTTTACTGAAAAATCCACGTGACGAAAAAACGAAGGGTGAAAAACTTCCATGACCCGATTGAGGTTCGGATAGGATTTTTTGGGTATGAAACTAACCAGTGACGGCTGAAAGCCGTCACGGATGTAGAACTCAAAAATACCTTCGTTTTGACTGGTTGTGGCTCCCGTAACTCTAAACGAGCCAAGAGTTATGGCCCTCCGAAGAATCGATATCCATAGGGTGCAACATCTACGGTGCAAGGTGCAACATCCGTCCAAAATGACGAAACAGTGCCGTACGACCTTTAGAAATGGGTGCATGGATTGGAAACGGTGCCGTACCATGGTGCATCACTCTCTAGCGATGGTAAATCATTGACCAGCCGCGGGAATTCCCTTTTACTGAAAAAATCCACGTGACGAAAAAACGAAGGGTAAAAAACTTCTGTGACCCGATTGAGGTTCGGATAGGATTTTTTGGGTATGAAACTAACCAATGACGGCTGAAAGCCGTCACAGATGTAGAACTCACAGATACCTTCGTTTTGACTGGTTGTGGTTCCTTGTAACTCTAAACGAGCCAAGAGTTATGGCCCTCCGAAGAATCGATATCCATAGGGTGCAACATCTACGGTGCATGGTGCAACATCCGTCCAAAATGGCGAAACAGTGCGTACGACCTTTAGAAACGGGTGCATGGATTGAAAACGGTGCAGTACCATGGTGCACCACTCTCCAGCGTTGGTAAATCATAGACCAGCCGCTGGGATCCCGTTTTACAGAAAAAATCCACGTGACGAAAAAACGATGGGTAAAAAACTTCCATGACCCGATTGAGGTTCGGATAGGATTTTTTGGGTATGAAACTAACCAGTGACGGCTGAAAGCAGTAACAGATGTAGAACTCACAAATACCTTCGTTTTGACTTGTTGTTTCTCCCGTAACTCTAAACGAGCCAAGAGTTATGGCCCTCCGAAGAATCGATATCCATAGGGTGCAACATCTACGGTGCAAGGTGCAACATCCATCCAAAATGACGAAACAGTGCCGTACGACCTTTAGAAATGGGTGCATGGATTGGAAACGGTGCAGTACCATGGTGCATCACTCTCCAGCGATGGTAAATCATAGACCAGCCGTGGGAATTCCCTTTTACTGAAAAATCCACGTGACGAAAAAACGAAGGGTAAAAAACTTCCGTGACCCGATTGAGGTTCGGATAGGATTTTTTGGGTATGAAACTAAAAAGTGACGGCTGAAAGCCGTCACAGATGTAGAACTCACAGATACCTTCGTTTTGACTGGTTGTTGCTCCCGTAACTCTAAACGAGCCAAGAGTTATGGCCCTCCGAAGAATCGATATCCATAGGGTGCAACACCTACGGTGCAATGTGCAACATCCGTAGAAAATGACGAAACAGTGCGTACGACCTTTAGAAACGGGTGCATGGATTGGAAACGGTGCAATACCATGGTGCACCACTCTCCAGCGTTGGTAAATCATAGACCAGCCACGGGGATCCCGTTTTACAGAAAAAATCCACGTGACGAAAAAACGAAGGGTAAAAAACTTCCATGACCCGATTGAGGTTTGGATAGGATTTTTTGGGTATGAAACTAACCAGTGACGTCTGAAAGCTGTCACAGCTGTAGAACTCACAGATACCTTCGTTTTGACAGGTTATGGCTCCCGTTACTCTAAACGAGCCAAGAGTTATGGCCCTCCGAAGAATCGATATGCACAGGGTGCAACATCTACGGTGCAAGGTGCAACATCCGTCCAAAATGACGAAACAGTGCCGTACGACCTTTAGAAACGGGTGCATGGATTGGAAACGGTGCAGTACCATGGTGCACCACTCTCCAGCGTTGGTAAATTAAAGACCAGCCACGGGGATCCCGTTTTACAGAAAAAATCCACGTGACAAAAAAACGAAGGGTAAAAAACTTCCATGACACGATTGAGGTTCGGATAGGATTTTTTGGGTATGAAACTAACCAGTGACGGCTGAAAGCATTCACAGATGTAGAACTCACAAATACCTTCGTTTTTACTGGTTGTTGCTCCCGTAACTCTAAACGAGCCAAGAGTTATGGCCCTCTGAAGAATCGATATCCATAGGGTGCAACATCTACGGTGCAAGGTGCAACATCCGTCCAAAATGACGAAACAGTGTCGTACGACCTTTAGAAATGGGTGCATGGATTGGAAACGGTGCAGTACCATGGTGCATCATTCTCCAGCGATGGTAAATCATAGACCAGCCGCGGGAATTCCCTTTTACTGAAAAATCCACGTGACGAAAAAACGAAGGGTAAAAAACTTCAGTGACCCGATTGAGGTTCGGATAGGATTTTTTGGGTATGAAACTAACCAGTGACGGCTGAAAGCCGTCACAGATGTAGAACTCACAGATACCTTCATTTTGACTGGTTGTGGCTCCCTGTAACTCTAAACGAGCCAAGAGTTATGGCCCTCCAAAGAATCGATATCCATAGGGTGCAACATCTACGGTGCAAGGTGCAACATCCGTCCAAAATGACGAAACAGTGCGTACGACCTTTAGAAACGGGTGCATGGATTGGAAATGGTGCAGTACCATGGTGCACCACTCTCCAGCGTTGGTAAATCATAGACCAGCCACGGGGATCCCGTTTTACAGAAAAAATCCACGTGACGAAAAAACGAAGGGTAAAAAACTTCCATGACCCGATTGAGGTTCGGATAGGATTTTTTGGGTATGAAACTAACCAGTGACGGCTGAAAGCAGTCAAAGATGTAGAACTCACAAATACCTTCGTTTTGAATGGTTGTTGCTCACGTAACTCTAAACGAGCCAAGAGTTATGACCCTTCGAAGAATCGATATCCATAGTGTGCAACATCTACGGTGCAAGGTGCAACATCCGTCCAAAATGACGAAACAGTGCCGTACGACCTTTAGAAATGGGTGCATGGATTTGAAACAGTGCAGTACCATGGTGCACCACTCTCCTGCAATGGTAAATCATAGACCAGCCGCGGGAATTCCCTTTTACAGAAAAATCCACATGACGAAAAAACGAAGGGTAAAAAACTTCCGTGACCCGATTGAGGTTCGGATAGGATTTTTTGGGTATGAAACTGACCAGTGATGGCTGAAAGCTGTCATAGCTGTATAACTCACAGATATCTTCGTTTTGACTGGTTATGGCTCCCGTAACTCTAAACGAGCCAAGAGTTATGTCCCTCCGAAGAATCGATATCCTTAGGGTGCAACATCTACGGTGCAAGGTGCAACATCCGTCCAAAATTACGAAACCGTGCCGTACGACCTTTAGAAATGGGTGCATGGATTTGAAACGGTGCAGTACCATGGTGCACCACTCTCCAGCGATGGTAAAGCATTGACCAGCCACGGGGATCCCCTTTTTACAGAAAAAATCCACGTGAGGAAAAAACGAAGGGTAAAAAACTTCCATGACCCGATTGAGGTTCGGATAGGATTTTTTGGGTATGAAACTAACCAGTGATGGCTAAAAGCTGTCATAGATGTAGAACTCACAGATACCTTCATTTTGACTGGTTATGGCTCCCGTAACTCTAAACGAGCCAAGAGTTATGGCCCTCCGAAGAATCGATATCCACAGGGTGCAACATCTACGGTGCAAGGTGCAACATCCGTCCAAAATGACGAAACAGTACCGTACGACCTTTAGAAATGAGTGCATGGATTTGAAACATTGCAGTACCATGGTGCACCACTCTCCAGCGATGGTAAATCATAGACCAGCCACGGGGATCCCGTTTTACAGATAAAATCCACGTGACGAAAAAACGAAGGGTAAAAAACTTCCTTGACCCGATTGAGGTTCGGATAGGATTTTTCGGGTATGAAACTAACCAGTGACGGCAGAAAGCTGTCATAGCTGTAGAACTCATAGATACCTTCGTTTTGACTGGTTATGGCTCCCGTAACTCTAAACGAGCCAAGAGTTATGACCCTTCGAATAATAGATATCCATAGGGTGCAACATATACGGCGCAAGGTCCAACATCCGTCCAAAATGACGAAACCGTGCCGTACGACCTTTAGAAATGGGTGCATGGAATTGAAACGGTGCAGTACCATGGTGCACCACTCTCCAGCGATGGTAAATCATTGACCAGCCACGGGGATCCCGTTTTACAGAAAAAATCCACGTGACGAAAAAACGAAGGGTAAAAAACTTCCATGACCCGATTGAGGTTCGGATAGGATTTTTTGGGTATGAAACTAACCAGTGACGGCTGAAAGCAGTCAAAGATGTAGAACTCACAAATACCTTCGTTTTGAATGGTTGTTGCTCACGTAACTCTAAACGAGCCAAGAGTTATGGCCCTTCGAAGAATCGATATCCATAGTGTGCAACATCTACGGTGCAAGGTGCAACATCCGTCCAAAATGACGAAACAGTGCCGTACGACCTTTAGAAATGGGTGCATGGATTTGAAACAGTGCAGTACCATGGTGCACCACTCTCCTGCAATGGTAAATCATAGACCAGCCGCGGGAATTCCCTTTTACAGAAAAATCCACATGACGAAAAAACGAAGGGTAAAAAACTTCCGTGACCCGATTGAGGTTCGGATAGGATTTTTTGGGTATGAAACTGACCAGTGACGGCTGAAAGTGTCATAGCTGTAGAACTCACAGATACCTTCGTTTTGACAGGTTATGGCTCCCGTAACTCTAAACGAGCCAAGAGTTATGGCCCTCCGAAGAATCGATATCCACAGGGTGCAACATCTACGGTGCAAGTTGCAACATCCGTCCAAAATGACGAAACAGTGCCGTACGACCTTATGAAATGGGTGCATGGATTGGAAACGGTGCAGTACCATGGTGCACCACTCTCCAGCGATGGTAAATCATAGACCAGCCACGGGGATCCCGTTTTACGGAAAAAATCCACGTGACGAAAAAACGAAGGGTAAAAAACTTCCATGACCCGATTGAGGTTCGGATATGATTTTTTGGGTATGGAACTAACCAGTGACGGATGAAAGCGGTCACAGATGTAGAACTCACAAATACCTTCGTTTTGACTGGTTTTTGCTCCCGTAACTCTAAACGAGCCAAGAGTTATGGCCCTCCGAAGAATCGATATCCATAGGGTGCAACATCTACGGTGCAAGGTGCAACATCCGTCCAAAATGACGAAACAGTGCCGTACGACCTTTAGAAATGGGTGCATGGATTGAAAACGGTGCAGTACCGTGGTGCATCATTCTCCAGCGATGGTAAATCATAGACCAGCCGCGGGAATTCTCTTTTACTGAAAAATCCACGTGACGAAAAAACGAAGGGTAAAAAACTTTCGTGACCCGATTGAGGTTCGGATAGGATTTTTTGGGTATGAAACTAACCAGTGACGGCTGAAAGCCGTCACAGATGTAGAACTCACAGATACCTTCGTTTTGACTGGTTGTGGCTCCCTGTAACTCTAAACGAGCCAAGAGTTATGGCCCTCCAAAGAATCGATATCCATAGGGTGCAACATCTACGGTGCAAGGTGCAACATCCGTCCAAAATGACGAAACAGTGCGTACGACCTTTAGAAACGGGTGCATGGATTGGAAACGGTGCAGTACCATGGTGCACCACTCTCCAGCGTTGGTAAATCATAGACCAGCCACGGGGATCCCGTTTTACAAAAAAAATCCACGTGACGAAAAAACGAAGGGTAAAAAACTTCCATGACCCGATTGAGGTTCGGACAGGATTTTTGGGTATGAAACTAACCAGTGACGGCTGAAAGCTGTCATGGCTGTAGAACTCACAGATACCTTCGTTTTGACTGGTTATGGCTCCCGTAACTCTAAACCAGCCAAGAGTTATGGCCGTCCGAAGAATCGATATCCACAGGGTGCAACATCTACGGTGCAAGGTGCAACATCCGTCCAAAATGACGAAACAGTGCCGTACGACCTTTAGAAATGAGTGCATGCATTTGAAACATTGCAGTACCATGGTGCACCACTCTCCAACGATGGTAAATCATAGACCAGCCACGGGGATCCCGTTTTACAGAAAAAATCCACGTGACGAAAAAACGAAGGGTAAAAAACTTCCATGACCCGATTGAGGTTCGGACAGGATTTTTGGGTATGAAACTAACCAGTGATGGCTGAAAGCGGTCATAGCTGTAGAACTCACAGATACCTTCGTTTTGACTGGTTATGGCTCCCTTAACTCTAAACGACCAAAAATGTATGGCCCTCCGAAGAATCGATATCCATAGGGTGCAACATCTACGGTGCAAGGTGCAACATCCGTCCAAAATGACGAAACCGTGCCGTTCGACCTTTAGAAATGGGTGCATGGATTTGAAACGGTGCAGTACCATGGTGCACCACTCTCCAGCGATGGTAAATCATTGACTAGCCACGGGGATCCCGCTTTTACAGAAAAAATCCACGTGAGGAAAAAACGAAGGGTAAAAAACTTCCATGACCCGATTGAGGTTCGGATAGGATTTTTTGGGTATGAAACTAACCAGTGATGGCTAAAAGCCGTCATGGCTGTAGAACTCACAGATACCTTCGTTTTGACTGATTATGGCTCCCGTAACTCTAAACGAGCCAAGAGTTATGGCCCTCCGAAGAATCGATATCCACAGGGTGCAACATCTACGGTGCAAGGTGCAACATCCGTCCAAAATTACGAAACCGTGCCGTACGACCAATAGAAATGGGTGCATGGATTTGAAACGGTGCAGTACCATGGTGCACCACTCTCCAGCGATGGTAAATCATTGACCAGCCACGGGGATCTCGTTTTACAGAAAAAATCCACGTGACGAAAAAACGAAGGGTAAAAAACTTCCATGACCCGATTGAGGTTCGGATAGGATTTTTTGGGTATGAAACTAACCATTGACGGTTGAAAGCGGTCATAGCTGTAGAACTCACAGATACCTTCGTTTTGACTGGTTATGGCTCCCGTAACTCTAAACGAGCCAAGAGTTATGGCCCTTCGAAGAATCGATATCCATAGGGTGCAACATCTACGGTGAAAGGTGCAACATCCGTCCAAAATGACGAAACCGTGCCGTACGACCTTTAGAAATGGGTGCATGGATTTGAAACGGTGTAGTACCATGGTGCACCACTCTCCAGCGATGGTAAATCATTGACCAGCCACGGGGATCCCGTTTTACAGAAAAATTCCACGTGACGAAAAAACGAAGGGTAAAAACTTCCTTGACCCGATTGAGGTTCGGATAGGATTTTTTGGGTATGAAACTAACCAGTGACGGCTGAAAGCGGTCATAGCTGTAGAACTCACAGATACCTTCATTTTGACTGGTTATTGCTCCCGTAACTCTAAACGAGCCATGAGTTATGTCCCTCCGAAGAATCGATATCCATAGGGTGCAACATCTACGGTGCAAGGTGCAACATCCGTCCAAAATGACGAAACCGTGCCGTACGACCTTTAGAAATGGGTGCATGGATTTGAAACAGTGTAGTACCATGGTGCACCACTCTCCAGCGATGGTAAATCATTGACCAGCCACGGGGATCCCGTTTTACAGAAAAATTCCACGTGACGAAAAAACGAAGGGTAAAAAACTTCCATGACCCGATTGAGGTTCGGATAGGATTTTTTGGGTATGAAACTAACCAGTGACGGCTGAAAGCAGTCATAGCTGTAGAACTCACAGATACCTTCGTTTTGACTGGTTATGGCTCCCGTAACTCTAAACGAGCCAAGAGTTATAGCCCTCCGAAGAATCGATATCCATAGGGTGCAACATCTACGGTGCAAGGTGCAACATCCGTCCAAAATGACGAAACCGTGCCGTACGACCTTTAGAAATGGGTGCATGAATTTGAAACGGTGCGGTACCATGGTGCACCACTCTCCAGCGATGACAAATCTTTGACCAGCCACGGGGATCCCGTTTTACAGAAAAATTCCACGTGACGAAAAAACGAAGGGTAAAAACTTCCTTGACCCGATTGAGGTTCGGATAGGATTTTTTGGGTATGAAACTTACCAGTGATGGCTGAAAGCTGTCATAGCTGTAGAACTCACAGATACCTTCGTTTTGACTGGTTATGGCTCCCGTAACTCTAAACGAGCCAAGAGTTATGGCCCTCCGAATAATCGATATCCTTAGGGTGCAACATCTTGGGTGCAAGGTGCAACATCCGTCCAAAATTACGAAACCGTGCCGTTCGACCTTTAGAAATGGGTGCATGGATTTGAAACGGTGCAGTACCATGGTACACCACTCTCCGGCGATGGTAAATCATTGACCAGCCACGGGGATCCCGTTTTACAGAAAAAATCCACGTGACGAAAAAACGAAGGGTAAAAAACTTCCATGGCCCGATTGAGGTTCGGATAGGATTTTTTGGGTATGAAACTAACCAGTGACGGCTGAAAGCGGTCGTAGCTGTAGAACTCACAGATACCTTCGTTTTGACTGGTTATGGCTCCCGTAACTCTAAACGAGCCAAGAGTTATAGCCCTCCGAAGAATCGATATGCATAGGGTGCAACATCTACGGTGCAATGTGCAACATCCGTCCAAAATGACGAAACCATGCCGTACGAACTTTAGAAATGGGTGCATGGATTTGAAACGGTGCAGTACCATGGTGCACCACTCTCCAGCGATGGTAAATCATTGACCAGCCACGGGGATCACGTTTTACAGAAAAAATCCACGTGACGAAAAAACGAAGGGTAAAAAACATCCAAGACCCGATTGAGGTTCGGATAGGATTTTTTGGGTATGAAACTAACCAGTGAAAGCTGAAAGCTGTGATAGCTGTAGAACTCACAGATACCTTCGTTTTGTCTGGTTATGGCTCCCGTAACTCTAAACGATCCATGAGTTATGTCCCTCCGAAGAATCGATATCCACAGGGTGCAACATCTACGGTGCAAGGTGCAACATCCGTCCAAAATGACGAAACCGTGCCGTACGACCTTTAGAAATGGGTGCATGAATTTGAAACGGTGCGGTACCATGGTGCACCACTCTCCAGCGATGACAAATCTTTGACCAGCCACGGGGATCCCGTTTTACAGAAAAATTCCACGTGACGAAAAAACGAAGGGTAAAAACTTCCATGACCCGATTGAGGTTCGGATAGGATTTTTTGGGTATGAAACTAACCAGTGACGGCTGAAAGCGGTCATAGCTGTAGAACTCACAGATACCTTCATTTTGACTGGTTATTGCTCCCGTAACTCTAAACGAGCCATGAGTTATGTCCCTCCGAAGAATCGATATCCATAGGGTGCAACATCTACGGTGCAAGGTGCAACATCCGTCCAAAATGACGAAACCGTGCCGTACGACCTTTAGAAATGGGTGCATGGATTTGAAACGGTGTAGTACCATGGTGCACCACTCTCCAGCGATGGTAAATCATTGACCAGCCACGGGGATCCCGTTTTACAGAAAAATTCCACGTGACGAAAAAACGAAGGGTAAAAAACTTCCATGACCCGATTGAGGTTCGGATAGGATTTTTTGGGTATGAAACTAACCTGTGACGGCTGAAAGCAGTCATAGCTGTAGAACTCACAGATACCTTCGTTTTGACTGGTTATGGTTCCCGTAACTCTAAACGAGCCAAGAGTTATAGCCCTCCGAAGAATCGATATCCATAGGGTGCAACATCTACGGTGCAAGGTGCAACATCCGTCCAAAATGACGAAACCGTGCCGTACGACCTTTAGAAATGGGTGCATGAATTTGAAACGGTGCGGTACCATGGTGCACCACTCTCCAGCGATGACAAATCTTTGACCAGCCACGGGGATCCCGTTTTACAGAAAAATTCCACGTGACGAAAAAACGAAGGGTAAAAACTTCCTTGACCCGATTGAGGTTCGGATAGGATTTTTTGGGTATGAAACTTACCAGTGATGGCTGAAAGCTGTCATAGCTGTAGAACTCACAGATACCTTCGTTTTGACTGGTTATGGCTCCCGTAACTCTAAACGAGCCAAGAGTTATGGCCCTCCGAATAATCGATATCCTTAGGGTGCAACATCTAGGGTGCAAGGTGCAACATCCGTCCAAAATTACGAAACCGTGCCGTTCGACCTTTAGAAATGGGTGCATGGATTTGAAACGGTGCAGTACCATGGTGCACCACTCTCCGGCGATGGTAAATCATTGACCAGCCACGGGGATCCCGTTTTACAGAAAAAATCCACGTGACGAAAAAACGAAGGGTAAAAAACTTCCATGGCCCGATTGAGGTTCGGATAGGATTTTTTGGGTATGAAACTAACCAGTGACGGCTGAAAGCGGTCATAGCTGTAGAACTCACAGATACCTTCGTTTTGACTGGTTATGGCTCCCGTAACTCTAAACGAGCCAAGAGTTATAGCCCTCCGAAGAATCGATATGCATAGGGTGCAACATCTACGGTGCAATGTGCAACATCCGTCCAAAATGACGAAACCATGCCGTACGAACTTTAGAAATGGGTGCATGGATTTGAAACGGTGCAGTACCATGGTGCACCACTCTCCAGCGATGGTAAATCATTGACCAGCCACGGGGATCACGTTTTACAGAAAAAATCCACATGACGAAAAAACGAAGGGTAAAAAACATCCAAGACCCGATTGAGGTTCGGATAGGATTTTTTGGGTATGAAACTAACCAGTGATAGCTGAAAGCTGTGATAGCTGTAGAACTCACAGATACCTTCGTTTTGTCTGGTTATGGCTCCCGTAACTCTAAACGAGCCATGAGTTATGTCCCTCCGAAGAATCGATATCCATAGGGTGCAACATCTACGGTGCAAGGTGCAACATCCGTCCAAAATGACGAAACCGTGCCGTACGACCTTTAGAAATGGATGCACGGATTTGAAACGGTGCAGTACCATGGTGCACCATTCTCCAGCGATGGTAAATCATTGACCAGCCACGGGGATCTCGTTTTACAGAAAAAGTCCTCGTGACGAAAAAACGAAGGGTAAAAAACTTCCATTACCCGATTGAGGTTCGGATAGGATTTTTTGGGTATGAAACTAACCAGTGACGGCTGAAAGCCGTCATAGCTGTAGAACTCACAGATACCTTCGTTTTGACTGGTTATGGCTCCCGTAACTCTAAACGAGCCAAGAGTGATGGCCCTCCGAAGAATCGATTTCCACAGGGTGCAACATCTGCGGTGCAAGGTGCAACATCCGTCCAAAATGTCGAAACCGTGCCGTACGACCTTTAGAAATGGGTGCATGGATTTGAAACGGTGCAGTACCATGGTGCACCACTCTCCAGCGATGGTAAATCATTGACCAGCCACGGGGATCCCGTTTTACAGAAAAATTCCACGTGACGAAAAAACGAAGGGTTAAAACTTCCTTGACCCGATTGAGGTTTGGATAGGATTTTTTGGGCATGAAACTAACCAGTGATGGCTGAAAGATGTCATAGCTGTAGAACTCATAGATACCTTCGTTTTGACTGGTTATGGCTCCCGTAACTCTAAACGAGCCAAGAGTTATGGCCCTCCGAATAATCGATATCCTTAGGGTGCAACATCTACGGTGCAAGGTGCAACATCCGTCCAAAATTACGAAACCGTGCCGTACGACCATTAGAAATGGGTGCATGGATTTGAAACGGTGCAGTACCATGGTGCACCACTCTCCAGCGATGGTAAATCATTGACCAGCCACGGGGATCCCGTTTTACAGAAAAAATCCACGTGACGAAAAAACGAGGGGTAAAAAACTTCCATGACCCGATTGAGGTTCGGATAGGATTTTTTGGGTATGAAACTAACCAGTGACGGCTGAAAGCGGTCATAACTGTAGAACTCACAGATACCTTCGTTTTGACTGGTTATGGCTCCCTTAACTCTAAACGAGCCAAGAGTTATGGCCCTCCGAAGAATTGATATCCATAGGGTGCAACATCTACGGTGCAAGGTGCAACATCCGTCCAAAATGACGAAACCGTGCCGTACGACCTTTAGAAATGGATGCACGGATTTGAAACGGTGCAGTACCATGGTGCACCATTCTCCAGCGATGGTAAATCATTGACCAGCCACGGGGATCTCGTTTTACATAAAAAGTCCTCGTGACGAAAAAACGAAGGGTAAAAAACTTCCATGACCCGATTGAGGTTCGGATAGGATTTTTTGGGTATGAAACTAACCAGTGACGGCTGAAAGCCGTCATAGCTGTAGAACTCACAGATACCTTCATTTTGACTGGTTATGGCTCCCGTAACTCTAAACGAGCCAAGAGTTATGGCCCTCCGAAGAATCGATTTCCACAGGGTGCAACATCTACGGTGCAAGGTGCAACATCCGTCCAAAATGTCGAAACCGTGTCGTACGACCTTTAGAAATGGGTGCATGGATTTGAAACGGTGCAGTACCATGGTGCACCACTCTCCAGCGATGGTAAATCATTGACCAGCCACGGGGATCCCGTTTTACAGAAAAATTCCACGTGACGAAAAAACGAAGGGTTAAAACTTCCTTGACCCGATTGAGGTTTGGATAGGATTTTTTGGGTATGAAACTAACCAGTGATGGCTGAAAGATGTCATAGCTGTAGAACTCACAGATACCTTCGTTTTGACTGGTTATGGCTTCCGTAACTCTAAACGAGCCAAGAGTTATGGCCCTCCGAATAATCGATATCCTTAGGGTGCAACATCTACGGTGCAAGGTGCAACATCCGTCCAAAATTACGAAACCGTGCCGTACGACCATTAGAAATGGGTGCATGGATTTGAAACGGTGCAGTACCATGGTGCACCACTCTCCAGCGATGGCAAATCATTGACCAGCCACGGGGATCCCGTTTTACAGAAAAAATCCACGTGACGAAAAAACGAGGGGTAAAAAACTTCCATGACCCGATTGAGGTTCGGATAGGATTTTTTGGGTATGAAACTAACCAGTGACGGCTGAAAGCAGTCATAACTGTAGAACTCACAGATACCTTCGTTTTGACTGGTTATGGCTCCCTTAACTCTAAACGAGCCAAGAGTTATGGCCCTCCGAAGAATTGATATCCATAGGGTGCAACATCTACGGTGCAAGGTGCAACATCCGTCCAAAATGACGAAACCGTGCCGTACGACCTTTAGAAATGGATGCACGGATTTGAAACGGTGCAGTACCATGGTGCACCATTCTCCAGCGATGGTAAATCATTGACCAGCCACGGGGATCTTGTTTTACATAAAAAGTCCTCGTGACGAAAAAACGAAGGGTAAAAAACTTCCATGACCCGATTGAGGTTCGGATAGGATTTTTTGGGTATGAAACTAACCAGTGACGGCTGAAAGCCGTCAGAGCTGTAGAACTCACAGATACCTTCATTTTGACTGGTTATGGCTCCCGTAACTCTAAACGAGCCAAGAGTTATGGCCCTCCGAAGAATCGATTTCCACAGGGTGCAACATCTACGGTGCAAGGTGCAACATCCGTCCAAAATGTCGAAACCGTGTCGTACGACCTTTAAAAATGGGTCAATGGATTTGAAACGGTGCAGTACCATGGTGCACCACTCTCCAGCGATGGTAAATCATTGACCAGCCACGGGGATCCCGTTTTACAGAAAAATTCCACGTGACGAAAAAACGAAGGGTTAAAACTTCCTTGACCCGATTGAGGTTCGGATAGGATTTTTCGGGTATGAAACTAACCAGGGACAGCAGAAAGATGTCATAGCTGTAGAACTCACAGATACCTTCGTTTTGACTGGTTATGGCTCCCGTAACTCTAAACGAGCCAAGAGTTATGCCCTCCGAATAATCGATATCCTTAGGGTGCAACATCTACGGTGCAAGGTGCAACATCCGTCCAAAATGACGAAACCGTGCCGTACGACCTTTAGAAATGGGTGCATGGATTTGAAACGGTGCAGTACCATGGTGCAGCACTCTCCAGCGATGGTAAATCATTGACCAGCCACGGGGATCCCGTTTTACAGAAAAAATCCACGTGACGAAAAAACGAAGGATAAAAAACTTCCATGATCCGATTGAGGTTCGGATAGGATTTTTTGGGTATGAAACTAACCAGTGACGGCTGAAAGCCGTCATAGCTGCAGAACTCACAGATACCTTTGTTTTGACAGTTTATGGGTCCCGTAACTCTAAACGAGCCAAGAGTTATGGCCCTCCGAATAATCGATATCCAAAAGGTGCAACATCTGCGGTGCAAGGTGCAACATCCGTCCAAAATGACGAAACCGTGTCGTACGACCTTTAGAAATGGTTGCAGGGATTTGAAACGTTGCTGTACCATGGTGCACCACTCTCCAGCGATGGTAAATCATTGACCAGCCATGGGGATCTCGTTTTACAGAAAAAATCCTCGTGACGAAAAAACGAAGGGTAAAAAACTTCCATGACCCGATTGAGGTTCGGATAGGACTTTTTGGGTATGAAACTAACCAGTGACAGCTGAAAGCGGTCATAGCTGTAGAACTCACAGATACCTTCGTTTTGACTGGTTATGGCTACCGTAACTCTAAACGAGCCAAGAGTTATAGCCCTCCGAAGACTCGATATCCATAGGGTGCAACATCTACGGTGCAAGGTGCAACATCCGTCCAAAATGACGAAACCGTGCCGTACGACCTTTAGAAATGGGTGCATGGATTTGAAACGGTGCAGTACCATGGTGCACCACTCTCCAGCAATGGTAAATCATTGACCAGCCACGGGGATCCCGTTTTACAGAAAAATTCCACGTGACGAAAAAACGAAGGGTAAAAACTTCCTTGACCCGATTGAGGTTCGGATAGGATTTTTTGGGTATGAAACTAACCAGTGATGGCTGAAAGCTGTCATAGCTGTAGAACTCACAGATACCTTCGTTTTGACTAGTTATGGCTCCCATAACTCTAAACGAGCCAAGAGTTATGGCCCTCCGAATAATCGATATCATTAGGGTGCAACATCAACGGTGCAAGGTGCAACATCCGTCCAAAATTACGAAACCATGCCGTACGACCTTTAGAAATGGGTGCATGGATATGAAACGGTGGAGTACCATGGTGCACCACTCTCCAGCGATGGTAAATCATTGACCAGCCACGGGGATCCCGTTTTACAGAAAAAATCCACGTGACGAAAAAACGAAGGGTAAAAAACTTCCATGCCCCGATTGAGGTTCAGATAGGATTTTTTGGGTATGAAACTAACCAGTGACGGTTGAAAGCCGTCATAGCTGCAGAACTCACAGATACCTTCGTTTTGACAGTTTATGGGTCCCGTAACTCTAAACGAGCCAAGAGTTATGGCCCTCCGAATAATCGATATCCAAAGGGTGCAATATCTGCGGTGCAAGGTGCAACATCCGTCCAAAATGACGAAACCGTGCCGTACGACCTTTAGAAATGGGTGCAGGGATTTGAAACGTTGCAGTACCATGGTGCACCACTCTCCAGCGATGGTAGATCATTGACCAGCCATGGGGATCTCGTTTTACAGAAAAATTCCTCGTGACGAAAAAACGAAGGGTAAAAAACTTCCATGACCCGATTGAGGTTCGGATAGGATTTTTTGGGTGTGAAACTGACCAGTGACGGCTGAAAGCGGTCATAGCTGTAGAAATCACAGATACCTTCGTTTTGACTGGTTATGGCTCCCGTAACTCTAAACGAGCCAAGAGTTATAGCCCTCCGAAGACTCGATATCCATAGGGTGCAACATCTACGGTGCAAGGTGCAACATCCGTCCAAAATGACGAAACCGTGCCGTACGACCTTTAGAAATGGGTGCATGGATTTGAAACGGTGTAGTACCATGGTGCACCACTCTCCAGCGATGGTAAATCATTGACCAGCCACGGGGATCCCGTTTTACAGAAAAATTCCACGTGACGAAAAAACGAAGGGTAAAAACTTCCTTGACCCGATTGAGGTTCGGATAGGATTTTTTGGGTATGAAACTAACCAGTGATGGCTGAAAGCTGTCATAGCTGTAGGACTCACAGATACCTTCGTTTTGACTGGTTATGGCTCCCGTAACTCTAAACGAGCCAAGAGTTATGGCCCTCCGAATAATCGATATCCTTAGGGTGCAACATCTACGGTGCAAGGTGCAACATCCGTCCAAAATTACGAAACCGTGCCGTACGACCTTTACAAATGGGTGCATGGATTTGAAACGGTGCAGTACCATGGTGCACCACTCTCCAGCGATGGTAAATCATTGACCAGCCACGGGGATCCCGCTTTACAGAAAAATTCCACGTGACGAAAAAACGAAGGGTAAAAACTTCCTTGACCCGATTGAGGTTCGGATAGGAATTTTTGGGTATGAAACTAACCAGTGATGGCTGAAAGTTGTCATGGCTGTAGAACTCACAGATATCTTCGTTTTGACTGGTTATGGCTCCCGTAACTCTAAACGAGCCAAGAGTTATAGCCCTACGAAGAATCGATATCCATATGGTGCAACATCTACGGTGCAAGGTGCAACATCCGTCCAAAATGACGAAACCGTGTCGTACGACCTTTAGAAATGGGTGCATGGATTTGAAACGGTGCAGTACCATGGTGCACCACTCTCCAGCGATGGTAAATCATTGACCAGCTACGGGGATCCCGTTTTACAGAAAAATTCCACGTGACGAAAAAACGAAGGGTAAAAACTTCCTTGACCCGATTGAGGTTTGGATAGGATTTTTTAGGTATGAAACTAACCGGTGATGGCTGAAAGCTGTCATAGCTGTAGGACTCACAGATACCTTCGTTTTGACTGGTTATAGCTCCCGTAACTCTGAACGAGCCAAGAGTTATGGCCCTCCGAATAATCGATATCCTTAGGGTGCAACATCTACGGTGCAAGGTGCAACATCCGTCCAAAATTACGAAACCGTGCCGTACGACCTTTACAAATGGGTGCATGGATTTGAAACGGTGCAGTACCATGGTGCACCACTCTCCAGCGATGGTAAATCATTGACCAGCCACGGGGATCCCGCTTTACAGAAAAATTCCACGTGACGAAAAAACGAAGGGTAAAAACTTCCTTGACCCGATTGAGGTTCGGATAGGAATTTTTGGGTATGAAACTAACCAGTGATGGCTGAAAGCTGTCATGGCTGTAGAACTCACAGATATCTTCGTTTTGACTGGTTATGGCTCCCGTAACTCTAAACGAGCCAAGAGTTATGGCCCTCCGAATAATCGATATCCTTAAGGTGCAACATCTACGGTGCAAGGTGCAACATCCGTCCAAAATTACGAAACCGTGCCGTACGACCTTTAGAAATGGGTGCATGGATTTGAAACGGTGCAGTACCATGGTGCACCACTCTCCAGCTATGGTAAATCATTGACCAGCCACGGGGATCCCGTTTTACAGAAAAATTCCACGTGACGAAAAAACGAAGGGTAAAAACTTCCTTGACCCGATTGAGGTTCGGATAGGATTTTTTGGGTATGAAACTAACCAGTGATGGCTGAAAGCTGTCATGGCTGTAGAACTCACAGATACCTTCGTTTTGACTGGTTATGGCTCCCGTAACTCTAAACGAGCCAAGAGTTATGGCCCTCCGAATAATCGATATCCTTAGGGTGCAACATCTACGGTGCAAGGTGCAACATCCGTCCAAAATGACGAAACCGTGCCGTACGACCTTTAGAAATGGGTGCATGGATTTGAAACGGTGCAGTACCATGGTGTACCACTCTCCAGGGATGGTAAATCATTGACCAGCCACGGGGATCCCGTTTTACAAAAAAATTCCACGTGACGAAAAAACGAAGGGTAAAAACTTCCTTGACCCGATTGAGGTTCGGATAGGATTTTTTAGGTATGAAACTAACCAGTGATGGCTGAAAGCTGTCATAGCTGTAGAACTCACAGATACCTTCGTTTTGACTGGTTATGGCTCCCGTAACTCTAAACGAGCCAAGAGTTATAGCCCTACGAAGAATCGATATCCATATGGTGCAACATCTACGGTGCAAGGTGCAACATCCGTCCAAAATGACGAAACCGTGTCGTACGACCTTTAGAAATGGGTGCATGGATTTGAAACGGTGCAGTACCATGGTGCACCACTCTCCAGCGATGGTAAATCATTGACCAGCTACGGGGATCCCGTTTTACAGAAAAATTCCACGTGACGAAAAAACGAAGGGTAAAAACTTCCTTGACCCGATTGAGGTTTGGATAGGATTTTTTAGGTATGAAACTAACCGGTGATGGCTGAAAGCTGTCATAGCTGTAGGACTCACAGATACCTTCGTTTTGACTGGTTATGGCTCCCGTAACTCTAAACGAGCCAAGAGTTATGGCCCTCCGAATAATCGATATCCTTAGGGTGCAACATCTACGGTGCAAGGTGCAACATCCGTCCAAAATTACGAAACCGTGCCGTACGACCTTTACAAATGGGTGCATGGATTTGATACGGTGCAGTACCATGGTGCACCACTCTCCAGCGATGGTAAATCATTGACCAGCCACGGGGATCCCGCTTTACAGAAAAATTCCACGTGACGAAAAAACGAAGGGTAAAAACTTCCTTGACCCGATTGAGGTTCGGATAGGAATTTTTGGGTATGAAACTAACCAGTGATGGCTGAAAGCTGTCATGGCTGTAGAACTCACAGATATCTTCGTTTTGACTGGTTATGGCTCCCGTAACTCTAAACGAGCCAAGAGTTATAGCCCTACGAAGAATCGATATCCATATGGTGCAACATCTACGGTGCAAGGTGCAACATCCGTCCAAAATGACGAAACCGTGTCGTACGACCTTTAGAAATGGGTGCATGGATTTGAAACGGTGCAGTACCATGGTGCACCACTCTCCAGCGATGGTAAATCATTGACCAGCTACGGGGATCCCGTTTTACAGAAAAATTCCACGTGACGAAAAAACGAAGGGTAAAAACTTCCTTGACCCGATTGAGGTTTGGATAGGATTTTTTAGGTATGAAACTAACCGGTGATGGCTGAAAGCTGTCATAGCTGTAGGACTCACAGATACCTTCGTTTTGACTGGTTATGGCTCCCGTAACTCTAAACGAGCCAAGAGTTATGGCCCTCCGAATAATCGATATCCTTAGGGTGCAACATCTACGGTGCAAGGTGCAACATCCGTCCAAAATGACGAAACCGTGCCGTACGACCTTTAGAAATGGGTGCATGGATTTGAAACGGTGCAGTACCATGGTGCACCACTCTCCAGGGATGGTAAATCATTGACCAGCCATGGGGATCCCGTTTTACAAAAAAATTCCACGTGACGAAAAAACGAAGGGTAAAAACTTCCTTGACCCGATTGAGGTTCGGATAGGATTTTTTAGGTATGAAACTAACCAGTGATGGCTGAAAGCTGTCATAGCTGTAGAACTCACAGATACCTTCGTTTTGACTGGTTATGGCTCCCGTAACCCTAAACGAGCCAAGAGTTATAGCCCTACGAAGAATCGATATCCATATGGTGCAACATCTACGGTGCAAGGTGCAACATCCGTCCAAAATGACGAAACCGTGTCGTACGACCTTTAGAAATGGGTGCATGGATTTGAAACGGTGCAGTACCATGGTGCACCACTCTCCAGCGATGGTAAATCATTGACCAGCTACGGGGATCCCGTTTTACAGAAAAATTCCACGTGACGAAAAAACGAAGGGTAAAAACTTCCTTAACCCGATTGAGGTTTGGATAGGATTTTTTAGGTATGAAACTAACCGGTGATGGCTGAAAGCTGTCATAGCTGTAGGACTCACAGATACCTTCGTTTTGACTGGTTATGGCTCCCGTAACTCTAAACGAGCCAAGAGTTATGGCCCTCCGAATAATCGATATCCTTAGGGTGCAACATCTACGGTGCAAGGTGCAACATCCGTCCAAAATTACGAAACCGTGCCGTACGACCTTTACAAATGGGTGCATGGATTTGAAACGGTGCAGTACCATGGTGCACCACTCTCCAGCGATGGTAAATCATTGACCAGCCACGGGGATCCCGCTTTACAGAAAAATTCCACGTGACGAAAAAACGAAGGGTAAAAACTTCCTTGACCCGATTGAGGTTCGGATAGGAATTTTTGGGTATGAAACTAACCAGTGATGGCTGAAAGCTGTCATGGCTGTAGAACTCACAGATATCTTCGTTTTGACTGGTTATGGCTCCCGTAACTCTAAACGAGCCAAGAGTTATGGCCCTCCGAATAATCGATATCCTTAGGGTGCAACATCTACGGTGCAAGGTGCAACATCCGTCCAAAATTACGAAACCGTGCCGTACGACCTTTAGAAATGGGTGCATGGATTTGAAACGGTGCAGTACCATGGTGCACCACTCTCCAGCGATGGTAAATCATTGACCAGCCACGGGGATCCCGTTTTACAGAAAAATTCCACGTGACGAAAAAACGAAGGGTAAAAACTTCCTTGACCCGATTGAGGTTCGGATAGGATTTTTTGGGTATGAAACTAACCAGTGATGGCTGAAAGCTGTCATAGCTGTAGGACTCACAGATACCTTCGTTTTGACTGGTTATGGCTCCCGTAACTCTAAACGAGCCAAGAGTTATGGCCCTCCGAATAATCGATATCCTTAGGGTGCAACATCTACGGTGCAAGGTGCAACATCCGTCCAAAATTACGAAACCGTGCCGTACGACCTTTACAAATGGGTGCATGGATTTGAAACGGTGCAGTACCATGGTGCACCACTCTCCAGCGATGGTAAATCATTGACCAGCCACGGGGATCCCGCTTTACAGAAAAATTCCACGTGACGAAAAAACGAAGGGTAAAAACTTCCTTGACCCGATTGAGGTTTGGATAGGAATTTTTGGGTATGAAACTAACCAGTGATGGCTGAAAGCTGTCATGGCTGTAGAACTCACAGATATCTTCGTTTTGACTGGTTATGGCTCCCGTAACTCTAAACGAGCCAAGAGTTATGGCCCTCCGAATAATCGATATCCTTAGGGTGCAACATCTACGGTGCAAGGTGCAACATCCGTCCAAAATTACGAAACCGTGCCGTACGACCTTTAGAAATGGGTGCATGGATTTGAAACGGTGCAGTACCATGGTGCACCACTCTCCAGCGATGGTAAATCATTGACCAGCTACGGGGATCCCGTTTTACAGAAAAATTCCACGTGACGAAAAAACGAAGGGTAAAAACTTCCTTGACCCGATTGAGGTTTGGATAGGATTTTTTAGGTATGAAACTAACCGGTGATGGCTGAAAGCTGTCATAGCTGTAGGACTCACAGATACCTTCGTTTTGACTGGTTATGGCTCCCGTAACTCTAAACGAGCCAAGAGTTATGGCCCTCCGAATAATCGATATCCTTAGGGTGCAACATCTACGGTGCAAGGTGCAACATCCGT
The DNA here is from genome assembly GCA_030765085.1 of Allium cepa. Classification (NCBI taxonomy): domain Eukaryota; kingdom Viridiplantae; phylum Streptophyta; class Magnoliopsida; order Asparagales; family Amaryllidaceae; genus Allium; species Allium cepa. Next base: position 51,195,891 of record JASFAV010000020.1, read on the forward strand.
CCAAAATTATGAAACCGTGCCGTACGACCATTAGAAATGGGTGCATGGATTTGAAACGGTGCAGTACCATGGTGCACCACTCTCCAGCGATGGTAAATCATTGACCAGCCACGGGGATCCCGTTTTACAGAAAAAATCCACGTGACGAAAAAACGTGGGGTAAAAAACTTCCATGACCCGATTGAGGTTCGGATAGGATTTTTTGGGTATGAAACTAACCAGTGACGGCTGAAAGCGGTCATAGCTGTAGAACTCACAGATACCTTCGTTTTGACTGGTTATGGCTCCCTTAACTCTAAACGAGCCAAGAGTTATGGCCCTCCGAAGAATCGATATCCATAGGGTGCAACATCTACGGTGCAAGGTGCAACATTCGTCCAAAATGACGAAACCGTGCCGTACGACCTTTAGAAATGGGTGCATGGACTTGAAACGGTGCAGTACCATGGTGCACAACTCTCCAGCGATGGTAAATCATTGACCAGCCACGGGGATCCCCTTTTTACAGAAAAAATCCACGTGAGGAAAAAACGAAGGGTAAAAAACTTCCATGACCCGATTGAGGTTCGGATAGGATTTTTTGGGTATGAAACTAACCAGTGATGGCTAAAAGCCGTCATAGCTGTAGAACTCACAGATACCTTCGTTTTGACTGGTTATGGCTTCCGTAACTCTAAACGAGCCAAGAGTTATGGCCCTCCGAAGAATCGATATCCACAGGGTGCAACATCTACGGTGCAAGGTGCAACATCCGTCCAAAATGACGAAACAGTACCGTACGAAATTTAGAAATGAGTGCATGGATTTGAAACATTGCAGTACCATGGTGCACCACTCTCCAGCGATGGTAAATCATAGACCAGCCACGGGGATCCCGTTTTACAGATAAAATCCACGTGACGAAAAAACGAAGGGTAAAAAACTTCCTTGACCCGATTGAGGTTCGGATAAGATTTTTCGGGTATGAAACTAACGAGTGACGGCTGAAAGCTGTCATAGCTGTAGAACTCATAGATACCTTCGTTTTGACTGGTTATGGCTCCCGTAACTCTAAACGAGCCAAGAGTTATGACCCTTCGAATAATAGATATCCATAGGGTGCAACATCTACGGCGCAAGGTCCAACATCCGTCCAAAATGACGAAACTGTGCCGTACGACCTTTAGAAATGGGTGCATGGAATTGAAACGGTGCAGTACCATGGTGCACCACTCTCCAGCGATGGTAAATCATTGACCAGCCACGGGGATCCCGTTTTACAGAAAAAATCCACGTGACGAAAAAACGAAGGGTAAAAAACTTCCATGACCCGATTGAGGTTCGGATAGGATTTTTTGGGTATGAGACTAACCAGTGATGGCTGAAAGCCATCATAGCTGTAGAACTCACAGATACCTTCGTTTTGACAGGTTATGGGTCCCGTAAACTCTAAACGAGCCAAGAGTTATGGCCCTCCGAATAATCGATATCCAAAGGGTGCAACATCTGCGGTGCAACGTGCAACATCCGTCCAAAATGACGAAACCGCGCCGTACGACCTTTAGAAATGGGTGCAGGGATTTGAAACGTTGCAGTACCATGGTGCACCACTCTCCAGCGATGGTAAATCATTGACCAGCCACGGGGATCCCGTTTTATAGAAAAAATCCACGTGACGAAAAAACGAAGGGTAAAAAACTTCCATGACCCGATTGAGGTTCGGATAGGATTTTTTGGGTATGAAACTAACCAGTGACGGCTGAAAGCAGTCATAGCTGTAGAACTCACAGATACCTTCGTTTTGACTGGTTATGGCTCCCGTAACTCTAAACGAGCCATGAGTTATGGCCCCCTGAAGAATCGATATCCATAGGGTGCAACATCTACGGTGCAAGGTGCAACATCCGTCCAAAATGACGAAACCGTGCCGTACGACCTTTAGAAATGGATGCATGGATTTGAAACGGTGCAGTACCATGGTGCACCATTCTCCAGCGATGGTAAATCATTGACCAGTCACGGGGATCTCGTTATACATAAAAAATCCTCGTTACGAAAAAACGAAGGGTAAAAAACTTCCATGACCCGATTGAGGTTCGGATAGGATTTTTTGGGTATGAAACTAACCAGTGACGGCTGAAAGCCCTCATAGCTGTAGAACTCACAGATACCTTCGTTTTGACTGGTTATGGCTCCCGTAACTCTAAACGAGCCAAGAGTTATGGCCCTCCGAAGAATCGATTTCCACAGGGTGCAACATCTGCGGTGCAAGGTGCAACATCCGTCCAAAATGACGAAACCGTGCCGTACGACCTTTAGAAATGGGTGCATGGATTTGAAACGGTGCAGTACCATGGTGCACCACTCTCCAGCGATGGTAAATCATTGACCAGCCATGGGGATCCCGTTTTACAGAAAAAATCCACGTGACGAAAAAACGAAGGGTAAAAACTTCCTTGACCCGATTGAGGTTCGGATAGGATTTTTTGGGTATGAAACTAACCAGTGACGAATGAAAGCGGTCATAGCTGTAGAACTCACATATACCTTCGTTTTGACTGTTTATGGCTCCCTTAACTCTAAACGAGCCAAGAGTTATGGCCCTCCGAAGAATCGATATCCATAGGGTGCAACATCTACGGTGCAAGGTGCAACATCCGTCCAAAATGACGAAACCGTGCCGTACGACCTTTAGAAATGGGTGCATGGATTTGAAATGGTGCAGTACCATGGTGCACCACTCTCCAGCGGTGGTAAATCGTTGACCAGCCACGGGGATCCCGTTTTTACAGAAAAAATCCACGTGAGGAAAAAACGAAGGGTAAAAAACTACCATGACCCGATTGAGGTTCGGATAGGATTTTTTGGGTATGAAACTTACCAGTGATGGCTAAAAGCCGTCATAGCTGTAGAACTCACAGATACCTTCGTTTTGACTGGTTATGGCTCCCGTAACTCTAAACGAGCCAAGAGTTATGGGCCTCCGAAGAATCGATATCCATAGGGTGCAACATCTACGGTGCAAGGTGCAACATCCGTCCAAAATGACGAAACAGTGTCGTACGACCTTTAGAAATGAGTGCATGGATTTGAAACATTGCAGTACCATGGTGCACCACTCTCCAGCGATGGTAAATCATAGACCAGCCACGGGGATCCTGTTTTACAGAAAAAATCCACGTGACGAAAAAACGAAGGGTAAAAAACATCCTTGACCCGATTGAGGTTCGGATAGGATTTTTCGGGTATGAAACTAACCAGTGACGGCTGAAAGCAGTCATAGCTGTAGAACTCACAGATACCTTCGTTTTGACTGGTCATGGCTCCCTTAACTCTAAATGAGCCAAGAGTTATGGCCCATCGAAGAATCGATATCCATAGGGTGCAACATCTACGGTGCAAGGTGCAACATCCGTCCAAAATGACGAAACCGTGCCGTACGACCTTTAGAAATGGGTGCATGGATTTGAAACGGTGCAGTACCATGGTGCACCACTCTCCAACGGTGGTAAATCATTGACCAGCCACGGGGATCCCGTTTTTACAGAAAAAATCCACGTGAGGAAAAAAAGAAGGGTAAAAAACTTCCATGACCCGATTGAGGTTCGGATAGGATTTTTTGGGTATGAAACTTACCAGTGATGGCTAAAAGCCGTCATAGCTGTAGAACTCGCAGATACCTTCGTTTTGACTAGTTGTGGCTCCCGTAACTCTAAACGAGCCAAGAGTTATGGCCCTCCGAAGAATCGATATCCACAGGGTGCGACATCTACGGTGCAAGGTGCAACATCCGTCCAAAATGACGAAACAGTGCCGTACGACCTTTAGAAATGAGTGCATGGATTTGAAACATTACAGTACCATGGTGCACCACTCTCCAGCGATGGTAAATCATAGACCAGCCACGGGGATCCCGTTTTACAGAAAAAATCCACGTGACGAAAAAACGAAGGGTAAAAAACTTCCTTGACCCGATTGAGGTTCGGACAGGATATTTCGGGTATGAAACTAACCAGTGACGGCAGAAAGCTGTCATAGCTGTAGAACTCATAGATACCTTCGTTTTGACTGGTTATGGCTCCCGTAACTCTAAACGAGCCAAGAGTTATGGCCCTTCGAATAATAGATATCCATAGGGTGCAACATCTACGGCGCAAGGTGCAACATCCGTCCAAAATGACGAAACCGTGCCGTACGAACTTTAGAAATGGGTGCATGGAATTGAAACGGTGCAGTACCATGGTGCACCACTCTCCAGCGATGGTAAATCATTGACCAGCCACGGGGATCCCGTTTTACAGAAAAAATCCACGTGACGAAAAAACGAAGGGTAAAAAACTTCCATGACCCGATTGAGGTTTGGATAGGATTTTTTGGGTATGAAACTAACCAGTGACGGCTGAAAGCGGTCATAGCTGTAGAACTCATAGATACCTTCGTTTTGACAGGTTATGGGTCCCGTAACTCTAAACTAGCCAAGAGTTATGGCCATCCGAATAATCGATATCCAAAGGGTGCAACATCTGCGGCGCAAGGTCCAACATCCGTTCAAAATGACGAAACCGTGCCGTACGACCTTTAGAAATGGGTGCATGGAATTGAAACGGTGCAGTACCATGGTGCACCACTCTCCAGCGATAGTAAATCATAGACCAGCCACGGGGATCCCGTTTTACAGATAAAATCCACGTGACGAAAAAACGAAGGGTAAAAAACTTCCTTGACCCGATTGAGGTTCGGATAGGATTTTTCGGGTATGAAACTAACCAGTGATGGCAGAAAGCTGTCATAGCTGTAGAACTTATAGATACCTTCGTTTTGACTGGTTATGGCTCCCGTAACTCTAAACGAGCCAAGAGTTATGACCCTTCGAATAATAGATATCCATAGGGTGCAACATATACGGCGCAAAGTCCAACATCCGTTCAAAATGACGAAACCGTGCCGTACGACCTTTAGAAATGGGTGCATGGAATTGAAACGGTGCAGTACCATGGTGCACCACTCTCCAGCGATGGTAAATCATTGACCAGCCACGGGGATCCCGTTTTACAGAAAAAATCCACGTGACGAAAAAACGAAGGGTAAAAAACTTCCATGACCCGATTGAGGTTCGGATAGGATTTTTTGGGTATGAAACTAACCAGTGACGGCTGAAAGCGGTCATAGCTGTAGAACTCATAGATACCTTCGTTTTGACAGGTTATGGGTCCCGTAACTCTAAACTAGCCAAGAGTTATGGCCCTCCGAATAATCGATATCCAAAGGGTGCAACATCTGCGGTGCAAGGTGCAACATCCATCCAAAATGACGAAACCGTGCCGTACGACCTTTAGAAATGGGTGCAGGGATTTGAAACGTTGCAGTACCATGGTGCACCACTCTCCAGCGATGGTAAATCATTGACCAGCCATGGGGATCTCGTTTTACAGAAAAAATCCTCGTGACGAAAAAACGAAGGGCAAAAAACTTCCATGACCCGATTGAGGTTCGGATAGGATTTTTTGGGTATGAAACTAACCAGTGACGGCTGAAAGCGGTCATAGCTGTAGAACTCACAGATACCTTCGTTTTGACTGGTTATGGCTCCCGTAACTCTAAACGAGCCAAGAGTTATAGCCCTCCGAATAATCGATATCCATAGGGTGCAACATCTACGGTGCAAGGTGCAACATCCGTCCAAAATGATGAAACCGTGCCGTACGACCTTTAGAAATGGGTGCATGGATTTGAAACGGTGCAGTACCATGGTGCACCACTCTCCAGCGATGGTAAATCATTGACCAGCCACGGGGATCTCGTTTTACAGAAAAATTCGACGTGACCAAAAAACGAAGGGTAAAAAACTTCCATGACCCGATTGAGGTTCGGATAGGATTTTTTGGGTATGAAACTGACCAGTGACGGCTGAAAGCGGTCATAGCTGTAGAACTCACAGATACCTTCGTTTTGACTGGTTGTAGCTCCCGTAACTATAAACGAGCCAAGAGTTATGGCCCTCCGAAGAATCGTTATCCATAGGGTGCAACATCTACGGTGCAAGGTGCAACACCCGTCCAAAATGACGAAACCGTGCCGTACGACCTTTAGAAATGGGTGCATGGATTTGAAACGGTGCAGTACCATGGTGCACCACTCCCCAGTAATGGTAAATCATTGACCAGCCACGGGGATCCCGTTTTACAGAAAAATTCCACGTGACGAAAAAACGAAGGGTAAAAACTTCCTTGACCCGATTGAGGTTCGGATAGGATTTTTTGGGTATGAAACTAACCAGTGATGGCTGAAAGCTGTCATAGCTGTATAACTCACAGATATCTTCGTTTTGACTGGTTATGGCTCCCGTAACTCTAAACGAGCCAAGAGTTATGGCCCTCCGAATAATCGATATCCTTAGGGTGCAACATCTACGGTGCAAGGTGCAACATCCGTCCAAAATTACGAAACCGTGCCGTACGACCTTTAGAAATGGGTGCATGGATTTGAAACGGTGCAGTACCATGGTGCACCACTCTCAGGCGATGGTAAATCATTGACCAGCCACGGGGATCCCGTTTTACAGAAAAAAACCACGTGAGGAGAAAACGAAGGGTAAAAAACTTACATGACCCGATTGAGGTTCGGATAGGATTTTTTGGGTATGAAACTAACCAGTGACGGCTGAAAGCGGTTAGCTGTAGAACTCACAGATACCTTCGTTTTGACTGGTTATGGCTCCCGTAACTCTAAACGAGCCAAGAGTTATAGCCCTCCGAAGAATCGATATCCATAGGGTGCAACATCTACGGTGCAAGGTGCAACATCCGTCCAAAATGACGAAACCGTGCCGTACGACCTTTAGAAATGGGTGCATGGATTTGAAACGGTGCAGTACCATGGTGCACCACTCTCCAGCGCTGGTAAATCATTGACCAGCCACGGGGATCACGTTTTACAGAAAAAATCCACGTGACGAAAAAACGAAGGGTAAAAAACTTCCACGACCCGATTGAGGTTTGGATAGGATTTTTTGGGTATGAAACTAACCAGTGACGGCTGAAAGCTGTCATAGCTGTAGAACTCACAAATACCATCGTTTTGACTGGTTATGGCTCCCGTAACTCTAAACGAGCCATGAGTTATGGCCCTCCGAAGAATCGACATCCATAGGGTGCAACATCTACGGTGCAAGGTGCAACATCCGTCCAAAATGACGAAACCGTGCCGTACGACCTTTAGAAATGGATGCATGGATTTGACCATGGTGCACCATTCTCCAGCGATGGTAAATCATTGACCAGCCACGGGGATTTCGTTTTACAGAAAAAATCCTCGTGACGAAAAAATGAAGGGTAAAAAACTTCCATGACCCGATTGAGGTTTGGATAGGATTTTTTCGGTATGAAACTAACCAGTGACGGCTGAAAGCGGTCATAGCTGTAGAACTCACAGATACCTTCGTTTTGACTGGTTATGGCTCCCGTAACTCTAAACGAGCCGAGAGTTATAGCCCTCCGAAGAATCGATATCCATAGGGTGCAACATCTACGGTGCAAGGTGCAACATCCGTCCAAAATGACGAAACCGTGCCGTACGACCTTTAGAAATGGGTGCATGGATTTGAAACGGTGCAGTACCATGGTGCACCACTCTCCAGCGATGGTAAATCTTTGACCAGCCACCGGGATCCCGTTTTACAAAAAAATTCCACGTGACGAAAAATCGAAGGGTAAAAACTTCCTTGACCCGATTGAGGTTCGGATAGGATTTTTTAGGTATGAAACTTAACAGTGATGGCTGAAAGCTGTCATAGCTGTAGAACTCATAGATACCTTCGTTTTGACTGGTTATGGCTCCCGTAACTCTAAACGAGCCAAGAGTTATGGCCCTCTGAATAATCGATATCCTTAGGGTGCAACATCTACGGTGCAAGGTGCAACATCCGTCCAAAATTACGAAACCGTGCCGTACGACCTTTAGAAATGGGTGCATGGATTTGAAACGGTGCAGTACCATGGTGCACCACTCTCCAGCGATGGTAAATCAATTACCAGCCACGGGGATCCCGTTTTACAGAAAAAATCCACGTGACGAAAAAACGAAGGGTAAAAAACTTCCATGACCCGATTGAGGTTCGGATAGGATTTTTTGGGTATGAAACTAACCAGTGACGTCTGAAAGCGGTCATAGCTATAGAACTCACAGATACCTTCGTTTTGACAGTTTATGGCTCCCGTAACTCTAAACGAGCCAAGAGTTATAGCCCTCCGTTGAATTGATATCCATAGAGTGCAACATCTACGGTGCAAGGTGCAACATCCGTCCAAAATGACGAACTATGCCGTACGACCTTTAGAAATGGGTGCATGGATTTGAAACGGTGCAGTACCATGGTGCACCACTCTCCAGCGATGGTAAATCATTGACCAGCCACGGGGATCATGTTTTACAGAAAAAATCCACGTGACGAAAAAACGAAGGGTAAAAAACTTCCATGACCCGATTGAGGTTCGGATAGGATTTTTTAGGTATGAAACTGACCAGTGACGGCTGGAAGCTGTCATAGCTGTAGAACTCACAGATACCTTCGTTTTGACTGGTTGTGGCTCTCGTAACTATAAACGAGCCAAGAGTTATGGCCCTCCGAAGAATCGATATCCATAGGGTGCAACATCTACGGTGCAAGGTGCAACATCCGTCCAAAATGACGAAACCGTGCCGTTCGACCTTTAGAAATGGGTGCATGGATTTGAAACGGTGCAGTACCATGGTGCACCACTCCCCAGCGATGGTAAATCATTGACCAGCCACGGGGATCCCGTTTTACAGAAAAATTCCACGTGACGAAAAAACGAAGGGTAAAAACTTCCTTGACCCGATTGAGGTTCGGATACGATTTTTTGGGTATGAAACTAACCAGTGAGGGCTGAAAGCTGTCATAGCTGTATAACTCACAGATATCTTCGTTTTGACTGGTTATGGCTCCCGTAACTCTAAACGAGCCAAGAGTTATGTCCCTCCGAAGAATCGATATCCTTAGGGTGCAACATCTACGGTGCAAGGTGCAACATCCGTCCAAAATTACGAAACGGTGCCGTACGACCTTTAGAAATGGGTGCATGGATTTGAAACGGTGCAGTACCATGGTGCACCACTCTCCAGCGATGGTAAATCATTGACCAGCCACGGGGATCTCGTTTTACAGAAAAATTCGACGTGACCAAAAAACGAAGGGTAAAAAACTTCCATGACCCGATTGAGGTTCGGATAGGATTTTTTGGGTATGAAACTGACCAGTGACGTCTGAAAGCGGTCATAGCTATAGAACTCACAGATACCTTCGTTTTGACAGTTTATGGCTCCCGTAACTCTAAACGAGCCAAGAGTTATAGCCCTCCGTTGAATTGATATCCATAGAGTGCAACATCTACGGTGCAAGGTGCAACATCCGTCCAAAATGACGAACTATGCCGTACGACCTTTAGAAATGGGTGCATGGATTTGAAACGGTGCAGTACCATGGTGCACCACTCTCCAGCGATGGTAAATCATTGACCAGCCACGGGGATCATGTTTTACAGAAAAAATCCACGTGACGAAAAAACGAAGGGTAAAAAACTTCCATGACCCGATTGAGGTTCGGATAGGATTTTTTAGGTATGAAACTGACCAGTGACGGCTGAAAGCTGTCATAGCTGTAGAACTCACAGATACCTTCGTTTTGACTGGTTGTGGCTCTCGTAACTATAAACGAGCCAAGAGTTATGGCCCTCCGAAGAATCGATATCCATAGGGTGCAACATCTACGGTGCAAGGTGCAACATCCGTCCAAAATGACGAACTATGCCGTACGACCTTTAGAAATGGGTGCATGGATTTGAAACGGTGCAGTACCATGGTGCACCACTCTCCAGCGATGGTAAATCATTGACCAGCCACGGGGATCATGTTTTACAGAAAAAATCCACGTGACGAAAAAACGAAGGGTAAAAAACTTCCATGACCCGATTGAGGTTCGGATAGGATTTTTTAGGTATGAAACTGACCAGTGACGGCTGAAAGCCGTCATAGCTGTAGAACTCACAGATACCTTCGTTTTGACTGGTCGTGGCTCTCGTAACTATAAACGAGCCAAGAGTTATGGCCCTCCGAAGAATCGATATCCATAGGGTGCAACATCTACGGTGCAAGGTGCAACATCCGTCCAAAATGACGAAACCGTGCCGTACGACCTTTAGAAATGGGTGCATGGATTTGAAACGGTGCAGTACCATGGTGCACCACTCCCCAGCGATGGTAAATCATTGACCAGCCACGGGGATCCCGTTTTACAGAAAAATTCCACGTGACGAAAAAACGAAGGGTAAAAACTTCCTTGACCCGATTGAGGTTCGGATACGATTTTTTGGGTATGAAACTAACCAGTGATGGCTGAAAGCTGTCATAGCTGTATAACTCACAGATATCTTCGTTTTGACTGGTTATGGCTCCCGTAACTCTAAACGAGCCAAGAGTTATGTCCCTACGAAGAATCGATATCCTTAGGGTGCAACATCTACGGTGCAAGGTGCAACATCCGTCCAAAATTACGAAACGGTGCCGTACGACCTTTAGAAATGGGTGCATGGATTTGAAACGGTGCAGTACCATGGTGCACCACTCTCCAGCGATGGTAAATCATTGACCAGCCACGGGGATCATGTTTTACAGAAAAAATCCACGTGACGAAAAAACGAAGGGTAAAAAACTTCCACGACCCGATTGAGGTTCGGATAGGATTTTTCGGGTATGAAACTAACCAGTGACGGCTGAAAGCGGTCATAGCTGTAGAACTCATAGATACCTTCGTTTTGACTGGTTATGGGTCCCGTAACTCTAAACGTGCCAAGAGTTATGACCCTTCGAATAATAGATATCCAAAGGGTGCAACATATACGGCGCAAGGTCCAACATCCGTCCAAAATGACGAAACCGTGCCGTACGACCTTTAGAAATGGGTGCATGGAATTGAAACGGTGCAGTACCATGGTGCACCACTCTCCAGCGATGGTAAATCATTGACCAGCCGAGGGGATCCCGTTTTAAAGAAAAAATCCACGTGACGAAAAAACGAAGGGTAAAAAACTTCCTTGACCCGATTGAGGTTCGGATAGGATTTTTTGGGTATGAAACTAACCAGTGACGGCTGAAAGCGGTCATAGCTGTAGAACTCACAGATACCTTCGTTTTGACAGGTTATGGGTCCCGTAACTCTAAACTAGCCAAGAGTTATGGCCCTCCGAATAATCGATATCCAAAGGGTGCAACATCTGCGGTGCAAGGTGCAACATCCGTCCAAAATGACGAAACCGTGCCGTACGACCTTTAGAAATGGGTGCAGGGATTTGAAACGTTGCAGTACCATGGTGCACCACTCTCCAGCGATGGTAAATCATTGACCAGCCATGGGGATCTCGTTTTACAGAAAAAATCCTCGTGACGAAAAAACGAAGGGCAAAAAACTTCCATGACCCGATTGAGGTTCGGATAGGATTTTTTGGGTATGAAACTAACCAGTGACGGCTGAAAGCGGTCATAGCTGTAGAACTCACAGATACCTTCATTTTGACTGGTTATGGCTCCCGTAACTCTAAACGAGCCAAGAGTTATAGCCCTCCGAATAATCGATATCCATAGGGTGCAACATCTACGGTGCAAGGTGCAACATCCGTCCAAAATGACGAAACCGTGCCGTACGACCTTTAGAAATGGGTGCATGGATTTGAAACGGTGCAGTACCATGGTGCACCACTGTCCAGCGATGGTAAATCATTGACCAGCCACGGGGATCTCGTTTTACAGAAAAATTCCACGTGACGAAAAAACGAAGGGTAAAAAACTTCCATGACCCGATTGAGGTTCGGATAGGATTTTTTGGGTATGAAACTGACCAGTGACGGCTGAAAGCTGTCATAGCTGTAGAACTCACAGATACCTTCGTTTTGACTGGTTGTGGCTCCCGTAACTATAAACGAGCCAAGAGTTATGGCCCTCCGAAGAATCGATATCCATAGGGTGCAACATCTACGGTGCAAGGTGCAACATCCGTCCAAAATGACGAAACCGTGCCGTACGACCTTTAGAAATGGGTGCATGGATTTGAAACGGTGCAGTACCATGGTGCACCACTCCCCAGTGATGGTAAATCATTGACCAGCCACGGGGATCCCGTTTTACAGAAAAATTCCACGTGACGAAAAAACGAAGGGTAAAAACTTCCTTGACCCGATTGAGGTTCGGATAGGATTTTTTGGGTATGAAACTAACCAGTGATGGCTGAAAGCTGTCATAGCTGTATAACTCACAGATATCTTTGTTTTGACTGGTTATGGCTCCCGTAACTCTAAACGAGCCAAGAGTTATGGCCCTCTGAATAATCGATATCCTTAGGGTGCAACATCTACGGTGCAAGGTGCAACATCCGTCCAAAATTACGAAACCTTGCCGTACGACCTTTAGAAATGGGTGCATGGATTTGAAACGGTGCAGTACCATGGTGCACCACTCTCAGGCGATGGTAAATCATTGACCATCCACGGGGATCCCGTTTTACAGAAAAAATCCACGTGAGGAGAAAACGAAGGGTAAAAAACTTACATGACCCGATTGAGGTTCGGATAGGATTTTTTGGGTATGAAACTAACCAGTGACGGCTGAAAGCGGTTATAGCTGTAGAACTCACAGATACCTTCGTTTTGACTGGTTATGGCTCCCGTAACTCTAAACGAGCCAAGAGTTATAGCCCTCCGAAGAATCGATATCCATAGGGTGCAACATCTACGGTGCAAGGTGCAACATCCGTCCAAAATGACGAAACCGTGCCGTACGACCTTTAGAAATGGGTGCATGGATTTGAAATGGTGCAGTACCACGGTGCACCACTCTCGAGCGCTGGTAAATCATTGACCAGCCACGGGGATCACGTTTTACAGAAAAAATCCACGTGACGAAAAAACGAAGGGTAAAAAACTTCCACGACCCGATAGAGGTTCGGATAGGATTTTTTGGGTATGAAACTAACCAGTAACGGCCGAAAGCTGTCATAGCTGTAGAACTCACAGATACCATCGTTTTGACTGGTTATGGCTCACGTAACTCTAAACGAGCCATGAGTTATGGCCCTCCGAAGAATCGATATCCATAGGGTGCAACATCTATGGTGCAAGGTGCAACATCCGTCCAAAATGACGAAACCGTGCCGTACGACCTTTAGAAATGGATGCATGGATTTGAAACGGTGCAGTACCATGGTGCACCATTCTCCAGCGATGGTAAATCATTGACCAGCCACGGGGATCTCGTTTTACAGAAAAAATCCTCGTGACGAAAAAATGAAGGGTAAAAAACTTCCAAGACCCGATTGAGGTTTGGATAGGATTTTTTCGGTATGAAACTAACCAGTGACGGCTGAATGCGGTCATAGCTGTAGAACTCACAGATACCTTCGTTTTGACTGGTTATGGCTCCCGTAAATCTAAACGAGCCAAGAGTTATAGCCCTCCGAAGAATCGATATCCATAGGGTGCAACATCTACGGTGCAAGGTGCAACATCCGTCCAAAATGACGAAACCGTGCCGTACGACCTTTAGAAATGGGTGCATGGATTTGAAACGGTGCAGTACCATGGTGCACCACTCTCCAGCGATGGTAAATCTTTGACCAGCCACCGGGATCCCGTTTTACAAAAAAATTCCACGTGACGAAAAAACGAAGGGTAAAAACTTCCTTGACCCGATTGAGGTTCGGATAGGATTTTTTAGGTATGAAACTTAACAGTGATGGCTGAAAGCTGTCATAGCTGTAGAACTCACAGATACCTTCGTTTTGACTGGTTATGGCTCCCGTAACTCTAAACGAGCCAAGAGTTATGGCCCTCTGAATAATCGATATCCTTAGGGTGCAACATCTACGGTGCAAGGTGCAACATCCGTCCAAAATTACGAAACCGTGCCGTACGACCTTTAGAAATGGGTGCATGGATTTGAAACGGTGCAGTACCATGGTGCACCACTCTCCAGCGATGGTAAATCATTGACCAGCCACGGGGATCCCGTTTTACAGAAAAAATCCACGTGACGAAAAAACGAAGGGTAAAAAACTTCCATGACCCGATTGAGGTTCGGATAGGATTTTTTGGGTATGAAACTAACCAGTGACGGCTGAAAGCGGTCATAGCTATAGAACTCACAGATACCTTCGTTTTGACTGTTTATGGCTCCCGTAACTCTAAATGAGCCAAGAGTTATAGCCCTCCGTTGAATTGATATCCATAGAGTGCAACATCTACGGTGCAAGGTGCAACATCCGTCCAAAATGACGAACTATGCCGTACGACCTTTAGAAATGGGTGCATGGATTTGAAACGGTGCAGTACCATGGTGCACCACTCTCCAGCGATGGTAAATCATTGACCAGCCACGGGGATCACGTTTTACAGAAAAAATCCACGTGACGAAAAAACAAAGGGTAAAAAACTTCCATGACCCGATTGAGGTTCGGATAGGATTTTTTGGGTATGAAACTGACCAGTGACGGCTGATAGCTGTCATAGCTGTAGAACTCACAGATACCTTCGTTTTGACTGGTTGTGGCTCCCGTAACTATAAACGAGCCAAGAGTTATGGCCCTCCGAAGAATCGATATCCATAGGGTGCAACATCTACGGTGCAAGGTGCAACATCCGTCCAAAATGACGAAACCGTGCCGTACGACCTTTAGAAATGGGTGCACGGATTTGAAACGGTGCAGTACCATAGTGCACCACTCCCCAGCGATGGTAAATCATTGACCAGCCACGGGGATCCCGTTTTACAGAAAAATTCCACGTGACGAAAAAACGAAGGGTAAAAACTTCCTTCACCCGATTGAGGTTCGGATAGGATTTTTTGGGTATGAAACTAACCAGTGATGGCTGAAAGCTGTCATAGATGTAGAACTCACAGATACCTTCATTTTGACTGGTTATGGCTCCCGTAACTCTAAACGAGCCAAGAGTTATGGCCCTCCGAAGAATCGATATCCACAGGGTGCAACATCTACGGTGCAAGGTGCAACATCCGTCCAAAATGACGAAACAGTACCGTACGACCTTTAGAAATGAGTGCATGGATTTGAAACATTGCAGTACCATGGTGCACCACTCTCCAGCGATGGTAAATCATAGACCAGCCACGGGGATCCCGTTTTACAGATAAAATCCACGTGACGAAAAAACGAAGGGTAAAAAACTTCCTTGACCCGATTGAGGTTCGGATAGGATTTTTCGGGTATGAAACTAACCAGTGACGGCAGAAAGCTGTCATAGCTGTAGAACTCATAGATACCTTCGTTTTGACTGGTTATGGCTCCCGTAACTCTAAACGAGCCAAGAGTTATGACCCTTCGAATAATAGATATCCATAGGGTGCAACATATACGGCGCAAGGTCCAACATCCGTCCAAAATGACGAAACCGTGCCGTACGACCTTTAGAAATGGGTGCATGGAATTGAAACGGTGCAGTACCATGGTGCACCACTCTCCAGCGATGGTAAATCATTGACCAGCCACGGGGATCCCGTTTTACAGAAAAAATCCACGTGACGAAAAAACGAAGGGTAAAAAACTTCCATGACCCGATTGAGGTTCGGATAGGATTTTTTGGGTATGAAACTAACCAGTGACGGCTGAAAGCGGTCATAGCTGTGAACTCACAGATACCTTCGTTTTGACAGGTTATGGGTCCCGTAACTCTAAACTAGCCAAGAGTTATGGCCCTCCGAATAATCGATATCCAAAGGGTGCAACATCTGTGGTGCAAGGTGCAACATCCGTCCAAAATGACGAAACCGTGCCGTACGACCTTTAGAAATGGGTGCAGGGATTTGAAATGTTGCAGTACCATGGTGCACCACTCTCCAGCGATGGTAAATCATTGACCAGCCATGGGGATCTCGTTTTACAGAAAAAATCCTCGTGACGAAAAAACGAAGGGCAAAAAACTTCCATGACCCGATTGAGGTTTGGATAGGATTTTTTCGGTATGAAACTAACCAGTGACGGCTGAAAGCGGTCATAGCTGTAGAACTCACAGATACCTTTGTTTTGACTGGTTATGGCTCCCGTAACTCTAAACGAGCCAAGAGTTATAGCCCTCCGAAGAATCGATGTCCATAGGGTGCAACATCTACGGTGCAAGGTGCAACATCCGTCCAAAATGACGAAACCGTGCCGTACGACCTTTAGAAATGGGTGCACGGATTTGAAACGGTGCAGTACCATGGTGCACCACTCTCCAGCGATGGTAAATCATTGACCAGCCACGGGGATCTCGTTTTACAGAAAAATTCCACGTGACGAAAAAACGAAGGGTAAAAAACTTCCATGACCCGATTGAGGTTCGGATAGGATTTTTTGGGTATGAAACTGACCAGTGACGGCTGAAAGCGGTCATAGCTGTAGAACTCACAGATACCTTCGTTTTGACTGGTTGTGGCTCCCGTAGCTATAAACGAGCCAATAGTTATGGCCCTCCGAAGAATCGATATCCATAGGGTGCAACATCTACGGTGCAAGGTGCAACATCCGTCCAAAATGACGAAACCGTGCCGTACGACCTTTAGAAATGGGTGCATGGATTTGAAACGGTGCAGTACCATGGTGCACCACTCCCCAGTGATGGTAAATCATTGACCAGCCACGGGGATCCCGTTTTACAGAAAAATTCCACGTGACGAAAAAACGAAGGGTTAAAACTTCCTTGACCCGATTGAGGTTCGGATAGGATTTTTTGGGTATGAAACTAACCAGTGATGACTGAAAGCTGTCATAGCTCTATAACTCACAGATATCTTTGTTTTGACTGGTTATGGCTCCCGTAACTCTAAACGAGCCAAGAGTTATGGCCCTCTGAATAATCGATATCCTTAGGGTGCAACATCTACGGTGCAAGGTGCAACATCCGTCCAAAATTACGAAACCGTGTCGTACGACCTTTAGAAATGGGTGCATGGATTTGAAACGGTGCAGTACCATGGTGCACCACTCTCAGGCGATGGTAAATCATTGACCAGCCACGGGGATCCCGTTTTACAGAAAAAATCCACGTGAGGAGAAAACGAAGGGTAAAAAACTTACATGACCCGATTGAGGTTCGGATAGGATTTTTTGGGTATGAAACTAACCAGTGACGGCTGAAAGCGGTTATAGCTGTAGAACTCACAGGTACCTTCGTTTTGACTGGTTATGGCTCCCGTAACTCTAAACGAGCCAAGAGTTATAGCCCTCCGAAGAATCGATATCCATAGGGTGCAACATCTACGGTGCAAGGTGCAACATCCGTCCAAAATGACGAAACCGTGCCGTACGACCTTTAGAAATGGGTGCATGGATTTGAAACGGTGCAGTACCATGGTGCACCATTCTCCAGCGATGGTAAATCATTGACCAGCCACGGGGATCTCGTTTTACAGAAAAAATCCACGTGACGAAAAAACGAAGGGTAAAAAACTTCCACGACCCGATAGAGGTTCGGATAGGATTTTTTGGGTATGAAACTAACCAGTAACGGCTGAAAGCTGTCATAGCTGTAGAACTCACAGATACCATCGTTTTGACTGGTTATGGCTCACGTAACTCTAAACGAGCCATGAGTTATGGCCCTCCGAAGAATCGATATCCATAGGGTGCAACATCTATGGTGCAAGGTGCAACATCCGTCCAAAATGACGAAACCGTGCCGTACGACCTTTAGAAATGGATGCATGGATTTGAAACGGTGCAGTACCATGGTGCACCATTCTCCAGCGATGGTAAATCATTGACCAGCCACGGGGATCTCGTTTTACAGAAAAAATCCTCGTGACGAAAAAATGAAGGGTAAAAAACTTCCATGACCCGATTGAGGTTTGGATAGGATTTTTTCGGTATGAAACTAACCAGTGACGGCTGAATGCGGTCATAGCTGTAGAACTCACAGATACCTTCGTTTTGACTGGTTATGGCTCCCGTAAATCTAAACGAGCCAAGAGTTATAGCCCTCCGAAGAATCGATATCCATAGGGTGCAACATCTACGGTGCAAGGTGCAACATCCGTCCAAAATGACGAAACCGTGCCGTACGACCTTTAGAAATGGGTGCATGGATTTGAAACGGTGCAGTACCATGGTGCACCACTCTCCAGCGATGGTAAATCTTTGACCAGCCACCGGGATCCCGTTTTACAAAAAAATTCCACGTGACGAAAAAACGAAGGGTAAAAACTTCCTTGACCCGATTGAGGTTCGGATAGGATTTTTTAGGTATGAAACTTAACAGTGATGGCTGAAAGCTGTCATAGCTGTAGAACTCACAGATACCTTCGTTTTGACTGGTTATGGCTCCCGTAACTCTAAACGAGCCAAGAGTTATGGCCCTCTGAATAATCGATATCCTTAGGGTGCAACATCTACGGTGCAAGGTGCAACATCCGTCCAAAATTACGAAACTGTGCCGTACGACCTTTAGAAATGGGTGCATGGATTTGAAACGGTGCAGTACCATGGTGCACCACTCTCCAGCGATGGTAAATCATTGACCAGCCACGGGGATCCCGTTTTACAGAAAAAATCCACGTGACGAAAAAACGAAGGGTAAAAAACTTCCATGACCCGATTGAGGTTCGGATAGGATTTTTTGGGTATGAAACTAACCAGTGACGGCTGAAAGCGGTCATAGCTATAGAACTCACAGATACCTTCGTTTTGACTGTTTATGGCTCCCGTAACTCTAAATGAGCCAAGAGTTATAGCCCTCCGTTGAATTGATATCCATAGAGTGCAACATCTACGGTGCAAGGTGCAACATCCGTCCAAAATGACGAACTATGCCGTACGACCTTTAGAAATGGGTGCATGGATTTGAAACGGTGCAGTACCATGGTGCACCACTCTCCAGCGATGGTAAATCATTGACCAGCCACGGGGATCACGTTTTACAGAAAAAATCCACGTGACGAAAAAACAAAGGGTAAAAAACTTCCATGACCCGATTGAGGTTCGGATAGGATTTTTTGGGTATGAAACTGACCAGTGACGGCTGATAGCTGTCATAGCTGTAGAACTCACAGATACCTTCGTTTTGACTGGTTGTGGCTCCCGTAACTATAAACGAGCCAAGAGTTATGGCCCTCCGAAGAATCGATATCCATAGGGTGCAACATCTACGGTGCAAGGTGCAACATCCGTCCAAAATGACGAAACCGTGCCGTACGACCTTTAGAAATGGGTGCATGGATTTGAAACGGTGCAGTACCATAGTGCACCACTCCCCAGCGATGGTAAATCATTGACCAGCCACGGGGATCCCGTTTTACAGAAAAATTCCACGTGACGAAAAAACGAAGGGTAAAAACTTCCTTCACCCGATTGAGGTTCGGATAGGATTTTTTGGGTATGAAACTAACCAGTGATGGCTGAAAGCTGTCATAGCTGTATAACTCACAGATATCTTCGTTTTGACTGGTTATGGCTCCCGTAACTCTAAACGAGCCAAGAGTTATGTCCCTCCGAAGAATCGATATCCTTAGGGTGCAACATCTACGGTGCAAGGTGCAACATCCGTCCAAAATTACGAAACCGTGCCGTACGACCTTTAGAAATGGGTGCATGGATTTGAAACGGTGCAGTACCATGGTGCACCACTCTCCAGCGATGGTAAAGCATTGACCAGCCACGGGGATCCCCTTTTTACAGAAAAAATCCACGTGAGGAAAAAACGAAGGGTAAAAAACTTCCATGACCCGATTGAGGTTCGGATAGGATTTTTTGGGTATGAAACTAACCAGTGATGGCTAAAAGCTGTCATAGATGTAGAACTCACAGATACCTTCATTTTGACTGGTTATGGCTCCCGTAACTCTAAACGAGCCAAGAGTTATGGCCCTCCGAAGAATCGATATCCACAGGGTGCAACATCTACAATGCAAGGTGCAACATCCGTCCAAAATGACGAAACAGTACCGTACGACCTTTAGAAATGAGTGCATGGATTTGAAACATTGCAGTACCATGGTGCACCACTCTCCAGCGATGGTAAATCATAGACCAGCCACGGGGATCCCGTTTTACAGATAAAATCCACGTGACGAAAAAACGAAGGGTAAAAAACTTCCTTGACCCGATTGAGGTTCGGATAGGATTTTTCGGGTATGAAACTAACCAGTGACGGCAGAAAGCTGTCATAGCTGTAGAACTCATAGATACCTTCGTTTTGACTGGTTATGGCTCCCGTAACTCTAAACGAGCCAAGAGTTATGACCCTTCGAATAATAGATATCCATAGGGTGCAACATATACGGCGCAAGGTCCAACATCCGTCCAAAATGACGAAACCGTGCCGTACGACCTTTAGAAATGGGTGCATGGAATTGAAACGGTGCAGTACCATGGTGCACCACTCTCCAGCGATGGTAAATCATTGACCAGCCACGGGGATCCCGTTTTACAGAAAAAATCCACGTGACGAAAAAACGAAGGGTAAAAAACTTCCATGACCCGATTGAGGTTCGGATAGGATTTTTTGGGTATGAAACTAACCAGTGACGGCTGAAAGCGGTCATAGCTGTGAACTCACAGATACCTTCGTTTTGACAGGTTATGGGTCCCGTAACTCTAAACTAGCCAAGAGTTATGGCCCTCCGAATAATCGATATCCAAAGGGTGCAACATCTGTGGTGCAAGGTGCAACATCCGTCCAAAATGACGAAACCGTGCCGTACGACCTTTAGAAATGGGTGCAGGGATTTGAAACGTTGCAGTACCATGGTGCACCACTCTCCAGCGATGGTAAATCATTGACCAGCCATGGGGATCTCGTTTTACAGAAAAAATCCTCGTGACGAAAAAACGAAGGGCAAAAAACTTCCATGACCCGATTGAGGTTTGGATAGGATTTTTTCGGTATGAAACTAACCAGTGACGGCTGAAAGCGGTCATAGCTGTAGAACTCACAGATACCTTTGTTTTGACTGGTTATGGCTCCCGTAACTCTAAACGAGCCAAGAGTTATAGCCCTCCGAAGAATCGATGTCCATAGGGTGCAACATCTACGGTGCAAGGTGCAACATCCGTCCAAAATGACGAAACCGTGCCGTACGACCTTTAGAAATGGGTGCACGGATTTGAAACGGTGCAGTACCATGGTGCACCACTCTCCAGCGATGGTAAATCATTGACCAGCCACGGGGATCTCGTTTTACAGAAAAATTCCACGTGACGAAAAAACGAAGGGTAAAAAACTTCCATGACCCGATTGAGGTTCGGATAGGATTTTTTGGGTATGAAACTGACCAGTGACGGCTGAAAGCGGTCATAGCTGTAGAACTCACAGATACCTTCGTTTTGACTGGTTGTGGCTCCCGTAGCTATAAACGAGCCAATAGTTATGGCCCTCCGAAGAATCGATATCCATAGGGTGCAACATCTACGGTGCAAGGTGCAACATCCGTCCAAAATGACGAAACCGTGCCGTACGACCTTTAGAAATGGGTGCATGGATTTGAAACGGTGCAGTACCATGGTGCACCACTCCCCAGTGATGGTAAATCATTGACCAGCCACGGGGATCCCGTTTTACAGAAAAATTCCACGTGACGAAAAAACGAAGGGTTAAAACTTCCTTGACCCGATTGAGGTTCGGATAGGATTTTTTGGGTATGAAACTAACCAGTGATGGCTGAAAGCTGTCATAGCTGTATAACTCACAGATATCTTTGTTTTGACTGGTTATGGCTCCCGTAACTCTAAACGAGCCAAGAGTTATGGCCCTCTGAATAATCGATATCCTTAGGGTGCGACATCTACGGTGCAAGGTGCAACATCCGTCCAAAATTACGAAACCGTGCCGTACGACCTTTAGAAATGGGTGCATGGATTTGAAACGGTGCAGTACCATGGTGCACCACTCTCAGACGATGGTAAATCATTGACCAGCCACGGGGATCTCGTTTTACAGAAAAAATCCACGTGAGGAGAAAACGAAGGGTAAAAAACTTACATGACCCGATTGAGGTTCGGATAGGATTTTTTGGGTATGAAACTAACCAGTGACGGCTGAAAGCGGTTATAGCTGTAGAACTCACAGATACCTTCGTTGTGACTGGTTATGGCTCCCGTAACTCTAAACGAGCCAAGAGTTATAGCCCTCCGAAGAATCGATATCCATAGGGTGCAACATCTACGGTGCATGGTGCAACATCCGTCCAAAATGACGAAACCGTGCCGTACGACCTTTAGAAATGGGTGCATGGATTTGAAACGGTGCAGTACCACGGTGCACCACTCTCCAACGCTGGTGAATCATTGACCAGCCACGGGGATCACGTTTTACAGAAAAAATCCACGTGACCAAAAAACGAAGGGTAAAAAACTTCCACGACCCGATAGAGGTTCGGATAGGATTTTTTGGGTATGAAACTAACCAGTGACGGCTGAAAGCTGTCATAGCTGTAGAACTCACAGATACCATCGTTTTGACTGGTTATGGCTCCCGTAACTCTAAACGAGCCATGAGTTATGGCCCTCCGAAGAATCGATATCCATAGGGTGCAACATCTACGGTGCAAGGTGCAACATCCGTCCAAAATGACGAAACCGTGCCGTACGACCTTTAGAATTGGATGCATGGATTTGAAACGGTGCAGTACCATGGTGCACCATTCTCCAGCGATGGTAAATCATTGACCAGCCACGGGGATCTCGTTTTACAGAAAAAATCCTCGTGACGAAAAAATGAAGGGTAAAAAACTTCCATGACCCGATTGAGGTTTGGATAGGATTTTTTCGGTATGAAACTAACCAGTGACGGCTGAAAGCGGTCATAGCTGTAGAACTCACAGATAACTTCGTTTTGACTGGTTATGGCTCCCGTAACTCTAAACGAGCCAAGAGTTATAGCCCTCCGAATAATCGATATCCATAGGGTGCAACATCTACGGTGCAAGGTGCAACATCCGTCCAAAATGACGAAACCGTGCCGTACGACCTTTAGAAATGGGTGCATGGATTTGAAACGGTGCAGTACCATGGTGCACCACT
Source organism: Allium cepa (assembly GCA_030765085.1). Lineage (NCBI taxonomy): Eukaryota > Viridiplantae > Streptophyta > Magnoliopsida > Asparagales > Amaryllidaceae > Allium > Allium cepa. The sequence continues at coordinate 51,218,941 of JASFAV010000020.1, forward strand.
CTCCAGCGATGGTAAATCATTGACCAGCCACGGGGATCTCGTTTTACAGAAAAATTCCACGTGACGAAAAAACGAAGGGTAAAAAACTTCCATGACCCGATTGAGGTTCGGATAGGATTTTTTGGGTATGAAACTAACCAGTGACGGCTGAAAGCGGTCATAGCTGTAGAACTCACAGATACCTTCGTTTTGACTGGTTATGGCTCCCGTAACTCTAAACGAGCCAAGAGTTATAGCCCTCCGAAGAATCGATATCCATAGGGTGCAACATCTACGGTGCATGGTGCAACATCCGTCCAAAATGACGAAACCGTGCCGTACGACCTTTAGAAATGGGTGCATGGATTTGAAACGGTGCAGTACCACGGTGCACCACTCTCCAGCGCTGGTAAATCATTGACCAGCCACGGGGATCACGTTTTACAGAAAAAATCCACGTGACCAAAAAACGAAGGGTAAAAAACTTCCACGACCCGATAGAGGTTCGGATAGGATTTTTTGGGTATGAAGTTAACCAGTGACGGCTGAAAGCTGTCATAGCTATAGAACTCACAGATACCATCGTTTTGACTGGTTATGGCTCCCGTAACTCTAAACGAGCCATGAGTTATGGCCCTCCGAAGAATCGATATCCATAGGGTGCAACATCTACGGTGCAAGGTGCAACATCCGTCCAAAATGACGAAACCGTGCCGTACGACCTTTAGAAATGGATGCATGGATTTGAAACGGTGCAGTACCATGGTGCACCATTCTCCAGCGATGGTAAATCATTGACCAGCCACGGGGATCTCGTTTTACAGAAAAAATCCTCGTGACGAAAAAATGAAGGGTAAAAAACTTCCATGACCCGATTGAGGTTTTGATAGGATTTTTTCGGTATGAAACTAACCAGTGATGGCTGAAAGCGGTCATAGCTGTAGAACTCACAGAGACCTTCGTTTTGACTGGTTATGGCTCCCGTAACTCTAAACGAGCCAAGAGTTATAGCCCTCCGAAGAATCGATATCCATAGGGTGCAATATCTACGGTGCAAGGTGCAACATCCGTCCAAAATGACGAAACCGTGTCGTACGACCTTCAGAAATGGGTGCATGGATTTGAAACGGTGCAGTACCATGGTGCACCACTCTCCAGCGATGGTAAATCTTTGACCAGCCACCGGGATCCCGTTTTACAAAAAAATTCCACGTGACGAAAAAACGAAGGGTAAAAACTTCCTTGACCCGATTGAGGTTCGGATAGGATTTTTTAGGTATGAAACTTAACAGTGATGGCTGAAAGCTGTCATAGCTGTAGAACTCACAGATACCTTCGTTTTGACTGGTTATGGCTCCCGTAACTCTAAACGAGCCAAGAGTTATGGCCCTCTGAATAATCGATATCCTTAGGGTGCAACATCTACGGTGCAAGGTGCAACATCCGTCCAAAATTACGAAACCGTGCCGTACGACCTTTAGAAATGGGTGCATGGATTTGAAACGGTGCAGTACCATGGTGCACCACTCTCCAGCGATGGTAAATCATTGACCAGCCACGGGGATCCCGTTTTACAGAAAAAATCCACGTGACGAAAAAACGAAGGGTAAAAAACTTCCATGACCCGATTGAGATTCGGATAGGATTTTTTGGGTATGAAACTAACCAGTGACGGCTGAAAGCGGTCATAGCTATAGAACTCACAGATACCTTCGTTTTGACTGTTTATGGCTCCCGTAACTCTAAACGAGCCAAGAGTTACAGCCCTCCGTTGAATTGATATCCATAGAGTGCAACATCTACGGTGCAAGGTGCAACATCCGTCCAAAATGACGAACTATGCCGTACGACCTTTAGAAATAGGTGCATGGATTTGAAACGGTGCAGTACCATGGTGCACCACTCTCCAGCGATGGTAAATCATTGACCAGCCACGGGGATCACGTTTTACAGAAAAAATCCACGTGACGAAAAAACGAAGGGTAAAAAACTTCCATGACCCGATTGAGGTTCGGATAGGATTTTTTGGGTATAAAACTGACCAGTGACGGCTGATAGCTGTCATAGCTGTAGAACTCACAGATACCTTCGTTTTGACTGGTTGTGGCTCCCGTAACTATAAACGAGCCAAGAATTATGGCCCTCCGAAGAATCGATATCCATAGGGTGCAACATCCGTCCAAAATGACGAAACCGTGCCGTACGACCTTTAGAAATGGGTGCATGGATTTGAAACGGTGCAGTACCATGGTGCACCACTCCCCAGCGATGGTAAATCATTGACCAGCCACGGGGATCCCGTTTTACAGAAAAATTCCACGTGACGAAAAAACGAAGGGTAAAAACTTCCTTGACCCGATTGAGGTTCGGATAGGATTTTTTGGGTATGAAACTAACCAGTGATGGCTGAAAGCTGTCATAGCTGTATAACTCACAGATATCTTCGTTTTGACTGGTTATGGCTCCCGTAACTCTAAACGAGCCAAGAGTTATGTCCCTCCGAAGAATCGATATCCTTAGGGTGCAACATCTACGGTGCAAGGTGCAACATCCGTCCAAAATTACGAAACCGTGTCGTACGACCTTTAGAAATGGGTGCATGGATTTGAAACGGTGCAATACCATGGTGCACCACTCTCCAGCGATGGTAAATCATTGACCAGCCACGGGGATCCCGTTTTTACAGAAAAAATCCACGTGAGGAAAAAACGAAGGGTAAAAAACTTCCATGACCCGATTGAGGTTCGGATAGGATTTTTTGGGTATGAAACTAACCAGTGATGGCTAAAAGCTGTCATAGATGTAGAACTCACAGATACCTTCGTTTTGACTGGTTATGGCTCCCGTAACTCTAAACGAGCCAAGAGTTATGGCCCTCCGAAGAATCGATATCCACAGGGTGCAACATCTACGGTGCAAGGTGCAACATCCGTCCAAAATGACGAAACAGTACCGTACGACCTTTAGAAATGAGTGCATGGATTTGAAACATTGCAGTACCATGGTGCACCACTCTCCAGCGATGGTAAATCATAGACCAGCCACGGGGATCCCGTTTTACAGATAAAATCCACGTGACGAAAAAACGAAGGGTAAAAAACTTCCTTGACCCGATTGAGGTTCGGATAGGATTTTTCGGGTATGAAACTAACCAGTGACGGCAGAAAGCTGTCATAGCTGTAGAACTCATAGATACCTTCGTTTTGACTGGTTATGGCTCCCGTAACTCTAAACGAGCCAAGAGTTATGACCCTTCGAATAATAGATATCCATAGGGTGCAACATATACGGCGCAAGGTCCAACATCCGTCCAAAATGACGAAACCGTGCCGTACGACCTTTAGAAATGGGTGCATGGAATTGAAACGGTGCAGTACCATGGTGCAGCACTCTCCAGCGATGGTAAATCATTGACCAGCCACGGGGATCCCGTTTTACAGAAAAAATCCACGTGACGAAAAAACGAAGGGTAAAAAACTTCCATGACCCGATTGAAGTTCGGATAGGATTTTTTGGGTATGAAACTAACCAGTGATGGCTGAAAGCGGTCATAGCTGTAGAACTCACAGATACTTTCGTTTTGACAGGTTATGGGTCCCGTAACTCTAAACTAGCCAAGAGTTATGGCCCTCCGAATAATCGATATCCAAAGGGCGCAACATCTGCGGTGCAAGGCGCAACATCCGTCCAAAATGACGAAACCGTGCCGTACGACCTTTAGAAATGGGTGCAGGGATTTGAAACGTTGCAGTACCATGGTGCACCACTCTCCAGCGATGGTAAATCATTGACCAGCCATGGGGATCTCATTTTACAGAAAAAATCCTCGTGACGAAAAAACGAAGGGCAAAAAACTTCCATGACCCGATTGAGGTTCGGATAGGATTTTTTGGGTATGAAACTAACCTGTGACGGCTGAAAGCGGTCATAGCTGTAGAACTAACAGATACCTTCGTTTTGACTGGTTATGGCTCCCGTAACTCTAAACGAGCCAAGAGTTATAGCCCTCCGAATAATCGATATCCATAGGGTGCAACATCTACGGTGCAAGGTGCAACATCCGTCCAAAATGACGAAACCGTGCCGTACGACCTTTAGAAATGGGTGCGTGGATTTGAAACGGTGCAGTACCATGGTGCACCACTCTCCAGCGATGGTAAATCATTGACCAGCCACGGGGATCTCGTTTTACAGAAAAATTCCACGTGACGAAAAAACGAAGGGTGAAAAACTTCCATGACCCGATTGAGGTTCGGATAGGATTTTTTGGGTATGAAACTGACCAGTGACGGCTGAAAGCCGTCATAGCTGTAGAACTCACAGATTCCTTCGTTTTGACTGGTTGTGGCTCCCGTAACTATAAACGAGCCAAGAGTTATGGCCCTCCGAAGAATCGATATCCATAGGGTGCAACATCTACGGTGCAAGGTGCAACATCCGTCCAAAATGACGAAACCGTGCCGTACGACCTTTAGAAATGGGTGCATGGATTTGAAACGGTGCAATACCATGGTGCACCACTCCCCAGTGATGGTAAATCATTGACCAGCCACGGGGATCCCGTTTTACAGAAAAATTCCACGTGACGAAAAAATGAAGGGTAAAAACTTCCTTGACCCGATTGAGGTTCGGATAGGATTTTTTGGGTATGAAACTAACCAGTGATGGCTGAAAGCTGTCATAGCTGTATAACTCACAGATATCTTCATTTTGACTGGTTATGGCTCCCGTAACTCTAAACGAGCCAAGAGTTATGGCCCTCCGAATAATCGATATCCTTAGGGTGCAACATCTACGGTGCAAGGTGCAACATCCGTCCAAAATTACGAAACCGTGCCGTACGACCTTTAGAAATGGGTGCATGGATTTGAAACGGTGCAGTACCATGGTGCACCACTCTCAGGCGATGGTAAATCATTGACCATCCACGGGGATCCCGTTTTACAGAAAAAATCCACGTGAGGAGAAAACGAAGGGTAAAAAACTTCCATGACCCGATTGAGGTTCGGATAGGATTTTTTGGGTATGAAACTGACCAGTGACGGCTGAAAGCTGTCATAGCTGTAGAACTCACAGATACCTTCGTTTTGACTGGTTGTGCTCCCGTAACTATAAACGAGCCAAGAGTTATGGCCCTCCGAAGAATCGATATCCATAGGGTGCAACATCTACGGTGCAAGGTGCAACATCCGGCCAAAATGACGAAACCGTGCCGTACGACCTTTAGAAATGGGTGCATGGATTTGAAACGGTGTAGTACCATGGTGCACCACTCCCCAGTGATGGTAAATCATTGACCAGCCACGGGGATCCCGTTTTACAGAAAAATTCCACGTGACGAAAAAACGAAGGGTAAAAACTTCCTTGACCCGATTGAGGTTCGGATAGGATTTTTTGGGTATGAAACTAACCAGTGATGGCTGAAAGCTGTCATAGCTGTATAACTCACAGATATCTTTGTTTTGACTGGTTATGGCTCCCGTAACTCTAAACGAGCCAAGAGTTATGGCCCTCTGAATAATCGATATCCTTAGGGTGCAACATCTACGGTGCAAGGTGCAACATCCGTCCAAAATTACAAAACCGTGCCGTACGACCTTTAGAAATGGGTGCATGGATTTGAAACGGTGCAGTACCATGGTGCACCACTCTCAGGCGATGGTAAATCATTGACCAGCCACGGGGATCCCGTTTTACAGAAAAAATCCACGTGAGGAGAAAACGAAGGGTAAAAAACTTACATGACCCGATTGAGGTTCGGATAGGATTTTTTGGGTATGAAACTAACCAGTGACGGCTGAAAGCGGTTATAGCTGTAGAACTCACAAATACCTTCGTTTTGACTGGTTATGGCTCCCGTAACTCTAAACGAGCCAAGAGTTATAGCCCTCCGAAGAATCGATATCCATAGGGTGCAACATCTACGGTGCAAGGTGCAACATCCGTCCAAAATGACGAAACCGTGCCGTACGACCTTTAGAAATGGGTGCATGGATTTGAAACGGTGCAGTACCACGGTGCACCACTCTCCAGCGCTGGTAAATCATTGACCAGCCACGGGGATCACGTTTTACAGAAAAAATCCACGTGACGAAAAAACGAAGGGTAAAAAACTTCCACGACCCGATAGAGGTTCGGATAGGATTTTTTGGGTATGAAACTAACCAGTGACGGCTGAAAGCGGTCATAGCTGTAGAACTCACATATACCATCGTTTTGACTGGTTATGGCTCCCGTAACTCTAAACGAGCCATGAGTTATGGCCCTCCGAAGAATCGATATCCATAGGGTGCAACATCTACGGTGCAAGGTGCAACATCCGTCCAAAATGACGAAACCGTGCCGTACGACCTTTAGAAATGGATGCATGGATTTGAAACGGTGCAGTACCATGGTGCACCATTCTCCAGCGATGGTAAATCATTGACCAGCCACGGGGATCTCGTTTTACAAAAAAAATCCTCGTGACGAAAAAATGAAGGGTAAAAAACTTCCATGACCCGATTGAGGTTTGGATAGGATTTTTTCAGTATGAACCTAACCAGCGACGGCTGAAAGCGGTCACAGCTGTAGAACTCACAGATACCTTCGTTTTGACTGGTTATGGCTCCCGTAACTCTAAACGAGCCAAGAGTTATAGCCCTCCGAAGAATCGATATCCATAGGGTGCAACATCTACGGTGCAAGGTGCAACATCCGTCCAAAATGACGAAACCGTGCCATACGACCTTTAGAAATGGGTGCATGGATTTGAAACGGTGCAGTACCATGGTGCACCACTCTCCAGCGATGGTAAATCTTTGACCAGCCACCGGGATCCCGTTTTACAGAAAAATTCCACGTGACGAAAAAACGAAGGGTAAAAACTTCCTTGACCCGATTGAGGTTCGGATAGGATTTTTTAGGTATGAAACTTAACAGTGATGGCTGAAAGCTGTCATAGCTGTAGAACCCACAGATACCTTCGTTTTGACTGGTTATGGCTCCCGTAACTCTAAACGAGCCAAGAGTAATGGCCCTCCGAATAATCGATATCCTTAGGGTGCAACATCTACGGTGCAAGGTGCAACATCCGTCCAAAATTACGAAACCGTGCCGTACGACCTTTAGAAATGGGTGCATGGATTTGAAACGGTGCAGTACCATGGTGCACCACTCTCCAGCGATGGTAAATCATTGACCAGCCACGGGGATCCCGTTTTACAGAAAAAATCCACGTGACGAAAAAACGAAGGGTAAAAAACTTCCATGACCCGATTGAGGTTCGGATAGGATTTTTTGGGTATGAAACTAACCAGTGACGGCTGAAAGCGGTCATAGCTATAAAACTCACAGATACCTTCGTTTTGACTGTTTATGGCTCCCGTAACTCTAAACGAGCCAAGAGTTATAGCCCTCCGTTGAATTGATATCCATAGAGTGCAACATCTACGGTGCAAGGTGCAACATCCGTCCAAAATGACGAACTGTGCCGTACGACCTTTAGAAATGGGTGCATGGATTTGAAACGGTGCAGTACCATGGTGCACCACTCTCCAGCGATGGTAAATCATTGGCCAGCCACGGGGATCACGTTTTACAGAAAAAATCCACGTGACGAAAAAACGAAGGGTAAAAAACTTCCATGACCCGATTGAGGTTCGGATAGGATTTTTTGGGTATGAAACTGACCAGTGACGGCTGAAAGCTGTCATAGCTATAGAACTCACAGATACCTTCGTTTTGACTGGTTGTGGCTCCTGTAACTATAAACGAGCCAAGAGTTATGGCCCTCCGAAGAATCGATATCCATAGGGTGCAACATCTACGGTGCAAGGTGCAACATCCGTCCAAAATGACGAAACCGTGCCGTACGACCTTTAGAAATGGGTGCATGGATTTGAAACGGTGCAGTACCATGGTGCACCACTCCCCAGCGATGGTAAATCATTGACCAGCCACGGGGATCCCGTTTTACAGAAAAATTCCACGTGACGAAAAAACGAAGGGTAAAAACTTCCTTGACCCGATTGAGGTTCGGATAGGATTTTTTGGGTGTGAAACTAACCAGTGATGGCTGAAAGCTGTCATAGCTGTATAACTCACAGATATCTTCGTTTTGACTGGTTATGGCTCCCGTAACTCTAAACGAGCCAAGAGTTATGTCCCTCCGAATAATCGATATCCTTAGGGTGCAACATCTACGGTGCAAGGTGCAACATCCGTCCAAAATTACGAAACCGTGCCGTACGACCTTTAGAAATGGGTGCATGGATTTGAAACGGTGCAGTACCATGGTGCACCACTCTCCGGCGATGGTAAATCATTGACCAGCCACGGGGATCCCGTTTTACAGAAAAAATCCACGTGAGGAAAAAACGAAGGGTAAAAAACTTCCATGACCCGATTGAGGTTCGGATAGGATTTTTTGGGTATGAAACTAACCAGTGACGGTTGAAAGCGGTTATAGCTGTAGAACTCACAGATACCTTCGTTTTGACTGGTTATGGCTCCCGTAACTCTAAACGAGCCAAGAGTTATAGCCCTCCGAAGAATAGATATCCATAGGGTGCAACATCTACGGTGCAAGGTGCAACATCCGTCCAAAATGACGAAACCGTGCCGTACGACCTTTAGAAATGGGTGCATGGATTTGAAACGGTGCAGTACCATGGTGCACCACTCTCCAGCGCTGGTAAATCATTGACCAGCCACGGGGATCACGTTTTACAGAAAAAATCCACGTGACGAAAAAACGAAGGGTAAAATACTTCCACGACCCGATTGAGGTTCGGATAGGATTTTTTGGGTATGAAACTAACCAGTGACGGCTGAAAGCTGTCATAGCTGTAGAACTCACAGATATCATCGTTTTGACTGGTTATGGCTGCCGTAACTCTAAACGAGCCATGAGTTATGGCCCTCCGAAGAATCGATATCCATAGGGTGCAACTTCTACGGTGCAAGGTGCAACATCCGTCCAAAATGACGAAACCGTGCCGTACGACCTTTAGAAATGGATGCATGGATTTGAAACGGGGCAGTACCATGGTGCACCGTTCTCCAGCGATGGTAAATCATTGACCAGCCACGGGGATCTCGTTTTGCAGAAAAAATCCTCGTGACGAAAAAATGAAGGGTAAAAAACTTCCATGACCCGATTGAGGTTTGGATAGGATTTTTTCGGTATGAAACTAACCAGTGATGGCTGAAAGCGGTCATAGCTGTAGAACTCACAGATACCTTCGTTTTGACTGGTTATGGCTCCCGTAACTCTAAACGAGCCAAGAGTTATAGCCCTCCGAAGAATCGATATCCATAGGGTGCAACATCTACGGTGCAAGGTGCAACATCCGTCCAAAATGACGAAACCGTGTCGTACGACCTTTAGAAATGGGTGCATGGATTTGAAACGGTGCAGTACCATGGTGCACCACTCTCCAGCGATGGTAAATCTTTGACCAGCCACCGGGATCCCGTTTTACAGAAAAATTCCACGTGATGAAAAAACGAAGGGTAAAAACTTCCTTGACCCGATTGAGGTTCGGATAGGATTTTTTAGGTATGAAACTAAACAGTGATGGCTGAAAGCTGTCATAGCTGTAGAACTCACAGATACCTTCGTTTTGACTGGTTATGGCTCCCGTAACTCTAAACGAGCCAAGAGTTATGGCCCTCTGAATAATCGATATCCTTAGGGTGCAACATCTACGGTGCAAGGTGCAACATCCGTCCAAAATTACGAAACCGTGCCGTACGACCTTTAAAAATGGGAGCATGGATTTGAAACGGTGCAGTACCATGGTGCACCACTCTCCAGCGATGGTAATCATTGACCAGCCACAGGGATTCCGTTTTACAGAAAAAATCCACGTGACGAAAAAACGAAGGGTAAAAAACTTCCAGGACCCGATTGATGTTCGGATAGGATTTTTTGGGTATGAAACTAACCAGTGACGGCTGAAAGTGGTCATAGCTGTAGAACTCACAGATACCTTCGTTTTGACTGGTTATGGCTTCCGTAACTATAAACGAGCCAAGATTTATAGCCCTCCGAATAATCGATATCCATAGGGTGCAACATCTACGGTGCAAGGTGCAACATCCGTCCAAAACGACGAAACCGTGCCGTACGACCTTTAGAAATGGGTGCATGGATTTGAAACGGTGCAGTACCATGGTGAACCACTCTCCAGCGATGGTAACTCATAGACCAGCCACGAGGATCCCTTTTTACAGAAAAAATAGACGTGACGAAAAAACGAAGGGTAAAAAACTTCCATAACCCGATTGAGGTTCGGATAGGATTTTTTGGGTATGAAACTAACCAGTGATGGCTAAAAGCCGTCATAACTGTAGAACTCACAGATACCTTCGTTTTGACTGGTTATGGCTCCCGTAACTCTAAACGAGCCAAGAGTTATAGCCCTCCGAAGAATCGATTTCCACAGGGTGCAACATCTGCGGTGCAAGGTGCAACATCCGTCCAAAATGACGAAACCGTGCCGTACGACCATTAGAAATGGGTGCATGGATTTGAAACGGTGCAGTACCATGGTGCACCACTCTCCAGCGATGGTAAATCATTGACTAGCCACGGGGATCCCGTTTTACAGAAAAAATCCACGCGACGAAAAAACGAAGGGTAAAAAACTTCCATGACCCGATTGAGGTTCGGATAGGATTTTTTGGGTATGAAACTAACCAGTGACGGCTGAAAGCGGTCATAGCTGTAGAACTCACAGATACCTTTGTTTTGACTGGTTAAGGCTTCCTTAACTCTAAACGAGCCAAGAGTTATGATCCTCCGAAGAATCGATATCCATAGGGTGCAACATCTACGGTGCAAGGTGCAACATCCGTCCAAAATGACGAAACTGTGCCGTACGTCCTTTAGAAATGGGTGCATGGATTTGAAACGGTGCAGTACCATGGTGCACCACTCTCCAGCGGTGGTAAATCATTGACCAGCCACGGGGATCCCGTTTTTACAGAAAAAATCCACGTGAGGAAAAAACGAAGTGTAAAAAACTTCCATGACCCGATTGAGGTTCGGATAGGATTTTTTGGGTATGAAACTAACCAGTGACGGCTGAAAGCGGTCATAGCTGTAGAACTCACAGATACCTTTGTTTTGACTGGTTATGGCTCCCTTAACTCTAAACGAGCCAAGAGTTATGGCCCTCCGAAGAATCGATATCCACAGGGTGCAACATCTACGGTGCAAGGTGCAACATCCGTCCAAAATGACGAAACAGTGCCGTACGACCTTTAGAAATGAGTGCATGGATTTGAAACATTGCAGTACCATGGTGCACCACTCTCCAGCGATGGTAAATCATAGAGCAGCCACGGGGATCCCGTTTTACAGAACAAATCCACGTGACGAAAAAACGAAGGGTAAAAAACTTCCTTGACCCGATTGAGGTTCGGATAGGATTTTTTGGGTATGAAACTAACCAGTGATGGCAGAAAGCTGTCATAGCTGTAGAACTCATAGATACCTTCGTTTTGACCGGTTATGGCTCCCGTAACTCTAAACGAGCCAAGAGTTATGGCCCTTCGAATAATAGATATCCATAGGGTGCAACATCTACGGCGCAAGGTCCAACATCCGTCCAAAATGACGAAACCGTGCCGTACGACCTTTAGAAATGGGTGCATGGAATTGAAACGGTGCAGTACCATGGTGCACCACTCTCAAGCGATGGTAAATCATTGACCAGCCACGGGGATGCCGTTTTACAGAAATAATCCACGTGACGAAAAAACGAAGGGTAAAAAACTTCCATGACCCGATTGAGGTTCGGATAGGATTTTTTGGTAATGAAACTAACCGGTGACGGCTGAAAGCCGTCATAGCTGTAGAACTCACAGATACCTTCGTTTTGACAGGTTATGGGTCCCGTAACTCCAAACGAGCCAAGAGTTATGGCCCTCCGAATAATCGATATCCAAAGGGTGCAATATCTGCGGTGCAAGGTGCAACATCCGTCCAAAATGACGAAACCGTGCCGTACGTCCTTTAGAAATGGGTGCAGGGATTTGAAACATTGCAGTACCATGGTGCACCACTCTCCAGCGATGGTAAATCATTGACCAGCCACGGGGATCCCGTTTTACAGAAAAAATCCACGTGACGAAAAAACGAAGGGCAAAAAACTTCCATGACCCGATTGAGGTTCGTATAGGATTTTTTGGGTATGAAACTAACCAGTGACAGCTGAAAGCAATCATAGCAGTAGAACTCACAGATACCTTCGTTTTGACTGGCTATGGCTCCCGTAACTCTTAACGAGCCATGCGTTATGGCCCTCCGAAGAATCGATATACATAGGGTGCAACATCTACGGTGCAAGGTGCAACATCCGTCCAAAATGACGAAACCGTGCCGTACGACCTTTAGAAATGGATGCATGGATTTGAAACGGTGCAGTACCATGGTGCACCATTCTCCAGCGATGGTAAATCATTGACCAGCCACGAGGATCTCGTTTTACAGAAAAATCCTCGTGACGAAAAAACGAAGGGTAAAAAACTTCCATGACCCGATTGAGGTTCGGATAGGATTTTTTGGGTATGAAACTAACCAGTGACGGCTGAAAGCCCTCATAGCTGTAGAACTCACAGATACCTTCGTTTTGACTGGTTATGGCTCCCGTAACTCTAAACGAGCCAAGAGTTATGGCCCTCCGAAGAATCGATATCCACAGGGTGCAACATCTGCGGTGCAAGGTGCAACATCCGTCCAAAATGACGAAACCGTGTCGTACAACCTTTAGAAATGGGTGCATGGATTTGAAACGGTGCAGTACCATGGTGCACCACTCTCCAGCGATGGTAAATCATTGACCAGCCACGGGGATCCCGTTTTACAGAAAAATTCCACGTGACGAAAAAACGAAGGGTAAAAACTTACTTGACCCGATTGAGGTTCGGATAGGATTTTTTGGGTATGAAACTAACCAGTGATGGCTGAAAGCAGTCATAGCTGTAGAACTCACAAATACCTTCGTTTTGACTGGTTATGGCTCCCGTAACTCTAAACGAGCCAAGAGTTATGGCCCTCCGAATAATAGATATCCTTAGGGTGCAACATCTACGGTGCAAGGTGCAACATCCGTCCAAAATTACGAAACCGTGTCGTACGACCATTAGAAATGGGTGCATGGATTTGAAACGGTGCAGTACCATGGTTCACCACTCTCCAGCGATGGTAAATCATTGACCAGCCACGGGGATCCCGTTTTACAGAAAAAATCCACGTGACAAAAAAACGAAGGGTAAAAAATTCCATGACCTGATTGAGGTTCGGATAGGACTTTTTGGGTATGAAACTAACCAGTGACGGCTGAAAGCGGTCATAGCTGTAGAACTCACAGATATCTTCGTTTTGACTGGTTACGGCTCCCTTAACTCTAAACGAGCCAAGAGTTATGGCCCTCCGAAGAATCGATATCCAAAGGGTGCAACATCTACGGTGCAAGGTGCAACATCCGTCCATAATGACGAAACCGTGTCGTACGACCTTTAGAAATGGGTGCATGGATTTGAAACGGTGTAGTACCATGGTGCACCACTCTCCAGCGATGGTAAATCATTGACCAGCCACGGGGATCCCGTTTTTACAGAAAAAATCCACGTGAGGAAAAAACGAAGGGTAAAAAACTCCCATGACCCGATTGAGGTTCGGATAGGATTTTTTGGGTATGAAACTTACCAATGATGGTCAAAAGCCGTCATAGCTGTAGAACTCACAGATACCTTCGTTTTGACTGGTTATGGCTCCCGTAACTCTAAACGAGCCAAGAGTTATGGCCCTCCGAAGAATCGATATCCATAGGGTGCAACATCTACGGTGCAAGGTGCAACATCCGTCCAAAATGACGAAACAGTGCCGTACGACCTTTAGATATGAGTGCATGGATTTGAAACATTGCAGTACCATGGTGCACCACTCTCCAGCGATGGTAAATCATAGACCAGCCACGGGGATCCCGTTTTACAGAAAAAATCCACGTGACGAAAAAACGAAGGGTAAAAACCTTCCTCGACCCGATTGAGGTTCGAATAGGATTTTTTGGGTATGAAACTAACCAGTGACGGCAGAAAGCTGTCATAGCTGTAGAACTCATAGATACCTTCGTTTTGACTGGTTATGGCTCCCGTAACTCTAAACGAGCCAAGAGTTATGGCCCTTCGAATAATAGATATCCATAGGGTGCAACATCTACGGCGCAAGGTCCAACATCCGTCCAAAATGACGAAACCTTGCCGTACGACCTTTAGAAATGGGTGCATGGAATTGAAACGGTGCAGTACCATGGTGCACCACTCTCCAGCGATGGTAAATCATTGACCAGCCACGGGGATCCCGTTTTACAGAAAAAATCCACGTGACGAAAAAACGAAGGGTAAAAAACTTCCATGACCCGATTGAGGTTCGGATAGGATTTTTTGGTAATGAAACTAACCAGTGACGGCTGAAAGCCGTCATAGCCATAGAACTCACAGATACCTTTTTTTTGACAGGTTATGGGTCCCGTAACTCTAAACGAGCCAAGAGTTATGGCCCTCCGAATAATCGATATCCAAAGGGTGCAACATCTACGGCGCAAGGTCCAACATCCGTCCAAAATGACGAAACCGTGCCGTACGACCTTTAGAAATGGGTGCAAGGATTTGAAACGGTGCAGTACCATGGTGCACCACTCTCCAGCGATGGTAAATCATTGACCAGCCACGGGGATCCCGTTTTACAGAAAAAATCCACGTGACGAAAAAACGAAGGGTAAAAAGCTTCCATGACCCGATTGAGGTTCGGATAGGATTTTTTGGGTATGAAACTAACCAGTGACGGCTGAAAGCAGTCATAGCTGTAGAACTCACAGATACCTTCGTTTTGACTGGTTATGGCTCCCGTAACTCTAAACGAGCCATGAGTTATGGCCCTCCGAAGAATCGATATCCATAGGGTGCAACATCTACGGTGCAAGGTGCAACATCCGTCCAAAATGACGAAACCGTGTCGTACGACCTTTAGAAATGGATGCATGGATTTCAAACGGTGCAGTACCATGGTGCACCATTCTCCAGCGATGGTAAATCATTGACCAGCCACGAGGATCTCGTTTTACAGAAAAAATCCTCGTGACGAAAAAACGAAGGGTAAAAAACTTCCATGACCCGATTGAGGTTCGGATAGGATTTTTTGGGTATGAAACTAACCAGTGACGGCTGAAAGCCCTCATAGCTGTAGAACTCACAGATACCTTCGTTTTGACTGGTTATGGCTCCCGTAACTCTAAACGAGCCAAGAGTTATGGCCCTCCGAAGAATCGATATCCACAGGGTGCAACCTCTGCGGTGCAAGGTGAATCCATCCAAAATGACGAAACCGTGCCGTACAACCTTTAGAAATGGGTGCATGGATTTGAAACGGTGCAGTACCGTGGTACACCACTCTCCAGCGATGGTAAATCATTGGCCAGCCACGGGGATCCCGTTTTACAGAAAAATTCCACGTGACGAAAAAACGAAGGGTAAAAACTTAGTTGACCCGATTGAGGTTTGGATAGGATTTTTTGGGTATGAAACTAACCAGTGATGGCTGAAAGCTTTCATAGCTGTAGAACTCACAAATACCTTCATTTTGACTGGTTATGGCTCCCGTAACTCTAAACGAGCCAAGAGCTATGGCCCTCCGAATAATCGATATCCTTAGGGTGCAACATCTACGGTGCAAGGTGCAACATCCGTCCAAAATTACGAAACCATGCCGTACGACCATTAGAAATGGGTGCATGGATTTGAAATGGTGCAGTACCATGGTGCACCACTCTCCAGCGATGGTAAATCATTGACCAGCCACGGAGATCCCGTTTTACAGAAAAAATCCACGTGACGAAAAAACGAAGGGTAAAAAACTTCCATGACCCGATTGAGGTTCGGATAGGATTTTTTGGGTATGAAACTAACCAGTGACGGCTGAAAGCGATCATAGCAGTAGAACTCACAGATACCTTCGTTTTGACTGGTTATGGCTCCCTTAACTCTAAACGAGCCAAGAGTTATGGCCCTACGAAGAATCGATATCCATAGGGTGCAACATCTACGGTGCAAGGTGCAACATCCGTCCAAAATGACGAAACTGTGCCGTACGACCTTTAGAAATGGGTGCATGGATTTGAAACGGTGCAGTACCATGGTGCACCACTCTCCAGCGGTGGTAAATCATTGACCAGCCACGGGGATCCCGTTTTTACAGAAAAAATCCACGTGAGGAAAAAACGAAGGGTAAAAAACTTCCATGACCCGATTGAGGTTCGGATAGGATTTTTTGGGTATGAAACTTACCAGTGATGGTTAAAAGCCGTCATAGCTGTAGAACTCACAGATACCTTCGTTTTGACTGGTTATGGCTCCCGTAACTCTGAACGAGCCAAGAGTTATGGCCCTCCGAAGAATCGATATCCATAGGGTGCAACATCCGTCCAAAATGACGAAACAGTGCCGTACGACCTTTAGAAATGAATGCATGGATTTGAAACATTGCAGTACCATGGTGCACCACTCTCCAGCGATGGTAAATCATAGACCAGCCACGGGGATCCCGGTTTACAGAAAAAATCCACGTGACGAAAAAACGAAGGGTAAAAGACTTCCTTGACCCGATTGAGGTTCGGATAGGATTTTTCGGGTATGAAACTAACCAGTGACGGCAGAAAGCTGTCATAGCTGTAGAACCCATAGATTCCTTCGTTTTGACTGGTTATGGCTCCCGTAACTCTAAACGAGCCAAGAGTTATGGCCCTTCGAATAATAGATATCCATAGGGTGCAACATCTACGGCGCAAGGTCCAACATCCGTCCAAAATGACGAAACCGTGCCGTACGACCTTTAGAAATGAGTGCATGGAATTGAAACGGTGCAGTACCATGGTGCACCACTCTCCAGCGATGGTAAATCATTGACCAGCCACGGGGATGCCGTTTTACAGAAAAAATCCACGTGACGAAAAAATAAAGGGTAAAATACTTCCATGACCCGATTGAAGTTCGGATAGGATTTTTTGGTAATGAAATAAACCAGTGACGGCTGAAAGCCGTCATAGCTGTAGAACTCATAGATACCTTCGTTTTGACAGGTTATGGGTCCCGTAACTCTAAACGAGCCAAGAGTTATGGCCCTCCGAATAATCGATATCCAAAGGGTGCAACATCTGCGGTGCAAGGTGCAACATCCTTCCAAAATGACGAAACCATGTCGTACGACCTTTAGAAATGGGTGCAGGGATTTGAAACGTTGCAGTACCATGGTGCACCACTCTCCAGCGATGGTAAATCATTGACCAGCCACGGGGATCCCGTTTTACAGAAAAAATCCACGTGACGAAAAAACGAAGGGTAAAAAACTTCCATGACCCGATTGAGGTTCGGATAGGATTTTTTGGGTATGAAACTTAACAGTGATAGTTAAAAGCCGTCATAGCTGTAGAACTCACAGATACCTTCGTTTTGACTGGTTATGGCTCCCGTAGCTCTAAACGAGCCAAGAGTTATGGCCCTCCGAAGAATCGATATCCGTAGGGTGCAACATCTACGGTGCAAGGTGCAACATCCGTCCAAAATGACAAAACAGTGCCGTACGACCTTTAGAAATGAGTGCATGGATTTGAAACATTGCAGTACCATGGTGCACCACTCTCCAGCGATGGTAAATCATAGACCAGCCACGGGGATCCCGTTTTACAGAAAAAATCCACGTGACGAAAAAACGAAGGGTAAAAAACTTCCTTGACTCGATTGAGGTTCGGATAGGATTTTTCGGGTATGAAACTAACCAGTGACGGCAGAAAGCTGTCAGAGCTGTAGAACTCATAGATACCTTCGTTTTGACTGGTTATGGCTCCCGTAACTCTAAACGAGCCAAGAGTTATGACCCTTCGAATAATAGATATCCATAGGGTGCAACATCTACGGCGCAAGGTCCAACATCCGTCCAAAATGACGAAACCGTGCCGTACGACCTTTAGAAATGGGTGCATGGAATTGAAACGGTGCAGTACCATGGTGCACCACTCTCCAGCGATGGTAAATCATTGACCAGCCACGGGGATCCCGTTTTACAGAAAAAATCCACGTGACGAAAAAACGAAGGGTAAAAAACTTCCATGACCCGATTGAGGTTCGGATAGGATTTTTTGGGTATGAGACTAACCAGTGACGGCTGAAAGCCGTCATAGCTGTAGAACTCACAGATACCTTCGTTTTGACAGGTTATGGGTCCCGTAAACTCTAAACGAGCCAAGAGTTATGGCCCTCCGAATAATCGATATCCAAAGGGTGCAACTTCTGCGGTGCAACGTGCAACATCCGTCCAAAATGACGAAACCGGGCCGTACGACCTTTAGAAATGGGTGCAGGGATTTGAAACGTTGCAGTACCATGGTGCACCACTCTCCAGCGATGGTAAATCATTGACCAGCCACGGGGATCCCGTTTTACAGAAAAAATCCACGTGACGAAAAAACGAAGGGTAAAAAACTTCCTTGACCCGATTGAGGTTCGGATAGGATTTTTTGGGTATGAAACTAACCAGTGACGGCTGAAAGCAGTCATAGCTGTAGAACTCACAGATACCTTCGTTTTGACTGGTTATGGCTCCCGTAACTCTAAACGAGCCATGAGTTATGGCCCCCTGAAGAATCGATATCCATAGGGTGCAACATCTACGGTGCAAGGTGCAACATCCGTCCAAAATGACGAAACCGTGCCGTACGACCTTTAGAAATGGATGCATGGATTTGAAACGGTGCAGTACCATGGTGCACCATTCTCCAGCGATGGTAAATCATTGACCAGTCACGGGGATCTCGTTATACATAAAAAATCCTCGTTACGAAAAAACGAAGGGTAAAAAACTTCCATGACCCGATTGAGGTTCGGATAGGATTTTTTGGGTATGAAACTAACCAGTGACGGCTGAAAGCCCTCATAGCTGTAGAACTCACAGATACCTTCGTTTTGACTAGTTATGGCTCTCGTAACTCTAAACGAGCCAAGAGTTATGGCCCTCCGAAGAATCGATTTCCACAGGGTGCAACATCTGCGGTGCAAGGTGCAACATCCGTCCAAAATGACGAAACCGTGCCGTACGACCTTTAGAAATGGGTGCATGGATTTGAAACGGTGCAGTACCATGGTGCACCACTCTCCAGCGATGGTAAATCATTGACCAGCCATGGGGATCCCGTTTTACAGAAAAAATCCACGTGACGAAAAAACGAAGGGTAAAAACTTCCTTGACCCGATTGAGGTTCGGATAGGATTTTTTGGGTATGAAACTAACCAGTGACGAATGAAAGCGGTCATAGCTGTAGAACTCACAGATACCTTCGTTTTGACTGTTTATGGCTCCCTTAACTCTAAACGAGCCAAGAGTTATGGCCCTCCGAAGAATCGATATCCATAGGGTGCAACATCTACGGTGCAAGGTGCAACATCCGTCCAAAATGACGAAACCGTGCCGTACGACCTTTAGAAATGGGTGCATGGATTTGAAATGGTGCAGTACCATGGTGCACCACTCTCCAGCGGTGGTAAATCGTTGACCAGCCACGGGGATCCCGTTTTTACAGAAAAAATCCACGTGAGGAAAAAACGAAGGGTAAAAAACTACCATGACCCGATTGAGGTTCGGATAGGATTTTTTGGGTATGAAACTTACCAGTGATGGCTAAAAGCCGTCATAGCTGTAGAACTCACAGATACCTTCGTTTTGACTGGTTGTGGCTCCCGTAACTCTAAACGAGCCAAGAGTTATGGCCCTCCGAAGAATCGATATCCACAGGGTGCAACATCTACGGTGCAAGGTGCAACATCCGTCCAAAATGACGAAACAGTGCCGTACGACCTTTAGAAATGAGTGCATGGATTTGAAACATTGCAGTACCATGGTGCACCACTCTCCAGCGATGGTAAATCATAGACCAGCCACGGGGATCCTGTTTTACAGAAAAAATCCACGTGACGAAAAAACGAAGGGTAAAAAACTTCCTTGACCCGATTGAGGTTCGGATAGGATTTTTCGGGTATGAAACTAACCAGTGACGGCTGAAAGCGGTCATAGCTTTAGAACTCACAGATACCTTCGTTTTGACTGGTCATGGCTCCCTTAACTCTAAATGAGCCAAGAGTTATGGCCCATCGAAGAATCGATATCCATAGGGTGCAACATCTACGGTGCAAGGTGCAACATCCGTCCAAAATGACGAAACCGTGCCGTACGACCTTTAGAAATGGGTGCATGGATTTGAAACGGTGCAGTACCATGGTGCACCACTCTCCAACGGTGGTAAATCATTGACCAGCCACGGGGATCCCGTTTTTACAGAAAAAATCCACGTGAGGAAAAAAAGAAGGGTAAAAAACTTCCATGACCCGATTGAGGTTCGGATAGGATTTTTTGGGTATGAAACTTACCAGTGATGGCTAAAAGCCGTCATAGCTGTAGAACTCACAGATACCTTCGTTTTGACTGGTTGTGGCTCCCGTAACTCTAAACGAGCCAAGAGTTATGGCCCTCCGAAGAATCGATATCCACAGGGTGCAACATCTACGGTGCAAGGTGCAACATCCGTCCAAAATGACGAAACAGTGCCGTACGACCTTTAGAAATGAGTGCATGGATTTGAAACATTACAGTACCATGGTGCACCACTCTCCAGCGATGGTAAATCATAGACCTGCCACGGGGATCCCGTTTTACAGAAAAAATCCACGTGACGAAAAAACGAAGGGTAAAAAACTTCCTTGACCCGATTGAGGTTCGGACAGGATTTTTCGGGTATGAAACTAACCAGTGACGGCAGAAAGCTGTCATAGCTGTAGAACTCATAGATACCTTCGTTTTGACTGGTTATGGCTCCCGTAACTCTAAACGAGCCAAGAGTTATGGCCCTTCGAATAATAGATATCCATAGGGTGCAACATCTACGGCGCAAGGTCCAACATCCGTCCAAAATGACGAAACTGTGCCGTACGAACTTTAGAAATGGGTGCATGGAATTGAAACGGTGCAGTACCATGGTGCACCACTCTCCAGCGATGGTAAATCATTGACCAGCCACGGGGATCCCGTTTTACAGAAAAAATTCACGTGACGAAAAAACGAAGGGTAAAAAACTTCCATGACCCGATTGAGGTTTGGATAGGATTTTTTGGGTATGAAACTAACAAGTGACGGCAGAAAGCCGTTGTAGCTGTAGAACTCACAGATACCTTCGTTTTGACAGGTTATGGGTCCCGTAACTCTAAACGAGCCAAGAGTTATGGCCCTCCGAATAATCGATATCCAAAGGGTGCAACATCTACGGTGCAAGGTGCAACATCCGTCCGAAATGACGAAGCCGTGCCGTACGACCTTTAGAAATGGGTGCATGGATTTGTAACGGTGCAGTACCATGGTGCACCACTCTCCAGCGATGGTAAATCATTGACCAGCCACGGGGATCCCGTTTTACAGAAAAAATCCACGTGACGAAAAAACGAAGGGTATAAAACTTCCATGACCCGATTGAGGTTCGGATAGGATTTTTTGACTGGTCATAGCTGTAGAACTCACAGATACCTTCTTTTTTACTGGTTATGGCTCCCGTAACTCTAAACGAGCCAAGAGTTATGGCCCTCCGAAGAATCGATATCCACAGGGTGCAACATCTGCGGTGCAAGGTGCAACATCCGTCCAAAATGACGAAACCGTGCGGTACGACCTTTAGAAATGGGTGCATGGATTTGAAACGGTGCAGTACCATGGTGTACCACTCTCCAGCGGTGGTAAATCATTGACCAGCCACGGGGATCACGTTTTACAGAAAAAATCCACGTGACGAAAAAACGAAGGGTAAAAAACTTCCATGACCCGATTGAGGTTCGGATAGGATTTTTTGGGTATGAAACTAACCAGTGACCGCTGAAAGCAGTCATAGCTGTAGAACTAACAGATACCATCGTTTTGACTGGTTATGGCTCCCGTAACTCTAAACGAGCCATGAGTTATGGCCTTCCGAAGAATCGATATCCATAGGGTGCAACATCTACGGTGCAAGGTGCAACATCCGTCCAAAATGACGAAACCGTGCCGTACGACCTTTAGAAATGGATGCATGGATTTGAAACGGTGCAGTACCATGGTGCACCATTCTCCAGCGATGGTAAATCATTGACCAGCCACGGGGATCTCGTTTTACAGAAAAAATCGTCGTGACGAAAAAACGAAGGGTAAAAAACTTCCATGACCCGATTGAGGTTCGGATAGGATTTTTTGGGTATGAAACTAACCAGTGACGGCTGAAAGTGGTCATAGCTGTAGAACTCACAGATACCTTCGTTTTGACTCGTTATGGCTCCCGTAACTCTAAACGAGCCATGAGTTATGGCCCTCCGAATAATCGATATCCTTAGGGTGCAACATCTACGGTGCAAGGTGCAACATCCGTCCAAAATGACCAAACCATGTCGTACGACCTTTAGAAATGGGTGCATGGATTTGAAATGGTGCAGTACCATGGTGCACCACTCTCCAGCGATGGTAAATCTCTGACCAGCCACGGGGATCCCGTTTTACAGAAAAATTCCACGTGACGAAAAAACGAAGGGTAAAAACTTCCTTGACCCAATTGAGGTTCGGATAGGATTTTTTGGGTATGAAACTAACCAGTGATGGCTGAAAGCTGTTATAGCTGTAGAACTCACAAATACCTTTGTTTTGACGGGTTATGGCTCCCGTAACTCTAAACGAGCCAAGAGTTATGGCCCTCCGAATAATCGATATCCTTAGGGTGCAACATCTACGGTGCAAGGTGCAACATCCGTCCAAAATTACGAAACCGTGTCGTACGACCTTTAAAAATGGGTGCATGGATTTGAAACGGTGCAGTACCATGGTGCACCACTCTCCAGCGATGGTAAATCATTGACCAGCCACGGGGATCCCGTTTTACAAAAAAAATCCACGTGACGAAAAAACGAAGGGTAAAAAACTTCCATGACCCGATTGAGGTTCGGATAGGATTTTTTGGGTATGAAACTAACCAGTGACGGCTGAAAGCAGTCATAGCTGTAGAACACACAGATACCTTCGTTTTGACTGGTTATGGCTCCTGTAACTCTAAACGAGCCGTGAGTTATGGCCCTCCGAAGAATCGATATCCATAGGGTGCAACATATACGGTGCAAGGTGCAACATCCGTCCAAAATGACGAAACCGTGCCGTACGACCTTTAGAAATGGATGCATGGATTTGAAACGATGCAGTACCATGGTGCACCATTCTCCAGCGATGGTAAATCATT
This sequence comes from Allium cepa, assembly GCA_030765085.1. Classification (NCBI taxonomy): domain Eukaryota; kingdom Viridiplantae; phylum Streptophyta; class Magnoliopsida; order Asparagales; family Amaryllidaceae; genus Allium; species Allium cepa. The sequence goes on from JASFAV010000020.1 coordinate 51,242,253, forward strand.
GACCAGCCACGGGGATCTCGTTTTACAGAAAAAATCCTCGTGACGAAAAAACGAAGGGTAAATAACTTCCATGACCCGATTGAGGTTCGGATAGGATTTTTTGGGTATGAAACTAACCAGTGACGGCTGAAAGCGGTCAAAGCTGTAGAACTCAAAGATACCTTCGTTTTGACTGGTTATGGCTCCCGTAACTCTAAACGAGCCATGAGTCATGGCCCTCCGAAGAATCGATATCCATAGGGTGCAACATCTACGGCGCAAGGTGCAACATCCGTCCAAAATGACGAAACCGTGCCGTACGACCTTTAGAAATGGATGCATGGATTTGAAACGGTGCAGTACCATGGTGCACCATTCTCCGGCGATGGTAAATCATTGACCAGTCACGGGGATCTCGTTTTACAGAAAAAATCCTCGTGACGAAAAAACGAAGGGTAAAAAACTTCCATGACCCGATTGAGGTTCGGATAGGATTTTTTGGGTATGAAACTAACCAGTGACGGCTGAAAGCCGTCATAGCTGTAGAACTCACAGATACCTTCGTTTTGACTGGTTATGGCTCCCGTAACTCTAAACGAGCCAAGAGTTATGGCCCTCCGAAGAATCGATTTCCACAGGGTGCAACATCTGTGGTGCAAGGTGCAACATCCGTCCAAAATGACGAAACCGTGCCGTAGGACCTTTAGAAATGGGTGCATGGATTTGAAACAGTGAAGTACCATGGTGCACCACTCTCTAGCGATGGTAAATCATTGACCAGCCACGGGGATCCCGTTTTAGAGAAAAATTCCACGTGACGAAAAAACGAAGGGTAAAAACTTCCTTGACCCGATTGAGGTTCGGATAGGATTTTTTGGGTATGAAACTAACCAGTGATGGATGAAAGCTGTCATAGCTGTAGAACTCACAGATACCTTCGTTTTGACTGGTTATGGCTCCCGTAACTCTAAACGAGCCAAGAGTTATGACCCTCCGAATAATCGATATCCTTAGGGCGCAACATCTACGGTGCATGGTACAACATCCGTCCAAAATTACGAAACCGTGTCGTACGACCGTTAGAAATGGGTGCATGGATTTGAAACGGTGCAGTACCATGGTGCACCACTCTCCAGCGATGGTAAATCATTAACTAGCCACGGGGATCCCGTTTTACAGAAAAAATCCGCGTGACGAAAAACCGAAGGGTAAAAAACTTCCATGGCCTGATTGAGGTTCGGATAGGATTTTTTGGGTATGAAACTAACCAGTGACGGCTGAAAGCGGTCATAGCTGTAGAACTCACAGATACCTTCGTTTTGACTGGTTATGGCTCCCTTAACTCTAAACGAGCCAAGAGTTATGGCCCTTCGAAGAATCGATATCCATAGGGTGCAACATCTACGGTGCAAGGTGCAACATCCGTCCAAAATGACCAAACACGTGCCGTACGACCTTTAGATATGGGTGCATGGATTTGAAACGGTGCGGTACCATGGTGCACCACTCTACAGCGGTGGTAAATCATTGACCAGCCACGGGGATCCCGTTTTTACAGAATAAATCCACGTGACGAAAAAACGAAGGGTAAAAAACTTTCTTGACCCGATTGAGGTTCGGATGGGATTTTTCGGGTATGAAACTAACCAGTGATGGCAGAAAGCTGTCATAGCTGTAGAACTCATAGATACCTTCGTTTTGACTGGTTATGGCTCCCGTAACTCTAAACGAGCCAAGAGTTATGGCCCTTCGAATAATAGATATCCATAGGGTGCAACATCTACGGCGCAAGGTCCAACATCCATCCAAAATGACGAAACCGTGCCGTACGACCTTTAGAAATGGGTGCATGGAATTGAAACGGTGCAGTACCATGGTGCACCACTCTCCAGCGATGGTAAATCATTGACCAGCCACGGGGATCCCGTTTTACAGAATAAATCCACGTGACGAAAAAACGAAGGGTAAAAAACTTTCTTGACCCGATTGAGGTTCGGATGGGATTTTTCGGGTATGAAACTAACCAGTGATGGCAGAAAGCTGTCATAGCTGTAGAACTCATAGATACCTTCGTTTTGACTGGTTATGGCTCCCGTAACTCTAAACGAGCCAAGAGTTATGGCCCTTCGAATAATAGATATCCATAGGGTGCAACATCTACGGCGCAAGGTCCAACATCCATCCAAAATGACGAAACCGTGCCGTACGACCTTTAGAAATGGGTGCATGGAATTGAAACGGTGCAGTACCATGGTGCACCACTCTCCAGCGATGGTAAATCATTGACCAGCCACGGGGATCCCGTTATACAGAAAAAATCCACGTGACGAAAAAACGAAGGGTAAAAAACTTCCATGACCCGATTGAGGTTCGGATAGGATTTTTTGGTAATGAAACTAACCAGTGACGGCTGAAATCCATCATAGCTGTAGAACTCACAGATACCTTCGTTCTGACAGGTTATGGGTCCCGTAACTCTAAACGAGCCAAGAGTTATGGCCCTCCGAATAATCGATATCCAAAGGGTGCAACATCTGCGGTGCAAGGTGCAACATCTGTCCAAAATGACGAAACCGTGCCGTACGACCTTTAGAAATGGGTGCAGGGATTTGAACCGTTGCAGTACCATGGTGCACTACTCTCCGGCGATGGTAAATCATTGACCAGCCACGGGGATCCCGTTTTACAGAAAAAATCCACGTGACGAAAAAACGAAGGGTAAAAAACTTCCATGACCCGATTGAGGTTCGGATAGGATTTTTTGGGTATGAAACTAACCAATGACGGCCGAAAGTAGTCATAGCAGTAGAACTCACAGATACCTTCGTTTTGACTGGTTATGGCTCCTGTAACTCTAAACGAGCCATGAGTTATGGCCCTGCGAACAATCGATATCCATAGGGTGCAACATCTACGGTGCAAGGTGCAACATCCGTCCAAAATGACGAAACCGTGCAGTACGACCTTTAGAAATGGATGCATGGATTTGAAACGGTGCAGTACCATGGTGCACCATTCTCCAACGATGGTAAATCATTGACCAGCCACGGGGATCTCGTTTTACAGAAAAAATCCTCGTGACGAAAAAACGAAGGGTAAAAAACTTCCATGACCCGATTGAGGTTCGGATAGGATTTTTTGGGTATGAAACTAACCAGTGACGGCTGAAAGCCCTCATATCTGTAGAACTCACTGATACCTTCGTTTTGACTGGTTATGGCTCCCGTAACTCTAAACGAGCCAAGAGTTATGGCCCTCCGAAGAATCGATATCCACTGGGTGCAACATCTGCGGTGCAAGGTGCAACATCCGTCCAAAATGACGAAACCGTGCCGTACGACCTTTAGAAATGGGTGATGGATTTGAAACGGTGCAGTACCATGGTGCACCACTCTCCAGCGATGGTAAATCATTGACCAGCCACGGGGATCCCGTTTTACAGAAAAATTCCACGTGATGAAAAAACGAAGGGTAAAAATTACTTGACCCGATTGAGGTTTGGATAGGATTTTTTGGGTATGAAACTAACCAGTGATGGCTGAAAGCTGTCATAGCTGTAGAACACACACATACCTTCGTTTTGACTGGTTATGGCTCCCGTAACTCTAAACGAGCCAAGAGTTATGGCTCTCCGAAGAATCGATATCCATAGGGTGCAACATCTACGGTGCAAGGTGCAACATCCGTCCAAAATGACGAAACCGTGCCGTACGACCTTTATAAATGGATGCATGGATTTGAAACGGTGCAGTACCATGGTGCACCATTCTCCAGCGATGGTAAATCATTGACCAGCAACGGGGATCTAGTTTTACAGAAAAAATCCTCGTGACGAAAAAACGAAGGGTAAATAACTTCCATGACCCGATTGAGGTTCGGATAGTATTTTTTGGGTAAGAAACTAACCAGTGACGGCTGAAAGCTGTCATAGCTGTAGAACTCAAAGATACCTTCGTTTTGACTGGTTATGGCTCCCGTAACTCTAAACGAGCCATGAGTTATGGCCCTCCGAAGAATCGATATCCATAGGGTGCAACATCTACGGCGCAAGGTGCTACATCCGTCCAAAATGACGAAACCGTGCCGTACGACCTTTAGATATGGATGCATGGATTTGAAACGGTGCAGTACCATGGTGCACCATTCTCCGGCGATGGTAAATCATTGACCAGCCACGGGGATCCCGTTTTACAGAAAAAATCCTCGTGACGAAAAAACGAAGGGTAAAAAACTTCCATGACCCGATTGAGGTTCGGATAGGATTTTTTGGGTATGAAACTAACCAGTGATGGCTGAAAGCCGTCATAGCTGTAGAACTCACAGATACCTTCGTTTTGACTGGTTATGGCTCCCGTAACTCTAAACGAGCCAAGAGTTATGGCCCTCCGAAGAATCGATTTCCACAGGGTGCAACATCTGTGGTGCAAGGTGCAACATCCGCCAAAATGACGAAACCGTGCCGTACGACCTTTAGAAATGGGTGCATGGATTTGAAACGGTGAAGTACCATGGTGCACCACTCTCCAGCGATGGTAAATCATTGACCAGCCACGGGGATCCCGTTTTACAGAAAAATTCCACGTGACCAAAAAACGAAGGGTAAAAACTTCCTTGACCCGATTGAGGTTCGGATAGGATTTTTTGGGTATGAAACTAACCAGTGATGGATGAAAGCCGTCATAGCTGTAGACCTCACAGATACCTTCGTTTTGACTGGTTATGGCTCCCGTAACTCTAAACGAGCCAAGAGTTATGACCCTCCGAATAATCGATATCCTTAGGGTGCAACATCTACGGTGCAAGGTACAACATCCGTCCAAAATTACGAAACCGTGTCGTACGACCATTAGAAATGGGTGCATGAATTTGAAACGGTGCAGTACCATGGTACACCACTCTCCAGCGATGGTAAATCATTAACTAGCCACGGGGATCCCGTTTTACAGAAAAAATCCACGTGACGAAAAACCGAAGGGTAAAAAACTTCCATGGCCTGATTGAGGTTCGGATAGGATTTTTTGGGTATGAAACTAACCAGTGACGGCTGAAAGCGGTCATAGCTGTAGAACTCACAGATACCTTCGTTTTGACTGGTTATGGCTCCCTTAACTCTAAACGAGCCAAGAGTTATGGCCCTTCGAAGAATCGATATCCATAGGGTGCAACATCTACGGTGCAAGGTGCAACATCCGTCCAAAATGACCAAACCGTGCCGTACGACCTTTAGAAATGGGTGCATGGATTTGAAACGGTGCAGTACCATGGTGCACCACTCTCCAGCGGTGGTAAATCATTGACCAGCCACGGGGATCCCGTTTTTACAGAAAAAATCCACGTGAGGAAAAAACGAAAGGAAAAAAACTTCCATGACCCGATTGAGGTTCGGATAGGATTTTTTGGGTATGAAACTTACCAGTGATGGCTAAAAGCCGTCATAGCTGTAGAACTCACAGATACCTTCGTTTTGACTGGTTATGGCTCCCGTAACTCTAAACGAGCCAAGAGTTATGGCCCTTCGAATAATAGATATCCACAGGGTGCAACATCTACGGCGCAAGGTCCAACATCCGTCCAAAATGACGAAACCGTGCCGTACGACCTTTATAAAGGGTGCATGGAATTGAAACGGTGCAGTACCATGGTGCACCACTCTCCAGCGATGGTAAATCATAGACCAGCCACGGGGATCCCGTTTTACAGAATAAATCCACGTGACGAAAAAACGAAGGGTAAAAAACATTCTTGACCCGATTGAGGTTCGGATAGGATTTTTCGGGTATGAAACTAACCAGTGATGGCAGAAAGCTGTCATAGCTGTAGAACTCATAGATACCTTCGTTTTGACTGGTTATGGCTCCCGTAACTCTAAACGAGCCAAGAGTTATGGCCCTTCGAATAATAGATATCCATAGGGTGCAACATCTACGGCGCAAGGTCCAACATCCATCCAAAATGATGAAACCGTGCCGTACGACCTTTAGAAATGGGTGCATGGAATTGAAACGGTGCAGTACCATGGTGCACCACTCTCTAGCGATGGTAAATCATTGACCAGCCACGGGGATCCCTTTTTACAGAAAAAATCCACGTGACGAAAAAACGAAGGGTAAAAAACTTCCATGACCCGATTGATGTTCGGATAGGATTTTTTGGGTATTAAACTAACCAGTGACGGAAGAAAGTTGTCATAGCTGTAGAACTCACAGATACCTTCGTTTTGACATGTTATGGGTCCCGTAACTCTAAACGAGCCAAGAGTTATGGCCCTCCGAATAATCGATATCCAAAGGGTGCAACATCTGCGGTGCAAGGTGCAACATCTGTCCAAAATGACGAAACCGTGCCATACGACCTTTAGAAATGGGTGCAGGGATTTGAAACGTTGCAGTACCATGGTGCACTACTCTCCAGCGATGGTAAATCATTGACCAGCCACGGGGATCCCGTTTTACAGAAAAATCCACGTGACGAAAAAACGAAGGGTAAAAAACTTCCATGACCCGATTGAGGTTCGGATAGGATTTTTTGGGTATGAAACTAACCAGTGACAGCCGAAAGCAGTCATAGCAGTAGAACTCACAGATACCTTCGTTTTGACTGGTTATGGCTCCTGTAACTCTAAACGAGCCATGAGTTATGGCCCTGCGAACAATCGATATCCATAGGGTGCAACATCTACGGTGCAAGGTGCAACATCCGTCCAAAATGACGAAACCGTGCCGTACGACCTTTAGAAATGGATGCATGGATTTGAAACGGTGCAGTACCATGGTGCACCATTCTCCAACGATGGTAAATCATTGACTAGCCACGGGGATCTCGTTTTACAGAAAAAATCCTCGTGACGAAAAAACGAAGGGTAAAAACTTCCATGACCCGATTGAGGTTCGGATAGGATTTTTTGGGTATGAAACTAATCAGTGACGGCTGAAAGCCCTCATATCTGTAGTACTCACAGATACCTTCGTTTTGACTGGTTATGGCTCCCGTAACTCTAAACGAGCCAAGAGTTATGGCCCTCCGAAGAATCGATATCCACTGGGTGCAACATCTGCGGTGCAAGGTGCAACATCCGTCCAAAATGACGAAACCGTGTCGTACGACCTTTAGAAATGGGTGATGGATTTGAAACGGTGCAGTACCATGGTGCACCACTCTCCAGCGATGGTAAATCATTGACCAGCCACGGGGATCCCGTTTTACAGAAAAATTCCACGTGACGAAAAAACGAAGGGTAAAAATTACTTGACCCGATTGAGGTTTGGATAGGATTTTTTGGGTATGAAACTAACCAGTGATGGCTGAAAGCTGTCATAGCTGTAGAACACACACATACCTTCGTTTTGACTGGTTATGGCTCCCGTAACTCTAAACGAGCCAAGAGTTATGGCCCTCCGAATAATCGATATCCTTAGGGTGCAACATCTACGGTGCAAGGTGCAACATCCGTCCAAAATGACGAAACCGTGTCGTACGACCTTTAGAAATGGGTGCATGGATTTGAAACGGTGCAGAACCATGGTGCACCACTCTCCAGCGATGGTAAATCATTGACCAGCCACGGGGATCCCGTTTTACAGAAAAATCCACGTGACGAAAAAACGAAGGGTAAAAAACTTCCATGACCCGATTGAGGTTCGGATAGGATTTTTTGGGTATGAAACTAATCAGTGACGGCTGAAAGCGGTCATAGCTGTAGAACTCACAGATACCTTCGTTTTGACTGGTTACGGCTCCCTTAACTCTAAACGAGCCAAGAGTTATGGCCCTCCGAAGAATCGATATCCATAGGGTGCAACATCTACGGCGCAAGGTGCAACATCCGTCCAAAATGACGAAACCATGCCGTACGACCTTTAGAAATGGGTGCATGGATTTGAAACGGTGCAGTACCATGGTGCACCACTCTCCAGCGGTGGTAAATCATTGACCAGCCACGGGGATCCCCTTTTTACAGAAAAAATCCACGTGAGGAAAAAACGAAAGGTAAAAACCTTCCATGACCCGATTGAGGTTCGGATAGGATTTTTTGGGTATGAAACTTACCAGTGATGGTTAAAAGCCGTCATAGCTGTAGAACTCACAGATACCTTCGTTTTGACTGGTTATGGCTCACGTAACTCTAAACGAGCCGAGAGTTATGGCCCTCCGAAGAATCGATATCCATAGGGTGCAACATCTACGGTGCAAGGTGCAACATCCGTCCAAAATGACGAAACAGTGCCGTACGACCTTTAGAAATGAGGGCATGGATTTGAAACATTGCAGTACCATGGTGCACCACTCTCCAGCGATGGTAAATCATAGACCAGCCACGGGGATCCCGTTTTACAGAAAAAATCCACGTGACGAAAAAACAAAGGGTAAAAATCTTCCTTGACTCGATTGAGGTTCGGATAGGATTTTTCGGGTATGAAACTAACCAGTGACGGCAGAAAGCTGTCATATATGAAGAACTCATTGATACCTTCGTTTTGACTGGTTATGGCTCCCGTAACTCTAAACGAGCCAAGAGTTATGGCCCTTCGAATAATAGATATCCATAGGGTGCAACATCTACGGCGCAAGGTCCAACATCCGTCCAAAATGACGAAACCGTGCTGTACGACCTTTAGAAATGGGTGCATGGAATTGAAACGGTGCAGTACCGTGGTGCACCACTCTCCAGCGATGGTAAATCATTGACCAGCCACGGGGATCCCGTTTTACAGAAAAAATCCACGTGACGAAAAAACGAAGGGTAAAAAACTTCCATGACCCGATTGAGGTTCAGATAGGATTTTTTGGGTATGAAACTAACCAGTGACGGCTGAAAGCCGTCATAGCTGTAGAACTCACAGATACCTTCGTTTTGACAGGATATGGGTCCCGTAACTCTAAACGAGCCAAGAGTTATGGCCCTCCGAATAATCGATATCCAAAGGGTGCAACATCTGCGGTGCAAGGTGCAACATCCGTCCAAAATGACGAAACCGGGCCGTACGACCTTTAGAAATGGGTGCAGGGATTTGAAACGTTGCAGTACCATGGTGCACCACTCTCCAGCGATGGTAAATCATTGACCAGCCACGGGGATCCCGTTTTAGAGAAAAAATCCACGTGACGAAAAAACGAAGGGTAAAAAACTTCCATGACCCGATTGAGGTTCGGATAGGATTTTTTGGGTATGAAACTAACCAGTGACGGCTGAAAGCTGTCATAGCTGTAGAACTCACAGATACCTTCGTTTTGACTGGTTATGGCTCCCGTAACTCTAAAAGTTATGGCCCTCCGAAGAATCGATATCCATAGGTTGCTACATCTACGGTGCAAGGTGCAACATCCGTCCAAAATGACGAAACTGTGCCGTACGACCTTTAGAAATGGAAGCATGGATTTGAAACGGTGCAGTACCATGGTGCACCATTCTCCAGCAATTGGTAAATCATTGACCAGCCACGGGGATCTCGTTTTACAGAAAAAATCCTCGTGACGAAAAAACGAAGGGTAAAAAACTTCCATGACCCGATTGAGGTTCGGATAGGATTTTTTGGGTATGAAACTAACCAGTGACGGCTGAAAGCCCTCATAGCTGTAGAACTCACAGATACCTTCGTTTTGACTGGTTATGGCTCCCGTAACTCTAAACGAGCCAAGAGTTATGGCCCTCCGAAGAATCGATTTCCACAGGGTGCAACATCTGCGGTGCAAGGTGCAACATCCGTCCAAAATGATGAAACCGTGCCGTACGACCTTTAGAAATGGGTGTATGGATTTGAAACGGTGCAGTACCATGGTGCACCACTCTCCAGCGATGCTAAATCATTGACCAGCCACGGGGATCCCGTTTTTACAGAAAAAATCCACGTGAGGAAAAAACGAAGGGTAAAAAACTTCCATGACCCGATTGAGGTTCGAATAGGATTTTTTGGGTATGAAACTTACCGGTGATGGCTAAAAGCCGTCATAGCTGTAGAACTCACAGATACCTTCGTTTTGACTTGTTATGTCTCCCCTAACTCTAAACGAGCCAAGAGTTATGGCCCTCCGAAGAATCGATATCCATAGGGTGCAACATCTACGGTGCAAGGTGCAACATCCGTCCAAAATGACGAAACCGTGCCGTACGACCTTTAGAAATGGGTGCATGGATTTGAAACGGTGCAGTACCATGGTGCACCACTCTCCAGCGATGGTAAATCATAGACCAGCCACGGGGATCCCGTTTTACAGAAAAAATCCACGTGACGAAAAAACGAAGGATAAAAAACTTTCTTGACCCGATTGAGGTTCGGATAGGTTTTTTTGGGTATGAAACTAACCGGTGACGGCAGAAAGATGTCATAGCTGTAGAACTCACAGATACCTTCGTTTTGACTGGTTATGGCTCCCGTAACTCTAAACGAGCCAAGTGTTATGGCCCTCCGTAGAATCGATTTCCACAGGGGGCAACATCTGCGGTGCAAGGTGCAACATCCGTCGAAAATGACGAAACCGTGTCGTACGACCTTTAGAAATGGGTGCATGGATTTGAAACGGTGCAGTACCATGGTGCACCACTCTCCAGCGATGGTAAATCATAGACCAGCCACGGGGATCCCGTTTTACAGAAAAAATCCACGTGACGAAAAAACGAAGGGTAAAAAACTTCCTTGACCCGATTGAAGTTCGGATAGGATTTTTTAGGTATGAAACTAACCGGTGACGGCAGAAAGATGTCAAAGCTGTAGAACTCACAGATACCTTCGTTTTGATTGGTTATGGCTCCCGTAACTCTAAACGAGCCAAGAGTTATGGCCCTCCGAATAATAGATATCCATAGGGTGCAACATCTACGGCGCAAGGTGCAACATCCGTCCAAAATGACGAAACCGTGCCGTACGACCTTTAGAAATGGGTGCATGGATTTGAAACGGTGCAGTACCATGGTGCACCACTCTCCAGCGATGGAAAATCGTTGACCAGCCACGGGGATCCCGTTTTACAGAAAAAATCCACGTGACGAAAAAACGAAGGGTAAAAAACTTCCATGACCCGATTGAGGTTCGGATAGGATTTTTTGAGTATGAAGCTAACCAGTGACGGCTGAAAGCCATCAAATCTGTAGAACTCACAGATACCTTCGTTTTGACAGGTTATGGGTCCCGTAACTCTAAACGAGCCAAAAGTTATGGCCCTTCGAATAATCGATATCCAAAGGGTGCAACATCTGCGGTGCAAGGTGCAACATCCGTCCAAAATGACGAAACCGTGCCGTACGACCTTTAGAAATGGGTGCATGGATTTGAAACGGTGCAGTACCATGGTGCACCACTCTCCAGCAATGGTAAATCATTGACCAGCCACGGGGATCCCGTTTTACAGAAAAAATCCACGTGACAAAAAAACGAAGGGTAAAAAACTTCCATGACCCGATTGAGGTTCGGATAGGATTTTTTGGGTATGAAACTAACCAGTGACGGCTGAAAGCCGTCATAGCTGTAGAGCTCACTGATACCTTCGTTTTGACTGGTTATAGCTCCCGTAACTCTAAACGAGCCATGAGTTATGGCCCTCCGAAGAATCGATATCCATAGGGTGCAACATCTACGGTGCAAGGTGCAACATCCGTCCAAAATGACGAAACCGTGCCGTACAACCTTTAGAAATGGGTGCATGGATTTGAAACGGTGCAGTACCATGGTGCACCACTCTCCAGCGATGGTAAATCATTGACCAGCCATGGGGATCCCGTTTTACAGAAAAAATCCACGTGGCGAAAAAACGAAGGGTAAAAAACTTCCATGACCCGATTGAGATTCGGATAGGATTTTTTGGATATGAAACTAACCAGTGACGGCTAAAAGCCGTCATAGCTGTAGAACTCACAGATACCTTCGTTTTGACAGGTTATGGGTCCCGTAACTCTAAACGAGCCAAGAGTTATGGCCCTCCGAATAATCGATATCCAAAGGGTGCAACATCTGCGGTGCAAGGTGCAACATCCGTCCAAAATGACGAAACCGTGCCGTACGAGCTTTAGAAATGGGTGCATGGGTTTGAAACGGTGCAGTACCATGGTGCACCACTCTCCAGCGATGGTAAATCATAGACCAGCCACGGGGATCCCGTTTTACAGAAAAAATCCACGTGACGAAAAAACGAAGGGTAAAAAACTTCCATGACCCGATTGAGGTTCGGATAGGATTTTTTGGGTATGAAACTAACCAGTGATGGCTGAAAGCTGTCATAGCTGTAGAACTCACAGATACCTTCGTTTTGACTGGTTATGGCTCCCGTAACTTTAAACGAGCCATGAGTTATGGCCCTCCGAAGAATCGATATCCATACGGTGCAACATCTACGGTGCAAGGTGCAACATCCATCCAAAATGACGAAACCGTGCCGTACGACCTTTAGAAATGGATGCATGGATTTGAAATGGTGCAGTACCATGGTGCACCACTCTACAGCGACGGTAAATCATTGACCAGCCACGGGGATCCCGTTTTACAGAAAAAATCCACGTGACGAAAAAACGAAGGGTAAAAAACTTCCATGACCCGATTGAGGTTCGGATAGGATTTTTTGGGTATGAAACTAACCAGTGACGCCTGAAAGCTGTCATAGCTGTAGAACTCACAGATACCTTCGTTTTGACTGGTTATGGCTCCCGTAACTCTAAACGAGCCATGAGTTATGGCCCTCCGAAGAATCGATATCCATAGGGTGCAACATCTGCGGTGCAAGGTGCAACATCCATCCAAAATGACGAAACCATGCCGTACGACCTTTAGAAATGAATGCATGGATTTGAAACGGTGCAGTACCATGGTGCACCACTCTCCAGCGATGGTATATCATTGACCAGCCACGGGGATCCCGTTTTACAGAAAAAATCCACGTGACGAAAAAACGAAGGGTAAAAAACTTCCATGACCCGATTGAGGTTCGGATAGGATTTTTTTGGGTATGAGACTAACCAGTGACGGCTGAAAGCCATCATAGCTGTAGAACTCACAGATACCTTCGTTTTGACAGGTTATGGGTCCCATAACTCTAAACGAGCCAAGAGTTATGGCCCTCCGAATAATAGATATCCACAGGGTGCAACATCTACGGCGCAAGGTGCAACATCCATCCAAAATGACGAAACCGTGCCGTACGACCTTTAGAAATGGGTGCATTGATTTGAAACGGTGCAGTACCATGGTGCACCACTCTCCAGCGATGGTAAATCATAGACCAGCCACGGGGATCCCGTTTTACAGAAAAAATCCACGTGACGAAAAAACGAAGGGAAAAAAACTTCCTTGACCCGATTGAGGTTCGGATAGGATTTTTTGCGTATGAAACTAACCGGTGATGGCAGAAAGATGTCATAGCTGTAGAACTCACAAATACCTTCGTTTTGACTGGTTATGGCTCCCGTAACTCTAAACGAGCCAAGAGTTATGGCCCTCCGAAGAATCGATTTCCACAGGGTGCAGCATCTGCGATGCAAGGTGCAACATCCGTCCAAAATGACGAAACCGTGCCGTACGACCTTTAGAAATGGGTGCATGGATTTGAAACGGTGCAGCACCATGCTGCACCACTCTCCAGCGATGCTAAATCATAGACCAGCCACGGGGATCCCGTTTTACAAAAAAAATCCACGTGATGAAAAAACGAAGGGTAAAAAACTTCCTTGACCCGATTGAGGTTCGGATAGGATTTTTTGGGTATGAAACTAACCGGTGACGGCAGAAAGACGTCATAGCTGTAGAACTCACAGATACCTTCGTTTTGACTGGTTATGGCTCCCGTAACTCTAAACGAGCCAAGAGTTATGGCCCTCCGAATAATAGATATCCATAGGGTGCAACATGTACGGTGCAAGGTGCAACATCCGTCCAAAATGACGAAACCGTGCCGTACGACCTTCAGAAATGGGTGCATGGATTTGAAACGGTGCAGTACCATAGTGCACCACTCTCCAGCGATGGAAAATCGTTGACCAGCCACGGGGATCCCGTTTTACAGAAAAAATCCACGTGACGAAAAAACGAAGGGTAAAAAACTTCCATGACCCGATTGAGGTTCGGATAGGATTTTTTGGGTATGAAACTAACCAGTGACGGCTGAAAGCCGTCATAGCTGTAGAACTCACAGATACCTTCGTTTTGACAGGTTATGGGTCCCGTAACTCTAAACGAGCCAAGAGTTATGGCCCTCCGAATAATCGATATCCAAAGGGTGCAACATCTGCGGTGCAAGGTGCAACTTCCGTCCAAAATGACGAAACGTGCCGTACGACCTTTAGAAATGGGTGCATGGATTTGAAACGGTGCAGTACCATGGTGCACCACTCTCCAGCAATGGTAAATCATTGACCAGCCACGGGGATCCCGTTTTACAGAAAAAATCCACGTGACGAAAAAACGAAGGGTAAAAAACTTCAATGACCCGATTGAGGTTCGGATAGGATTTTTTGGGTATGAAACTAACCATTGACGGCTGATAGCCGTCATAACTGTAGAACTCACAGATACCTTCGTTTTGACAGGATATGGGTCCCGTAACTCTAAACGAGCCAAGAGTTATGGCCCTCCGAATAATCGATATCCAAAGGGTGCAACATCTGCGGTGCAAGGTGCAACATCCGTCCAAAATGACGAAACCGTGCCGTACGACCTTTAGAAATGGGTGCATCGATTTGAAACGGTGCAGTACCATGGTGCACCACTCTCCAGCGATGGAAAATCGTTGACCAGCCACGGGGATCCCGTTTTACAGAAAAAATCCACGTGACGAAAAAACGAAGAGTAAAAAACTTCCATGACCCGATTGAGGTTCGGATAGGATTTTTTGGGTATGAAACTAACCAGTGACGGCTGAAAGCCGTCATAACTGTAGAACTCACAGATACCTTCGTTTTGACAGGTTATGGGTCCCGTAACTCTAAACGAGCCAAGAGTTATGGCCCTCCGAATAATCGATATCCAAAGGGTGCAACATCTACGGTGCAAGGTGCAACATCCGTCCAAAATGACGAAACGTGCCGTACGACCTTTAGAAATGGGTGCATGGATTTGAAACGGTGCAGTACCATGGTGCACCACTCTCCAGCAATGGTAAATCATTGACCAGCCACGGGGATCCCGTTTTACAGAAAAAATCCACGTGACGAAAAAACGAAGGGTAAAAAACTTCAATGACCCGATTGAGGTTCGGATAGGATTTTTTGGGTATGAAACTAACCATTGACGGCTGAAAGCTTTCATTGCTGTAGAACTCACAGATACCTTCGTTTTGACTGGTTATGGCTCTCGTAACTCAAAACGAGCTATGAGTTATGGCCCTCCGAAGAATCGATATCCATAGGGTGCAACATCTACGGTGCAAGGTGCAACATCCGTCCAAAATGACGAAACCGTGCCGTACGACCTTTAGAAATGGGTGCATGGATTTGAAACAGTGCAGTACCATGGTGCACCACTCTCCAGCGATGGTAAATCATTGACCAGCCACGGGGATCCCGTTTTACAGAAAAAATCCACGTGATGAAAAAACGAAGGGTAAAAAACTTCCATGACCCGATTGAGGTTCGGATAGGATTTTTTGGATATGAAACTAACCAGTGACGGCTGAAAGCCGTCATAGCTGTAGAACTCACAGATACCTTCGTTTTGACAGGTTATGGGTCCCGTAACTCTAAACGAGCCAAGAGTTATGGCCCTCCGAATAATCGATATCCAAAGGGTGCAACATCTACGGTGCAAGGTGCAACATCCGTCCAAAATGACGAAACGTGTCGTACGACCTTTAGAAATGGGTGCATGGATTTGAAACGGTGCAGTACCATGGTGCACCACTCTCCAGCAATGGTAAATCATTGACCAGCCACGGGGATCCCGTTTTACAGAAAAAATCCACGTGACGAAAAAACGAAGGGTAAAAACATCCTTGACCCGATTGAGGTTCCGATAGGATTTTTTTGGGAATGAAACTAACCGGTGATGGCTGAAAGCTGTCATAGCTGTAGAACTCACAGATACCTTCGTTTTGACTGGTTATGGCTCCCGTAACTCTAAACGAGCCAAGAGTTATGGCCCTCCGAATAATCGATAACCTTAAGGTGCAACATCTACGGTGCAAGGTGCAACATCCGTCCAAAATGACGAAACCGTGCCGTACGACCTTCAGAAATGGGTGCACGGATTTGAAACGGTGCAGTACCATAGTGCACCACTCTCCAGCGATGGAAAATCGTTGACCAGCCACGGGGATCCCGTTTTACAGAAAAAATCCACGTGACGAAAAAACGAAGGGTAAAAAACTTCCATGACCCGATTGAGGTTCGGATAGGATTTTTTGGGTATGAAACTAACCAGTGACGGCTGAAAGCCGTCATAGCTGTAGAACTCACAGATACCTTCGTTTTGACAGGTTATGGGTCCCGTAACTCTAAACGAGCCAAGAGTTATGGCCCTCCGAATAATCGATATCCAAAGGGTGCAACATCTACGGTGCAAGGTGCAACATCCGTCCAAAATGACGAAACGTGCCGTACGACCTTTAGAAATGGGTGCATGGATTTGAAACGGTGCAGTACCATGGTGCACCACTCTCCAGCAATGGTAAATCATTGACCAGCCACGGGGATCCCGTTTTACAGAAAAAATCCACGTGACGAAAAAACGAAGGGTAAAAAACTTCAATGACCCGATTGAGGTTCGGATAGGATTTTTTGGGTATGAAACTAACCATTGACGGCTGAAAGCTGTCATTGCTGTAGAACTCACAGATACCTTCGTTTTGACTGGTTATGACTCTCGTAACTCTAAACGAGCTATGAGTTATGGCCCTCCGAAGAATCGATATCCATAGGGTGCAACATCTACGGTGCAAGGTGCAACATCCGTCCAAAATGACGAAACCGTGCCGTACGACCTTTAGAAATGGGTGCATGGATTTGAAACAGTGCAGTACCATGGTGCACTACTCTCCAGCGATGGTAAATCATTGACCAGCCACGGGGATCCCGTTTTACAGAAAAAATCCACGTGATGAAAAAACGAAGGGTAAAAAACTTCCATGACCCGATTGAGGTTCGGATAGGATTTTTTGGATATGAAACTAACCAGTGACGGCTGAAAGCCGTCATAGCTGTAGAACTCACAGATACCTTCGTTTTGACAGGTTATGGGTCCCGTAACTCTAAACGAGCCAAGAGTTATGGCCCTCCGAATAATCGATATCCAAAGGGTGCAACATCTACGGTGCAAGGTGCAACATCCGTCCAAAATGACGAAACGTGCCGTACGACCTTTAGAAATGGGTGCATGGATTTGAAACGGTGCAGTACCATGGTGCACCACTCTCCAGCAATGGTAAATCATTGACCAGCCACGGGGATCCCGTTTTACAGAAAAAATCCACGTGACGAAAAAACGAAGGGTAAAAACATCCTTGACCCGATTGAGGTTCCGATAGGATTTTTTTGGGTATGAAACTAACCGGTGATGGCTGAAAGCTGTCATAGCTGTAGAACTCACAGATACCTTCGTTTTGACTGGTTATGGCTCCCGTAACTCTAAACGAGCCAAGAGTTATGGCCCTCCGAATAATCGATAACCTTAAGGTGCAACATCTACGGTGCAAGGTGCAACATCCGTCCAAAATGACGAAACCGTGCCGTACGACCTTTAGAAATGGGTGCATGGATTTGAAACGGTGCAGTACCATGGTGCACCACTCTCCAGCGATGGTAAATCATTGACCAGCCACGGGGATCCCGTTTTACAGAAAAAATCCACGTGACGAAAAAACGAAGGGTAAAAAACTTCCATGACCCGATTGAGGTTCGGATGGGATTTTTTGGGTATGAAACTAACCAGTGACGGCTAAAAGCCGTCATAGCTGTAGAACTCACAGATACCTTCGTTTTGACTAGTTATGGCTCCGTAACTCTAAACGAGCCAAGAGTTATGGCCCTCCGAAGAATCGATTTCCACAGGATGCAACATTTGCGGTGCAAGGCGCAACATCCGTCCAAAATGACGAAACCGTGCCGTACGACCTTTAGAAATGGGTGCATGGATTTGAAATGGTGCAGTACCATGGTGCACCACTCTCCAGCGATGGAAAATCGTTGACCAGCCACGGGGATCCCGTTTTACAGAAAAAATCCACGTGACGAAAAAACGAAGGGTAAAAAACTTCCATGACCCGATTGAGG
This sequence comes from Allium cepa, assembly GCA_030765085.1. Lineage (NCBI taxonomy): Eukaryota > Viridiplantae > Streptophyta > Magnoliopsida > Asparagales > Amaryllidaceae > Allium > Allium cepa. The sequence continues at coordinate 51,260,413 of JASFAV010000020.1, forward strand.
TTCGGATAGGATTTTTTGGGTATGAAACTAACCAGTGACGGCTGAAAGCCGTCATAACTGTAGAACTCACAGATACCTTCGTTTTGACAGGTTATGGGTCCCGTAACTCTAAACGAGCCAAGAGTTATGGCCCTTCGAATAATCGATATCCAAAGGGTGCAACATCTACGGTGCAAGGTGCAACATCCGTCCAAAATGACGAAACCGTGCCGTACGACCTTTAGAAATGGGTGCATGGATTTGAAACGGTGCAGTACCATGGTGCACCACTCTCCAGCAACGGTAAATCATTGACCAGCCACGGGGATCCCGTTTTACAGAAAAAATTAACGTGACGAAAAAACGAAGGGTAAAAAACTTCCATGACCCGATTGAGGTTCGAATAGGATTTTTTGGGTATGAAACTAACCATTGACGGCTGAAAGCTGTCATAGCTGTAGAACTCACAAATACCTTCGTTTTGACTGGTTATGGCTCCCGTAAGTCTAAACGAGCCATGAGTTATGGCCCTCCGAAGAATCGATATCTATAGGATGCAACATCCACGGTGCAAGGTGCAACATCCGTCCAAAATGACGAAACCGTGCCGTACGACCTTTAGAAATGGGTGCATGGATTTGAAACGGTGCAGTACCATGGTGCACCACTCTACAGCGATGGTAAATCATTGACCAGCCACGGGGATCCCGTTTTACAGAAAAAATCCACGTAATGAAAAAACGAAGGGTAAAAAACTTCCATGACCCGATTGAGGTTCGGATAGGATTTTTTGGATAGGAAACTAACCAGTGACGGTTGAAAGCCATCATAGCTGTAGAACTCACAGATACCTTCGTTTTGACAGGTTATGGGTCCCGTAACTCTAAACGAGCCAAGAGTTATGGCCCTCCGAATAATCGATATCCAAAGGGTGCAACATCTGCGGTGCAAGGTGCAACATCCGTCCAAAATGACGAAACCGTGCCGTACGGCCTTTAGAAATGGGTGCATGGATTTGAAACGGTGCAGTACCATGGTGCACCACTCTCCAGCGATGGTAAATCATAGACCAGCCACGGGGATCCCGTTTTACAGAAAAATTCCACGTGACGAAAAAACGAAGGGTAATAACATCCTTGACCCGATTGAGGTTCGGATAGGTTTTTTTGGGTATGAAACTAACCGGTGATGGCTGAAAGCTATCATAGCTGTAGAACTCACAAATACCTTCGTTTTGACTGGTTATGGCTCCCGTAACTCTAAACGAGCCAAGAGTTATGGCCCTCCGAATAATCGATAACCTTAGGGTGCAACATCTACGGTGCAAGGTGCAACATCCGTCCAAAATGACGAAACCGTGCCGTACGACCTTTAGAAATTGGTGCATGGATTTGAAACGGTGCAGTACCATGGTGCATCACTCTCCAGCGATGGTAAATCATTGACCAGCCACGGGGATCCCGTTTTACAGAAAAAATCCACGTGACGAAAAAACGAAGGGTAAAAAACTTCCATGACCCGATTGAGGTTCGGATAGGATTTTTTGGGCACGAAACTAACCAGTGACGGCTGAAAGCGGTCATAGCTGTAGAACTCACAGATACCTTCGTTTTGACTGGTTATGGCTCTCGTAACTCTAAACGAGGCAAGAGTTATGGCCCTTCGAAGAATCGATTTCCACAGGGTGCAACATCTGCGGTGCAAGGCGCAACATCCGTACAAAATGACGAAACCGTGCCGTACGACCTTTAGAAATGGGTGTATGGATTTGAAATGGTGCAGTACCATGGTGCACCACTCTCCAGCGATGGTAAATCATTGACCAGCCACGGGGATCCCGTTTTACAGAAAAATTCCATGTGACGAAAAAACGAAGGGTAAAAACTTCCTTGACCCGATTAAGGTTCGGATAGGATTTTTTGGGTATGAAACTAACCAGTGATGGCTGAAAGCTGTCATAGCTGTAGAACTCACAGATACCTTTGTTTTGGCTGGTTATGGCTCCCGTAACTCTAAACGAGCCAAGGGTTATGGCCTTCCGAATAATCGATATCCTTAGGGTGCAACATCTACGGTGCAAGGTGCAACATCCGTCCAAAATGACGAAACCGTGCCGTACGACCTTTAGAAATGGGTGCGTGGATTTGAAACGGTGCAGTACCATGGTGCACCACTCTCCAGCGATGGTAAATCATTGACCAGCCACGGGGATCCAGTTTTACAGAAAAAATCCACGTGACGAAAAAACGAAGGGTAAAAAACTTCCATGACCCGATTGAGGTTCGGATAGGATTTTTTGGGTTTGAAACTAACCAGTGACGGCTGAAAGCTGTCATAGCTGTAGAACTCACAGATACCTTTGTTTTGACTGGTTATGGCTCCCGTAACTCTAAACGAGCCAAGAATTATGGCCCTCCGAATAATCGATATCCATAGGGTGCAATATCTACGGTGCAAGGTGCAACATCCGTCCAAAATGACGAAACCGTGCCGTACGACCTTTAGAAATGGGTGCATGGATTTGAAACGGTGTAGTACCATGGTGCACCACTCTCCAGCGATGGTAAATCATAGACCAGCCACGGGGATCCCGTTTTACAGAAAAAATCCACGTGACGAAAAAACGAAGGGTAAAAAACTTCCTTGACCCGATTGAGGTTCGGATAGGATATTTTTGGTATGAAACTAACTGGTGACGGCAGAAAGATGTCATAGCTGTAGAACTCACAGATACCTTCGTTTTGACTGGTTGTGGCTCCCGTAACTCTAAACGAGCCAGGAGTTATGGCCCTCCGAATAATAGATATCCATAGATTGCAACATTTACGGCGCAAGGTGCAACATCCGTCCAAAATGACGAAACCATGCCGTACGACCTTTAGAAATGGGTGCATGGATTTGAAACGGCGCAGTACCATGGTGCACCACTCTCCAGCGATGGGAAATCGTTGACCAGCCACGGGGATCCCGTTTTACAGAAAAAATCCACGTGACGAAAAAACGAAGGGTAAAAAACTTCCATGACCCGATTGAGGTTCGGATAGGATTTTTTGGGTATGAAACTAACCAGTGATGGCTAAAAGCCGTCATAGCTATAGAACTCACAGATACCTTCGTTTTGACTGGTTATGGCTCCCGTAACTCTAAACGATCCAAGAGTTATGGCCCTTCGAATAATCGATATCCAAAGGATTCAACATCTGCGATGCAAGGTGCAACATCCGTCCAAAATGACGAAACCGTGCCGTACGACCTTTAGAAATGGGTGCATGGATTTGAAACGGTGCAGTACCATGGTGCACCACTCTCCAGCGATGGTAAATCATTGACCAGCCACGGGGATCCCGTTTTACAGAAAAAATCCACGTGACGAAAAAACGAAGGGTAAAAAACTTCCATGACCTGATTGAGGTTCGGATAGGATTTTTTGGGTATGAAACTAACCAGTGATGGCTGAAAGCTGCCATAGCTGTAGAACTCGCAGATACCTTCGTTTTGCCTGGTTATGGCTCCCGTAACTCTAAACGAGCCAAGAGTTATGGCCCTCCGAATAATCGATATCCAAAGGGTGCAACATCTGCGGTGCAAGGCGCAACATCCGTCCAAAATGACGAAACCGTGCCGTACGGCCTTTAGAAATGGGTGCATGGATTTGAAACGGTGCAGTACCATGGTGCACCACTCTCCAGCGATGGTAAATCATAGACCAGCCACGGGGATCCCGTTTTACAGAAAAATTCCACGTTACGAAAAAACGAAGGGTAAAAACATCCTAGACCCGATTGAGGTTCGGATAGGATTTTTTGGGTATGAAACTAACCGGTGATGGATGAAAGCTGTCATAGTTGTACAACTCACAGATACCTTCGTTTTGACTGCTTATGGCTCCCGTAACTCTAAACGAGCCAAGAGTTATGGCCCTCCGAATAATCGATAACCTTAGGGTGCAACATCTACGGTGCAAGGTGCAACATCCGTCCAAAATGACGAAACCGGGCCGTACGACCTTTAGAAATGGGTGCATGGATTTGAAACGGTGCAGTACCATGGTGCACCACTCTCCAGCGATGGTAAATCATTGACCAGCCACGGGGATCCCGTTTTACAGAAAAAATCCACGTGACGAAAAAACGAAGGGTAAAAAACTTCCATGACCCGATTGAGGTTCGGATAGGATTTTTTGGGTATGAAACTAACCAGTGATGGCTGAAAGCTGTCATAGCTGTAGAACTCACAGATACCTTCGTTTTGACTGGTTATGGCTCCCGTAACTCTAAACGAGCCAAGAGTTATGGCCCTCCGAAGAATCGATTTCCACAGGGTGCAACATCTGCCGTGCGAGGTGCAACATCCGTCCAAAATGACGAAACCGTGCCGTACGACCTTTAGAAATGGGTGCATGGATTTGAAATGGTGCAGTACCATGGTGCACCACTCTCCAGCGATGGTAAATCATTGACCAGCCACGGGGATCCCGTTTTACAGAAAAATTCCACGTGACGAAAAAACGAAGGGTAAAAACTTCCTTGACCCGATTGAGGTTCGGATAGGATTTTTTGGGTATGAAACTAACCAGTGATGGCTGAAAGCTGTCATAGCTGTAGAACTCACAGATACCTTCGTTTTGACTGGTTATGGCTCCCGTAACTCTAAATGAGCCAAGAGTTATGGCCCTCCGAATAATCGATATCCTTAGTGTGCAACATCTACGGTGCAAGGTGCAACATCCGTCCAAAATGACGAAACCGTGCCGTACGACCTTTAGAAATGGGTGCAAGGATTTGAAACGGTGCAGTACCATGGTGCACCACTCTCCAGCGATGGTAAATCATTGACCAGCCACGGGGATCCAGTTTTACAGAAAAAATCCACGTGACGAAAAAACGAAGGGTAAAAAACTTCCATGACCCGATTGAGGTTCGGATAGGATTTTTTGGGTATGAAACCAACCAGTGACGGCTGAAAGCTGTCATAGCTGTAGAACTCATAGATACCTTCGCTTTGACTGGTTATGTCTCCCGTAACTCTAAACGAGCCAAGAGTTATGGCCCTCCGAATAATCGATATCCATAGGGTGCAACATCTACGGTGCAAGGTGCAACATCCGTCCAAAATGACGAAACCGTGCAGTACGACCTTTAGAAATGGGTGCATGGATTTGAAATGGTGCAGTACCATGGTGCACCACTCTCCAGCGATGGTAAATCATAGACCAGCCACGGGGATCCCGTTTTACAGAAAAAATCCACGTGACGAAAAAACGAAGGGTAAAAAACTTCCTTGACCCGATTGAGGTTCGGATAGGATTTTTTTGTTATGAAACTAACCTGTGACGGCAGAAAGATGTCAAAGCTGTAGAACTCACCGATACCTTCGTTTTGACTGGTTATGGCTCCCGTAACTCTAAACGAGCCAAGAGTTATGGCCCTCCGAATAATAGATATCCATAGGGTGCAACATTTACGGCGCAAGGTGCAACATCCGTCCAAAATGACGAAACCGTGCCGTACGACCTTTAGAAATGGGTGCATGGATTTGAAACGGTGCAGTACCATGGTGCACCACTCTCCAGCGATGGTAAATCATTGACCAGCCACGGGGATCCCGTTTTACAGAAAAATTCCACGTGACGAAAAAATGAAGGGTAAAAACTTCCTTGACCCGATTGAGGTTCGGATAGGATTTTTTGGGTATGAAACTAACCAGTCATGGCTGAAAGCTGTCATAGCTGTAGAACTCACAGATACCTTCGTTTTGACTGGTTATGGCTCCCGTAACTCTAAATGAGCCAAGAGTTATGGCCCTCCGAATAATCGATATCCTTAGGGTGCAACATCTACGGTGCAAGGTGCAACATCCGTCCAAAATGACGAAACCGTGCCGTACGACCTTTAGAAATGGGTGCAAGGATTTGAAACGGTGCAGTACCATGGTGCACCACTCTCCAGCGATGGTAAATCATTGACCAGCCACGGGGATCCCGTTTTACAGAAAAAATCCACGTGACAAAAAAACGAAGGGTAAAAAACTTCCATGACCTGATTGAGGTTCGGATAGGATTTTTTGGGTATGAAACTAACCAGTGACGGCTGAAAGCCATCATAGCTGTAGAACTCACAGATACCTTCGTTTTGACTGGCTATGGCTCCCGTAACTCTAAACGAGCCATGAGTTATGGCCCTCCAAAGAATCGATATCCATAGGGTGCAACATCTACGGTGCAAGGTGCAACATCCGTCCAAAATGACGAAACCGTGCCGTACGACCTTTAGAAATGGATGCATGGATTTGAAACGGTGCAGTGCCATGGTGCACCACTCTCCAGCGATGGTAAATCATTGACCAGCCACGGGGATCCCGTTTTACAGAAAAAATCCACGTGACGAAAAAACGAAGGGTAAAAAACTTCCATGACCCAATTGAGGTTCGGATAGGATTTTTTGGGTATGAAACTAACCAGTGACGGGTGAAAGCCTTCATAGCTGTAGAACTCACAGATACCTTCGTTTTGACTGGTTATGGCTCCCGTAACTCTAAACGAGCCAAGAGTTATGGCCCTCCGAAGAATCGATTTCCACAGGGTGCAACATCTGCGCTGCAAGGTGCAACATCCGTCCAAAATGACGAAACCGTGCCGTACGACCTTTAGAAATGGGTGCATGGATTTGAAACGGTGCAGTACCATGGTGCACCACTCTCCAGCGATGGTAAATCATTGACCAGCCACGGGGATCCCGTTTTACAGAAAAATTCCACGTGACGAAAAAACGAAGGGTAAAAACTTCCTTGACCCGATTGAGGTTCGGATAGGATTTTTTGGGTATGAAACTAACCAGTGATGGCTGAAAGCTGTCATAGCTGTAGAACTCACAGATACCTTCGTTTTGACTGGTTATGGCTCCCGTAACTCTAAACGAGCCAAGAGTTATGGCCCTCCGAATAATCGATATCCTTAGGGTGCAACATCTACGGTGCAAGGTGCAACATCCATCCAAAATGACGAAACCGTGCTGTACGACCTTTAGAAATGGGTGCATGGATTTGAAACGGTGCAGTACCATGGTGCACCACTCTCCAGCGATGGTAAATCATTGACCAGCCACGGGGATCCCGTTTTACAGAAAAAATCCACGTGACGAAAAAACGAAGGGTAAAGAACTTCCATGACCCGATTGAGGTTCGGATAGGATTTTTTGGGTATGAAACTAACCAGTGACGGCTGAAAGCGGTCATAGCTGTAGAACTCACAGATACCTTCGTTTTGACTGGTTATGGCTCCCGTAACTCTAAACGAGCCAAGAGTTATGGCCCTTCGAACAATCGATATCCATAGGGTGCAACATCTACGGTGCAAGGTGCAACATCCGTCCAAAATGACGAAACCGTGTCGTACGACCTTTAGAAATGGGTGCATGGATTTGAAACAGTGTAGTACCATGGTGCACCACTCTCCAGCGATGGTAAATCATAGACCAGCCACGGGGATCCCGTTTTACAGAAAAAATCCACGTGACGAAAAAACGAAGGGTAAAAAACTTCCTTGACCCGATTGAGGTTCGGATAGGATTTTTTTGGTATGAAACTAACCGGTGACGGCAGAAAGATGTCATAGCTGTAGAACTCACAGATACCTTCGTTTTGACTAGTTATGGCTCCCGTAACTCTAAACGAGCCAAGAGTTATGGCCCTCCGAATAATACATATCCATAGGGTGCAACATCTACGGCGCAAGGTGCAACATCCGTCCAAAATGACGAAACCGTGCCGTACGACCTTTAGAAATGGGTGCATGGATATGAAACGATGCAGTACCATGGTGCACCACTCTCCAGCGATGGAAAATCGTTGACCAGCCACGGGGATCCCGTTTTACAGAAAAAATCCACGTGACGAAAAAACGAAGGGTAAAAAACTTCCATGACCCGATTGAGGTTCGGATAGGATTTTTTGGGTATGAAACTAACCAGTGACGGCTGAAACCCGTCACAGCTGTAGAACTCGCAGATACCTTCGTTTTGATTGGTTATGGCTCCCGTAACTCTAAACGAGCCAAGAGTTATGGCCCTTCGAATAATCGATATCCAAAGGGTGCAACATCTGCGGTGCAAGGTGCAACATCCGTCCAAAATGACGAAACCGTGCCGTACGACCTTTAGAAATGGGTGCACGGAGTTGAAAAGGTGCAGTACCATGGTGCACCACTCTCCAGCGATGGTAAATCATTGACCAGCCACGGGGATCCCGTTTTACAGAAAAAATCCACGTGACGAAAAAACGAAGGGTAAAAAACTTCCATGATCCGATTGAGGTTCTGATAGGATTTTTTGGGTATGAAACTAACCAGTGACGGCTGAAAGCCGTCTTAGCTGTAGAACTCACAGATACCTTCGTTTTGACAGGTTATGGGTCCCGTAACTCTAAACGAGCCAAGAGTTATGGCCCTCCGAATAATCGATATCCAAAGGGTGCAACATCTGCGGTGCAAGGTGCAACATCCGTCCAAAATGACGAAATCGTGCCGTACGACCTATAGAAATGGGTGCAGGGATTTGAAACGGTGCAGTACCGTGGTGCACCACTCTCCAGCGATGGTAAATCATTGACCAGCCACGGGGATCCCGTTTTACAGAAAAAATCCACGTGACGAAAAAAAGAAGGGTAAAAAACTTCCATGACCCGATTGAGGTTCGGATAGGATTTTTTGGGTATGAAACTAACCAGTGACGGATGAAAGCCGTCATAGCTGTAGAACTCACAGATACCTTCGTTTTGACTGGTTATGGCTCCCGTAACTCTAAACGAGCCAAGAGTTATGGCCCTCCGAAGAATCGATTTCCACAGGGTGCAACATCTGCGGTGCAAGGTGCAACATCCGTCCAAAATGACGAAACCGTGCCGTACGACCTTTAGAAATGGGTGCATGGATTTGAAACGGTGCATTACCATGGTGCACCACTCTCCAGCGATGGTAAATCATTGACCAGCCACGGGGATCCCGTTTTACAGAAAAATTCCACGTGACGAAAAAACGAAGTGTAAAAACTTCCTTGACCCGATTGAGGTTCGGATAGGATTTTTTGGGTATGAAACTAACCAGTGATGGCTGAAAGCTGTCATAGCTGTAGAACTCACAGATACCTTCGTTTTGACTGGTAATGTCTCCCGTAACTCTAAACGAGCCAAGAGTTATGGCCCTCCGAATAATCGATATCCTTAGGGTGCAATATCTACGGTGCAAGGTGCAACATCCGTCCAAAATGACGAAACCGTGCCGTACGACCTTTAGAAATGGGTGCATGGATTTGAAACGATGCAGTACCATGGTGCACCACTCTCCAGCGATGGTAAATCATTGACCAGCCACGGGGATCCCGTTTTACAGAAAAAATCCACGTGACGAAAAAACGAAGGGTAAAAAACTTGCATGACCCGATTGAGGTTCGGATAGGATTTTTTTGGTATGAAACAAACCAGTGACGGCTGAAAGCCGTCATAGCTGTAGAACTCACAGATACCTTCGTTTTGACTGGTTATGGCTCTGTAACTGTAAACGAGCCAAGAGTTATGGCCCTCCGAAGAATCGATTTCCGCAGGGTGCAACATCTGCGGTGCAAGGTGCAACATCCGTCCAAAATGACGAAACCGTGCCGTACGACCTTTAGAAATGGGTGCATGGATTTGAAATGGTGTAGTACCATGGTGCACCACTCTCCAGCGATGGTAAATCATTGACCAGCCACGGAGATCCCGTTTTTACAGAAAAAATCCACGTGACGAAAAAACGAAGGGTAAAAAACTTCCATGACCCGATTGAGGTTCGGATAGGATTTTTTGGGTATGAAACTAACCAGTGACGGCTGAAAGCCGTCATAGCTGTAGAACTCACAGATACCTTCGTTTTGACTGGTTATGGCTCCGTAACTCTAAACGAGCCAAGAGTTATGGCCCTCCGAAGAATCGATTTCCACAGGGTGCAACATCTGCGGTGCAAGGTGCAACATCCGTCCAAAATGACGAAACCGTGCCGTACGACCTTTAGAAATGGGTGCATGGATTTGAAACGGGGCAGTACCATGGTGCACCACTCTCCAGCGATGGTATATCATTGACCAGCCACGGGGATCCCGTTTTACAGAAAAATTCCACGTGACGAAAAAACGAAGGGTAAAAACTTCCTTGACCCGATTGAGGTTCGGATAGGATTTTTTGGGTATGAAACTAACCAGTGATGGCTGAAAGCTGTCATAGCTGTAGAACTCACAGATACCTTCATTTTGACTGGTTATGGCTCCCGTAACTCTAAACGAGCCAAGAGTTATGGCCCTCCGAATAATCGATATCCTTAGGGTGCAACATATACGGTGCTAGGTGCAACATCCGTCCAAAATTACGAAACCGTGCCGTACGACCTCTAGAAATGGGTGCATGGATTTGAAACGGTGCAATACCATGGTGCGCCACTCTCCAGCGATGGTAAATCATTGACCAGCCACGGGGATCCCGTTTTACAGAAAAAATCCACGTGACGAAAAAACGAAGGGTAAAAAACTTCCATGACCCGATTGAGGTTCGGATAGGATTTTTTGGGTATGAAACTAACCAGTGACGGCTGAAAGCCGTCATAGCTGTAGAACTCACAGATACCTTCGTTTTGAGTGGTTATGGCTCCCGCAACTCTAAACGAGCCTAGAGTTATGGCCCTCCGAAGAATCGATTTCCAAAGGGTGCAACATCTGCGGTGCAAGGCACAACATCCGTCCAAAATGACGAAACCGTGCCGTACGACCTTTAGAAATGGGTGCATGTATTTGAAATGGTGCAGTACCATGGTGCACCACATTCTAGCGATGGTAAATCATTGACCAGCCACGGGGATCCCGTTTTACAGAAAAAATCCACGTGACGAAAAAACGAAGGGTAAAAAACTTCCATGACCCGATTGAGGTTCGGATAGGATTTTTTGGGTATGAAACTAACCAGTGACGGCTAAAAGCCGTCATAGCTGTAGAACTCACAGATACCTTCGTTTTGACTGGTTATGGCTCCCGTAACTCTAAACGAGCCAAGAGTTATGGCCCTCCGAAGAATCGATTTCCACAGGGTGCAACATCTGCGGTGCAAGGTGCAACATCCGTCCAAAATGACGAAACCGTGCCGTACGACCTTTAGAAATGGATGCATGGATTTGAAACGGTGCAGTACCATGGTGCACCACTCTCCAGCGATGGTAAATCATTGACCAGCCACGGGGATCCCGTTTTACAGAAAAATTCCACGTGACGAAAAAACGAAGGGTAAAAAACTTCCATGACCCGATTGAGGTTCGGATAGGATTTTTTGGGTATGAAACTAACCAGTGACGGCTGAAAGCGGTCATAGCTGTAGAACTCACAGATACCTTCGTTTTGACTGGTTATGGCTCCCGTAACTCTACACGAGCCACGAGTTATGGCCCTTCGAATAATCGATATCCATAGGGTGCACTATCTACGGTGCAGGGTGCAACATCCGTCCAAAATGACGAAACTGTGCCGTACGACCTTTAGAAATGGGTGCATGGATTTGAAATGGTGTAGTACCATGGTGCACCACTCTCCAGCGATGGTAAATCATTGACCAGCCACGGAGATCCCGTTTTTACAGAAAAAATCCACGTGACGAAAAAACGAAGGGTAAAAAACTTCCATGACCCGATTGAGGTTCGGATAGGATTTTTTGGGTATGAAACTAACCAGTGACGGCTGAAAGCCGTCATAGCTGTAGAACTCACAGATACCTTCGTTTTGACTGGTTATGGCTCCGTAACTCTAAACGAGCCAAGAGTTATGGCCCTCCGAAGAATCGATTTCCACAGGGTGCAACATCTGCGGTGCAAGGTGCAACATCCGTCCAAAATGACGAAACCGTGCCGTACGACCTTTAGAAATGGGTGCATGGATTTGAAACGGGGCAGTACCATGGTGCACCACCCTCCAGCGATGGTATATCATTGACCAGCCACGGGGATCCCGTTTTACAGAAAAATTCCACGTGACGAAAAAACGAAGGGTAAAAACTTCCTTGACCCGATTGAGGTTCGGATAGGATTTTTTGGGTATGAAACTAACCAGTGATGGCTGAAAGCTGTCATAGCTGTAGAACTCACAGATACCTTCATTTTGACTGGTTATGGCTCCCGTAACTCTAAACGAGCCAAGAGTTATGGCCCTCCGAATAATCGATATCCTTAGGGTGCAACATATACGGTGCTAGGTGCAACATCCGTCCAAAATTACGAAACCGTGCCGTACGACCTCTAGAAATGGGTGCATGGATTTGAAACGGTGCAATACCATGGTGCGCCACTCTCCAGCGATGGTAAATCATTGACCAGCCACGGGGATCCCGTTTTACAGAAAAAATCCACGTGACGAAAAAACGAAGGGTAAAAAACTTCCATGACCCGATTGAGGTTCGGATAGGATTTTTTGGGTATGAAACTAACCAGTGACGGCTGAAAGCCGTCATAGCTGTAGAACTCACAGATACCTTCGTTTTGAGTGGTTATGGCTCCCGCAACTCTAAACGAGCCTAGAGTTATGGCCCTCCGAAGAATCGATTTCCAAAGGGTGCAACATCTGCGGTGCAAGGCACAACATCCGTCCAAAATGACGAAACCGTGCCGTACGACCTTTAGAAATGGGTGCATGTATTTGAAATGGTGCAGTACCATGGTGCACCACATTCTAGCGATGGTAAATCATTGACCAGCCACGGGGATCCCGTTTTACAGAAAAAATCCACGTGACGAAAAAACGAAGGGTAAAAAACTTCCATGACCCGATTGAGGTTCGGATAGGATTTTTTGGGTATGAAACTAACCAGTGACGGCTAAAAGCCGTCATAGCTGTAGAACTCACAGATACCTTCGTTTTGACTGGTTATGGCCCCCGTAACTCTAAACGAGCCAAGAGTTATGGCCCTCCGAATAATCGATTTCCACAGGGTGCAACATCTGCGGTGCAAGGTGCAACATCCGTCCAAAATGACGAAACCGTGCCGTACGACCTTTAGAAATGGGTGCATGGATTTGAAACGGTGCAGTACCATGGTGCACCACTCTTCAGCGATGGTAAATCACTGACCAGCCACGGGGATCCCGTTTTTACAGAAAAAATCCACGTGACGAAAAAACGAAGGGTAAAAAACTTCCATGACCCGATTGAGGTTCGGATAGGATTTTTTGGGTATGAAACTAACCAGTGATGGCTGAAAGCTGTCATAGCTGTAGAACTCACAGATACCTTCGTTTTGACTGGTTATGGCTCCCGTAACTCTAAACGAGCCAAGAGTTATGGCCCTCCGAAGAATCGATTTCCACAGGGTGCAACATCTGCGGTGCAAGGTGCAACATCCGTCCAAAACGACGAAACGTGCCGTACGACCTTTAGAAATGGGTGCATGGATTTGAAACGGTGCAGTACCATGGTGCACCATTCTCCAGCGATGGTAAATCATTGACCAGCCACGGGGATCCCGTTTTACAGAAAAAATCCACGTGACGAAAAAACGAAGGGTAAAAAACTTCCTTGACCCGATTGAGGTTCGGATAGGATTTTTTTGGTATGAAACTAACCGGTGATGGCAGAAAGATGTCATAGCTGTAGAACTCACAGATACCTTCGTTTTGACTAGTTATGGCTCCCGTAACTCTAAACGAGCCAAGAGTTATGGCCCTCCGAATAATAGATATCCATAGGGTGCAACATCTACGGCGCAAGGTGCAACATCCGTCCAAAATGACGAAACCGTGCCGTACGACCTTTAGAAATGGGTGCATGGATATGAAACGATGCAGTACCATGGTGCACCACTCTCCAGCGATGGAAAATCGTTGACCAGCCACGGGGATCCCGTTTTACAGAAAAAATCCACGTGACGAAAAAACGAAGGGTAAAAAACTTCCATGACCCGATTGAGGTTCTTATAGTATTTTTTGGGTATGAAACTAACCAATGATGGCTGAAAGCCATCATAGCCGTAGAACTCGCAGATACCTTCGTTTTGACTGGTTATGGCTCCCGTAACTCTAAACGAGCCAAGAGTTATGGCCCTTCGAATAATCGATATCCAAAGGGTGCAACATCTGCGGTGCAAGGTGCAACATCCGTCCAAAACGACGAAACCGTGCCGTACGACCTTTAGAAATGGGTGCACAGAGTTGAAAAGGTGCAGTACCATGGTGCACCACTCTCCAGCGATGGTAAATCATTGACCAGCCACGGGGATCCCGTTTTACAGAAAAAATCCACGTGACGAAAAAACGAAGGGTAAAAAACTTCCATGATCCGATTGAGGTTCGGATAGGATTTTTTGGGTATGAAACTAACCAGTGACGGCTGAAAGCCGTCTTAGCTGTAGAACTCACAGATACCTTCGTTTTGACGGGTTATGGGTCCCGTAACTCTAAACGAGCCAAGAGTTATGGCCCTCCGAATAATCGATATCCAAAGGGTGCAACATCTGCGGTGCAAGGTGCAACATCCGTCCAAAATGACGAAATCGCGCCGTACGACCTTTAGAAATGGGTGCAGGGATTTGAAACGGTGCAGTACCATGGTGCACCACTCTCCAGCGATGGTAAATCATTGACCAGCCACGGGGATCCCGTTTTACAGAAAAAATCCACGTGACGAAAAAACGAAGGGTAAAAAACTTCCATGACCCGATTGAGGTTCGGATAGGATTTTTTGGGTATGAAACTAACCAGTGACGGATGAAAGCCGTCATAGCTGTAGAACTCACAGATACCTTCGTTTTGACTGGTTATGGCTCCCGTAACTCTAAACGAGCCAAGAGTTATGGCCCTCCGAAGAATCGATTTCCACAGGGTGCAACATCTGCGGTGCAAGGTGCAACATCCGTCCAAAATGAAGAAACCGTGCCGTACGACCTTTAGAAATGGGTGCATGGATTTGAAACGGTGCAGTACCATGGTGCACCACTCTCCAGCGATGGTAAATCATTGACCAGCCACGGGGATCCCGTTTTACAGAAAAATTCCACGTGGCGAAAAAACGAAGTGTAAAAACTTCCTTGACCCGATTGAGGTTCGGATAGGATTTTTTGGGTATGAAACTAACCAGTGATGGCTGAAAGCTGTCATAGCTGTAGAACTCACAGATACCTTCGTTTTGACTGGTAATGGCTCCCGTAAATCTAAACGAGCCAAGAGTTATGGCCCTCCGAATAATCGATATCCTTAGGGTGCAACATCTACGGTGCAAGGTGCAACATCCGTCCAAAATGACGAAACCGTGCCGTACGACCTTTAGAAATGGGTGCATGGATTTGAAACGGTGCAGTACCATGGTGCACCACTCTCCAGCGATGGTAAATCATTGACCAGCCACGGGGATCCCGTTTTACAGAAAAAATCCACGTGACGAAAAAACGAAGGGTAAAAAACTTCCATGACCCGATTGAGGTTCGGATAGGATTTTTTTGGTATGAAACTAACTAGTGACGGCTGAAAGCGGTCATAGCTATAGAACTCATAGATACCTTCGTTTTGACTGGTTATGGCTCCCGTAACTCTAAACGAGCCAAGAGTTATGGCCCTTCGAAGAATCGATATCCTTAGGGTGCAACATCTACTGTGCAAGGTGCAACATCCGTCCAAAATGACGAAACCGTGCCGTACGACCTTTAGAAATGGATGCATGGATTTGAAACACCATGGTGCACCACTCTCCAGCGATGGTAAATCATTGACCAGCCACGGGGATCCCGTTTTACAGAAAAAATCCACGTGACGAAAAAACGAAGGGTAAAAAACTTCCATGGCCCGATTGAGGTTCGGATAGGATTTTTTGGGTATGAAACTAACCAGTGATGGCTGAAAGCTGTCATAGCTGTAGAACTCACAAATACCTTCGTTTTGACTGGTTATGGCTCCCGTAACTCTAAACGAGCCAAGAGTTATGGCCCTCCGAATAATAGATATCCATAGGGTGCAACATCTACGGCGCAAGGTGCAACATCCGTCCAAAATGACGAAACCGTGTCGTACGACCTTTAGAAATAGGTGCATGGATTTGAAACGGTGCAGTACCATGGTGCACCACTCTCCAGCGATGGAAAATCGTTGACCAGCCACGGGGATCCCGTTTTACAGAAAAAATCCACGTGACGAAAAAACGAAGGGTAAAAAACTTCCATGACCCGATTGAGGTTCGGATAGGATTTTTTGGGTATGAAACTAACCAGTGACGGCTGAAAGCAGTCATAGCTGTAGAACTCACAGATACCTTCGTTTTGACTGGTTATGGCTCCCGTAACTCTAAACGAGCCAAGAGTTATGGCCCTCCGAAGAATCGATTTCCACAGGGTGCAACATCTGCGGTGCAAGGTGCAACATCCGTCCAAAATGACGAAACCGTGCCGTACGACCTTTAGAAATGGATGCATGGATTTGAAACGGTGCAGTACCATGGTGCACCACTCTCCAGCGATGGTAAATCATTGACCAGCCACGGGGATCCCGTTTTACAGAAAAATTCCACGTGACGAAAAAACGAAGGGTAAAAAACTTCCATGACCCGATTGAGGTTCGGATAGGATTTTTTGGGTATGAAACTAACCAGTGACGGCTGAAAGCGGTCATAGCTGTAGAACTCACAGATACCTTCGTTTTGACTGGTTATGGCTCCCGTAACTCTACACGAGCCACGAGTTATGGCCCTTCGAATAATCGATATCCATAGGGTGCACTATCTACGGTGCAGGGTGCAACATCCGTCCAAAATGACGAAACTGTGCCGTACGACCTTTAGAAATGGGTGCATGGATTTGAAATGGTGTAGTACCATGGTGCACCACTCTCCAGCGATGGTAAATCATTGACCAGCCACGGAGATCCCGTTTTTACAGAAAAAATCCACGTGACGAAAAAACGAAGGGTAAAAAACTTCCATGACCCGATTGAGGTTCGGATAGGATTTTTTGGGTATGAAACTAACCAGTGACGGCTGAAAGCCGTCATAGCTGTAGAACTCACAGATACCTTCGTTTTGACTGGTTATGGCTCCGTAACTCTAAACGAGCCAAGAGTTATGGCCCTCCGAAGAATCGATTTCCACAGGGTGCAACATCTGCGGTGCAAGGTGCAACATCCGTCCAAAATGACGAAACCGTGCCGTACGACCTTTAGAAATGGGTGCATGGATTTGAAACGGGGCAGTACCATGGTGCACCACCCTCCAGCGATGGTATATCATTGACCAGCCACGGGGATCCCGTTTTACAGAAAAATTCCACGTGACGAAAAAACGAAGGGTAAAAACTTCCTTGACCCGATTGAGGTTCGGATAGGATTTTTTGGGTATGAAACTAACCAGTGATGGCTGAAAGCTGTCATAGCTGTAGAACTCACAGATACCTTCATTTTGACTGGTTATGGCTCCCGTAACTCTAAACGAGCCAAGAGTTATGGCCCTCCGAATAATCGATATCCTTAGGGTGCAACATATACGGTGCTAGGTGCAACATCCGTCCAAAATTACGAAACCGTGCCGTACGACCTCTAGAAATGGGTGCATGGATTTGAAACGGTGCAATACCATGGTGCGCCACTCTCCAGCGATGGTAAATCATTGACCAGCCACGGGGATCCCGTTTTACAGAAAAAATCCACGTGACGAAAAAACGAAGGGTAAAAAACTTCCATGACCCGATTGAGGTTCGGATAGGATTTTTTGGGTATGAAACTAACCAGTGACGGCTGAAAGCCGTCATAGCTGTAGAACTCACAGATACCTTCGTTTTGAGTGGTTATGGCTCCCGCAACTCTAAACGAGCCTAGAGTTATGGCCCTCCGAAGAATCGATTTCCAAAGGGTGCAACATCTGCGGTGCAAGGCACAACATCCGTCCAAAATGACGAAACCGTGCCGTACGACCTTTAGAAATGGGTGCATGTATTTGAAATGGTGCAGTACCATGGTGCACCACATTCTAGCGATGGTAAATCATTGACCAGCCACGGGGATCCCGTTTTACAGAAAAAATCCACGTGACGAAAAAACGAAGGGTAAAAAACTTCCATGACCCGATTGAGGTTCGGATAGGATTTTTTGGGTATGAAACTAACCAGTGACGGCTAAAAGCCGTCATAGCTGTAGAACTCACAGATACCTTCGTTTTGACTGGTTATGGCCCCCGTAACTCTAAACGAGCCAAGAGTTATGGCCCTCCGAATAATCGATTTCCACAGGGTGCAACATCTGCGGTGCAAGGTGCAACATCCGTCCAAAATGACGAAACCGTGCCGTACGACCTTTAGAAATGGGTGCATGGATTTGAAACGGTGCAGTACCATGGTGCACCACTCTTCAGCGATGGTAAATCACTGACCAGCCACGGGGATCCCGTTTTTACAGAAAAAATCCACGTGACGAAAAAACGAAGGGTAAAAAACTTCCATGACCCGATTGAGGTTCGGATAGGATTTTTTGGGTATGAAACTAACCAGTGATGGCTGAAAGCTGTCATAGCTGTAGAACTCACAGATACCTTCGTTTTGACTGGTTATGGCTCCCGTAACTCTAAACGAGCCAAGAGTTATGGCCCTCCGAAGAATCGATTTCCACAGGGTGCAACATCTGCGGTGCAAGGTGCAACATCCGTCCAAAACGACGAAACGTGCCGTACGACCTTTAGAAATGGGTGCATGGATTTGAAACGGTGCAGTACCATGGTGCACCATTCTCCAGCGATGGTAAATCATTGACCAGCCACGGGGATCCCGTTTTACAGAAAAAATCCACGTGACGAAAAAACGAAGGGTAAAAAACTTCCTTGACCCGATTGAGGTTCGGATAGGATTTTTTTGGTATGAAACTAACCGGTGATGGCAGAAAGATGTCATAGCTGTAGAACTCACAGATACCTTCGTTTTGACTAGTTATGGCTCCCGTAACTCTAAACGAGCCAAGAGTTATGGCCCTCCGAATAATAGATATCCATAGGGTGCAACATCTACGGCGCAAGGTGCAACATCCGTCCAAAATGACGAAACCGTGCCGTACGACCTTTAGAAATGGGTGCATGGATATGAAACGATGCAGTACCATGGTGCACCACTCTCCAGCGATGGAAAATCGTTGACCAGCCACGGGGATCCCGTTTTACAGAAAAAATCCACGTGACGAAAAAACGAAGGGTAAAAAACTTCCATGACCCGATTGAGGTTCTTATAGGATTTTTTGGGTATGAAACTAACCAATGATGGCTGAAAGCCATCATAGCCGTAGAACTCGCAGATACCTTCGTTTTGACTGGTTATGGCTCCCGTAACTCTAAACGAGCCAAGAGTTATGGCCCTTCGAATAATCGATATCCAAAGGGTGCAACATCTGCGGTGCAAGGTGCAACATCCGTCCAAAACGACGAAACCGTGCCGTACGACCTTTAGAAATGGGTGCACAGAGTTGAAAAGGTGCAGTACCATGGTGCACCACTCTCCAGCGATGGTAAATCATTGACCAGCCACGGGGATCCCGTTTTACAGAAAAAATCCACGTGACGAAAAAACGAAGGGTAAAAAACTTCCATGATCCGATTGAGGTTCGGATAGGATTTTTTGGGTATGAAACTAACCAGTGACGGCTGAAAGCCGTCTTAGCTGTAGAACTCACAGATACCTTCGTTTTGACGGGTTATGGGTCCCGTAACTCTAAACGAGCCAAGAGTTATGGCCCTCCGAATAATCGATATCCAAAGGGTGCAACATCTGCGGTGCAAGGTGCAACATCCGTCCAAAATGACGAAATCGCGCCGTACGACCTTTAGAAATGGGTGCAGGGATTTGAAACGGTGCAGTACCATGGTGCACCACTCTCCAGCGATGGTAAATCATTGACCAGCCACGGGGATCCCGTTTTACAGAAAAAATCCACGTGACGAAAAAACGAAGGGTAAAAAACTTCCATGACCCGATTGAGGTTCGGATAGGATTTTTTGGGTATGAAACTAACCAGTGACGGATGAAAGCCGTCATAGCTGTAGAACTCACAGATACCTTCGTTTTGACTGGTTATGGCTCCCGTAACTCTAAACGAGCCAAGAGTTATGGCCCTCCGAAGAATCGATTTCCACAGGGTGCAACATCTGCGGTGCAAGGTGCAACATCCGTCCAAAATGAAGAAACCGTGCCGTACGACCTTTAGAAATGGGTGCATGGATTTGAAACGGTGCAGTACCATGGTGCACCACTCTCCAGCGATGGTAAATCATTGACCAGCCACGGGGATCCCGTTTTACAGAAAAATTCCACGTGGCGAAAAAACGAAGTGTAAAAACTTCCTTGACCCGATTGAGGTTCGGATAGGATTTTTTGGGTATGAAACTAACCAGTGATGGCTGAAAGCTGTCATAGCTGTAGAACTCACAGATACCTTCGTTTTGACTGGTAATGGCTCCCGTAAATCTAAACGAGCCAAGAGTTATGGCCCTCCGAATAATCGATATCCTTAGGGTGCAACATCTACGGTGCAAGGTGCAACATCCGTCCAAAATGACGAAACCGTGCCGTACGACCTTTAGAAATGGGTGCATGGATTTGAAACGGTGCAGTACCATGGTGCACCACTCTCCAGCGATGGTAAATCATTGACCAGCCACGGGGATCCCGTTTTACAGAAAAAATCCACGTGACGAAAAAACGAAGGGTAAAAAACTTCCATGACCCGATTGAGGTTCGGATAGGATTTTTTTGGTATGAAACTAACTAGTGACGGCTGAAAGCGGTCATAGCTATAGAACTCATAGATACCTTCGTTTTGACTGGTTATGGCTCCCGTAACTCTAAACGAGCCAAGAGTTATGGCCCTTCGAAGAATCGATATCCTTAGGGTGCAACATCTACTGTGCAAGGTGCAACATCCGTCCAAAATGACGAAACCGTGCCGTACGACCTTTAGAAATGGATGCATGGATTTGAAACACCATGGTGCACCACTCTCCAGCGATGGTAAATCATTGACCAGCCACGGGGATCCCGTTTTACAGAAAAAATCCACGTGACGAAAAAACGAAGGGTAAAAAACTTCCATGGCCCGATTGAGGTTCGGATAGGATTTTTTGGGTATGAAACTAACCAGTGATGGCTGAAAGCTGTCATAGCTGTAGAACTCACAAATACCTTCGTTTTGACTGGTTATGGCTCCCGTAACTCTAAACGAGCCAAGAGTTATGGCCCTCCGAATAATAGATATCCATAGGGTGCAACATCTACGGCGCAAGGTGCAACATCCGTCCAAAATGACGAAACCGTGTCGTACGACCTTTAGAAATAGGTGCATGGATTTGAAACGGTGCAGTACCATGGTGCACCACTCTCCAGCGATGGAAAATCGTTGACCAGCCACGGGGATCCCGTTTTACAGAAAAAATCCACGTGACGAAAAAACGAAGGGTAAAAAACTTCCATGACCCGATTGAGGTTCGGATAGGATTTTTTGGGTATGAAACTAACCAGTGACGGCTGAAAGCAGTCATAGCTGTAGAACTCACAGATACCTTCGTTTTGACTGGTTATGGCTCCCGTAACTCTAAACGAGCCAAGAGTTATGGCCCTCCGAAGAATCGATTTCCACAGGGTGCAACATCTGCGGTGCAAGGTGCAACATCCGTCCAAAATGACGAAACCGTGCCGTACGACCTTTAGAAATGGGTGCATGGATTTGAAATGGTGCAGTACCATGGTGCACCACTCTCCAGCGATGGTAAATCATTGACCAGCCACGGGGATCCCGTTTTACAGAAAAAATCCACGTGACGAAAAAACGAAGGGTAAAAAACTTCCATGACCCGATTTAGGTTCGGATAGGATTTTTTGGGTATGAAACTAACTAGTGACGGCTGAAAGTCGTCATAGCTGTAGAACTCACAGATACCTTCGTTTTGGCAGGTTATGGGTCCCGTAACTCTAAACGAGCCAAGAGTTATGCCCCTCCGAATAATCGATATCCAAAGGGTGCAACATCTGCGGTGCAAGGTGCAACATCCGTCCAAATGACGAAATCGTGCCGTACGACCTTTAGAAATGGATGCAGGGATTTGAAACGGTGCAGTACCATGGTGCACAACTCTCCAGCGATGGTAAATCATTGACCAGCCACGGGGATCCCGTTTTACAGAAAAAATCCACGTGACGAAAAAACGAAGGGTAAAAAACTTCCATGACCCGATTTAGGTTCGGATAGGATTTTTTGGGTATGAAACTAACTAGTGACCGCTGAAAGCCGTCATAGCTGTAGAACTCACAGATACCTTCGTTTTGACTGGTTATGGCTCCCGTAACTCTAAACGAGCCAAGAGTTATGTCCCTTCGAATAATCGATATCCAAAGGGTGCAACATCTGCAGTGCAAGGTGCAACATCCGTCCAAAATGACGAAACCGTGCCATACGACCTTTAGAAATGGGTGCATGGATTTGAAACGGTGCAGTACCATGGTGCACAACTCTCCAGCGATGGTAAATCATTGACCAGCCACGGGGATCCCGTTTTACAGAAAAAATCCACGTGACGAAAAAACGAAGGGTAAAAAACTTCCATGACCCAATTGAGGTTCGGATAGGATTTTTTGGGTATGAAACTAACCAGTGACGGCTGAAAGCCGTCATAGCTGTAGAACTCACATATACCTTCATTTTGATAGGTTATGGGTCCCGTAACTCTAAACGAGCCAAGAGTTATGCCCCTCCGAATAATCGATATCCAAAGGGTGCAACATCTGCGGTGCAAGGTGCAACATCCGTCCAAATGACGAAATCGTGCCGTACGACCTTTAGAAATGGATGCAGGGATTTGAAACGGTGCAGTACCATGGTGCACCACTCTCCAGCGATGGTAAATCATTGACCAGCCACGGGGATCCCGTTTTACAGAAAAAATCCACGTGACGAAAAAACGAAGGGTAAAAAACTTCCATGACCCGATTGAGGTTCAGATAGGATTTTTTGGGAATGAAACTAACCAGTGATGGCTGAAAGCTGTCATAGCTGTTGAAATCACAGACACCTTCGTTTTGACAGGTTATGGGTCCCGTAACTCTAAACGAGCCAAGAGTTAGGGCCCTCCGAATAATCGATATCCAAAGGGTGCAACATCTGTGGTGCAAGGTGCAACATCCGTCCAAAATGACGAAACCGTGCCGTACGACCTTTACAAATGGGTGCATGGATTTGAAACGGTGCAGTACCATGGTGCACCACTCTCCAGCGATGGTAAATCATAGACCAGCCACGGGGATCCCGTTTTGCAGAAAAAATCCACGTGACGAAAAAACGAAGGGTAAAAAACTTCCTTGACCCGATTGAGGTTCGGATAGGATTTTTTTGGTATGAAACTAACCGGTGACGGTAAAAAGATGACATAGCTGTAGAACTCACAGATACCTTCGTTTTGACTGGTTATGGCTCCCGTAACTCTAAACGAGCCAAGAGTTATGCCCCTTTGAATAATCGATATCCAAAGGGTGCAACATCTGCGGTGCAAGGTGCAACATCCGTCCAAAATGACGAAACCGTGCCGTACGACCTTTAGAAATGTGTGCATGGATTTGAAACGGTGCAGTATCATGGTGCACCACTCTCCAGCGATGGTAAATAATTGACCAGCCACGGGGATCCCGTTTTACAGAAAAATTCCACGTGACGAAAAAACGAAGGGTAAAAACTTCCATGACCTGATTGAGGTTCGGATAGGATTTTTTGGGTATGAAACTAACCAGTGATGGCTGAAAGCTGTCATAGCGGTAGAACTCACAGATACCTCCGTTTTGACTGGTTATGGCTCCCGTAACTCTAAACGAGCCAAGAGTTATGGCCCTCCGAATAATCGATATCCATAGGGTGCAACATCTACGGTGCAAGGTGCAACATCCGTCCAAAATGACGAAACCGTGCCGTAAGACCTTTAGAAATGGGTGCATGGATTTGAAACGGTGCAGTACCATGGTGAACCACTCTCCAGCGATGGTAAATCATTGACCAGCCACGGTGATCCCGTTTTACAGAAAAAATCCACGTGACGAAAAAACGAAGGGTAAAAAACTTCCATGACCCGATTGAGGTTCGGATAGGATTTTTTGGGTATGAAACTAACCAGTGACGGCTGATGTTGGGCGAATTTTCACCCAGAAGACCTCAAGACCAAGAAGCCGCAGTTTCACTCGGGCTCGCAAGCAACCTCTACTTCGTTCAACAGCCAAGAAGCTCAATACTAACCTAGAGGGCCTTCCAATATTCTCCATGAAGAAGCTCACTCGGCCCCCACTTCATTCGGTTCCACAACACTCGGCCCCCACTTCATTCGGCTCCACTTCACTCGGCCCCCACTTCATTCGGCCCCATCTTATTCGGCTCCTTTATACCACCACTCCAACTCCCCTGGCGAACCAACCTTGCCACCGAACCACCTACATAACCGGACCAAACGACTACCGGTCCACATTCTCACACTCCTACTACCGGACCAGGCAAGCACCGAACCAACCCTCTCCTTTCCCCTGCCGGTCCACATGCACACCTACCACCGGTCCAAGCTCATAGCCGAATGAAGCCTTGCCGAACCAGAAGATTGCCAGTCCAGATTGCTTCAGCCCGGGCCCACCAGCAGCTATATGCTTCCAAGGCCCCTGCCCTCAACCTCATTCTATAAATAGAGGGGCAGGGGTACAACAATGGCAGACAAGTTTGAGAGCTCAAGCAAGGAAGGAACTTTCAAACTACTTTCATATACTGATATACGAAGCATTTTACTTGTAATCTGAAAGAAAGAAGATAATAACATATAAAGTGGACGTAGGCACATTCTGGCCGAACCACTATAAATCTGTGTGTCTTTTACATTTCAGCCCCTACTTCTTTCATATTTACATACTCATCTAAAATCATTGAAAATCACATATAATCAACTAAATAATACGACTTGGAGGTGTTTGTCCATTTTTTGTGCAAACATTTTTGGTGCTTTCACTGAGAATTGAACTCAGACTTCATCTTCAGAACTCAAGCTTCATCTTCTCCCACTCAACCTTCTTCCTAACAACATCACTCGTTGCTTAGAAATCATGCCTTCCAAACAGAGAAGGGATGTTAACAAAGGAAAGAACATCGCAACTAGCAGCCTTCCAGATCCAGCAATCACAGATCAACCCACTTCAACAGTAGTACCAGATGAAAATCAGGAAAATCCAACTGGTCCCGCAACGGAACAACCAATCACTAGGGCAGATCTGGACAGGGTTGTGGCTGAAGTAACTAACCGCTTCACATCCCAACAAGAAACTTTGGTGGATCAACTCATGACACGCTTAAGGGATGCTGAAGAGTCCAACCGCAACACTGAATCATGGGGTGAATCCCAATCCGGAGGATCCCGGAGGCAACAAAGGTCTTCACTCTTCGAACAAGCTATCAAAAGGAACAACGATGATAGGGGCCGCGCCCGGACTCAGCCCGAATTCCGACTCGAGGAAGCCCTTGGAACCGAACCTAGCGGGGGAGGCACCAGGCGAGGGTCGGATGTAGCTGAGCCAGTCATGCCACCTAATCATAGAAACCCCGCTGAACGGAGCCGAGCTAGAACCCAGCCCGAAGTTGACCCCATGGATGTGCTCGAAACAGAACCCCACAGGGGAAGATCAAGGCAGGGGGCAACTGTAGCTGGTCCTAGCGTGCATCCAAGCAGCCAAAGACAACCACTGGATAATGCTAGAAGTGATAGACTGTACCATCCCTACAGGTCATCTGGACGAGATAGATCCCGCAGGGAAGAACCGAGCTCATTTTTGTCCGCTCCAAGTTCTGACGAACGAATGGCACGATTATTCAGAGAATGTGTCCAACGGGAGCAAAGGGACCGGGGAATAGGCGCTAGGGTCACCAGTCCCTTTACCCGAAATATCGAAACTGCCATCACTCCCCGGGAATGGAAAATGCCAACCATGGAACCTTACAAAGGAACTTCCGACCCCATCGTACACCTGCAGAGATACACCCAGCATATGCTCATGAGTGGAGCAACAGAAGGAGTATTATGTAAATGCTTTCCGCTATTCCTATCAGATCTAGCTACCTCCTGGTTCTGCCATCTACCCCAAGGATCCATCAGCTCATGGGAGATGTTAAAAGAAAGGTTTATTAGCCAGTTCCGCATCCATGTGGAACAACCCAAGGATGCTTATTCTCTATCCAATGTCAAACAGAAATCCGGAGAGACGCTGCAACAATATCTAACACGGTTCAACGCCGCGGCGGCAGCAGTTCAAGATGCCGATGAAAAACTCACTCTAATGGCCCTCTGTAGTGGTGTACATCCAGACACCAAGTTTGCCAGAAGATTAACTAAGGAAAAACCAGCTACCTTGCCTGATTTCTTCCATGAAGCTGGAAAGTATATGAGACTTGAAGACGCTGCTACGGAGAGGCAGTCAGGGCAACAAGGCAAGATAGTTCAGGACAAGGTTCCCACTGCAGCTAAGGACGCTCGAAGAAATGAATCTAGAGACAATGCTGGGGGCAGAAAGGTTGAGAAGCGCCAATATCGACCAGGGCCAAGATTTGACTCCTACACTCCTTTGAATGAAACAATCGAAAACATCTACCTAGCCACTCAGGGCGAACTCGGATACAAGCGCCCCCCGCACAAGAAAGAATCAGATAACGCACTCAAGTCCGGAAAGTTCTGTCGCTTCCACGAATCCCACGGACATGACACCAATGAATGCCACCATCTTCGGGACTTGATCGAAGAACACATTAGAAGAAGAAGACTGGAACGTTATGTGAAAGGTCAGAACAGGACTCCAACTCCTGCCAATGAGAATTCAAAGCAACCCCTCCAAGAAGTAGGCGGAGGGAATCGCAACAATCACAACACCAGTGGCTCTAGTCAAGAGAAGATAGTGGTCCTTACCATCTCAGGAGGACCACACATCGCCGACAGAAGTTGGGCAGAGATGGAAAGGTACGGCAAGTCGCTTAGAAATGCCGAAGGATATGTTAACTCCATTACGGAGGAACGCCACCCGAAACGAAAAGAAAACAATGACATTGTATTCAGTAGGCATGATTTGGAAGGAAGACAGTACCCACATATGGATCCCATGGTCATCTCTGCCTGGTTTGGTCCAGCTAAAGTTTTTCGGATTCTAATAGACACGGGAAGCTCCGTAAATATCCTGTTCAAACATGCTTTCGACAAAATGAAGTTATCAATGAAGGATGTATCCCCCTGTGACAAACCACTGCACGGTTTCACTGGAGATGCAAAAATGCCCCTCGGGCAACTTGACCTCTTCGTCGAAATAGGAAGTCATCCCCGCTCCGTTGTGCGAAAACAAACGTTCGTACTAATAGAAAACCACTCGGCTTACAACACCAGACTTCTCAGCCATGATACGACGAATGATTCGTGAGAGTCAAGGCCTAACGAATGACGATTGGGGAATCTCCCGCAGTCATACCCCATTTACTGATGACATATTATATGCCGAACCTCCTCGGCGATTCAGAATGCCAACCCTTCCCATGTATGAAGGAAATTCCGACCCAAATCAACATATTTTGAAATATGAATGGTCGATGACTGCTGCAAGAGCTGATGATGCAGTAAAGTGCCGCAGTTTTCCCATTTCCTTAGGGGGAATTGCGACAATGTGGTTTACGCGATTACCACCGCGATCCATTTCTTCTTTTGATCAGTTAGCTACAAAATTTGTTGAGTAGTTCCGTATGCATATTGCCAGACCTAAGGATGTTAATACCTTATCAAGTGTTACTCAAGCTCCCGGAGAAACGCTTAGACGATATTTGGAGAGGTTTAATGCTGCATGCACAGAGATCACCAACCCCAATGATAATTCTATCTTAATGGCTTTGACCAAAGGAATCGATCCTGATTCCGAGTTTGGCAATTGGTTGGCTGGAAAGCCTCCCACATCGTTGGACGGTTTCTTTTCCAAAGCCGCTCAGTTCTTGAGACGAGAGGATGCGAAACAGTCTAGGAAACAGGATGATTCCAGGCCCAGCAATGAAGGGATTCAGAGTAATGTTGCTGTTAAACAATCCGGAGAAAGTTCAGGAAAATTCGAATTGAATATCCAAAATAAACAGGCCCAACGATAGAGAAACGGTGATAACCGAAGCAAGAAGCAAGATCAGAATCGTGGTCCGAGACGTAGGACCGCGATGTTTGACAGTTATACACCACTTAACACGTCACTGGAAAACGTATACTTACAGACTAGTAATGCTATGCAATACAAGAAGCCTGCTCCGAAGCCTTCGACGGAGAAGCAAATTCAGACAGAGAAGTTCTGTAGGTTTCATGAAAGTTATGGACATAATACCAATGAGTGTAGACATTTGCAAGACCTCATTGAAAAACTAATCAGAGAGAGAAAGTTGGATCAGTTTGTTTGGGCACCGCAGTCTGGTGAAGCGGGCCCATCTAATCAAAATCGAACGCAGAATCAGGAAAGACAAGGTGAACCCGCTCGCACAGGTGGAAGATTGGTTATCAATACAATAAGTGGTGGTCCTCATCCGGCAGACAGAAGTTGGAGAGAAATGGAGTCATATGCTAGCTCAATCAGGCATGTAACCTTTGAATGCTGTAGTAACTCAGAAGACGGAACACCGGCTAAACAACAAAAGACAATGCTTCATGAAATCGTGTTTAGAAATCGAGATGCCAATAAGGTCGAAGCTCCCACAATTGATCCATTGGTCATATCCGCTCAGGTTGGTCCTGCTTGGATGAAGAGGATCTTGGTAGACAGCGGAAGTTCCGTAAATATATTATTTAAAAGAGCATATGATTTAATGAAGATGGAAGCTAGGGACTTAAAGCCTTGTCAATCACGAGTCCACGGCTTCAACGGGAGTGCAACGATACCGACTGGAATAGTTGAATTGCCAGTAGTGTTGGGAATGGGAGAATGCCGAAGAGTTCGGATGTTACAATTTGTCGTCTTGGATATTCCTTCCCCGTACAATGCTTTTTTGGGCCGACCGGCCCTTGCTGAATTTAGGGCTGCCATTGCCCCATGGTGCTTAACTCTGAAGTTTCCTACCGACCATGGGATAGGAGTTGTACAAGGAGATCAGGCTGCTGGGAGAGCCTGTTATGTTGCTGAGCTACGAGAGGCGCGGCGAAGAGAGAAAGGAAAGGGCGTAGAGGAATCTCTCTGCGTCCGTCTTACCGATGATTGACAATTAGCGCCTGGGCCTTGGCCTGGGCGCCACCACCAATTCCAAAAAGATCTTGATCCAAGGGACAGTGAAAATAAAGAAAAATCTACGGAAAGTTAGGCTTCTCCAGCCGAGCTAACCATTGATGTCCCGATTGACGATGACCACGATGACTCGAGAATGTTGAAGATTGGGTCTCAGCTTAACCAAAAGGCACAACTGGAATTGGTTGATTTTCTCCGGGCGAATCTTGACGTATTCGCTGGACGCACTCTGATATGTGTGGAATCTCGCCTGACATCGCGAGCCACACCTTGAACATTGACCCGCGGTATATCCCGGTCAAGCAGAAAAGACGTGGTATGGATCCAGAGAGATCCGCCGCCCTGAAAGAGGAGGTCGATAAGTTAAAATCAAATGGGTTCATTAGAGACGCTTTATACCCAGAGTGGGTGTCCAATCCCGTACTTGTCCGAAAACCAAACGGGAAATGGATAACGTGTATTGATTACTCTGACCTGAATAAAGCCTGCCCAAAAGACAGCTTTCCACTTCCCCGGGTCGATCAACTGGTAGATTCAACCGTCGGACATGAATTATTATCCTTCATGGATGCTTACTCAGGTTATAACCAGATACCCATGCACGTACCAGACCAAGAACACACGAGCTTCGTAACCGACTAGGGGTTGTATTGCTACAAGGTCATGCCTTTTAGATTAAAGAACGCTGGCGCAACTTATCAGCGCTTAGTCAACCGAATGTTTGCCAATCAGATTGGGAAAACTATGGAGGTTTATGTAGATGATATGTTGGTAAAGTCACGATAATCTGATGATCATGTCAAAGACTTGGAGTCAATGTTCAAAATCCTTCGGAAATACGGGATGAAGCTTAATCCACTCAAGTGTCATTTCGGAGTCGCATCCGGAAAATTCCTTGGGTTCATTGTCAATGCCAGGGGAATAGAGGCCAACCCCGAAAAGATCTGGGCTATCAGAAACATCCAAACTCCGAAAACCATAAAGCAAGTTCAGAGTCTTAACGGAAAAGTGGCCGCACTAAGCAGGTTTATCTCAAAATCGACCGACAAATGCATTCCATTTTTCGATTTAATTCGGAAGGGAAACGAAACTTCGAATGGACCGCGGAATGTGAGGGCGCATTTCGATCACTAATTCAACATCTTTCCATACCACCAATCCTCTCAAAGCCTGTAGATCATGAACAGTTATATCTTTACCTGGCAGTATCGGAGAACGCAATCAGTGCTGCATTAATTCGGGAAGAAGACCGAGTGCAAAAGCCGGTTTATTACTTGAGTAAACGGTTGACCGGAGCCGAGAGAAATTATCCAAAGCTTGAAAAGTTGGCATATTGCCTAGTCATTGCCTCGAGGAAACTCCGGCCATATTTCCAGGCTCATCCTATTACTGTGTACACCGATCAGCCGTTACGACAGGTCCTTACGCGGCCTGAGACGTCTGGCAGGTTACTGAAGTGGAACATTGAACTGAGTCAATTCGACATCACTTATACTCCAAGGAGAGCCATTCATGGCCAAGTCCTAGCAGATTTTATAGCCGAATTCACTATTCCTGAAGACTTGCCCGAGACCAGCAAATCTCCCGAATAAATCTGGAAGTTGTACACCGATGGTGCATCAAACGATCGGTGCTCAGGAGCTGGGATAGTGCTTGAGACCCCCGAGGGACAATCCATATGTTATGCTTTAAAATTAGAGTTCCGTGCAACCAACAACGAAGCCGAGTACGAAGCTCTACTTACCGGACTAAAGTTTGCTCGTGATCTGAAAATCATCGCTGTAGAGATCTACTGTGACTCTCAATTGATAGTATGTCAAGTTCGAGGTGAATATCAGGCCAAAGATCGAAGACTGGCCGCTTATCTTACTCAAGTTCTGGAGATACTTAATCAATTTGATTACTTTGCCATTTTCTACATACCCCAAGAGCATAATCAGAAAGCTGATTCATTGGCAAAGTTAGCAAGTACGGGTGAAGCTCAACAGTTGGGTTTGTTCCAGTTGAAACCCTGTCATCTCCAAGCATTGATCGAAGGGAGACCGATTTTACGTATGAGGCTACCTCCATTAAGGAGTCGTGGATGACCCCTTATCGAGATTATATTGAACGTGGTATATTGCCCGAGCAGCGAAGCGAAAAAAGACAAGTTCTGCGAAAGGCCTCACGATTTGTTATTCAGAACGGAGTCATGTATCGGAGAGGATACTCAGTTCCTCTCCTCCGATGTATCGCGCACGATGAAGTCAGACGGGTGTTACACGATGTACACGAAGGAGAATGTGGCGGTCACACTGGGGGGCAAGCACTCGCAAAGAGAATACTTCGATATGGGTATTATTGGCCTACTGTTAATCGCGATGCTGCAGACTACGCTAGGATGTGTGACAAATGCCAGAAACAAGCTCGAATTCCTAGAGCTCCTCCTACCGAAATAACCCAAATGATCAGTCCTTGGCCATTCGCGGTATGGGGAATAGATATCATCGGCACATTACCTCTGGCCAGAGGGGGTGCGAAGTACGCCATCGTCGCAGTTGATTATTTCACCAAATGGGCTGAAGCTGAACCCCTTGCAACAATTACCACAAAGAAAGTGAACAACTTTGTAGTACGTAACATTATCTGCCGTTTTGGTCTCCCACATACCGTCATCACCGATAACGGAACTCAATTCGAGAGTGCTGAATTCAAGAATTTCTGCCAGCGATTCCGCATCCATAAGAAATTCTCTGCAGTAGCGCATCCTCAAGCAAATGGTCAGGTTGAAGCTGTTAATAAAGTTATCAAGTCCATTCTAAAGAAACGACTGGAAAAAGCTGGGGGCAAATGGGTTGACGAACTCCCTATGGCATTATGGGCCTATCGAACGACTCATAAAACTGCAACCGGTCATACCCCATTTTCCCTGTCTTATGGTTCTGAAGCCGTTATTCCGGTCGAAATGGAAGTACACTCTCATCGTGTAACATATTATGATCCAAAAACAAATGCCATATTACTTGCTGAATCTTTGGATTTACTCGATGAAAAGCGCGAAGATGATGATTTGAGGGCAGCCGCATATCGAAATCGAGTCGCCCGACTGTATAATGCTAAGGTCCGTCCGCGAACCTTCGAACTCGGCGATCTCGTACTCAAAAGGGTTTATTCGGTCCCTTCACACATGAAGCCAAATTGGGAAGGACCGTATGTGATTTCACAAAAGCTCGGGGATGGCACGTTCAAGTTATCAACGGTTGACGGTTTTACCTTGCCGAGAGCTTGGAATAGCGAAAGTCTTCGTCACTACTACATATGAAAAACTTTAGTCATTTATTTTTTGTCAATTTATTCCTTTGCATTTTATTCTAGCATTTCGAGATTTAGATTTGTAATAAGGCAACTGACTTTGCCATATTTTCTCGTTTCAGCAATAAAATGCCGTCTCTTCAAGCAAATGCTGTGATTTACTGAGTATGACATACAATATCACAACGCACGGAGAGCTAAGTTCCATCGCGCGGTGGAATTTATTCAAATAGGGAGTGACTATGATATAACCGGTCACTCGCTAAGTGAAACCCGAGCTCGGGGATAGAACACTACATCAACATTCACAGGGATTGATGCACGACAATCCCTCCTCCAACTCCAAGTTCCCAGAGTGAGAATTGGAGTATAAACTTCAACTCTCGGCTCCCGGAGCGCGCACCGAAGTATAAGTCCACCGCTCCCAAAGTGCGAGCCAACTCCAAGTTCCCAGAGTGAGAATTGGAGTATAAACTTCAACTCTCGGTTCCCGGAGCGCGAACCGGAGTATAAATCCACCGCTCCCAGAGTGCGAGCCAACTCCAAGTTCCCAGAGTGAGAATTGGAGTATAAACTTCAACTCTCGGTTCCCGGAGCGCGAACCGGAGTATAAATCCACCGCTCCCAGAGTGCGAGCCAACTCCAAGTTCCCAGAGTGAGAATTGGAGTATAAAATTCAACTCTCGGCTCCCGAAGCGCGAACCGGAGTATAAGTCCACCGCTCCCAGAGTGCGAGCCAACTCCAAGTTCCCAGAGTGAGAATTGGAGTATAAACTTCAACTCTCGGTTCCCGGAGCGCGAACCGGAGTATAAATCCACCGCTCCCAGAGTGCGAGCCAACTCCAAGTTCCCAGAGTGAGAATTGGAGTATAAACTTCAACTCTCGGTTCCTGTAGCGCGAACCGCAGTATAAGTCCACCGCTCCCAGAGTGCGAGCCAACTCCAAGTTCCCAGAGTGAGAATTGGGGTATAAACTTCAACTCTCGGTTCCCGAAGTACAAGCCCGGATACAAAACTCTATTTCCAAATTCCCAGTGTGTGAATTGGAATATAAACGTCATTTGCAAGTTCCCGGAGAGCGAACTAGGTTATAAACCCTAATAATTAACAAGTTCCCAGAATATGGGCCAAAACTGTTAATTAGAAAATTATGTCGAGTCCCTGAAGCATGGACATATATTCAAGGCTTATGATATATGTAAGCACGAGTCAATCGATACAATACTTGAACAAAAAGAAAGGAATTGTTTTCCATTTATCAACAAACAAAAAGGAGTCGATTACATGATAAAATCAAAAACAGTTCATAAAGTGGGTGCCGAATCCACACTCATACACGGCCTAGAATAGAAGAAGTAAAAAGGAAATATTTGCCATTTCGCAACCACATGATAAGACAAGGGGATCACTCCTTCTTCTTCTTGTGTCTCTTCTTCGGAGTTGAGCCGCTAGACCCACTACCCGGTTTCTTGCGAGATTTTTTGACCTTCTTTGGGGCTTCCTCAGGATCTGGCATAATATCCACGTCTTCCTCAGAGCTGGAAGGAACAGAGATCCTTTTATGAGGACGAACCGGGGGCGGAGGAGCCGTAGCAGGTAGTGGAACTTCAGCACTAGAAGTTATAGCTGTGCCAGTATGAGAAGTAACCACTGATGAAGTTAAGCTTGGTGGAGTAGCATCACCTCCAGAACCGCCGGCCGTTGTCACCGCAGCCATTTCAGCGCTTATCTCGGCGAGAATTTCTTCTTCTCGAGAAGATTGAACAGCACTGGAAACATTGACGGTCGGCATAAACGAGCTAAAAGTTGGGGGAACTCCACCCATTGAAAAGGGAGGATCAGTAAAAGGATCACAGGGTTGCTCGAGAAGCTCCTCAATCATCCGAACGTTGTTTGCGCCAAAATTGGTCACAAACACCCAATATCACGAAAGCACCTGTTTACGTACTCAACTCGATAATAATCAACACAGAACTCAGCAACAATCAATATAGAATTCAGCTCTAAGTAATAAATCACAGTAATTCACAAACAACAATCACAAACACAGGATTTATAGTGGTTCGGCGTCCGCGCCTACGTCCACTTTGAAGGTTTTCTCTTTATTGCTTTGCTTGATTAAATCGATTACAACGGATTACAGTCGATAATAGCTTTGAAATCTGAATACAACAGTGATTCTGATAGATAGACTTGAATCCGGCAGAGTCTTGACGTTCAATGGCAGAAGTTCTCCGAAGATCCCCCTTTCTGAAGGCTTCAGGGTGCTATTTATAGGCGTTGGAGGCCCAGATCTTGCTGAAACTTCGGGAGACCTCTTCTGGTACGTGAGTGGGCCCACGCGACCGACCCCACCAAGTTTCGTCTCGATCTGACATCGATTCGAAGTGATTTCGAACCCATCAAGAAATGGTCCAATCGTGCTGAAACTTGGCAGGAACAATCTTTACCTCGTATGGAAGCTATTGTGAAAATTTGGTTGCATTTGGATGTGTGATTGAGGAGATATGCTCGGTTCGAAATGGTGTTTTCTTGGTTGGCTGTGTCGTTCGAACCCATGACTTCGAACCCATGCATTGGAATCGATGGAAGCACGTGGTACCTAGTGACGTGTTGTGCACTCCTCGCATCGATCCAACTTTTTCTCCGTGTTGACCGCTTCGAACCCAGGGATTGTGCCGATTTCGTATCGATGACAGTTGCGTAGTTTGAATCGATCAACTGCATCTGCCTAGTTTGAACCGAGGGGTGGGAGCTTCCTTCGTATCGATGCCAAGCTCGTATCGATACATGTGATGGATACGAAATGAAGCTCCGCGATGGATTCGAACGATCATCGATTCGAACTAGGCACTAGCGTGGATGATACAACGCTCATGGATACGAAGACGCAACCTATTAATGGATACGAAACGGTGCTGATGGATTCGAAGGCAATCGGTTCGAAGTAGATGGAGAATGATGGATTCGAACACATCCATCTGAAGGGTCACGAACCGATCGATTCGAAGTGACCAATATCGTGCCTGATCGGTTCGAATCGATCGGTTCGAAGTTAGCGGTGGCCGATGGGTTCGGACATGGCAGGTAGTGATGGGTTCGAAGCAGTGGGTATCGGATGGGTTCGAAGTGGATGGGTTCGAAGCACTCCAGTGTGATGGGTTCGAAACAGACAGTGACCACCTTTCTCAATTTGAATCCATCCTATCTCGAGCATACGAACTCGGATTGACTTGAAATTTGAAATGACAACTCCTACGACCTTTCTTGTCATGTCCTATAAATTGTGGCCTGATCCGGACTCGGACAAAATTCATCGATATCCATAGCAAAGTGAAGTATAACCAATCTCTGAGACGAACTGTCTCTTGTTTTCGACCAATCTTTTGGCATCACGGCTTTGCCAAAAAGCGGGATAACATTCTGCCCCCAAAACATGCCTTGCGGTAGGAAGGTTTGTTTTGTAATGCCTTGAGTTGGATGCTCGTATCCTATTATCAACCTGCAAAGAACTCGATAGTTTCATATGGCCTCAAATGACGATCGTTCGGGATCGAGCTATTTGGGATGAAGCGCGGCCGTTCGTGGTCAAGCGCTCAACTTCAAATGACGACCGTTCGCGATCGAGTCACTCGAGGTGAAGTGCGACCGTGCGCGGTCGAGCGTATAAATCCATGCGTCGATCGTTCAGGATCGTATGCTGTTTGAGGTGAATCGGGACCGTTCGTGGTCCGTGCCGTTCGTGGCATAGGATGGAATAGGACCGTTCGCGGCAAATGATGAGATGGGACCGTTCGCGGTCGATTGCAGTTTGTGACAAATGATGGTCGTTCGCGACCAAGTGTCGTTTAAGGCGAATGGTGACCATTCGAGGTCGGATTTCATAATTGGTGAACCATGACCGTTCGCGGTCGGTGCTGTTCGAGGCGAATTTGTGACCGTTCGAGGTCGGGTGTCGGGCCTCAAGTGACGACCGTTCGCGATCAAGCCATTTGAGGTGAGGTGAATTGTGACTTTTCGAAGTCGGGTGCCGTTCGAGGCGAATTGTGACCGTTCGAGGTCGGGTGCCGTTCGAGGCGAGTTGTGTGCCCGGGAGGGCTTGGTGTTATCGATGCCAGGGTCACGTTCGGGTGAGTTCCTGGATCGTTTGTCAGGGCGGTTTATCGTCATCTCAGAGCATGCCTAAGGATCGTTCGCGACCCCGTACATGTGTAAGTAGCTTAGCCATTCCAGAGTTATCAGAAACAAGTATCTATTAAACGGATGAGTTTTAAAACAGAAATGTCCAAACAAACAAAGCCTAAATGTTCAAATCTAAATGAAATGAAAGCAAAGCATGGATGTCAAAGTGTAAGTTCCCACTACGAAACGGTCAATGATCACTCAGAGCATGCCTGGAGATCGTTCGCGATCTCGCGCATGTGTAAATGATTTAATTGCGTTAGTGGAAGCTTACAACTTGTCCATCGTTATTTCACTCAATTGATAACCAAACGGTGCCTTGATTCAGGGTCGCCTCTAGCTGATGTGGACGGTGGCCGTTCTGGTTCCGCCACAGGAGCTCGCCTCCTTACATATTGAAGGAGCATACCGTTCCTGATATGCCCTTCCACCTCATCCTTCAGGTGCCTACAATGATTAGTGTTATGACCATTTAATTCATGGAATATACAGAACTTATCTGATTTCCTTTCGTCAGAGGTAGGATCCCTTCGCATTGGCCTACGATACGGAATCGGTTCTTTGGTATCCTAATAAATTCGTTCCAGGCTCTCGTTCAACTCAGTGTAGGTGGTGAATCGCGGCTCCCTCCGTTGCCGCTTTGATCTGTCTCTGTCATTCTCAATCCTTCTCTTACCTTTATCCTTGTCCGAGTCCCTTCTAGGGGGCTTTTCGTCTTTGAGTGCATAAACTTCTATCCCATCTCCTTCTTCTCTTTCCGCATTTGCATCCTCTAATCGTAAAAACTTTTCTGCCTCATGATAGAATTCCTCTAGATCTATGGGTGGATCTTTAGTCAATGAATTCTTGAACTCTGTGCCGTCAGCTATTCCGGACACAGCTGCCATTACTACCATGGACGGATCCGCTCGATCCACTGAAGCTGCTGCTGCATTGAATCGTGCTACATAACTCCTCAAGGTCTCTCCGGCTTTTTGCTTTAGGGTTGCCAAAGTCATCACATTCTTGGGTCTTGTAATATGAGCCCTGAATTGCCTCATAAATCCCTCAACTAAACCATTCCATGTTCCGATGGATCCATTCTCCAATTGTCTAAACCACAGTGCGGCGATATCTGTCAAGTATAATGGAAAGCACCGGGCCATAACCTCCTCTGATGCCCCCAGCACTTCGATATGTCTCATATATTTTGTCAGATGGACCGTGGGGTCCGTTCTCCCGTCATACATATCCAACGATGGTAGTTTGAAATCCGGTGGGTTCCTAGCTTGCCTGATTGCTGAAGTAAAAGGACTTCTATTAACATCCTCCAAATCTTTGTTCACCAAACCGCCTCTTAAAGCTCTTCTAACCATCTCTGCTAATCTGTCATTGTCTCCGAGATGTAATCCTTGTTCACTACTTTCAACCTGCCCCCCGAGTTCTCGAGGGAACTCTGGGATCTGCCCCTTTGACTGAGCGTTCACTCCTCTACTACTACCGGGTTGCGCAGATGCTCCTCTTTCTCTCTCCCAAACTGGATCAACGTTCTCCATGGGTGTGCCCCCTAATCCAGGTGCTACGCCGGATGGTCCTGCTCCGTTCTGGACTCCATTACCTTCCCTATTCTGTGCTCCAAGCTGTCCTATCTGTTGGAATAAACTCTGGATCAATTCCTCTTGCCTCTTCATCATAGTCTCCATCTCGTCCCTAGTGATGAAGATCAATGGTTGATTCGCTCCTGAGGAAGCCTCTTGACTTCCTTGATGTTCGCTTCTCTCTGGCCTTGGCCTCCTACTCGATTGTCTCGTCATAATTTCTCAAATCTGAACTTTCAAACTCTCTCTGAATCTACTATCAATTGGTAGAACTCTTGAGTTCAACTCTCAATGAAAGCACCAAAATGTTTGCGCCAAAATTGGTCACAAACACCCAATATCACGAAAGCACCCGTTTACGTACTCAACTCGATAATAATCAACACAGAACTCAGCAACAATCAATATAGAATTCAGCTCTAAGTAACAAATCACAGTAATTCACAAACAACAATCACAAACACAGGATTTATAGTGGTTCGGCGTTCGCACCTACGTCCACTTTGAAGGTTTTCTCTTTATTGCTTTGCTTGATTAAATCGATTACAACGGATTACAGTCGATAATAGCTTTGAAATCTGAATACAACAATGATTCTGATAGATAGACTTGAATCCGGCAGAGTCTTGACGTTCAATGGCAGAAGTTCTCCGAAGATCCCCCT
Organism: Allium cepa; assembly: GCA_030765085.1. Classification (NCBI taxonomy): domain Eukaryota; kingdom Viridiplantae; phylum Streptophyta; class Magnoliopsida; order Asparagales; family Amaryllidaceae; genus Allium; species Allium cepa. The sequence goes on from JASFAV010000020.1 coordinate 51,299,392, forward strand.
TTCTGAAGGCTTCAGGGTGCTATTTATAGGCGTTGGAGGCCCAGATCTTGCTGAAACTTCGGGAGACCTCTTCTGGCACGTGAGTGGGCCCACGCAACCGACCCCACCAAGTTTCGTCTCGATCTGACATCGATTCGAAGTGATTTCGAACCCATCAAGAAATGGTCCAATCGAGCTGAAACTTGGCAGGAACAATCTTTACCTCGTATGGAAGCTATTGTGAAAATTTGGTTGCATTTGGATGTGTGATTGAGGAGATATGCTCGGTTCGAAATGGTGTTTTCTTGGTTGGCTGTGTCGTTCGAACCCATGACTTCGAACCCATGCATTGGAATCGATGGAAGCACGTGGTACCTAGTGACGTGTCGTGCACTCCTCGCATCGATCCTACTTTTTCTCCGTGTTGACCGCTTCGAACCCAGGGATTTTGCCGACTTCGTATCGATGACCGTTGCGTAGTTTGAATCGATCAACTGCATCTGCCTAGTTCGAACCGAGGAGAGGGAGCTTCCTTCGTATCGATGCCAAGCTCGTATCGATACATGTGATGGATACGAAATGAAGCTCCGCGATGGATTCGAACGATCATCGATTCGAATTTGGCACTGGCGTGGATGATACAACGCTCATGGATACGAAGACGCAACCTATTAATGGATACGAAACGGTGCTGATGGATTCGAAGGCAATCGGTTCGAAGTAGATGGAGAATGATGGATTCGAACACATCCATCTGAAGGGTCACGAACCGATCGATTCGAAGTGACCAATATCGTGCCTGATCGGTTCGAATCGATCGGTTCGAAGTTAGCGGTGGCCGATGATTTCGGACATGGCAGGTAGTGATAGGTTCGAAGCAGTGGGTATCGGATGGGTTCGAAGTGGATGGGTTCGAAGCACTCCAGTGTGATGGGTTCGAAACAGACATTGACCACCTTTCTCAATTTGAATCCATCCTATCTCGAGCATACGAACTCGGATTGACTTGAAATTTGAAATGACGACTCCTACGACCTTTCTTGTCATGTCCTATCAATTGTTGCCTGATCCGGACTCGGACAAAATTCATCGATATCCTTAGCAAAGTGAAGTATAACCAATCTCTGAGACGAACTGTCTCTTGTTTTCGACCAATCTTTTGGTATCACGGCTTTGCCAAAAAGCAGGATAACAAACGTCAAACGATATTGAACACCCCCCTTCCATTTCACCGGTTACGGCAGTAGTTGTGATAGCCTCGGTAACAACGGTTCCATGCATTGACTGCGAAGTTTGAGACATTGGGAGTGCTGGCGCATCACTTTCAATCACTGCTTAAAAAGAAATAAGAATAATTAGGCAAATGATCAGTCCCAAGTTCAACATTCTAGAAACACTTAAGCGACATGTAGAATACCTTCTTTACCTCGGCTCGGTGATAAAACGGGTTCAGAAACGGTAGTTGTACCGAGAGATAGTTCCGGTCGATCCGGGTTATAAGCAGGGACCACATGTGGACCGACGGAGGTGGTGACTCCAGATGAGGTCGGGGCATCAACTGAAACATCTTCACTACCATATGCAGCTCCTGAACCTTCGTCGGTTTCCACATGGTGGAAACCAATTCTTTCCCTCTCAGCGGAGATCATCGCATCATGGAGAAGCTTCCTTTCTTCCTCGCTCAGCAAGCGAGACTCAAGTTCAAATTCATCCACTGTACCTTCAGGGAGCGATGCTTTCTTGTTTGCCATCAATTTTTTCCAGGCACTAAGTAGAAGCGTGGAATAATCCCCGAGCCACGAGAGATTCCTATGCTCGAGCACATTAGCATTATAAGTATCGAGGAGATCGTCAAATTCGGCTTCTACTATGAATATCTCTGCTTGAACTCTCCCTTCCACTTCTGCCTCCACCGCCTGGGCCTTAGCAATTGCCGCGTCTCGCTCAACTCGGAGAGACACGGCTTGCTCGCACGCTTCTTGTGCGGCCTTGTTAGCGTCATTTTTCTCCTTGTCCAAGCCGGCAAACTTAGCCTTCAATTCCTCAAGCTCTCTGACCGCCGCATCTCACTCGGCCTCAACACTTTTATACCGATGGCCCAAATCTTCAACTAAAGTGCAATGCGCTTGCTGCATTTTCGCCATCTCAGTTAGTGTTTCATCGACCTTCTTCAGCGACTCCATTTCGGCCTTACGAGAAGATTCCGTTTCAGATTGGAGTATGTCAACAATACGGTTTTTCTGAGCCAAGTCTGCTTCCAGTTTCTCAACAACTTTGGCTCGTTCGAAAGCCACTTTTGAAGCTTTGACAGCCGCCCTATACCATTCTTTATACTGAGCAAAAAAATCCCGGGTATAGCAGAGGGCGGTGCACACGGCCTCTTCGGGAATTCTTTTAAGATTGGGTGGAAAGATATGGGCGTCAAAGCATATCTTTGGAAAATCTTTCTTCAACTGTGCAATTCTAATAGCTCCTTCGCCAGACGATTCGAGAGGGGCCTCCTCCGCAGTTACGGTCATAGCTGTATCGGTCCTTGGACGATGTGAACCAGGTTTAGAGATTTGTTGAGAGGACGGTTGCCGCGAAGGTTCGACTATAGGTGCCTGGCCCCTAGGTGGCGGAGGAGAACGAGAAGGTGAACGGTACCTTCTGCCTCTATCAGAGTGCTCTTGGCCAGAATAATATCGGGAGTGGTCCCTATCGCGCTGCTCATGCTCATAATACCTCCGCTCGCGATCTCGGTCAGAGTCCCTACGGCGAGACTCATGATAGGATGAAGGATAATGCACTCGCCAGAGTTTGTCAAGTGTAGAAGGACGATTCGACATAACACCTGTAAAGAAGGAATAGTTTGATTAAGTACCAAGAAAAAACACTGTAATACATGAGGAAGTCGTGAAGTGTTGTGAAAAGTGTATAAATGCGCAAACCCCCCGACCAACCAGAAGTGTCGACTACACTAACGGGTACAGATTCGCTTATGTCAAGCGCTCCCCAGAGCTCTTCTAACCCGGACCCGTGGTGGAGAGATACGTAGTTCGAAATGGGAATGTCGTTCAACCCTGAGAAAAGATCTCCGGACTGGTGAGGAGAGGCGCTGGAAACAGTAACCCCAGGTTGGGAATGGGTTACGACTACAGACTTCCATCTCTTAGACTTAGGAACAGTAGCCTTGCCTGTTTGGCCCTCTTCTATTCGAGAAAGGTCGGCTGCTGTCTCAGTATCTGTGGGCGTTCTTTCATCGTCGCTCACTTCTCTAATCACAACACCAGGTTTTCTTTTTTCCCTCTTCCTCCTCAGGGCCGGTTTCGCCAAGCCTTCAATCACAATACTCTGCCCCATCTCAATCAAACCCAATGTTCTTAAGTTAGCGTCGGTCAACAGCAAATCTATGTGCCTTGAATCGTGTGGAACCCGTTGTAAGCTTTGAACGACGTCTCTATAATACCCACCAGTAGGTCTCGAAATGATGGCTGCAAGAATAGCAGAGTATTAGTGCAAAGTATTAAAAGTAACCGTTCAAAAAAACAAATTATGATACTTACGTCTGGGTAACCATCTCCTGGCAAATCCTGGGGGGCATCGAACAAAAAACCACTCGTTCTTGAAGTAACTGAGCCTGGTCCATGCCCCCGTCACAACCTGGCAATTCCTGACTGCCTCTAGAAAAGTGAAAGACGGGCTATCACCCCTACTCTTAAAATTGAATATGTGCCTAATCTCGTTAGGTCTTGGCGGGCGAAAGAGGCAATCCATAAGTATGACAAAAATGCTATTCAATAGTGCATGCCCATTGGGATGAAGTTGTGAAGGAGCGATTCCCAAATACGACAGCATCTCTCTAATATATTGGCTAAAAGGGGGAAGAGATCCAGCCGCACAGGCATGACGGTAGAAGGTGGTATATCCTTCAGGCGGGTTGTGGGGTCTGTCGCTAGCACTAGGTAATAAAACATCATCCAGGGATATGTTATGCTTCGAACATATCCGACCCAACAGACACTCCGAAATATTGGACTGAACAGAATCAACAGGATCTTCGATAAATATGGCCTCCGGCAATTCATCCGGGGCCGGGTCTACGACTTCAGGTGGGATTTCCGGAATCTCAAGCGCTGAACGAGGCGAGATTTGTGCTTCTTGTTGACGGGAACTCGAAGATTCCATAATTAACTAACTCACCAGAAAGCGGCGTTAAAAATACATAAAAAGCCCATGCATTCCCCCGGTGCAAAGTATATGAGTATGTCGTGCAGTGCAAATGCTAATACAGAAGTTTAAGCAAGACCTACAAGATAAAACGAGATGTCCGAACGATGAAAACTTTGGAATTTGAGACTGAAAACGACCATCATCGCTGACCGTCACTTTCGCGCCACTCAGATACTACTGACCAATCCAAGTATAAATTCGTTATGTTTAGTTTAAGTCAATGGTGCCATCAACGAGCTTCAACGGAGAGGACAAGTTAAATTCGATTATGCGAGGCCGAAGCTCGTCAGGGTCAAGTATGCTAAAGTTCATAAAGCTCGACAAAAAGTTCAAACTTGAATCGGAGGTTTCAGATGTTCGAACGTTCGAATCGATACAAGTCGAGTCGAAGACATTCGAATCCATGCACCTCGAATCCAAGAAGGTCGACTCGATGCAGCTTTAGGGAGGAGAAGTACTTCGAATCCAAGAGCTGTGTATAACTTCGAATCGATCCACAATAAGCACCTACGAATCGATTAGGATATTATCACCTCGAATCGATCGGCACGGTCTTCCGAGTCCATCGATTCGAAGTCTCGCCTCCTTGATCGATTCGAACTACCTATTCCTACATTGATTCGAAGTCTCGCCTCCTTGATCGGTTCGAACTACTTATGCCCTAATCGATGCGAAGCAAGGAAGGAAGACGACATCCAACATTGCCTATACTTCTCTCTGATAACACTCAGAATCAATACGACTTGAATGGTTTCGATTCAGAACCATCGAGACAACCTATCTCAGATCTAACTATCACTCATGATTTTCGAAAGAAAAGATTGAAATCGATGTTAAATTTTCAGTTTTCATCATTCTACACTCGGATCGATCCCTTGACTTACCTGATTAGATTCGACTAAAGGTAAAAACTTGGAAAAATTGGATCGATTCGTGCAGAATGTAGTTGTATCTGGCGTTGGAGGATCGGTTCGGAGATATAACTACAGTAAAAAGTGAAAAGTAAGAAGTTAAAAATGAAGACAGCCTTGGATATTTATATGGGTTCCACAGAAAACGCGTGGCCCTTCAACTCCCGTTTGCGTTTACTCCCTACCGTCGGTCACTAGCCAAATCCCATCGATTCGAACAAACGCTCGATAACCCATTACACTCGAATCCATCACAGAGTAAAGTCGTGATTCCGAATCCATCACATGGTCGTATCCATACTCCACTTCGAATTCACTACCTTCCCAGTTTAATCGATGCGAGGTACCATCGATTCGAAAATACATGACTTCGAATCCATCAAGACAGCATCGATTCGAAGCACTTGAATGAGGGTTGAGTTGAAAAATCCTATCGATTCGAACAACCTATTCCATAACCAGCGATTCCATCGATTCGAAACCCTATCGTTTCGAACATGCATGCTTCGAATCCATTTAGCACCGTCGATGAGAATAAATACAACACTTCGATGATGAAAAATTAACTGGTCTACCTTTTACGCCGATTCAGGAGAGGATCGATGCAAAAGGATGATCATAGATGGCTATAACAACAATACGTTAACCCTAATCTCAAATTGGTTCAGGAGAGGGCCGATGCAGAATTCGGTAACAAACCAAACTGGCAACAACTTGCAATCACGCAACGTTAACAAAAGTCAAGGAGATACACGTATACGCATATGTTTAACTAATATTTGATCTTTATCATTCACAGGGATCAGACATCCATCTTGTCATGGTTTCAACGACGAACAACCGATCACAATCATACGGCAGTCGATAAACAGCAATAAAGAATACAGCTTTCAACAGGGCATGTTCCAATTGTTTAGCATTAAATTGTAGCCTTTCAAAGCACGTCATGTTTACACAAGACGTAATTTGGGGGGCAAATGTTATCCCGCCTTTTGGCAAGGCCGAGATACCAAGGAGCTAACTAGAAAGAAACAGGATTATACATCTTTAACTCTGAATGATCGTTGGACAACTACAGATATCAACGAATTTTATCCGAGTCCGGATCGAGCTACGATTGATAAGACACGTTAAGCAAAGCTGTAGGAACCAACATTCCAAATTTCGGGGAATTCCGAGTTCGTATACTCAAGATATCGCAAAAAGAATGTCTCAGTTAGTAGAGATCGAATCCATCAAAGCACCATAGCTTCGAACCCAGGAGCGAACCCTTGCCTCGAACCCATCTCACATATCTACGTTCGAATCCATCTATGTATGTCTCAGTTCGACTCCATCCAAAGAACGTAGGTTCGAATCCATCGAGGGCACGCCTTGTTTCGAATCCATCAGAGCACTGCTGTCTTCGAATCCACCAAGCGCTACTGTCTTCGAAACCATCAAGTGCTACTGTCTTCGAATCCATCAAGGGGCTCCTGCCTTCGAATCCATCAGAGCGCTGCTGTCTTCGAATCCATCAGAAGCGAGAGTTCTTCGAATCCAACATACTGATGCAACTTCGAATCGGTCTGCAGTAGCTAATAACGACCGATCCGAACAAGTTCCAACATCATCTATTCGAAAGGAGATAACCCTCGAATCCAACACATCGAATCCATCAAGTTGTAGCAGCTGAGACCAAGAATTTTGTCCCTATCGATTCGAATAGCATGGATTCGAAGCACGCATATCAACTAAAAATGCAATCTTGAATCGATCATAACTTGAGATCGACAAGTCCAGATGCTATGAAATATTCACAGGAGCTTGCACGTACATAGAAGAATGTCCATGCCAAATTTCATCACGATTGGACACTTTTTTGATCGATTCGAACCAAGGGTCGAATCGATCCAAAAGTGGGCCCGGATCTCCAGAATTTGGCCATGTGGGCCCCCCACACGTGCCAGAAGTGGTCTTCCCGAATTCTAGGAGAAATATCAGCCTCCAGCACGTATAAATAGAGCCCCTGGTCATTCAGAAAGGGGATCGGAGAATTTGAGAGAAAAAGCACGTCCAGAAGCTGCCAGAATTACTTCAGAGCACCACCGCTGACTTTGATTTCGAATTTTGGCTTACGACTTGCTGTACTTTGACATTAAAAAGTTGTATTCTTCAGATATCGAGCAATAAAGTAACAAAACTTCATAGTGGACGTAGGCAAATTGCCGAACCACTCTAAATCGCTGTCTCTTGTGCAACTTACTTCCTGTTATTTGGAGTTTTTGTTAGATAATCCGCATTTTAATTTACTTTCTTCATTTATTATCTCTTCAAAAATTTCCAACGAGTGTTGTGCCCAATTTTGACACAAACAGACGGCTTTCAGCCGTCACTGGTTAGTTTCATACCCAAAAAATCCTATCCGAACCTCAATCGGGTCATGGAAGTTTTTTACCCTTCGATTTTTCGTCACGTGGATTTTTTCTGTAAAACGGGATCCCCGTTGCTGGTCAATGATTTACCATCGCTGGAGAGTGGTGCACCATGGTACTGCACCGTTTCAAATCCATGCACCCATTTCTAAAGGTCGTACGGCACGGTTTCGTCATTGTGGACGGATGTTGCACCTTGCACCGCAGATGTTGCACCTTGTGGAAATCGATTCTTCGGAGGACCATAACTCTTGGCTCGTTTAGAGTTACGGGAGCCATAACCAGTCAAAACGAAGGTATCTGTGAGTTCTACAGCTATGACGGCTTTCAGCCGTCACTGGTTAGTTTCATACCCAAAAAATCCTATCCGAACCTCAATCGGGTCATGGAAGTTTTTTACCCTTCGATTTTTCGTCACATGGATTTTTTCTGTAAAACGGGATCCCCGTGGCTGGTCAATAATTTACCATCGCTGGAGAGTGGTGCACCATGGTACTGCACCGTTTCAAATCCATGCACCCATTTCTAAAGGTCGTACGGCACGGTTTCGTCATTTTGGACAGATGTTGCACCTTGCACCGCAGATGTTGCACCTTGTCGAAATCGATTCTTCGGAGGACCATAACTCTTGGCTCGTTTAGTGTTACGGGAGCCATAACCAGTCAAAACGAAGGTATCTGTGAGTTCTACAGCTATGATGGCTTTCAGCCGTCACTGGTTAGTTTCATACCCAAAAAATCCTATCCGAGCCTCAATCGGGTCATGGAAGTTTTTTACCCTTCGATTTTTCGTCACGTGGATTTTTTCTGTAAAACGGGATCCCCGTGGCTGGTCAATGATTTACCATCGCTGGAGAGTGGTGCACCATGGTACTGCACCGTTTCAAATCCATGCACCCATTTCTAAAGGCCGTACGGCGCGGTTTCGTCATTTTGGGCGGATGTTGCACCTTGCACCGCAGATGTTGCACCCTGTGGAAATCGATTCTTCGGAGGGCCATAACTCTTGGCTCGTTTAGAGTTACGGAGCCATAACCAGTAAAACAAAGGTATTTGTGAGTTCTACAGCTATGACGGCTTTCAGCCGTCACTGGTTAGTTTCATACCCAAAAAATCCTATCCGAACCTCAATCGGGTCATGAAAGTTTTTTACCCTTCGTTTTTTCGTAACGTGGATTTTTTCTGTAAAAACGGGATCCCCGTGGCTGGTCAATGATTTACCATCGCTGGAGAGTGGTGCACCATGGTACTGCACCGTTTCAAATCCATACACCCATTTCTAAAGGTCGTACGGCACGGTTTCGTCATTTTGGATGGATGTTGCACCTTGCACCGCAGATGTTGCACCCTGTGGAAATCGATTCTTCGGAGGGCCATAACTCTTGGCTCGTTTAGAGTTACGGAGCCATAACCAGTCAAAACGAAGAAATCTGTGAGTTCTACAGCTATGACGGCTTTCAGCCGTCACTGGTTAGTTTCATACCCAAAAAATCCTATCCAAACCTCAATCGGGTCATGGAAGTTTTTTACCCTTCGTTTTTTCGTCACGTGGATTTTTTCTGTAAAAACGGGATCCCCGTGGCTGGTCATTGATTTACCATCGCTAGAGAGTGGTGCACCATGGTACTGCACCGTTTCAAATCCATGCACCCATTTCTAAAGGTCGTACGGCACGGTTTCGTCATTTTGGACGGATGTTGCACCTTGCACCGCAGATGTTGCACCTTGTGGAAATCGATTCTTCGGAGGGCCATAACTCTTGGCTCGTTTAGAGTTACGGGAGCCATAACTAGTCAAAACGAAGGTATCTGTGAGTTCTACAGCATTGACGGCTTTTAGCCTTCACTGGTTAGTTTCATACCCAAAAAATCCTATCCGAACCTCAATTGGGTCATGGAAGTTTTTTACCCTTCGTTTTTTCGTCACGTGGATTTTTTCTATAAAACGGGATCCCCGTGGCTGGTCAATGATTTACCATCGCTGGAAAGTGGTGCACCATGGTACTGCACCGTTTCAAATCCATGCACCCATTTCTAAAGGTCGTACGGCACGGTTTCGTCATTTTGGACGGATGTTGCACCTTGCACCGCAGATGTTGCACCCTGTGGAAATCGATTCTTCGGAGCGCCAGAACTCTTGGCTCGTTTAGAGTTACGAGAGCCATAACCAGTCAAAACGAAGGTATCTGTGAGTTCTACAGCTTTGACGGCTTTTAGTCGTCACTGGTTAGTTTCATACCCAAAAAATCCTATCCGAACCTCAATCGGATCATGGAAGTTTTTTACCCTTCGTTTTTTCGTCATGTGGATTTTTTCTGTAAAACGGGATCCCCGTGGCTGGTCAATGATTTACCATCGCTGGAAAGTGGTGCACCATGGTACTGCACCGTTTCAAATCCATGCACCCATTTCTAAAGGTCGTACGGCACGGTTTCGTCATTTTGGACGGATGTTGCACCTTGCACCGCAGATGTTGCACCTTGTGGAAATCGATTCTTCGGAGGGCCATAACTCTTGGCTCGTTTAGAGTTACGGGAGCCATAACCAGTCAAAACGAAGGTATCTGTGAGTTCTACAGCTTTGACGGCTTTCAGCCGTCACTGGTTAGTTTCATACCCAAAAAATCCTATCCGAACCTCAATCGGGTCATGGAAGTTTTTTACCCTTCGTTTTTTCGTCACGTGGATTTTTTCTGTAAAACGGGATCCCCGTGGCTGGTCAATGATTTACCATGGCTGGAAAGTGGTGCACCACGGTACTGCACCGTTTCAAATCCATGCACCCATTTCTAAAGGTCGTACGGCACGGTTTCGTCATTTTGGACGGATGTTGCACCTTGCACCGCAGATGTTGCACCTTGTGGAAATCGATTCTTCGGAGGGCCATAACTCTTGGCTCGTTTAGAGTTACGGGAGCCATAACCAGTCAAAACGAAGGTATCTGTGAGTTCTACAGCTATGATGGCTTTCAGCCATCACTGGTTAGTTTCATACGCAAAAACTCCTATCCGAACCTCAATCGGGTAATGGAAGTTTTTTACCCTTCGTTTTTTCGTCACGTGGATTTTTCTGTAAAACGGGATCCCCGTGGCTGATCAATGATTTACCATCGCTGGAGAGTGGTGCACCATGGTACTGCACCGTTTCAAATCCATGCACCCATTTCTAAATGTCGTACGACACGGTTTCGTCATTTTGGACGGATGTTGCACCTTGCACCGCGGATGTTGCACCCTGTGGAAATCGATTCTTCGGAGGGCCATAACTCTTGGCTCGTTTAGAGTTACGGAGCCATAACCAGTCAAAACGAAGAAATCTGTGAGTTCTACAGCTATGACGGCTTTCAGCCGTCACTGGTTAGTTTCATACCCAAAAAATCCTATCCAAACCTCAATCGGGTCATGGAAGTTTTTTACCCTTCGTTTTTTCGTCACGTGGATTTTTTCTGTAAAAACGGGATCCCCGTGGCTGGTCATTGATTTACCATCGCTAGAGAGTGGTGCACCATGGTACTGCACCGTTTCAAATCCATGCACCCATTTCTAAAGGTCGTACGGCACGGTTTCGTCATTTTGGACGGATGTTGCACCTTGCACCGCAGATGTTGCTCCTTGTGGAAATCGATTCTTCGGAGGGCCATAACTCTTGGCTCGTTTAGAGTTACGGGAGCCATAACTAGTCAAAACGAAGGTATCTGTGAGTTCTACAGCATTGACGGCTTTTAGCCTTCACTGGTTAGTTTCATACCCAAAAAATCCTATCCGAACCTCAATTGGGTCATGGAAGTTTTTTACCCTTCGTTTTTTCGTCACGTGGATTTTTTCTGTAAAACGGGATCCCCGTGGCTGGTCAATGATTTACCATCGCTGGAAAGTGGTGCACCATGGTACTGCACCGTTTCAAATCCATGCACCCATTTCTAAAGGTCGTACGGCACGGTTTCGTCATTTTGGACGGATGTTGCACCTTGCACCGCAGATGTTGCACCCTGTGGAAATCGATTCTTCGGAGCGCCAGAACTCTTGGCTCGTTTAGAGTTACGAGAGCCATAACCAGTCAAAACGAAGGTATCTGTGAGTTCTACAGCTTTAACGGCTTTTAGTCGTCACTGGTTAGTTTCATACCCAAAAAATCCTATCCGAACCTCAATCGGATCATGGAAGTTTTTTACCCTTCGTTTTTTCGTCATGTGGATTTTTTCTGTAAAACGGGATCCCCGTGGCTGGTCAATGATTTACCATCGCTGGAAAGTGGTGCACCATGGTACTGCACCGTTTCAAATCCATGCACCCATTTCTAAAGGTCGTACGGCACGGTTTCGTCATTTTGGACGGATGTTGCACCTTGCACCGCAGATGTTGCACCTTGTGGAAATCGATTCTTCGGAGGGCCATAACTCTTGGCTCGTTTAGAGTTACGGGAGCCATAACCAGTCAAAACGAAGGTATCTGTGAGTTCTACAGCTTTGACGGCTTTTAGCCGTCACTGGTTAGTTTCATACCCAAAAAATCCTATCCGAACCTCAATCGGGTCATGGAAGTTTTTTACCCTTCGTTTTTTCGTCACGTGGATTTTTTCTGTAAAACGGGATCCCCGTGGCTGGTCAATGATTTACCATTGCTGGAAAGTGGTGCACCACGGTACTGCACCGTTTCAAATCCATGCACCCATTTCTAAAGGTCGTACGGCACGGTTTCGTCATTTTGGACGGATGTTGCACCTTGCACCGCAGATGTTGCACCTTGTGGAAATCGATTCTTCGGAGGGCCATAACTCTTGGCTCGTTTAGAGTTACGGGAGCCATAACCAGTCAAAACGAAGGTATCTGTGAGTTCTACAGCTATGATGGCTTTCATCCATCACTGGTTAGTTTCATACGCAAAAACTCCTATCCGAACCTCAATCGGGTAATGGAAGTTTTTTACCCTTCGTTTTTTCGTCACGTGGATTTTTCTGTAAAACGGGATCCCCGTGGCTGGTCAATGATTTACCATCGCTGGAGAGTGGTGCACCATGGTACTGCACCGTTTCAAATCCATGCACCCATTTCTAAATGTCGTACGACACGGTTTCGTCATTTTGGACGGATGTTGCACCTTGCACCGTAGATGTTGCACCCTGTGGATATCGATTATTCGGAGGGCCATAACTCTTGGCTCGTTTAGAGTTACGGGAGCCAAAACCAGTCAAAACGAAGGTATCTGTGAGTTCTACAGCTATGATGGCTTTTAGCCATCACTGGTTAGTTTCATACCCAAAAAATCCTATCCGAACCTCAATCGGGTCATGGAAGTTTTTTACCCTTCGTTTTTCGTCACGTGGATTTTTTCTGTAAAACGAGATCCCCGTGGCTGGTCAATGATTTACCATCGCTGGAGAGTGGTGCACCATGGTACTGCACCGTTTCAAATCCATGCACCCATTTCTAAAGGTCGTACGGCACGGTTTCGTCATTTTGGACGGATGTTGCACCTTGCACCGTAGATGTTGCACCCTATGGATATCGATTATTCGGAGGGCCATAACTCTTGGCTCGTTCAGAGTTACGGGAGCCATAACCAGTCAAAACGAAGGTATCTGTGAGTTCTACAGCTATGACAGCTTTCAGCCGTCACTGGTTAGTTTCGTACCAAAAAAATCCTATCCGAACCTCAATCGGGTCATGGATGTTTTTACCCTTCGATTTTTCGTCACGTGGATTTTTTCTGTAAAACGGGATCCCCGTGGCTGGTCTATGATTTACCATCGTTGGAGAGTGGTGCACCATGGCACTGCACTGTTTCAAATCCATGCACCCATTTCTAAAGGTCGTACGGCACGGTTTCGTCATTTTGGACGGATGTTGCACCTTACACCGTAGATGTCGCACCGTGTGGATATCGATTATTCGGAGGGCCATAACTCTTGGCTCGTTTAGAGTTACGGGAGCCATAACCAGTCAAAACGAAGGTATCTGTGGGTTCTACAGCTATGATGGCTTTCAGCCATCACTGGTTAGTTTCATACGCAAAAACTCCTATCCGAACCTCAATCGGGTAATGGAAGTTTTTTACCCTTCGTTTTTTCGTCACGTGGATTTTTCTGTAAAACGGGATCCCCGTGGCTGGTCAATGATTTACCATCGCTGGAGAGTGGTGCACCATGGTACTGCACCGTTTCAAATCCATGCACCCATTTCTAAGGGTCGTACGGCACCGTTTCGTCATTTTGGACGGATGTTGCACCTTGCACCGCAGATGTTGCACCTTGTGGAAATCGATTCTTCGGAGGACCATAACTCTTGGCTCGTTTAGTGTTACGGGAGCCATAACCAGTCAAAACGGAGGTATCTGTGAGTTCTACAGCTATGATGGCTTTCAGCCGTCACTGGTTAGTTTCATACCCAAAAAATCCTATCCGAACCTCAATCGGGTCATGGAAGTTTTTTACACTTCGATTTTTCGTCACGTGGATTTTTTCTGTAAAACGGGATCCCCGTGGCAGGTCAATGATTTACCAACGCTGGAGAGTGGTGCACCATGGTACTGCACCGTTTCAAATCCATGCACCCATTTCTAATGGTCGTACGGCGCGGTTTCGTCATTTTGGACGGATGTTGCACCTTGCACCGCAGATGTTGCACCCTGTGGAAATCGATTCTTCGGAGGGCCATAACTCTTGGCTCGTTTAGAGTTACGGAGCCATAACCAGTAAAACAAAGGTATTTGTGAGTTCTACAGCTATGACGGCTTTCAGCCGTCACTGGTTAGTTTCATACCCAAAAAATCCTATCCGAACCTCAATCGGGTCATGGAAGTTTTTTACCCTTCGTTTTTTCGTAACGTGGATTTTTTCTGTAAAAACGAGATCCCGTGGCTGGTCAATGATTTACCATCGCTGGAGAGTGGTGCACCATGGTACTGCACCGATTCAAATCCATACACCCATTTCTAAAGGTCGTACGGCACGGTTTCGTCATTTTGGACGGATGTTGCACCTTGCACCGCAGATGTTGCACCCTGTGAAAATCGATTCTTCGAAGGGCCATAAATCTTGGCTCGTTTAGAGTTACGGAGCCATAACCAGTCAAAACGAAGTTATCTGTGAGTTCTACAGCTATGACGGCTTTCAGCCGTCACTGGTTAGTTTCATACCCAAAAAATCCTATCCAAACCTCAATCGGGTCATGGAAGTTTTTTACCCTTTGTTTGTTCGTCACGTGGATTTTTTCTGTAAAAACGGGATCCCCGTGGCTGGTCATTGATTTACCATCGCTAGAGAGTGGTGCACCATGGTACTGCACCGTTTCAAATCCATGCACCCATTTCTAAAGGTCGTACGGCACGGTTTCGTCATTTTGGACGGATGTTGCACCTTGCACCGCAGATGTTGCACCTTGTGGAAATCGATTCTTCGGAGGACCATAACTCTTGGCTCGTTTAGAGTTACGGGAGCCATAACCAGTCAAAACGAAGGTATCTGTGAGTTCTACAGCTATGATGGCTTTCAGCCGTCACTGGTTAGTTTCATACCCAAAAAATCCTATCCGAACCTCAATCTGGTCATGGAAGTTTTTTACCCTTCGATTTTTCGTCACGTGGATTTTTTCTGTAAAACGGGATCCCCGTGGCTGGTCAATGATTTACCATCGCTGGAGAGTGGTGCACCATGGTACTGCACCGTTTCAAATCCATGCACCCATTTCTAAAGGTCGTACGGCGCGGTTTCGTCATTTTGGACGGATTTGCACGTTGCACCGCAGATGTTGCACCCTGTGGAAATCGATTCTTCGGAGGGCCATAACTCTTGGCTCGTTTAGAGTTACAGAGCCATAACCAGTTAAAACGAAGGTATCTGTGAGTTCTACAGCTACGACGGCTTTCAGCCGTCACTGGTTAGTTTCATACCCAAAAAATCCTATCCAAACCTCAATCGGGTCATGAAAGTTTTTTACCCTTCGTTTTTTCGTCACGTGGATTTTTTCTGTAAAAACGGGATCCCCGTGGCTGGTCATTGATTTACCATCGCTAGAGAGTGGTGCACCATGGTACTACACCGTTTCAAATCCATGCATCCATTTCTAACGGTCGTACGGCACGGTTTCGTCATTTTGGACGGATGTTGCACCTTGCACCGCAGATGTTGCACCTTGTGGAAATCGATTCTTCGGAGGGCCATAACTCTTGGCTCGTTTAGAGTTACGGGAGCCATAACCAGTCAAAACGAAGGTATCTGTGAGTTCTACAGCTTTGACGGCTTTTAGCCGTCACTGGTTAGTTTCATACCCAAAAAATCCTATCCGAACCTCAATCGGGTCATGGAAGTTTTTTACCCTTCGTTTTTTCGTCACGTGGATTTTTTCTGTAAAACGGGATCCCCGTGGCTGGTCAATGATTTACCATCGCTAGAAAGTGGCGCACCATGGTACTGCACCATTTCAAATCCATGCACCCATTTGTAAAGGTCGTACGGCACGGTTTCGTCATTTTGGACGGATGTTGCACCTTGCACCGAAGATGTTGCACCCTGTGGAAATCGATTCTTCGGAGGGCAATAACTCTTGGCTCGTTTAGAGTTACGGGAGCCACAACCAGTCAAAACGAAGGTATCTGTGAGTTCTACAGCTATGACGGCTTTTAGCCGTCATTGGTTTGTTTCATACCCAAAAAATCCTATCCGAACCTCAATCGGGTCATGGAAGTTTTTTACCCTTCGTTTTTTCGTCACGTGGATTTTTTCTGTAAAACGGGATCCCCGTGGCTGGTCAATGATTTACCATCGCTGGAAAGTGGTGCACCATGGTACTGCACCGTTTCAAATCCATGCACCCATTTCTAAAGGTCGTACGGCACGGTTTCGTCATTTTTGACGGATGTTGCACCTTGCACCGCAGATGTTGCACCTTGTGGAAATCGATTCTTCGGAGGGCCATAACTCTTGGCTCGTTTAGAGTTACGGGAGCCATAACCAGTCAAAACGAAGGTATCTGTGAGTTCTACAGCTTTGACGGCTTTTAGCCGTCACTGGTTAGTTTCATACCCAAAAAATCCTATCCGAACCTCGATCGGGTCATGGAAGTTTTTTACCCTTCGTTTTTTCGTCACGTGGATTTTTCTGTAAAACGGGATCCCCGTGGCTGGTCAATGATTTACCATCGCTGGAGAGTGGTGCACCATGGTATTGCACCGTTTCAATTCCATGCACCCATTTCTAAAGGTCGTACGACACGGTTTCGTCATTTTGGACGGATGTTGCACCTTGCGCCGCGGATGTTGCACCCTTTGGATATCGATTATTCGGAGGGCCATAACTCTTGGCTTGTTTAGATTTACGGGACCCATAACCTGTCAAAATGAAGGTATCTGTGAGTTCTACAGCTATGACGGCTTTCAGCCGTCGCTGGTTAGTTTCATACCCAAAATTCATATCCGAACCTCAATCGGGTCATGGAAGTTTTTTACCCTTCGTTTTTTCGTCACGTGGATTTTTTCTGTAAAACGAGATCCCCATGGCTGGTCAATGATTTACCATCGCTGGAGAGTGGTGCACCGTGGCACTGCACCGTTTCTATTCCATGCACCCATTTCTAAAGGTCGTACGGCACGGTTTCGTCATTTTGGACGGATGTTGCACCTTGCGCCA
This sequence comes from Allium cepa, assembly GCA_030765085.1. Lineage (NCBI taxonomy): Eukaryota > Viridiplantae > Streptophyta > Magnoliopsida > Asparagales > Amaryllidaceae > Allium > Allium cepa. The sequence continues at coordinate 51,316,526 of JASFAV010000020.1, forward strand.
TAGATGTTGCACCCTATGGATATCTATTATTCGAAGGGCCATAACTCTTGGCTCGTTTAGAGTTACGGGAGCCAAAACCAGTCAAAACGAAGGTATCTGTGAGTTCTACAGCTATGACAGCTTTCTGCCGTCACTGGTTAGTTTCATACCCAAAAAATCCTATCCGAACCACAATCGGGTCAAGGAAGTTTTTTACCCTTCGTTTTTTCGTCACGTGGATTTTTTCTGTAAAACGGGATCCCTGCGGCTGGTCTATGATTTACCATCGCTAGAGAGTGGTGCACCATGGCACTGCAATGTTTGAAAACCATGCACTCATTTCTAAAGGTCGTACGGCACTGTTTCGTCATTTTGGACGGATGTTGCACCTTACACCGTAGATGTTGCACCCTGTGGATATCGATTCTTCGGAGGGCCATAACTCTTGGCTCGTTTAGAGTTACGGGAGCCACAACTAGTCAAAACGAAGGTATCTTTGAGTTCTACAGCTATGACGGCTTTCAGCCGTCACAGGTTAGTTTCATACCCAAAATATCCTATCCGAACCTCAATCGGGTCATGGAAGTTTTTTACCCTTCGTTTTTTCGTCACGTGGATTTTTTCTGTAAAACGGGATCCCCGTGGCTGGTCAATGATTTACCATCGCTGGAGAGTGGTGCACCATGGTGCTGCACCGTTTCAAATCCATGCACCCATTTCTAAAGGTCGTACGGCACGGTTTCGTCATTTTGGACGGATGTTGCACCTTGCACCGAAGATGTTGCACCCTGTGGAAATCGATTCTTCGGAGGGCCATAACTCTTGGCTCGTTTAGAGATATGGGAGCCATAACCAGTCAAAACGAAGTTATCTGTGAGTTCTACAGCTATGACGGCTTTCAGCCGTCACTGGTTAGTTTCATACCCAAAAAATCCTATCCGAACCTCAATCGGGTCATGGAAGTTTTTACCCTTCGTTTTTTCGTCACGTGGATTTTTTCTGTAAAAAGGGATCCCCGTGGCTGGTCAATGATTTACCATCGCTGGAGAGTGGTGCACCATGGTACTGCACCGTTTCAAATCCATGCATCCATTTCTTTAGGTCGTACGGCACGGTTTCGTCATTTTAGACGGATGTTGCACCTTGCACCGTAGATGTTGCACCCTATGGATATCGATTCTTCGGAGGGCCATAACTCTTGGCTCGTTTAGTGTTACGGGAGCCATAACCAGTCAAAACGAAGGTATCTGTGAGTTCTACAGCTTTCTGCCGTCACTGGTTAGTTTCATACCCAAAAAATCCTATCCGAACCTCGATCGGTTCATGGAAGTTTTTTGCCCTTCGTTTTTTCGTCACGTGGATTTTTTCTGTAAAACGGGATCCCCGTGGCTGGTCAATGATTTACCATCGCTGGAGAGTGGTGCACCATGGTACTGCACCCTTTCAATTCCATGCACCCATTTCTAAAGGTCGTACGGCACGGTTTCGTCATTTTGGACGGATGTTGCACCTTGCGCCGTAGATGTTGCACCCTATGGATATCTATTATTCGAAGGGCCATAACTCTTGGCTCGTTTAGAGTTACGGGAGCCATAACCATTCAAAACGAAGTTATCTGTGAGTTCTACAGCTATGACGGCTTTCAGCCGTCACTGGTTAGTTTCATACCCAAAAAATCCTATCCGAACCTCAATCGGGTCATGGAAGTTTTTACCCTTCGTTTTTTCGTCACGTGGATTTTTTCTGTAAAAAGGGATCCCCGTGGCTGGTCAATGATTTACCATCGCTGGAGAGTGGTGCACCATGGTACTGCACCGTTTCAAATCCATGCATCCATTTCTTTAGGTCGTACGGCACGGTTTCGTCATTTTAGACGGATGTTGCACCTTGCACCGTAGATGTTGCACCCTATGGATATCGATTCTTCGGAGGGCCATAACTCTTGGCTCGTTTAGTGTTACGGGAGCCATAACCAGTCAAAACGAAGGTATCTGTGAGTTCTACAGCTTTCTGCCGTCACTGGTTAGTTTCATACCCAAAAAATCCTATCCGAACCTCGATCGGTTCATGGAAGTTTTTTGCCCTTCGTTTTTTCGTCACGTGGATTTTTTCTGTAAAACGGGATCCCCGTGGCTGGTCAATGATTTACCATCGCTGGAGAGTGGTGCACCATGGTACTGCACCCTTTCAATTCCATGCACCCATTTCTAAAGGTCGTACGGCACGGTTTCGTCATTTTGGACGGATGTTGCACCTTGCGCCGTAGATGTTGCACCCTATGGATATCTATTATTCGAAGGGCCATAACTCTTGGCTCGTTTAGAGTTACGGGAGCCATAACCATTCAAAACGAAGGTATCTGTGAGTTATACAGATATGATGGCTTTCAGCCGTCACTGTTTAGTTTCATACCCAAAAAATCCTATCCGAACCTCAATCAGGTCATGGAAGTTTTTTACCCTTCGTTTTTTCGTCACGTGGATTTTTTCTGTAAAACGGGATCCCCGTGGCTGGTCTATGATTTACCATCGCTGGAGAGTGGTGCACCATGGTACTGCACCATTTCAAATCCATGCACCCATTTCTAAAGGTCGTACGGCACGGTTTTGTCATTTTGGATGGATGTTGCACCTTGCGCCGTAGATGTTGCACCCTATGGATATCTATAATTCAAAGGGCCATAACTCTTGTCTCGTTTAGAGTTACGGGAGCCATAACCAGTCAAAACGAAGGTATCTGTGAGTTATACAGCTATGATGGCTTTCAGCCGTCACTGGTTAGTTTGATACCCAAAAAATCCTATCCGAACCTCAATCGGGTCATGGAAGTTTTTTACCCTTCGTTTTTTCGTCACGTGGATTTTTTCTGTAAAACGGGATCCCCGTGGCTGGTCAATGATTTACCATCGCTGGAGAGTGGTGCACCGTGGTACTGCATCGTTTCAAATCCATGCATCCATTTCTAAAGGTCGTACAGCACGGTTTCGTCATTTTGGACGGATGTTGCACCTTGCACCGTAGATGTTGCACCCTGTGGATATCGATTCTTCGGAGGGCCATAACTCTTGGCTCGTTTAGAGTTACGGGAGCCACAACCAGTCAAAACGAAGGTATCTGTGAGTTCTACAGCTATGACGGCTTTCATCCGTCACTGGTAAGTTTCATACACAAAAAATCCTATCCGAACCTCAATCGGGTCGTGGAAGTTTTTTACCCTTCGTTTTTTCGTCACGTGGATTTTTTCTGTAAAACGGGATCCCCGTGGCTGGTCAATGATTTACCATCGCTGGAGAGTGGTGCACCATGGTACTGCACCGTTTCAAATCCATGCACCCATTTCTAAAGGTCGTACGGCACGGTTTCGTCATTTTGGACGGATTTGCACCTTGCACCGTAGATGTTGCACCCTATGGATATCGATTATTCGGAGGGCCATAACTCTTGGCTCGTTTAGAGTTACGGGAGCCACAACCAGTCAAAACGAAGGTATCTGTGAGTTCTACAGCTATGACATCTTTCAGCCGTCACTGGTTAGTTTCATACCCAAAAAATCCTGTCTGAACCTCAATCGGGTCATGGAAGTTTTTTACCCTTCGTTTTTTCGTCACGTGGATTTTTACTGTAAAACGGGATCCCCGTGGCTGGTCTATGATTTACCATCGCTGGAGAGTGGTGCACCATGGCACTGCAATGTTTCAAATCCATGCACTCATTTCTAAAGGTCGTACGGCACTGTTTAGTCATTTTGGACGGATGTTGCACCTTGCACCGTAGATGTTGCACCCTGTGGATATCGATTCTTCGGAGGGCCATAACTCTTGGCTCGTTTAGAGTTACGGGAGCCACAACCAGTCAAAACGAAGGTATCTGTGAGTTCTACAGCTATGACGGCTTTCATCCGTCACTGGTTAGTTTCATACACAAAAAATCCTATCCGAACCTCAATCGGGTCGTGGAAGTTTTTTACCCTTCGTTTTTTCATCACGTGGATTTTTTCTGTAAAACGGGATCCCCGTGGCTGGTCAATGATTTACCATCGCTGGAGAGTGGTGCACCATGGTACTGCACCGTTTCAAATCCATGCACCCATTTCTAAAGGTCGTACGGCACGGTTTCGTCATTTTGGACGGATGTTGCACCTTGTACCGTAGATGTTGCACCCTGTGGATAACGATTCTTCGGAGGGCCATAACTCTTGGCTCGATTAGAGTTACGGGAGCCACAACCAGTCAAAACGAAGGTATCTATGAGTTCTATAGCAATGACGGCTTTCAGCCGTCACTGGTTAGTTTCATACCCAAAAAATCCTATCCGAGCCTCAATCGGGTCATGGAAGTTTTTTACCCTTCGTTTTTTCGTCACGTGGATTTTTTCTGTAAAACGGGATCCCCGTGGCTGGTTAATGATTTACCATCGCTGGAGAGTGGTGCACCATGGTACTGCATCGTTTCAAATCCATGCATCCATTTCTAAAGGTCGTATGGCACGGTTTCGTCATTTTGGACGGATGTTGCACCTTGCACCGTAGATGTTGCACCCTGTGGATATCGATTCTTCGGAGGGCCATAACTCTTGGCTCGTTTAGAGTTACGGGAGCCACAACCAGTCAAAACGAAGGTATCTGTGAGTTCTACAGCTATGACGGCTTTCATCCGTCACTGGTTAGTTTCATACACAAAAAATCCTATCCGAACCTCAATCGGGTCGTGGAAGTTTTTTACCCTTCGTTTTTTCGTCACGTGGATTTTTTCTGTAAAACGGGATCCCCGTGGCTATTCAATGATTTACCATCGCTGGAGTGTGGTGCACCATGGTACTGCACCGTTTCAAATCCATGCACCCATTTCTAAAGGTCGTACGGCACGGTTTCGTCATTTTGGACGGATGTTGCACCTTGTACCGTAGATGTTGCACCCTGTGGATAACGATTCTTCGGAGGGCCATAACTCTTGGCTCGTTTAGAGTTACGGGAGACACAACCAGTCAAAACGAAGGTATCTATGAGTTCTACAGCAATGACGGCTTTCAGCCGTCACTGGTTAGTTTCATACCCAAAAAATCCTATCCGAGCCTCAATCGGGTCATGGAAGTTTTTTACCCTTCGTTTTTTCGTCACGTGGATTTTTTCTGTAAAACGGGATCCCCGTGGCTGGTCAATGATTTACCATCGCTGGAGAGTGGTGCACCATGGTACTACACCGTTTCAAATCCCTGCACCCATTTCTAAAGGTCGTACGGCCCGGTTTCGTCATTTTGGACGGATGTTGCACCTTGCACCGCAGATGTTGCACCCTTTCGATATCGATTATTCGGAGGGCCATAACTCTTGGCTCGTTTAGAGTTACGGGACCCATAACCTGTCAAAATGAAGGTATCTGTGAGTCCTACATCTATGACGGCTTTCTGCCGTCACTGGTTAGTTTCATACCCAAAAAATGCTATCCGAACCTCAATCGGGTCATGGAAGTTTTTTACCCTTCGTTTTTTCGTCACGTGGATTTTTTCTGTAAAACGGGATCCCCGTGGCTGGTCAATGATTTACCATCGCTGGAGAGTGGTGTACCATGATACTGCACCGTTTCAATTCCATGCACCCGTTTCTAAAGGTCGTACGACACGGTTTCGTCATTTTGGACGGATGTTGCACCTTGCGCCGTAGATGTTGCACCCTATGGATATCTATTATTCGAAGGGCCATAACTCTTGGCTCGTTTAGAGTTACGGGAGCCATAACCAGTCAAAACGAAGGTATCTGTGAGTTCTACAGCTATGACAGCTTTCTGCCGTCACTGGTCAGTTTCATACCCAAAAAATCCTATCCGAACCCCAATCGGGTCTAGGAAGTTTTTTACCCTTCGTTTTTTCGTCACGTGGATTTTTTCTGTAAAACGGGATCCCCGTTGCTGGTCTATGATTTACCATCGCTGGAAAGTGGTGCACCATGGTACTGCAATGTTTCAAATCCATGCACCCATTTCTAAAGGTCATACGGCACTGTTTCGTCATTTTGGACGGATGTTGCACCTTGCACCGTAGATGTTGCACCCTGTGGATATCGATTCTTCGGAGGGCCATAACTCTTTGCTCGTTTAGAGTTACGGGAGCCACAACCAGTCAAAACGAAGGTATTTGTGAGTTCTACAGCTATGGCAGCTTTCAGCCGTCATTGATTAGATTCATACCCAAAAAATCCTATCCGAACCTCAATCGGGTCAAGGAAGTTTTTTACCCTTCGTTTTTTCGTCACGTGGATTTTTCTGAAAAACGGTATCCCCGTGGCTGGTCTATGATTTACCCTCGCTGGAGAGTGGTGCACCATGGCACTGCAATGTTTCAAATCCATGCACCCATTTCTAAAGGTCGTACGACACGGTTTCGTCATTTTGGACGGATGTTGAACCTTGCACCGTAGATGTTGCACCCTATGGATATCGATTATTCGGAGGGCCATAACTCTTGGCTCGTTTGGAGCTACGGGAGCCATAACCAGTCAAAACGAAGGTATCTGTGAGTTCTACAGCTATGACCGCTTTCAGCCGTCACTGGTTAGTTTCATACCCAAAAAATCCTGTCTGAACCTCAATCGGGTCATGGAAGTTTTTTACCCTTCGTTTTTTCGTCACGTGGATTTTTTCTGTAAAACGGGATCCCCGTGGCTGGTCAATGATTTACCATCGCTGGAGAGTGGTGCACCATGGTACTGCACCATTTCAATTCCCTGCACCCATTTCTAAAGGTCGTACGACACGGTTTCGTCATTTTGGACGGATGTTGCACCTTGCACCGTAGATGTTGCACCCTTTGGATATTGATTATTCGGAGGGCCATAACTCTTGGCTCGTTTAGAGTTACGGGACCCATAACCTGTCAAAACGAAGGTATCTGTGAGTTCTACAGCTATGACGGCTTTCAGCCGTCACTGGTTAGTTTCATACCCAAAAAATCCTATCCGAACCTCAATCGGGTCATGGAAGTTTTTTACCCTTCGTTTTTTCGTCACATGGATTTTTTCTGTAAAACGGGATCCCCGTGGCTGGTCAATGATTTACCATCGCTGGAGAGTGGTGCACCATGGTACTGCACCGTTTCAATTCCATGCACCCATTTCTAAAGGTCGTACGGCACGGTTTCGTCATCTTGGACGGATGTTGCACCTTGCACCGCAGATGTTGCACCTTGTGGAAATCGATTCTTCGGAGGACCATAACTCTTGGCTCGTTTAGAGTTACGGGAGCCATAACCAGTCAAAACGAAGGTATCTGTGAGTTCTACAGCTATGATGGCTTTTAGCCGTCACTGGTTAGTTTTATACCCAAAAAATCCTATCTGAACCTCAATCGGGTCATGGAAGTTTTTTACCCTTCGATTTTTCGTCACGTGGATTTTTTCTGTAAAACGGGATCCCCGTGGCTGGTCAATGATTTACCATCGCTGGAGAGTGGTGCACCATGGTACTGCACCGTTTCAAATCCATGCACCCATTTCTAAAGGTCGTACGACGCGGTTTCGTCATTTTGGACGGATTTGCACCTTGCACCGCAGATGTTGCACCCTGTGGAAATCGATTCTTCGAAGGGCCATAACTCTTGGCTCGTTTAGAGTTACGGAGCCATAACCAGTCAAAACGAAGGTATCTGTGAGTTCTACAGCTATGACGGCTTTCAGCCGTCACTGGTTAGTTTCATACCCAAAAAATCCTATCCAAACCTCAATCGGGTCATGGAAGTTTTTTACCCTTCGTTTTTTCGTCACGTGGATTTTTTCTGTAAAAACGGGATCCCCGTGGCTGGTCATTGATTTACCATCGCTAGAGAGTGGTGCACCATGGTACTGCACCGTTTCAAATCCATGCATCCATTTCTAAAGGTCGTACGGCACGGTTTCGTCATTTTGGACGGATGTTGCACCTTGCACCGCAGATGTTGCACCTTGTGGAAATCGATTCTTCGGAGGGCCATAACTCTTGGCTCGTTTAGAGTTACGGGAGCCATAACCAGTCAAAACGAAGGTATCTGTGAGTTCTACAGCTTTGATGGCTTTTAGCCGTCGCTGGTTAGTTTCATACCCAAAAAATGCTATCCGAACCTCAATCGGGTCATGGAAGTTTTTTACCCTTCGTTTTTTCGTCACGTGGATTTTTTCTGTAAAACGGGATCCCCGTGGCTGGTCAATGATTTACCATCGCTGGAAAGTGGTGCACCATGGTACAGCACCGTTTCAAATCCATGCACCCATTTCTAAAGGTCGTACGGCACGGTTTCGTCATTTTGGACGGATGTTGCACCTTGCACCGCAGATGTTGCACCCTGTGGAAATCGATTCTTCGGAGGGCCAGAAATCTTGGCTCGTTTAGAGTTACGAGAGCCATAACCAGTCAAAATGAAGGTATCTGTGAGTACTACAGCTTTGACGGCTTTTAGCCGTCACTGGTTAGTTTCATACCCAAAAAATCCTATCCGAACCTCAATCGGGTCATGGAAGTTTTTTACCCTTCGTTTTTTCGTCACGTGGATTTTTTCTGTAAAACGGGATCCCCGTGGCTGGTCAATGATTTACCATCGCTAGAAAGTGGCGCACCATGGTACTGCACCGTTTCAAATCCATGCACCCATTTCAAAAGGTCGTACGGCACGGTTTCGTCATTTTGGACGGATGTTGCACCTTGCACCGCAGATGTTGCACCTTGTGGAAATCGATTCTTCGGAGGGCCATAACTCTTGGCTCGTTTAGAGTTACGGGAGCCATAACCAGTCAAAACGAAGGTATCTGTGAGTTCTACAGCTTTGACGGCTTTTAGCCGTCACTGGTTAGTTTCATACCCAAAAAATCCTATCCGAACCTCAATCGGGTCATGGAAGTTTTTTACCCTTCGTTTTTTCGTCACGTGGATTTTTTCTGTAAAACGGGATCCCTGTGGCTGGTCAATGATTTACCATCGCTGGAAAGTGGTGCACCATGGTACTGCACCGTTTCAAATCCATGCACCCATTTCTAAAGGTCGTACGACACGGTTTCGTCATTTTGGAAGGATGTTGCACCTTGCACCGCAGATGTTGCACCTTGTGGAAATCGATTCTTCGGAGGGCCATAACTCTTGGCTCGTTTAGAGTTACGGGAGCCATAACCAGTCAAAACGAAGGTATCTGTGAGTTCTACAGCTTTGATGGCTTTTAGCCGTCACTGGTTAGTTTCATACCCAAAAAATCCTGTCCGAACCTCAATCGGGTCATGGAAGTTTTTTACCCTTCGTTTTTTCGTCACGTGGATTTTTTCTGTAAAACGGGATCCCCGTGGCTGGTCAATGATTTACCATCGCTGGAGAGTGGTGCACCATGGTACTGCACCATTTCAAATCCCTGCACCCATTTCTAAAGGTCGTACGACACGGTTTCGTCATTTTGGACGGATGTTGCACCTTGCACCGTAGATGTTGCACCCTCTGGATATTGATTATTCGGAGGGCCATAACTCTTGGCTCGTTTAGAGTTACGGGACCCATAACCTGTCAAAACGAAGGTATCTGTGAGTTCTACAGCTATGACGGCTTTCAGCCGTCACTGGTTAGTTTCATACCCAAAAAATCCTATCCGAACCTCAATCGGGTCATGGAAGTTTTTTACCCTTCGTTTTTTCGTCACATGGATTTTTTCTGTAAAACGGGATCCCCGTGGCTGGTCAATGATTTACCATCGCTGGAGAGTGGTGCACCATGGTACTGCACCGTTTCAATTCCATGCACCCATTTCTAAAGGTCGTACGGCACGGTTTCGTCATCTTGGACGGATGTTGCACCTTGCACCGCAGATGTTGCACCTTGTGGAAATCGATTCTTCGGAGGACCATAACTCTTGGCTCGTTTAGAGTTACGGGAGCCATAACCAGTCAAAACGAAGGTATCTGTGAGTTCTACAGCTATGATGGCTTTCAGCCGTCACTGGTTAGTTTCATACCCAAAAAATCCTATCCGAACCTCAATCGGGTCATGGAAGTTTTTTACCCTTCGATTTTTCGTCACGTGGATTTTTTCTGTAAAACGGGATCCCCGTGGCTGGTCAATGATTTACCATCGCTGGAGAGTGGTGCACCATGGTACTGCACCGTTTCAAATCCATGCACCCATTTCTAAAGGTCGTACGGCGCGGTTTCGTCATTTTGGACGGATTTGCACCTTGCACCGCAGATGTTGCACCCTGTGGAAATCGATTATTCGGAGGGCCATAACTCTTGGCTCGTTTAGAGTTACGGAGCCATAACCAGTCAAAACGAAGGTATCTGTGAGTTCTACAGCTTGACGGCTTTCAGCCGTCACTGGTTAGTTTCATACCCAAAAAATCCTATCCAAACCTCAATCGGGTCATGGAAGTTTTTTACCCTTCGTTTTTTCGTCACGTGGATTTTTTCTGTAAAAACGGGATCCCCGTGGCTGGTCATTGATTTACCATCGCTAGAGAGTGGTGCACCATGGTACTGCACCGTTTCAAATCCATGCATCCATTTCTAAAGGTCGTACGGCACGGTTTCGTCATTTTGGACGGATGTTGCACCTTGCACCGCAGATGTTGCACCTTGTGGAAATCGATTCTTCGGAGGGCCATAACTCTTGGCTCGTTTAGAGTTACGGGAGCCATAACCAGTTAAAACGAAGGTATCTGTGAGTTCTACAGCTTTGACGGCTTTTAGCCGTCACTGGTTAGTTTCATACCCAAAAAATCCTATCCGAACCTCAATCGGGTCATGGAAGTTTTTTACCCTTCGTTTTTTCGTCACGTGGATTTTTTCTGTAAAACGGGATCCCCGTGGCTGGTCAATGATTTACCATCGCTAGAAAGTGGCGCACCATGGTACTGCACCGTTTCAAATCCATGCACCCATTTCAAAAGGTCGTACGGCACGGTTTCGTCATTTTGGACGGATGTTGCACCTTGCACCGCAGATGTTGCACCTTGTGGAAATCGATTCTTCGGAGGGCCATAACTCTTGGCTCGTTTAGAGTTACGGGAGCCATAACCAGTCAAAACGAAGGTATCTGTGAGTTCTACAGCTTTGTCGGCTTTTAGCCGTCACTGGTTAGTTTCATACCCAAAAAATCCTATCCGAACCTCAATCGGGTCATGGAAGTTTTTTACCCTTCGTTTTTTCGTCACGTGGATTTTTTCTGTAAAACGGGATCCCTGTGTCTGGTCAATGATTTACCATCGCTGGAAAATGGTGCACCATGGTACTGCACCGTTTCAAATCCATGCACCCATTTCTAAAGGTCGTACGACACGGTTTCGTCATTTTGGATGGATGTTGCACCTTGCACCGCAGATGTTGCACCTTGTGGAAATCGATTCTTCGGAGGGCCATAACTCTTGGCTCATTTAGAGTTACGGGAGCCATAACCAGTCAAAACGAAGGTATCTGTGAGTTCTACAGCTTTGACGGCTTTTAGCCGTCACTGGTTAGTTTCATACCCAAAAAATCCTATCCGAACCTCAATCGGGTCATGGAAGTTTTTTACCCTTCGTTTTTTCGTCACGTGGATTTTTTCTGTAAAACGGGATCCCCGTGGCTGGTCAATGATTTACCATCGCTGGAAAGTGGTGCACCATGGTACTGCACCGTTTCAAATCCATGCACCCATTTCTAAAGGTCGTACGGCACGGTTTCGTCATTTTGGACGGATGTTGCACCTTGCACCGCAGATGTTGCACCCTGTGGAAATCGATCCTTCGGAGGGCCAGAACTCTTGGCTCGTTTAGAGTTACGAGAGCCATAACCAGTCAAAACGAAGGTATCTGTGAGTTCTACAGCTATGTTGGCTTTCTGCCGTCACTGGTTAGTTTCATACCCAAAAAATCCTATCCGAACCTCAATCGGGTCATGGAAGTTTTTTACCCTTCGTTTTTTCGTCACGTGGATTTTTTCTGTAAAAACGGGATCCCCGTGGCTGGTCAATGATTTACCATCGCTAGAGAGTGGTGCACCATGGTACTGCACCATTTCAAATCCATGTACCCATTTCTAAAGGTCGTACGGCACGGTTTCGTCATTTTGGACGGATGTTGCACCTTGCACCGAAGATGTTGCACCCTATGGATATCGATTATTCGGAGGGCCATAACTCTTGGCTCGTTTAGAGTTACGGGAGCCATAACCAGTCAAAACGAAGGTATCTACGAGTTCTACAGCTATGATGGCTTTCAGCCATCGCTGGTTAGTTTCATACGCAAAAACTCCTATCCGAACCTCAATCGGGTAATGGAAGTTTTTTACCCTTCGTTTTTTCGTCACGTGGATTTTTCTGTAAAACGGGATCCCCGTGGCTGGTCAATGATTTACCATCGCTGGAGAGTGGTGCACCATGGTACTGCACCGTTTCAAATCCATGCACCCATTTCTAAATGTCGTACGGCACGGTTTCGTCATTTTGGACGGATGTTGCACCTTGCACCGTAGATGTTGCACCCTGTGGATATCGATTATTCGGAGGGCCATAACTCTTGGCTCGTTTAGAGTTACGGGAGCCATAACCAGTCAAAACGAAGGTATCTGTGAGTTCTACAGCTATGACGGCTTTCAGCCGTCACTGGTTAGTTTCATACCCAAAAAATCCTATCCGAACCTCAATCGGGTCATGGAAGTTTTTTACCCTTCGTTTTTTCATCACGTGGATTTTTTCTGTAAAACGAGATCCCCGTGGCTGGTCAATGATTTACCATCGCTGGAGAGTGGTGCACCATGGTACTGCACCGTTTCAAATCCATGCACCCATTTCTAAAGGTCGTACGGCACGGTTTCGTCATTTTGGACGGATGTTGCACCTTGCACCGTAGATGTTGCACCCTATGAATATCGATTATTCGGAGGGCCATAACTCTTGGCTCGTTCAGAGTTACGGGAGCCATTACCAGTCAAAACGAAGGTATCTGTGAGTTCTACAGCTATGACGGCTTTTAGCCGTCATTGGTTTGTTTCATACCCAAAAAATCCTATCCGAACCTCAATCGGGTCATGGAAGTTTTTTACCCTTCGTTTTTTCATCACGTGGATTTTTTCTGTAAAACGAGATCCCCGTGGCTGGTCAATGATTTACCATCGCTGGAGAGTGGTGCACCATGGTACTACACCGTTTCAAATCCATGCACCCATTTCTAAAGGTCGTACGGCACGGTTTCGTCATTTTGGACGGATGTTGCACCTTGCACCGTAGATGTTGCACCCTATGAATATCGATTATTCGGAGGGCCATAACTCTTGGCTCGTTCAGAGTTACGGGAGCCATTACCAGTCAAAACGAAGGTATCTGTGAGTTCTACAGCTTTAACGGCTTTTAGTCGTCACTGGTTAGTTTCATACCCAAAAAATCCTATCCGAACCTCAATCGGATCATGGAAGTTTTTTACCCTTCGTTTTTTCGTCATGTGGATTTTTTCTGTAAAACGGGATCCCCGTGGCTGGTCAATGATTTACCATCGCTGGAAAGTGGTGCACCAAGGTACTGCACCGTTTCAAATCCATGCACCCATTTCTAAAGGTCGTACGGCACGGTTTCGTCATTTTGGACGGATGTTGCACCTTGCACCGCAGATGTTGCACCTTGTGGAAATCGATTCTTCGGAGGGCCATAACTCTTGGCTCGTTTAGAGTTACGGGAGCCATAACCAGTCAAAACGAAGGTATCTGTGAGTTCTACAGCTTTGACGGCTTTTAGCCGTCACTGGTTAGTTTCATACCCAAAAAATCCTATCCGAACCTCAATCGGGTCATGGAAGTTTTTTACCCTTCGTTTTTTCGTCACGTGGATTTTTTCTGTAAAACGGGATCCCCGTGGCTGGTCAATGATTTACCATTGCTGGAAAGTGGTGCACCACGGTACTGCACCGTTTCAAATCCATGCACCCATTTCTAAAGGTCGTACGGCACGGTTTCGTCATTTTGGACGGATGTTGCACCTTGCACCGCAGATGTTGCACCTTGTGGAAATCGATTCTTCGGAGGGCCATAACTCTTGGCTCGTTTAGAGTTACGGGAGCCATAACCAGTCAAAACGAAGGTATCTGTGAGTTCTACAGCTATGATGGCTTTCAGCCATCACTGGTTAGTTTCATACGCAAAAACTCCTATCCGAACCTCAATCGGGTAATGGAAGTTTTTTACCCTTCGTTTTTTCGTCACGTGGATTTTTCTGTAAAACGGGATCCCCATGGCTGGTCAATGATTTACCATCGCTGGAGAGTGGTGCACCATGGCACTGCACCGTTTCAAATCCATGCACCCATTTCTAAATGTCGTACGACACGGTTTCGTCATTTTGGACGGATGTTGCAACTTGCACCGTAGATGTTGCACCCTGTGGATATCGATTATTCGGAGGGCCATAACTCTTGGCTCGTTTAGAGTTACGGGAGCCAAAACCAGTCAAAACGAAGGTATCTGTGAGTTCTACAGCTATGATGGCTTTTAGCCATCACTGGTTAGTTTCATACCCAAAAAATCCTATCCGAACCTCAATCGGGTCATGGAAGTTTTTTACCCTTCGTTTTTCGTCACGTGGATTTTTTCTGTAAAACGAGATCCCCGTGGCTGGTCAATGATTTACCATCGCTGGAGAGTGGTGCACCATGGTACTGCACCGTTTCAAATCCATGCACCCATTTCTAAAGGTCGTACGGCACGGTTTCGTCATTTTGGACGGATGTTGCACCTTGCACCGTAGATGTTGCACCCTATGGATATCGATTATTCGGAGGGCCATAACTCTTGGCTCGTTCAGAGTTACGGGAGCCATAACCAGTCAAAACGAAGGTATCTGTGAGTTCTACAGCTATGACAGCTTTCAGCCGTCACTGGTTAGTTTCGTACCAAAAAAATCCTATCCGAACCTCAATCGGGTCATGGATGTTTTTACCCTTCGATTTTTCGTCACGTGGATTTTTTCTGTAAAACGGGATCCCCGTGGCTGGTCTATGATTTACCATCGTTGGAGAGTGGTGCACCATGGCACTGCACTGTTTCAAATCCATGCACCCATTTCTAAAGGTCGTACGGCACGGTTTCGTCATTTTGGACGGATGTTGCACCTTACACCGTAGATGTCGCACCGTGTGGATATCGATTATTCGGAGGGCCATAACTCTTGGCTCGTTTAGAGTTACGGGAGCCATAACCAGTCAAAACGAAGGTATCTGTGGGTTCTACAGCTATGATGGCTTTCAGCCATCACTGGTTAGTTTCATACGCAAAAACTCCTATCCGAACCTCAATCGGGTAATGGAAGTTTTTTACCCTTCGTTTTTTCGTCACGTGGATTTTTCTGTAAAACGGGATCCCCGTGGCTGGTCAATGATTTACCATCGCTGGAGAGTGGTGCACCATGGTACTGCACCGTTTCAAATCCATGCACCCATTTCTAAGGGTCGTACGGCACCGTTTCGTCATTTTGGACGGATGTTGCACCTTGCACCGCAGATGTTGCACCTTGTGGAAATCGATTCTTCGGAGGACCATAACTCTTGGCTCGTTTAGTGTTACGGGAGCCATAACCAGTCAAAACGGAGGTATCTGTGAGTTCTACAGCTATGATGGCTTTCAGCCGTCACTGGTTAGTTTCATACCCAAAAAATCCTATCCGAACCTCAATCGGGTCATGGAAGTTTTTTACACTTCGATTTTTCGTCACGTGGATTTTTTCTGTAAAACGGGATCCCCGTGGCAGGTCAATGATTTACCAACGCTGGAGAGTGGTGCACCATGGTACTGCACCGTTTCAAATCCATGCACCCATTTCTAATGGTCGTACGGCGCGGTTTCGTCATTTTGGACGGATGTTGCACCTTGCACCGCAGATGTTGCACCCTGTGGAAATCGATTCTTCGGAGGGCCATAACTCTTGGCTCGTTTAGAGTTACGGAGCCATAACCAGTAAAACAAAGGTATTTGTGAGTTCTACAGCTATGACGGCTTTCAGCCGTCACTGGTTAGTTTCATACCCAAAAAATCCTATCCGAACCTCAATCGGGTCATGGAAGTTTTTTACCCTTCGTTTTTTTCGTAACGTGGATTTTTTCTGTAAAAACGAGATCCCGTGGCTGGTCAATGATTTACCATCGCTGGAGAGTGGTGCACCATGGTACTGCACCGATTCAAATCCATACACCCATTTCTAAAGGTCGTACGGCACGGTTTCGTCATTTTGGACGGATGTTGCACCTTGCACCGCAGATGTTGCACCCTGTGAAAATCGATTCTTCGAAGGGCCATAAATCTTGGCTCGTTTAGAGTTACGGGAGCCATAACTAGTCAAAACGAAGGTATCTGTGAGTTCTACAGCTATGACGGCTTTCAGCCGTCACTGGTTAGTTTCATACCCAAAAAATCCTATCCGAACCTCAATCGGGTCATGGAAGTTTTTTACCCTTCGTTTTTTCGTCACATGGATTTTTTCTGTAAAACGGGATCCCCGTGGCTGATCAATGATTTACCATCGCTGGAGAGTGGTGCACCATGGTACTGCACCGTTTCAAATCCATGCACCCATTTCTAAAGGTCGTACGGCACGGTTTCGTCATTTTGGACGGATGTTGCACCTTGCACCGCAGATGTTGCACCTTGTGGAAATCGATTCTTCGGAGGACCATAACTCTTGGCTCGTTTAGAGTTACGGGAGCCATAACCAGTCAAAACGAAGGTATCTGTGAGTTCTACAGCTATGATGGCTTTCAGCCGTCACTGGTTAGTTTCATACCCAAAAAATCCTATCCGAACCTCAATCTGGTCATGGAAGTTTTTTACCCTTCGATTTTTCGTCACGTGGATTTTTTCTGTAAAACGGGATCCCCGTGGCTGGTCAATGATTTACCATCGCTGCAGAGTGGTGCACCATGGTACTGCACCGTTTCAAATCCATGCACCCATTTCTAAAGGTCGTACGGCGCGGTTTCGTCATTTTGGACGGATTTGCACGTTGCACCGCAGATGTTGCACCCTGTGGAAATCGATTCTTCGGAGGGCCATAACTCTTGGCTCGTTTAGAGTTACAGAGCCATAACCAGTCAAAACGAAGGTATCTGTGAGTTCTAGAGCTATGACGGCTTTCAGCCGTCACTGGTTAGTTTCATACCCAAAAAATCCTATCCAAACCTCAATCGGGTCATGAAAGTTTTTTACCCTTCGTTTTTTCGTCACGTGGATTTTTTCTGTAAAAACGGGATCCCCGTGGCTGGTCATTGATTTACCATCGCTAGAGAGTGGTGCACCATGGTACTACACCGTTTCAAATCCATGTATCCATTTCTAAAGGTCGTACGGCACGGTTTCGTCATTTTGGACGGATGTTGCACCTTGCACCGCAGATGTTGCACCTTGTGGAAATCGATTCTTCGGAGGGCCATAACTCTTGGCTCGTTTAGAGTTACGGGAGCCATAACCAGTCAAAACGAAGGTATCTGTGAGTTCTACAGCTTTGACGGCTTTTAGCCATCACTGGTTAGTTTCATACCCAAAAAATCCTATCCGAACCTCAATCGGGTCATGGAAGTTTTTTACCCTTCGTTTTTTCGTCACGTGGATTTTTTCTGTAAAACGGGATCCCCGTGGCTGGTCAATGATTTACCATCGCTAGAAAGTGGCGCACCATGGTACTGCACCGTTTCAAATCCATGCACCCATTTCAAAAGGTCGTACGGCACGGTTTCGTCATTTTGGACGGATGTTGCACCTTGCACCGCAGATGTTGCACCTTGTGGAAATCGATTCTTCGGAGGGCCATAACTCTTGGCTCGTTTAGAGTTACGGGAGCCATAACCAGTCAAAACGAAGGTATCTGTGAGTTCTACGGCTTTGACGGCTTTTAGCCGTCACTGGTTAGTTTCATACCCAAAAAATCCTATCCGAACCTCAATCGGGTCATGGAAGTTTTTTACCCTTCGTTTTTTCGTCACGTGGATTTTTTCTGTAAAACGGGATCCCTGTGGCTGGTCAATGATTTACCATCGCTGGAAAGTGGTGCACCATGGTACTGCACCGTTTCAAATCCATGCACCCATTTCTAAAGGTCGTACGACACGGTTTCGTCATTTTGGATGGATGTTGCACCTTGCACCGCAGATGTTGCACCTTGTGGAAATCGATTCTTCGGAGGGCCATAACTCTTGGCTCGTTTAGAGTTACGGGAGCTATAACCAGTCAAAACGAAGGTATCTGTGAGTTCTACAGCTTTGATGGCTTTTATCCGTCACTGGTTAGTTTCATACCCAAAAAATCCTATCCGAACCTCAATCGGGTCATGGAAGTTTTTTACCCTTCGTTTTTTCGTCACGTGGATTTTTTCTGTAAAACGGGATCCCCGTGGCTGGTCAATGATTTACCATCGCTGGAAAGTGGTGCACCATGGTATTGCACCGTTTCAAATCCATGCACCCATTTCTAAAGGTCGTACGGCACGGTTTCGTCATTTTGGACGGATGTTGCACCTTGCACCGCAGATGTTGCACCCTGTGGAAATCGATCCTTCGGAGGGCCAGAACTTTTGGCTCGTTTAGAGTTACGAGAGCCATAACCAGTCAAAACGAAGGTATCTGTGAGTTCTACAGCTATGTTGGCTTTCTGCCGTCACTGGTTAGTTTCATACCCAAAAAATCCTATCCGAACCTCAATCGGGTCATGGAAGTTTTTTACCCTTCGTTTTTTCGTCACGTGGATTTTTTCTGTAAAAACGGGATCCCCGTGGCTGGTCAATGATTTACCATCGCTGGAGAGTGGTGCACCATGGTACTGCACCGTTTCAAATCCATGTACCCATTTCTAAAGGTCATACGGCACGGTTTCGTCATTTTGGACGGATGTTGCACCTTGCACCGAAGATGTTGCACCCTATGGATATCGATTATTCGGAGGGCCATAACTCTTGGCTCGTTTAGAGTTACGGGAGCCATAACCAGTCAAAACGAAGGTATCTGTGAGTTCTAGAGCTATGATGGCTTTCAGCCATCACTGGTTAGTTTCATACGCAAAAGCTCCTATCCGAACCTCAATCGGGTAATGGAAGTTTTTTACCCTTCGTTTTTTCGTCACGTGGATTTTTCTGTAAAACGGGATCCCCGTGGCTGGTCAATGATTTACCATCGCTGAAGAGTGGTGCACCATGGTACTGCACCATTTCAAATCCATGCACCCATTTCTAAATTTCGTACGGCACGGTTTCGTCATTTTGGACGGATGTTGCACCTTGCACCGAAGATGTTGCACCCTATGGATATCGATTATTCGGAGGGCCATAACTCTTGGCTCGTTTAGAGTTACGGGAGCCATAACCAGTCAAAACGAAGGTATCTGTGAGTTCTACAGCTATGATGGCTTTCAGCCATCACTGGTTAGTTTCATACGCAAAAGCTCCTATCCGAACCTCAATCGGGTAATGGAAGTTTTTTACCCTTCGTTTTTTCGTCACGTGGATTTTTCTGTAAAACGGGATCCCCGTGGCTGGTCAATGATTTACCATCGCTGAAGAGTGGTGCACCATGGTACTGCACCATTTCAAATCCATGCACCCATTTCTAAATTTCGTACGGCACGGTTTCGTCATTTTGGACGGATGTTGCACCTTGCACCGTAGATGTTGCACCCTGTGGATATCGATTATTCGGAGGGCCATAACTCTTGGCTCGTTTAGAGTTACGGGAGCCATAACCAGTCAAAACGAAGGTATCTGTGAGTTCTACAGCTATGATGGCTTTCAGCCGTCACTGGTTAGTTTAATACCCAAAAAATCCTATCCGAACCTCAATCGGGTCATGGAAGTTTTTTACCCTTCGTTTTTTCATCACGTGGATTTTTTCTGTAAAACGAGATCCCCGTGGCTGGTCAATGATTTACCATCGCTGGAGAGTGGTGCACCATGGTACTGCACCGTTTCAAATCCATGCACCCATTTCTAAAGGTCGTACGGCACGGTTTCGTCATTTTGGACGGATGTTGCACCTTGCACAGTAGATGTTGCACCCTATGGATATCGATTATTAGGAGGGCCATAACTCTTGGCTCGTTCAGAGTTACGGGAGCCATTACCAGTCAAAACGAAGGTATCTGTGAGTTCTACAGCTATTACAGCTTTCAGCCGTCACTGGTTAGTTTCGTACCCAAAAAATCCTATCCGAACCTCAATCGGGTCATGGAAGTTTTTTACCCTTCGATTTTTCGTCACGTGGATTTTTTCTGTAAAACGGGATCCCCGTGGCTGGTCTATGATTTACCATCGCTGGAGAGTGGTGCACCATGGCACTGCACTGTTTCAAATCCATGCACCCATTTCTAAAGGTCGTACGGCACGGTTTCGTCATTTTGGACGGATGTTGCACCTTACACTGTAGATGTCGCACCGTGTGGATATCGATTATTCGGAGGGCCATAACTCTTGGCTCGTTTAGAGTTACGGGAGCCATAACCAGTCAAAACGAAGGTATCTGTGAGTTCTACAGCTATGATGGCTTTCAGCCATCACTGGTTAGTTTCATACGCAAAAACTCCTATCCGAACCTCAATCGGGTAATGGAAGTTTTTTACCCTTCGTTTTTTCGTCACGTGGATTTTTCTGTAAAACGGGATCCCCGTGGCTGGTCAATGATTTACCATCGCTGGAGAGTGGTGCACCATGGTACTGCACCGTTTCAAATCCATGCACCCATTTCTAAATGTCGTACGGCACGGTTTCGTCATTTTGGACGGATGTTGCACCTTGCACCGTAGATGTTGCACCCTGTGGATATAGATTATTCGGAGGGCCATAACTCTTGGCTCGTTTAGAGTTACGGGAGCCATAACCAGTCAAAACGAAGGTATCTGTCAGTTCTACAGCTATGATGGCTTTCAGCCGTCACTGGTTAGTTTCATACCCAAAAAATCCTATCTGAACCTCAATCGGGTCATGGAAGTTTTTTACCCTTCGTTTTTTCGTCACGTGGATTTTTTCTGTAAAACGAGATCCCCGTGGCTGGTCAATGATTTACCATCGCTGGAGAGTGGTGCACCATGGTACTGCACCGTTTCAAATCCATGCAACCATTTCTAAAGGTTGTACGGCACGGTTTCGTCATTTTGGACGGATGTTGCACCTTGCACCGTAGATGTTGCACCCTATGGATATCGATTATTCGGAGGGCCATAACTCTTGGCTCGTTCAGAGTTACGGGAGCCATAACCAGTAAAAACGAAGGTATCTGTGAGTTCTACAGCTATGACAGCTTTCAGCCGTCACTGGTTAGTTTCGTACCCAAAAAATCCTTTCCGAACCTCAATCGGGTCATGGAAGTTTTTTACCCTTCGATTTTTCGTCACGTGGATTTTTTCTGTAAAACGGGATCCCCGTGGCTGGTCAATAATTTACCATCGCTGGAGAGTGGTGCACCATGGTACTGCACCATTTCAAATCCATGCACCCTGTTGGGCGAATTCTCACCCAGAAGATCTAGAGACCAAGGAGTCACAGTTTCACTCGGGCTCGCGACCTCCACCTCATTCGACAAACACAAGGCTCAGTACCTACATAGAAGTTCATCCGGTATTCTCCATGTATAGCTTCATTCGGCATAAGGTCATTCGGCTATCAGCTCCCATTCGGCCACCAATCAACATTCCACACTCTCCATCCGGTCAGCACGTGATCCGGTCAAGCTCCTACCGAACCAAATCCCCTGCCACAGCCAGACCGCCATCACCGGACCATTCATGGCCGAACCAACGTTGCCAAGCCTATACCGGACCACACATCCAACCAGAGGTAACGTCTGCCGAATCAAGTTTACTCCCTACCATCGAACCAGAGGGAGGATGCCCCATGCCGAACCAACACAGCTACAAGGCCACCGCCGGTCCATACCTACCACCGAACCAAGCCTAGAGCCGAATGAAGCTTTGCCAAACCAGGTGACTGCCAGTCCAGATCGCCTCAGCCCGGGCCCACCAGCAGCTATATACCCCCAAGACCCCTGCCCTCTACCTCACTCTATAAATAGAGGGGCAGGGGTACAGCAATGGCAGACAAGTTTGAGAGCTCAAGCAAGGAAGGAACTTTCAAACTACTTTCATATACTCATATACGAAGCATTGTACTTGTAATCTGAAGGAAAGAAGATAATAACATATAAAGTGGACGTAGGCACATTCTGGCCGAACCACTATAAATCCGCGTGTCATTTACATTTCAGCCCCTACTTCTTTTATATTTATATACTCATCTAAAATCATTGAAAATCACATATAATCAACTAAATAATACGACTTGGAGGTGTTTGTCCATTTTTTGTGCAAACATTTTTGGTGCTTTCACTGAGAACTGAACTCAAACTTCATCTTCTCCCACTCAACCTTTTTCCTAACGACATCACTCGTTGCTTAGAAATCATGCCTTCCAAACAGAGAAGGGATGTTAACAAAGGAAAGAACATTGCAACTAGCAGCCTTCCAGATCCAGCAATCACAGATCAGCCCACTTCAACAGCAGTACCAGACGAAAATCAGGAAAATCCAACTGGTCCCGCAACGGAACAACCAATCACTAGGGCAGATCTGGACAGGGTTGTGGCTGAAGTAACTAACCGCTTCACATCCCAACAAGAAACTTTGGTGGACCAACTCATGACACGCTTAAGGGACGCTGAAGAGTCCAACCGCAACACGGAATCATGGGGTGAATCCCAATCCGGAGGATCCCGGAGGCAACAAAGGTCTTCACTCTTCGAAGAAGCTATCAACAGAAACAACAATGATAGGGGCCGCGCCCGGACTCAGCCCGAATCCCGACTCGAGGAAGCCCTTGGTGCCGAGCCCAGCGGGGGAGGCACCAGGCGAGGGTCGGATGTAGCTGAGCCAGTCATGCCACCTAATCATAGAAACCCCGCTGAACGGAGCCGAGCTAGGACCCAGCCCGAAGTTGACCCCATGGATGTGCTCGAAACAGAACCCCACAGGGGAAGATCAAGGCAGGGGGCAACTGTAGCTGGTCCTAGCGTGCATCCAAGCAGCCAAAGACAACCACTGGATAATGCTAGAGGTGATAGACTGTACCATCCCTACAGGTCATCTGGACGAGATAGATCCCGCAGGGAAGAACCGAGCTCATTTTTGTCCGCTCCAAGTTCTGACGAACGAATGGCGCGATTATTTAGAGAATGTGTCCAACGGGAGCAAAGGGACCGGGGAATAGGCGCTAGGGTCACCAGTCCCTTTACCCGAAATATCGAAACTGCCATCACTCCCCGGGAATGGAAAATGCCAGCCATGGAACCTTACAAAGGAACTTCCGACCCCATCGTACACCTGCAGAGATACACCCAGCATATGCTCATGAGTGGAGCAACAGAAGGAGTATTATGTAAATGCTTTCCGCTATTCCTATCAGATCTAGCTACCTCCTGGTTCTGCCATCTACCCCAAGGATCCATCAGCTCATGGGAGATGTTAAAAGAAAGGTTTATTAGCCAGTTCCGCATCCATGTGGAACAACCCAAGGATGCTTATTCTCTATCCAATGTCAAACAGAAATCCGGAGAGACGCTGCAACAATATCTAACACGGTTCAACGCCGCAGCGGCAGCAGTTCAAGATGCCGATGAAAAACTCACTCTGATGGCCCTCTGTAGTGGTGTACATCCAGACACCAAGTTTGCCAGAAGATTAACTAAGGAAAAACCAGCTACCTTGCCTGATTTCTTCCATGAAGCTGGAAAGTATATGAGACTTGAAGACGCTGCTACTGAGAGGCAGTCAGGGCAACAAGGCAAGATAGTTCAGGACAAGGTTCCTACTGCAGCTAAGGACGCTCGAAGAAATGAATCTAGAGACAATGCTGGAGGCAGAAAGGTTGAGAAGCGCCAATATCGACCAGGGCCAAGATTTGACTCCTACACTCCTTTGAATGAAACAATCGAAAACATCTACCTAGCCACTCAGGGCGAACTCGGATACAAGCGCCCCCCGCACAAGAAAGAATCAGATAACGCACTCAAGTCCGGAAAGTTCTGTCGCTTCCACGAATCCCACGGACATGACACCAATGAATGCCACCATCTTCGGGACTTGATCGAAGAACACATTAGAAGAAGAAGACTGGAACGTTATGTGAAAAGTCAGAACAGGACTCCAACTCCTGCCAATGAGAACTCAAAGCAACCCCTCCCAGAAGTAGGCGGAGGGAATCGCAACAATCACAACACCAGTGGCTCTAGTCAGGAGAAGATAGTGGTCCTTACCATCTCAGGAGGACCACACATCGCCGACAGAAGTTGGGCGGAGATGGAAAGGTACGGCAAGTCGCTTAGAAATGCAGAAGGCTATGTTAACTCCATCACGGAAGAACGCCACCCGAAACGAAAAGAGAACGACGACATCATATTCAGTAGGCGTGATTTGGAAGGAAGACAGTACCCACATATGGATCCTATGGTCATCTCTGCCTGGTTCGGTCCAGCTAAAGTTTTTCGGATTCTAATAGACACAGGAAGCTCCGTAAATATCCTATTCAGACATGCTTTCGACAAAATGAAGTTATCAATGAAGGATGTATCCCCCTGTGACAAACCACTGCACGGTTTCACTGGAGATGCAAAAATGCCCCTCGGGCAACTTGACCTCTTTGTCGAAATAGGAAGTCATCCCCGCTCCGTTGTGCGAAAACAAACGTTCGTACTAATAGAAAACCACTCGGCTTACAACGCTTTCTTGGGAAGACCAGCCTTGTCTGACTTTCAGATTGTATTAGCCCCTTGGTGCCTGAAAATGAAATTTCCAACAGACAACGGAGTAGGAGAAGTAGAAGGAGATCAAGGTGCTGCCCGAGACTGCTACGTAACTGAACTTCGCAACAACCGCAGAAAGAATAAAGGAAAAGATGCAGAGACTACTCTCTGCATGAAAAGCTTGGAGGCATAGCAACTAAAGAAAGCCCCTCCTCTTCGATACACAAGCGATCCCTTCAATGAACTAGACCCCAGGGATAAAGAGGAGGAGGCTACCGCCGAGCCTGCAGAGGCTATGGAATTCGTATCGGTAGATAAGCATGATTCAAGTAGACTATTAAAAATCGGATCTCAGCTGAAAACGGAATTGAAGGATCGACTCATTGACTTTCTCCGCCACAACTTAGATGTATTTGCGTGGACCCATGCCGATATGACAGGAATCTCCCCAGACGTAGCATGCCACATGTTGAACATCGATCCCACCAAGGTACCAGTAAAGCAGAAAAAGAGGAGCATGGGGGCAGAGCGATCAGCAGCCCTTGATGAGGAAGTAAAAAATCTACTTGCTAATGACTTCATACGGGAAGCCATCTACCCAGAATGGATCGCTAACCCAGTGCTAGTAAAAAAGGCCAATGGAAAGTGGCGAACATGTATTGACTTCTCCAATCTGAATGACGCTTGCCCGAAAGACTGCTTCCCACTTCCCCGAATTGACCAACTCGTGGACAGCACAGCTGGGCACGAACTCCTATCTTTTATGGATGCATACTCCGGATATAACCAGATCCCCATGCACGCTCCCGATCAGGACCACACTAGCTTCATCACCGACCACGGATTATATTGTTACAAAGTCATGCCTTTTGGACTCAAAAATGCTGGAGCTACCTATCAACGCCTCGTCAACAAAATGTTCGCAGGACTGATAGGACGAACTATGGAAGTATATGTGGATGACATGTTGGTAAAGTCCAGGAAAGACAACGACCATGTAAGCCATCTGGACGATATGTTTCAGGTACTTCGCCGGTATGGAATGAAGCTGAATCCTCTAAAGTGCTCCTTCGGAGTTTCATCGGGAAAATTCTTAGGATTCATCGTCCACGCCAGAGGAATCGAAGCAAACCCTGAACAAGTCCGGGCTTTAAAAGAAATAAGGATACCTTCCACTCGAAAAGAAATGCAGAGCCTAAACGGGAAGGTGGCCGCCCTAAGCAGATTCATTTCCAAGGCAACTGACAAGTGTGTCCCTTTCTTCGAAGCACTCAAGAAAGACAAAGGGAGGTTCGAGTGGACCGACGAATGCTTAAAAGCCTTCCTCAACCTAATCGAACACCTTCAGAGACCACCAGTACTCTCGACTCCAAATGAAGGTGAAGTGTTATACCTATACCTCGCTGTATCATCTCATGCTCTAAGCGCCGCCTTGGTAAGAGAAGAAGACCGCACACAACGCCCGGTTTACTTTGTAAGCAAGAGATTTACGGTGGCAGAAGCCAGATATCCTAAACTTGAGAAGTTAGCATATTGTTTATTGATCGCGTCACGGAAACTGCGACACTACTTCCAGTCTCACTCCATCAGGGTTCTAACCGATCAACCACTAAGACAAGTGCTCCATCGTCCTGACACTTCTGGGCGACTCCTCAAATGGTGCATCGAACTAAGTCAGTATGATATCACCTACCATCCCCGCACCGCTATCAAAGGACAAGCCATGGCTGATTTCATTGCCGAATTCACTACCAACGAAGGCAAGGAACAATCCGAAGTAGCAAAAAACATCAAGTGGAACCTCTTTGTAGACGGAGCATCGAACGAACAAGGCTCGGGGGCAGGTATTGTGATCGTCACCCCCAGGGGAAGAAAGTTGTACTATGCATTAAGATTGGAGTTCACGGCCACTAACAACGATGCTGAATATGAAGCAGTAATAGCGGGATTGGAACTGGCCCTAGAAATTGGGATCAATTCCTTATGTATTCATAGTGATTCTCAGCTTATCGTAAACCAGGTACTAGGAGAATTCCAGACTCGAGGAGAACGACTCACAGCATACCTAAAGAAAACCAAACTGCTGCTCGATCAATTGGACCATTATCTAATCAAACACATTCCTCGAGAAGAAAACCAAGAGGCAGATGAACTTGCAAAGCAAGCTAGTATGAAGGACAGCACCATTCCCGGAGCACCAGCAATCTCAAGGCAGCTAGCCCCAAGTTTCGAACAAGTAAATCTGATAACTGCAATCGAAGAAGGAACCTGGATGACTCCTATCCGGAAATATTTGCAAGATGGCATACTACCCGACAGGCGTGACGAAGCCAAGAAGATCTTGAGAAAAGTTCCCCACTACACAATACAAGAAGGCATCCTCTACCGGCGTGGCTTCTCTAGCCCCTTATTAAGATGCGTCGCCGGAAGGGAAGCCAAGGAGATATTAACAAACATCCATCAGGGAGGATGCGGAGATCACACCGGAGGACAGACTTTGGCAAGAAAGATACTCCGATATGGATATTACTGGCCCACACTAAACAAAGATACCCTAGACTTCGTTAAGAAATGCGACAGATGTCAGAAGTTCGCCAAGATCCCTCGACTGCCCACAAACGAAATTACTCAAATGACCAGCCCTTGGCCCTTTGCTGTATGGGGAATTGACTTAATTGGCGAACTGCCAACGGGCCGAGGCGGAGCCAAATATGCTATAGTGGCAGTCGATTATTTCACCAAATGGGTGGAAGCGGAACCTTTAAATAAAATATCTTCAGCAAAAATTATCAACTTCTTGATCAAAAACATTCTGTGCAGGTATGGAGTCCCCCTCAAGATCGTATCAGACAACGGACTCCAATTTGACAGCGAAGAGTTTGCCGACTGGTGCCAAGAGCATGGAATTCATAAAAGCTTCTCATCAGTAGCTTACCCTCAGGCAAACGGACAAGTTGAAGCTGTCAACAAAATTCTCAAAACCCTAATCAAGAAGAAACTTGAAAAGTCAAAAGGCGCTTGGGTGGACGAACTTCCTACGGCACTATGGGCATACCGCACATCTTTCAGAACATCAACGGGACATACTCCTTTCTCTTTGGCATATGGATCGGAGGCAATGCTCCCAGTTGAGACTATTGTGCCTTCCCACCGTAGGATCCACTACAACCCAGAAGAAAACGAAGAACTCCTCCTCATGTCTTTGGATCTGATTGAGGAAAGGAGAAACGATGCAGCACTCAAAGCAGTAGCTCACAAACAAAAAGTGGCAGCACTATACAATTCCAAAGTCAAGCATCGCAGCTTACAAGAAGGAGATCTTGTCCTCAGGCGAATCTTTCCGCGCCCCGGGGCACTGGACCCCATCTGGGACGGACCATATGTAATTCACAAAGATCTCCACAACGGAGCTTACATTTTGTCAACAGTGGACGGAGAGGTGTTCCAGAGGGCATGGAACATCCGACACCTCCGTCGATACTTTTCTTAACTTGTACTGCCCATATGAAGTGAATTAACAAAGAGAATCAGTGGACGTAGGCATTTTCGTGCCGAACCACTTTAAAAAATCTTGTCTCTTTTTAACTTGTTCCTTTATGTCTTGGCTACTTGTTAAGCGTTATCCCTTTCTGTTGAACAAAATTCTATGGCATCTCCACTCAAGACGCACCGCGGCCTCATCTGGACTAGGCCTAACAGGTACGCTACGATTCTATGCACTCGCCAATGAGACTCTTTTGCCCCAGCATCCCTCTGCTGCGGGTTAACTCATTGCGCGCCTGCCCTCAAAGCCAACTGTAATGAGCCGATTATAAGTCATCATAAAGGCCGACTATAGCCGATGGCAGCTCATTACGGCGTTCGGCTCGTCGGTAACTGTGAACCTACTTTAAGCCCCAACATAAGGTGTGGCCAGCCAGGGGTAGTTCACGGCCAACGGCACCCACGCTAGCCGGCCACGGTAAATCGAATAATACCCACGATTACGGACCATAATGGTTCGGGTAGTTACCGTGTGCGATCTCGGCTCCGATGTGTCTTAAGTGCGGCTGTGGTAAAAAAGAAAACTCCCCGCGGAGGCGTAAGATGGGTGACAAATGTCTCCAAGACCCACAGCTAGGGAAAGTGACTACAAAACCCGTTTGCCACGAACTTAAGCACATCGACGGCCTTCCGTGACTGGAAGTTTTACTTTTACTATATTTCCATTCCATTTAAATATTTTTCTCCTATCCTGTATAACAAACTCTAAAGTACAGGAAACCAAATAGGAAGCATTCACTCATGAGGATCTAAGCCTGCGTGCTGGGTAGCAGGGCGCCCGGCTATACCCGTGAACAGTTACACAAGACACTCAAAGCTAACGCCTGCGAATAAAACATAAAGGGCGGTACTCTCTTCTCCTGTACATAAATGCGTAACTATAACTTATTCATACACTGACATTGCAAAACGTGAAGTTATATTTCAAGCAAAAACTTAACATCAAACACAACTAGAATCACAGGCATATACATAATTATACTTCTCACACGGCACATAAAGATAGCAACAACATTTAAACATGACAAAATCAGCTTATATTATGAGATCACACGAAGTTATTCTTTACAAATAATTTTATTACAGTTGCATGTCAAAGACTAACATAAACAGTGATAAAAAAGAAACAAAAAAGATGGCAGATGCATCCACACTCCATCACCAACTCCCCCAGCCTACTTAGCCGCAGGATCAGAACCCCCAGCGTGTGGATCTGAAGTCCCACCTGTCCAGATCAGAAGAGGAATTCATTAAACGAACGATCAAGTTATGAAAACACGAAAAGAAAAGAAAGGGAAAAGAATGACTCACCAGCATCCGCCGCTTGATCCTCATCATCCAACTGCACGCCCGCTTCCTCTGCAGCGAGCAGCCGCATCCCCTCTTTCACCGCCGCTTGCTCCTCCTTTGAGAACTGAGCAGTAACCGCGTTCACCCTGGCCTCCTCTAAAGCCTGGAGATACACCTTGGCCATGACCCGAGGGTAATCGTCCATCCAAGACAAGCCGCCCTCCTTCCAAGTGTGGAAGTACATATCCTGCAGCATCTCATCCATCATCCCCTCGTTTTCCTCAAACTCCCTCACCCGGGCCTCGGAAGCTTGCAACTTGGCGACGGCGACGTCCCTCTCTGACTGGTATCTCAAGCAGTCAGCCTGGAGTGACCTCCTCATTTCCTCTTCCTTCAACCTGAGGGACCTCCTCATCTCCTCCATCTCCTCCTTCAACTCGGCCTGAGCCATCTCCGCAGCCTCGAGCCTCCCTGACAACTCCTCTACCCGCTCGAGATCCGCATTTCGAACCTCATCCACCGTTGCGATAGCTATGTTAATCCGTTCCCTGCAAGCGACCTCCATCTTCCGTAATTCTGCCCTACTGGCCTTCTCCATGGTCTCTTTCAGACGCTTGGAGGCTTCCTCATGCTGGGAAATCTGGATGGCTTGGTCGGCGAGTTGCTTGGCTTGATCGGCAACCTTTAACCTCAACCGAATGTTAGCACTCCCGATCTCTTCCCCGGCCTTGACCAACTTAGCATGATGCTCCATTAACTTCTTGGTCTCTACGGCCACTCGGTCGATATTAGCCTTGGCCTCATCCCCCATAGTGACTACCCGTGTAGTAAGTAAATCAAGATCTAAAGATTTGGCCTCGTCCAACACTCTTACCATGGGGTTGCGGGGAAGGAGGTGCTCGCCCGTGGTCTCATCGAATGAAATGTCCCGAAAACTTGGGTCTAAATCAGGATGACCGGCAAAAGGGTCACGAGGCACGGGGCGAGGCACATCGGGACGCCTTATATGAATGACAGTAGAACTCTTGGAAGGAGGAGGAGGGGGGCAGGGCTCCGTGCTCTCCTCCGTAGTATCACGAGGAGGCTGAGTAGGGGGAGACAGAGTAGGAAGCTGCGAAGCAGAAGAAGACTCAAATAAGGAACGGCTCCGCTTCCTTTTCTGAATGCCCTCTTCGATGACCCCAAGAAGAGGGCGGTACTTGACTACGTCCCCAGTGCGATCAGTAGAAGGTTTCGCGGAAGCTCTCCTCGACTTAAATTGTTCAAGGCGGTGTCGAACATCCGACGTTTTACCCGCCTGGCCTGCCCCTGGAATAAAGAACAAGTGTTACGAACATACAATAATCCGCAATTCAAAAAATGTGCTAAGTTAAAAAGAAAGAAAAGTAAGGAGACACATCTGTTATACAAACCCGGCGGAGGAGTGGGATACTGCAATAAGTCCTGGATCTCATTCCAGGACGGAAGTGAACCGTAAAAAATTTCTAAGTCCTTATCGAAAATAGAATCGGCAGAAGACAAAAGTTCACCTTGCATCGCCGGAATCACCCTAGCTGAGGAACCCTTAGAGGATGGGTCAGTGCCAGCCACAGCTTTGCCGGTTTCCTTTGCCTTCTCCGTTCCCTTCTCCGTTTCCGACTCTCCCTCCGACTCCCCGAAGGCCCGACGGAGAGCCTCATCCAGTTCGAGGTCTTGTTCAGAGGTTAGAGCAGCAACACCACTACCACCTTGACCGTCGCCATCTCCTCCACCCTCCGACCCTTCTCCAACTTCGCCTCCTTCTTCCTCTTCTACACCTTCCTCCTCCGGGACAGTCGGGCAAGTACTTGGAGAAGGGCCATCGGACTTCTTCAGTTTCTTCCCCCCAACCGCAGGACGCGCTGCGAAAGGCTCCCTCTTACTGCTCTTTATCGTAGCCCCCTCTTTAGCTTTAGCCGCCCTCTCCTCAGCCGTATCCCTTTGCTTAACCACGGACTGGCGTGGTAAGATCAAATTATACTCCAAGAGGGTTGCGTTCCTGATCAAGAAAGAGGCCGACCGGTCCCGTGCCGGAATAGCCTTTAGTTCAGCAGCCATTCGTACTAAGGAATCGTCCTCCACGACTGCAATACCACCTGTCGCTAGCCAGAAATAGAAGCATGTCAGAAAAAACACTACAGTCAAAACACATGAAAAATATAAATGAAATCAATCTTACAGCCGGAAGTGAAAAGGCGGAAAGAGACAGCATCGTCCTTGACGAAGAACCACTCTTTCTTGAACATGGTGAACTTGGAATACAAGTCCAGAACTGGTTTGAAGGGCACGGCCGCCTCCAGACTAATATACGGAGACCCCTTCTTATAGCCTCTCAGGTTGTACAAGTATCGGATTTCCCGGTTAGAAGGAGTACGCCCGTACCTCCTCTGGAAGATAACAAAGAGGCTCACCAGGATGGCATATGAGTTAGGCTGGAGCTGGAAAGGAGCCACCTTCAAATAGGTGGTGAAGCTTACTATCCAAGCGTTGATAGGGGGGATAGCGCCGCACATGCAATGGTATCTGCTAAAAGCGAAGTAGCCCTCGGGAGGATTATATGGCATCACCCCATCTCCTGGCAGCAGCATAAGAGCCCTATCTATCCCAAAGGAACGGGATATGACGTCAAGTTGCTCCTCCTTTAAGGAGCTGGGAAAGCAATCAGGGGGGGAGATCAAAAGTTCCTGTGGACCATATCCATCCACTAGAGACCTTGGAATGGGTCGATGTTGCTCGGATCCTGATTGGACTGGGGGCAAGGAAGAAGAGGGCTCTCTTGTGCCTCTAGACTTCTTTCTGTCTGATCGTGTTTCCGCTTTGCGAGACATTTTCTGCAGCACAAGAAAAACACGGTGTTAGAGCAAGAAATATAGAAAGATAAACAAGCAAGTATCTAAAGAAAGCATATAAAAGCATAAGATTCCGCTCAAGGTTCAAGTATGAAGTCTCATTCGGCGGTGCAATACGAGTTCATTCGGCACCAAACTCCAATGCTCATTCGGCATACATGTCATTCGGCATACATGTCATTCGGCATACATGTCATTCGGCATACCTCATTCGGCTATTCAATACACTACGTACACATTCGGCAAACAGGGCCATTCGGTGGCAAAGGTTCATTCGGCAGAAAGTATACATACCTGGTTCGGTATAAGCTGGTTCGGCGAAGACTTTGGTTCGGCAGCACAATATGGTTCGGCTCTACTCGTTCGGTAATGAAAAACGAGGGGGGTACGGCCTCTATATATAGGCGAGCTCAGGACCGGACCAAGGCATTCGACATACCGGACCGAATGAAAACCGAATGGAACTATCCATACCGGACCAGCCTCCAACCGAATGAAACCTGAGCCAACTCGAAACCGAATGAAGCTGCCTCTACCAGCAGAAACCAGAAACAGGGGGCACGCAGGCGCCTCACTCAGATAAGTACCGAACTCTAGAACCTACTAACAAAGTAGAGAATATGATAACGATGAATGAGTCGTAAATCTCTCACCAATGAAGGTTAATCATTCACACGTGTACGCGACCACGAACGGTACATAGGCACGCTCTGAATGGCTATTAACCCAATCGTCGTGAGAATTTGCACTTTGACACGCCTTTTTAAACTCATAGGTAAAACGGATATTTGATAATTATGAAATGGCTAAGCTACTTACACATGTATGGGGTCGCGAACGATCCCTAGGCATGCTCTGAGCTGGCGATAAACCGTCTTGACAAACGATCCAAGAATGCTAAGCCCCCTCGGGGCACACTTGCTCGCCTCGAACGACACGATTAGCTTCATTTCAAATATCTCGATCCCGAACGATCGTTATCTAAAACCACACTAAAACTATAAATTAAATTCCTTTGCAGGACAGCAGCAGGATACGAATATCCAGCCCATGGCGTTACGAAACAAGCCTTTCTACCACAGGGAAACAAAGCGCGACACATGCAAGCACGTGCCCCACTTTGGGGGGCAAATGTTGGGCGAATTCTCACCCAGAAGATCTAGAGACCAAGGAGTCACAGTTTCACTCGGGCTCGCGACCTCCACCTCATTCGACAAACACAAGGCTCAGTACCTACATAGAAGTTCATCCGGTATTCTCCATGTATAGCTTCATTCGGCATAAGGTCATTCGGCTATCAGCTCCCATTCGGCCACCAATCAACATTCCACACTCTCCATCCGGTCAGCACGTCATCCGGTCAAGCTCCTACCGAACCAAATCCCCTGCCACAGCCAGACCGCCATCACCGGACCATTCATGGCCGAACCAACGTTGCCAAGCCTATACCGGACCACACATCCAACCAGAGGTAACGTCTGCCGAATCAAGTTTACTCCCTACCATCGAACCAGAGGGAGGATGCCCCATGCCGAACCAACACAGCTACAAGGCCACCGCCGGTCCATACCTACCACCGAACCAAGCCTAGAGCCGAATGAAGCTTTGCCAAACCAGGTGACTGCCAGTCCAGATCGCCTCAGCCCGGGCCCACCAGCAGCTATATACCCCCAAGACCCCTGCCCTCTACCTCACTCTATAAATAGAGGGGCAGGGGTACAGCAATGGCAGACAAGTTTGAGAGCTCAAGCAAGGAAGGAACTTTCAAACTACTTTCATATACTCATATACGAAGCATTGTACTTGTAATCCGAAGGAAAGAAGATAATAACATATAAAGTGGACGTAGGCACATTCTGGCCGAACCACTATAAATCCGCGTGTCATTTACATTTCAGCCCCTACTTCTTTTATATTTATATACTCATCTAAAATCATTGAAAATCACATATAATCAACTAAATAATACGACTTGGAGGTGTTTGTCCATTTTTTGTGCAAACACACCCATTTCTAAAGGTCGTACGGCACGGTTTCGTCATTTTGGACGGATGTTCCACCTTGCACCGTAGATGTTGCACCCTGTGGATATCGATTCTTCGGAGGGCCATAACTCTTGGCTCGTTTAGAGTTACGGGCGCCACAACCAGTCAAAACGAAGGTATCTGTGAGTTCTACAGCTATGACGGCTTTCAGCCGTCACTGGTTAGTTTCATATCCAAAAAATCCTATCCGAACCTCAATCGTGTCATGGAAGTTTTTTACCCTTCGTTTTTTCGTCACGTGGATTTTTTCTGTAAAATGGGATCCCCGTGGCTGGTCAATGATTTTCCATCGCTGGAGAGTGCAGCACCATGGTACTGCACCATTTCAAATCCATGCACCCATTTCTAAAGGTCGTACGGCACGGTTTCGTCATTTTGGACGGATGTTGCACCTTGCACCGAAGATGTTGCACCTTGTGGAAATCGATTCTTCGGTGGGCCATAACTCTTGGCTCGTTTAGAGTTACGGGAGCCACAACCAGTCAAAACGAAGGTATCTGTGAGTTCTACAGCTATGACGGCTTTTAGCCGTCATTGGTTAGTTTCATACCCAAAAAATCCTTTCCGAACCTCAATCGGGTCATGGAAGATTTTTACCCTTCGTTTTTTCGTCAGGTGGATTTTTTCTGTAAAAAGGGATCCCCGTGGCTGGTCAATGATTTACCATCGCTGGAGAGTCGTACACCATGGTACTGCACCGTTTCAAATCCATGCATCCATTTCTAAAGGTCGTACGGCACGGTTTCGTTATTTTGGACGGATGTTGCACCTTGCACCGTAGATGTTGCACCCTTTGGATATCGATTCTTCGGAGGGCCATAACTCTTGGCTCGTTTAGAGTTACGGGAGCCAAAACTAGTCAAAACGAAGGTATCTGTGAGTTCTACATCTATGACAGCTTTCTGCCGTCACTGGTTAGTTTCATACCCAAAAAATCCTATCCGAACATCGATCGGGTCATGGAAGTTTTTTACCCTTCGTTTTTTCGTCACGTGGATTTTTTCTGTAAAACGGGATCCCCGTGGCTGGTCAATGATTTACCATCGCTGGAGAGTGGTGCACCATGGTACTGCACCATTTCAATTCCATGCACCCATTTCTAAAGGTCGTACGGCACGGTTTCGTCATTTTGGACGGATGTTGCACCTTGCGCCGCGGATGTTGCACCCTTTGGATGTCGATTATTCGGAGGGCCATAACTCTTGGCTCGTTTAGATTTACGGGACACATAACCTGTCAAAATGAAGGTATCTGTGAGTTCTACAGCTATGACGGCTTTCAGCCGTCACTGGTAAGTTTCATACCCAAAAATCCTATCCGAACCTCAATCGGGTCATGGAAGTTTTTTACCCTTCGTTTTTTCGTCACGTGGATTTTTTCTGTAAAACGGGATCCCCGTGGCTGGTCAATGATTTACCATCGCTGGAGGTGGTGCACCATGGCACTGCACCGTTTCAATTCCATGCACCCATTTCTAAAGGTCGTACGGCACGGTTTCGTCATTTTGGACGGATGTTGCACCTTGCACCATAGATGTTGCACCCTATGGATATCTATTATTCGAAGGGCCATAACTCTTGGCTCGTTTAGAGTTACGGGAGCCAAAACCAGTCAAAACGAAGGTATCTGTGAGTTCTACAGCTATGACAGCTTTCTGCCGTCACTGGTTAGTTTCATACCCAAAAAATCCTATCCGAACCTCAATCGGGTCAAGGAAGTTTTTTACCCTTCGTTTTTTCGTCACGTGGATTTTTTCTGTAAAACGGGATCCCCGTTGCTGGTCTATGATTTACCATCGCTGGAAAGTGGTGCACCATGGTACTGCAATGTTTCAAATCCATGCACCCATTTCTAAAGGTCATACGGCACTGTTTCGTCATTTTGGACGGATGTTGCACCTTGCACCGTAGATGTTGCACCCTGTGGATATCGATTCTTCGGAGGGCCATAACTCTTTGCTCGTTTAGAGTTACGGGAGCCACAACCAGTCAAAACGAAGGTATCTGTGAGTTCTACAGCTATGGCAGCTTTCAGCCGTCATTGATTAGATTCATACCCAAAAAATCCTATCCGAACCTCAATCGGGTCAAGGAAGTTTTTTACCCTTCGTTTTTTCGTCACGTGGATTTTTTCTGAAAAACGGGATCCCCGTGGCTGGTCTATGATTTACCCTCGCTGGAGACTGGTGCACCATAGCACTGCAATGTTTCAAATCCATGCACTCATTTCTAAAGGTCGTACGACAAGGTTTCGTCATTTCGGACGGATGTTGCACCTTACACCGTAGATGTTGCACCCTGTGGATATCGATTCTTCGGAGGGCCATAACTCTTGGCTCGTTTAGAGTTACGGGAGCCACAACTAGTCAAAACGAAGATATCTGTGAGTTCTACAGCTATGACGGCTTTTAGCCGTCACAGGTTAGTTTCATACCCAAAAAATCTTATCCGAACCTCAATCGGGTCATGGAAGTTTTTTACCCTTCGTTTTTTCGTCACGTGGATTTTTTCTGTAAAACGGGATCCCCGTGGCTGGTCAATGATTTACCATCGCTGGAGAGTGGTGCACCATGGTACTGCACCGTTTCAAATCCATGCACCCATTTCTAAAGGTCGTACGGCACGGTTTCGTCATTTTGGACGGATGTTGCACCTTGCACCGAAGATGTTGCACCCTGTGGAAATCGATTCTTCGGAGGGCCATAACTCTTGGCTCGTTTTGAGATATGGGAGCCATAACCAGTCAAAACGAAGGTATCTGTGAGTTCTACAGCTATGACGGCTTTCAGCCGTCACTGGTTAGTTTCATACCCAAAAAATCCTATCCGAACCTCAATCGGGTCATGGAAGTTTTTACCCTTCGTTTTTTCGTCACGTGGATTTTTTCTGTAAAAAGGGATCCCCGTGGCTGGTCAATGATTTACCATCGCTGGAGAGTGGTGCACCATGGTACTGCACCGTTTCAAATCCATGCATCCATTTCTAAAGGTCGTACGGCACGGTTTCGTCATTTTGGACGGATGTTGCACCTTGCACCGTAGATGTTGCACCCTATGGATATCGATTCTTCGGAGGGCCATAACTCTTGGCTCGTTTAGTGTTACGGGAGCCATAACCAGTCAAAACGAAGGTATTTGTGAGTTCTACAGCTATGACAGCGTTCTGCCGTCACTGGTTAGTTTCATACCCAAAAAATCCTATCCGAACCTCGATCGGGTCATGGAAGTTTTTTGCCCTTCGTTTTTTCGTCACGTGGATTTTTTCTGTAAAACGGGATCCCCGTGGCTGGTCAATGATTTACCATCGCTGGAGAGTGGTGCACCATGGTACTGCACCGTTTCAATTCCATGCACCCATTTCTAAAGGTCGTACGGCACGGTTTCGTCTTTTTGGACGGATGTTGCACCTTGCGCCGTAGATGTTGCACCCTATGGATATCTATTATTCGAAGGGCCATAACTCTTGGCTCGTTTAGAGTTACGGGAGCCATAACCAGTCAAAACGAAGGTATCTGTGAGTTATACAGATATGATGGCTTTCAGCCGTCACTGGTTAGTTTCATACCCAAAAAATCCTATCCGAACCTCAATCGGGTCATGGAAGTTTTTTACCCTTCGTTTTTTCGTCACATGGATTTTTTCTGTAAAACGGGATCCCCGTGGCTGGTCAATGATTTACCATCGCTGGAGAGTGCTGCACCATGGTAATTCACCTTTCAATTCCATGCACCCATTTCTAAAGGTCGTACGGCACGGTTTCGTCATTTTGGACGGATGTTGCACCTTGCGCCGTAGATGTTGCACCCTATGGATATCTATAATTCAAAGGGCCATAACTCTTGGCTCATTTAGAGTTACGGGAGCCATAACCAGTCAAAACGAAGGTATCTGTGAGTTATACAGCTATGATGGCTTTCAGCCGTCACTGGTTAGTTTCATACCCAAAAATCCTATCCGAACCTCAATCGGGTCATGGAAGTTTTTTACCCTTCGTTTTTTCGTCACGTGGATTTTTTCTGTAAAACGGGATCCCCGTGGCTGGTCAATGATTTACCATCGCTGGAGAGTGGTGCACCACGGTACTGCATCGTTTCAAATCCATGCATCCATTTCTAAAGGTCGTACGGCACGGTTTCGTCATTTTGGACGGATGTTGCACCTTGCACCGTAGATGTTGCACCCTGTGGATATCGATTCTTCGGAGGGCCATAACTCTTGGCTCGTTTAGAGTTACGGGAGCCACAACCAGTCAAAACGAAGGTATCTATGAGTTCTACAGCTATGACGGCTTTCATCCATCTTTGATTAGTTTCATACACAAAAAATCCTATCCGAACCTCAATCGGGTCATGGAAGTTTTTTGCCCTTCGTTTTTTCGTCACGTGGATTTTTTCTGTAAAACGGAATCCCCGTGGCTGGTCAACGATTTACCATCGCTGGAGAGTGGTGCACCATGATACTGCACCGTTTCAAATCCATGCACCCATTTCTAAAGGTCATACGGCACGGTTTCGTCATTTTGGACGGATGTTGCACCTTGTACCGTAGATGTTGCACCCTGTGGATAACGATTCTTCCGAGGGCCATAACTCTTGGCTCGTTTAGAGTTACGGGAGCCACAACCAGTCAAAACGAAGGTATCTATGAGTTCTACAGCTATGACGGCTTTCAGCCGTCACTGGTTAGTTTCATACCCAAAAAATCCTATCCGAGCCTCAATCGGGTCATGGAAGTTTTTTACCCTTCGTTTTTTCGTCACGTGGATTTTTTCTGTAAAACGGGATCCCCGTGGCTGGTCAATGATTTACCATCGCTGGAGAGTGGTGCACCATGGTACTACACCGTATCAAATCCCTGCACCCATTTCTAAAGGTCGTACGGCCCGGTTTCGTCATTTTGGACGGATGTTGCACCTTGCACCGCAGATGTTGCACCCTTTCGATATCGATTATTCGGAGGGCCATAACTCTTGGCTCGTTTAGAGTTACGGGACCCATAACCTATCAAAATGAAGGTATCTGTGAGTCCTACAGCTATGACGACTTTCAGCCGTCACTGGTTAGTTTCATACCCAAAAAATGCTATCCGAACCTCAATCGGGTCATGGATGTTTTTTACCCTTCATTTTTTCGTCACGTGGATTTTTTCTGTAAAACGGGATCCCGTGGCTGGTCAATGATTTACCATCGCTGGAGAGTGGTGCACCATGGTACTGCACCGTTTCAATTCCATGCACCCATTTCTAAAGGTCGTACGACACGGTTTCGTCATTTTGGACGGATGTTGCACCTTGCGCCGTAGATGTTGCACCCTATGGATATCTATTATTCGAAGGGCCATAACTCTTGGCTCGTTTAGAGTTACGGGAGCCATAACCAGTCAAAACGAAGGTATCTGTGAGTTCTACAGCTATGACAGCTTTCTGTCGTCACTGGTTAGTTTCATACCCAAAAAATCCTATCTGAACCCCAATCGGGTCTAGGAAGTTTTTTACCCTTCGTTTTTTCGTCACGTGGATTTTTTCTGTAAAACGGGATCCCCGTGTCTGGTCTATGATTTACCATCGCTGGAAAGTGGTGCACCATGGTACTGCAATGTTCAAATCCATGCACTCATTTCTAAAGGTCGTACGGCACTGTTTCGTCATTTTGGACGGATGTTGCACCTTGCACCGTAGATGTTGCACCCTGTGGATATCGATTCTTCGGAGGGCCATAACTCTTTGCTCGTTTAGAGTTACGGGAGCCACAACCAGTCAAAACGAAGGTATCTGTGAGTTCTACAGCTATGGCAGCTTTCAGCCGTCATTGATTAGATTCATACCCAAAAAATCCTATCCGAACCTCAATCGGGTCAAGGAAGTTTTTTACCCTTCGTTTTTTCGTCACGTGGATTTTTTCTGAAAAACGGGATCCCCGTGGCTGGTCTATGATTTACCCTCGCTGGAGAGTGGTGCACCATGGCACTGCAATGTTTCAAATCCATGCACTCATTTCTAAAGGTTGTACGACAAGGTTTCGTCATTTCGGACGGATGTTGCACCTTACACCGTAGATGTTGCACCCTGTGGATATCGATTCTTCGGAGGGCCATAACTCTTGGCTCGTTTAGAGTTACGGGAGCCACAACTAGTCAAAACGAAGATATCTGTGAGTTCTACAGCTATGACGGCTTTTAGCCGTCACAGGTTAGATTCATACCCAAAAAATCCTATCCGAACCTCAATCGGGTCATGGAAGTTTTTTACCCTTCGTTTTTTCGTCACGTGGATTTTTTCTGTAAAACGGGATCCCCGTGGCTGGTTAATGATTTACCATCGCTGGAGAGTGGTGCACCATGGTACTGCACCGTTTCAAATCCATGCACCCATTTCTAAAGGTCGTACGGCACGGTTTCGTCATTTTGGACGGATGTTGCACCTTGCACCGAAGATGTTGCACCCTGTGGAAATCGATTCTTCGGAGGGCCATAACTCTTGGCTCGTTTTGAGATATGGGAGCCATAACCAGTCAAAACGAAGGTATCTGTGAGTTCTACAGCTATGACGGCTTTCAGCCGTCACTGGTTAGTTTCATACCCAAAAAATCCTATCCGAACCTCAATCGGGTCATGGAAGTTTTTACCCTTCGTTTTTTCGTCACGTGGATTTTTTCTGTAAAAAGGGATCCCTGTGGCTGGTCAATGATTTACCATCGCTGGAGAGTGGTGCACCATGGTACTGCACCGTTTCAAATCCATGCATCCATTTCTAAAGGTCGTACGGCACGGTTTCGTCATTTTGGACGGATGTTGCACCTTGCACCGTAGAAGTTGCACCCTATGGATATCGATTCTTCGGAGGGCCATAACTCTTGGCTCGTTTAGTGTTACGGGAGCCATAACCAGTCAAAACGAAGGTATTTGTGAGTTCTACAGCTATGACATCTTTCTGCCATCACTGGTTAGTTTCATACCCAAAAAATCCTATACGAACCTCGATCGGGTCATGGAAGTTTTTTGCCCTTCGTTTTTTCGTCACGTGGATTTTTTCTGTAAAACGGGATCCCCGTGGCTGGTCAATGATTTACCATCGCTGGAGAGTGGTGCACCATGGTACTGCACCGTTTCAATTCCATGCACCCATTTCTAAAGGTCGTACGGCACGGTTTCGTCATTTTGGACGGATGTTGCACCTTGCGCCGTAGATGTTGCACCCTATGGATATCTATTATTCGAAGGGCCATAACTCTTGGCTCGTTTAGAGTTACGGGAGCCATAACCAGTCAAAACGAAGGTATCTGTGAGTTATACAGATATGACGGCTTTCAGCCGTCACTGGTTAGTTTCATACCCAAAAAATCCTATCCGAACCTCAATCGGGTCATGGAAGTTTTTTACCCTTCGTTTTTTCGTCACGTGGATTTTTTCTGTAAAACGGGATCCCCGTGGCTGGTCTACGATTTACCATCGCTGGAGAGTGGTGCACCATGGTACTACACCATTTCAAATCCATGCACCCATTTCTAAAGGTCGTACGGCACGGTTTCGTCATTTTGGACGGATGTTGCACCTTGCACCGTAGATGTTGCACCCTATGGATATCGATTATTCGGAGGGCCATTACTCTTGGCTCGTTCAGAGTTACGGGAGCCATTACCAGTCAAAACGAAGGTATCTGTGAGTTCTACAGCTATGACAGCTTTCAGCCGTCACTGGTTAGTTTCGTACCCAAAAAATCCTATCCGAACCTCAATCGGGTCATGGAAGTTTTTTACCCTTCGATTTTTCGTCACGTGGATTTTTTCTGTAAAACGGGATCCCCGTGGCTGGTCTATGATTTACCATCGCTGGAGAGTGGTGCACCATGGCACGGCACTGTTTCAAATCCATGCACCCATTTCTAAAGGTCGTACGGCACGGTTTCGTCATTTTGGACGGATGTTGCACCTTACACTGTAGATGTCGCACCGTGTGGATATCGATTATTCGGAGGGCCATAACTCTTGGCTCGTTTAGAGTTACGGGAGCCATAACCAGTCAAAACGAAGGTATCTGTGAGTTCTACAGCTATGATGGCTTTCAGCCATCACTGGTTAGTTTCATACGCAAAAACTCCTATCCGAACCTCAATCGGGTAATGGAAGTTTTTTACCCTTCGTTTTTTCGTCACGTGGATTTTTCTGTAAAACGGGATCCCCGTGGCTGGTCAATGATTTACCATCGCTGGAGAGTGGTGCACCATGGTACTGCACCATTTCAAATCCATGCACCCATTTCTAAATGTCGTACGGCACGGTTTCGTCATTTTGGACGGATGTTGCACCTTGCACCGTAGATGTAGCACCCTGTGGATATAGATTATTCGGAGGGCCATAACTCTTGGCTCGTTTAGAGTTACGGGAGCCATAACCAGTCAAAACGAAGGTATCTGTGAGTTCTACAGCTATGATGGCTTTCAGCCGTCACTGGTTAGTTTCATACCCAAAAAATCCTATCTGAACCTCAATCGGGTCATGGAAGTTTTTTACACTTCGTTTTTTCGTCACGTGGATTTTTTCTGTAAAACGAGATCCCCGTGGCTGGTCAATGATTTACCATCGCTGGAGAGTGGTGCACCATGGTACTGCACCGTTTCAAATCCATGCACCCATTTCTAAAGGTTGTACGGCGCGGTTTCGTCATTTTGGACGGATGTTGCACCTTGCACCGTAGATGTTGCACCCTATGGATATCGATTATTCGGAGGGCCATAACTCTTGGCTCGTTCAGAGTTACGGGAGCCATAACCAGTAAAAACGAAGGTATCTGTGAGTTCTACAGCTATGACGGCTTTCAGCCGTCACTGGTTAGTTTCGTACCCAAAAAATCCTTTCCGAACCTCAATCGGGTCATGGAAGTTTTTTACCCTTCGATTTTTCGTCACGTGGATTTTTTCTGTAAAACGGGATCCCCGTGGCTGGTCAATGATTTACCATCGCTGGAGAGTGGTGCACGATGGTACTGCACCGTTTCAAATCCATGCACCCATTTCTAAAGGTCGTACGGCACGGTTTCGTCATTTTGGACGGATGTTGCACCTTGCACCGTAGATGTTGTACCCTGTGGATATCGATTCTTCGGAGGGCCATAACTCTTGGCTCGTTTAGAGTTACGGGCGCCACAACCAGTCAAAACGAAGGTATCTGTGATTTCTACAGCTATGACGGCTTTCAGCCGTCACTGGTTAGTTTCATACCCAAAAAATCCTATCCGAACCTCAATTGTGTCATGGAAGTTTTTTACCCTTCGTTTTTTCGTCACGTGGATTTTTTCTGTAAAATGGGATCCCCGTGGCTGGTCAATGATTTTCCATCGCTGGAGAGTGCAGCACCATGGTACTGCACCATTTCAAATCCATGCACCCATTTCTAAAGGTCGTACGGCACGGTTTCGTCATTTTGGACGGATGTTGCACCTTGCACCGCAGATGTTGCACCCTGTGGAAATCGATTCTTCGGAGGGCCAGAAATCTTGGCTCGTTTAGAGTTACGAGAGCCATAACCAGTCAAAACGAAGGTATCTGTGAGTTCTACAGCTTTGATGGCTTTTAGCCGTCACTGGTTAGTTTCATACCCAAAAAATCCTATCCGAACCTCAATCGGGTCATGGAAGTTTTTTACCCTTCGTTTTTTCGTCACGTGGATTTTTTCTGTAAAACGGGATCCCTGTGGCTGGTCAATGATTTACCATCGCTGGAAAGTGGTGCACCATGGTACTGCACCGTTTCAAATCCATGCACCCATTTCTAAAGGTCGTACGACACGGTTTCGTCATTTTGGATGGATGTTGCACCTTGCACCGCAGATGTTGCACCTTGTGGAAATCGATTCTTCGGAGGGCCATAACTCTTGGCTCGTTTAGAGTTACGGGAGCCATAACCAGTCAAAACGAAGGTATCTGTGAGTTCTACAGCTTTGATGGCTTTTAGCCGTCACTGGTTAGTTTCATACCCAAAAAATCCTATCCGAACCTCAATCGGGTCATGGAAGTTTTTTACCCTTCGTTTTTTCGTCACGTGGATTTTTTCTGTAAAACGGGATCCCTGTGGCTGGTCAATGATTTACCATCGCTGGAGAGTGGTGCACCATGGTACTGCACCGTTTCAAATCCATGCACCCATTTCTAAAGGTCGTACGGCGCGGTTTCGTCATTTTGGACGGATGTTGCACCTTGCACCGTAGATGTTGC
The DNA here is from genome assembly GCA_030765085.1 of Allium cepa. Lineage (NCBI taxonomy): Eukaryota > Viridiplantae > Streptophyta > Magnoliopsida > Asparagales > Amaryllidaceae > Allium > Allium cepa. The sequence continues at coordinate 51,361,166 of JASFAV010000020.1, forward strand.
ACCCTGTGGATATCGATTATTCGGAGGGCCATAACTCTTGGCTCGTTCAGAGTTACGGGAGCCATAACCAGTAAACACGAAGGTATCTGTGAGTTCTACAGCTATGACGGCTTTCAGCCGTCACTGGTTAGTTTCGTACCCAAAAAATCCTTTCCGAACCTCAATCGGGTCATGGAAGTTTTTTACCCTTCGATTTTTCGTCACGTGGATTTTTTCTGTAAAACGGGATCCCCGTGGCTGGTCAATGATTTACCATCGCTGGAGAGTGGTGCACGATGGTACTGCACCGTTTCAAATCCATGCACCCATTTCTAAAGGTCGTACGGCACGGTTTCGTCATTTTGGACGGATGTTGCACCTTGCACCGTAGATGTTGCACCCTGTGGATATCGATTCTTCGGAGGGCCATAACTCTTGGCTCGTTTAGAGTTACGGGCGCCACAACCAGTCAAAACGAAGGTATCTGTGAGTTCTACAGCTATGACGGCTTTCAGCCGTCACTGGTTAGTTTCATACCCAAAAAATCCTATCCGAACCTCAATCGTGTCATGGAAGTTTTTTACCCTTCGTTTTTTCGTCACGTGGATTTTTTCTGTAAAATGGGATCCCCGTGGCTGGTCAATGATTTTCCATCGCTGGAGAGTGCAGCACCATGGTACTGCACCATTTCAAATCCATGCACCCATTTCTAAAGGTCGTACGGCACGGTTTCGTCATTTTGGACGGATGTTGCACCTTGCACCGCAGATGTTGCACCCTGTGGAAATCGATTCTTCGGAGGGCCAGAAATCTTGGCTCGTTTAGAGTTACGAGAGCCATAACCAGTCAAAACGAAGGTATCTGTGAGTTCTACAGCTTTGATGGCTTTTAGCCGTCACTGGTTAGTTTCATACCCAAAAAATCCTATCCGAACCTCAATCGGGTCATGGAAGTTTTTTACCCTTCGTTTTTTCGTCACGTGGATTTTTTCTGTAAAACGGGATCCCTGTGGCTGGTCAATGATTTACCATCGCTGGAAAGTGGTGCACCATGGTACTGCACCGTTTCAAATCCATGCACCCATTTCTAAAGGTCGTACGACACGGTTTCGTCATTTTGGATGGATGTTGCACCTTGCACCGCAGATGTTGCACCTTGTGGAAATCGATTCTTCGGAGGGCCATAACTCTTGGCTCGTTTAGAGTTACGGGAGCCATAACCAGTCAAAACGAAGGTATCTGTGAGTTCTACAGCTTTGATGGCTTTTAGCCGTCACTGGTTAGTTTCATACCCAAAAAATCCTATCCGAACCTCAATCGGGTCATGGAAGTTTTTTACCCTTCGTTTTTTCGTCACGTGGATTTTTTCTGTAAAACGGGATCCCTGTGGCTGGTCAATGATTTACCATCGCTGGAAAGTGGTGCACCATGGTACTGCACCGTTTCAAATCCATGCACCCATTTCTAAAGGTCGTACGACACGGTTTCGTCATTTTGGATGGATGTTGCACCTTGCACCGCAGATGTTGCACCTTGTGGAAATCGATTCTTCGGAGGGCCATAACTCTTGGCTCGTTTAGAGTTACGGGAGCCATAACCAGTCAAAACGAAGGTATCTGTGAGTTCTACAGCTTTGATGGCCTTTAGCCGTCACTGGTTAGTTTCATACCCAAAAAATCCTATCCGAACCTCAATCGGGTCATGGAAGTTTTTTACCCATCGTTTTTTCGTCACGTGGATTTTTTCTGTAAAACGGGATCCCTGTGGCTGGTCAATGATTTACCATCGCTGGAAAGTGGTGCACCATGGTACTGCACCGTTTCAAATCCATGCACCCATTTCTAAAGGTCGTACGACGCGGTTTCGTCATTTTGGAAGGATGTTGCACCTTGCACCGCAGATGTTGCACCTTGTGGAAATCGATTCTTCGGAGGGACATAACTCTTGGCTCGTTTAGAGTTACGGGACCCATAACCAGTCAAAACGAAGGTATTTGTGAGTTCTACAGCTTTGATGGCTTTTAGCCGTCACTGGTTAGTTTCATACCCAAAAAATCCTGTCCGAACCTCAATCGGGTCATGGAAGTTTTTTACCCTTTGTTTTTTCGTCACGTGGATTTTTTCTGTAAAACGGGATCCCCGTGGCTGGTCAATGATTTACCATCGCTGGAGAGTGGTGCACCATGGTACTGCACCATTTCAAATCCCTGCACCCATTTCTAAAGGTCGTACGACACGGTTTCGTCATTTTGGACGGATGTTGCACCTTGCACCGTTGATGTTGCACCCTTTGGATATTGATTATTCGGAGGGCCATAACTCTTGGCTCGTTTAGAGTTACGGGACCCATAACCTGTCAAAACGAAGGTATCTGTGAGTTCTACAGCTATGACGGCTTTCAGCCATCACTGGTTAGTTTCATACCCAAAAAATCCTATCCGAACCTCAATCGGGTCATGGAAGTTTTTTACCCTTCGTTTTTTCGTCACATGGATTTTTTCTGTAAAACGGGATCCCCGTGGCTGGTCAATGATTTACCATCGCTGGAGAGTGGTGCACCATGGTACTGCACCGTTTCAATTCCATGCACCCATTTCTAAAGGTCGTACGGCACGGTTTCGTCATCTTGGACGGATGTTGCACCTTGCACCGCAGATGTTGCACCTTGTGGAAATCGATTCTTCGGAGGACCATAACTCTTGGCTCGTTTAGAGTTACGGGAGCCATAACCAGTCAAAATGAAGGTATCTGTGAGTTCTACAGCTATGATGGCTTTCAGCTGTCACTGGTTAGTTTCATACCCAAAAAATCCTATCCGAACCTCAATCGGGTCATGGAAGTTTTTTACCCTTCGTTTTTTCGTCACGTGGATTTTTTATGTAAAAACGGGATCCCCGTGGCTGGTCATTGATTTACCATCGCTGGAGAGTGGTGCACCATGGTACTGCACCGTTTCAAATCCATGCATCCATTTCTAAAGGTCGTACGGCACGGTTTCGTCATTTTGGACGGATGTTGCACCTTGCACCGCAGATGTTGCACCTTGTGGAAATCGATTCTTCGGAGGGCCATAACTCTTGGCTCGTTTAGAGTTACGGGAGCCATAACCAGTCAAAACGAAGGTATCTGTGAGTTCTACAGCTTTGACGTCTTTTAGCCGTCACTGGTTAGTTTCATACCCAAAAAATCCTATCCGAACCTCAATCGGGTCATGGAAGTTTTTTACCCTTCGTTTTTTCGTCACGTGGATTTTTTCTGTAAAACGGGATCCCCGTGGCTGGTCAATGATTTACCATCGCTAGAAAGTGGCGCACCATGGTACTGCACCGTTTCAAATCCATGCACCCATTTCAAAAGGTCGTACGGCACGGTTTCGTCATTTTGGACGGATGTTGCACCTTGCACCGCAGATGTTGCACCTTGTGGAAATCGATTCTTCGGAGGGCCATAACTCTTGGCTCGTTTAAAGTTACGGGAGCCATAACCAGTCAAAACGAAGGTATCTGTGAGTTCTACAGCTTTGACGGCTTTTAGCCGTCACTGGTTAGTTTCATACCCAAAAAATCCTATCCGAACCTCAATCGGGTCATGGAAGTTTTTTACCCTTCGTTTTTTCGTCACGTGGATTTTTTCTGTAAAACGGGATCCCTGTGGCTGGTCAATGATTTACCATCGCTGGAAAGTGGTGCACCATGGTACTGCACCGTTTCAAATCCATGCACCCATTTCTAAAGGTCGTACGACACGGTTTCGTCATTTTGGATGGATGTTGCACCTTGCACCGCAGATGTTGCACCTTGTGGAAATCGATTCTTCGGAGGGCCATAACTCTTGGCTCGTTTAGAGTTACGGGAGCCATAACCAGTCAAAACGAAGGTATCTGTGAGTTCTACAGCTTTGATGGCTTTTAGCCGTCACTGGTTAGTTTCATACCCAAAAAATCCTATCCGAACCTCAATCGGGTCATGGAAGTTTTTTACCCTTCATTTTTTCGTCACGTGGATTTTTTCTGTAAAACGGGATCCCCATGGCTGGTCAATGATTTACCATCGCTGGAAAGTGGTGCACCATGGTACTGCACCGTTTCAAATCCATGCACCCATTTCTAAAGGTCGTACGGCACGGTTTCGTCATTTTGGACGGATGTTGCACCTTGCACCGCAGATGTTGCACCCTGTGGAAATCGATCCTTCGGAGGGCCAGAACTCTTGGCTCGTTTAGAGTTACGAGAGCCATAACCAGTCAAAACGAAGGTATCTGTGAGTTCTACAGCTATGTTGGCTTTCTGCCGTCACTGGTTAGTTTCATACCCAAAAAATCCTATCCGAACCTCAATCGGGTCATGGAAGTTTTTTACCCTTCGTTTTTTCGTCACGTGGATTTTTTCTGTAAAAACGGGATCCCCGTAGCTGGTCAATGATTTACCATCGCTGGAGAGTGGTGCACCATGGTACTGCACCGTTACAAATCCATGTACCCATTTCTAAAGGTCGTACGGCACGGTTTCGTCATTTTGGACGGATGTTGCACCTTGCACCGAAGATGTTGCACCCTATGGATATCGATTATTCGGAGGGCCATTACTCTTGGCTCGTTTAGAGTTACGGGAGCCATAACCAGTCAAAACGAAGGTATCTGTGAGTTCTACAGCTATGATGGCTTTCAGCCATCACTGGTTAGTTTCATACGCAAAAACTCCTATCCGAACCTCAATCGGGTAATGGAAGTTTTTTACCCTTCGTTTTTTCGTCACGTGGATTTTTCTGTAAAACGGGATCCCCGTGGCTGGTCAATGATTTACCATCGCTGAAGAGTGGTGCACCATGGTACTGCACCGTTTCAAATCCATGCACCCATTTCTAAATGTCGTACGGCACGGTTTCGTCATTTTGGACGGATGTTGCACCTTGCACCGTAGATGTTGCACCCTGTGGATATCGATTATTCGGAGGGCCATAACTCTTGGCTCGTTTAGAGTTACGGGAGCCATAACCAGTCAAAACGAAGGTATCTGTGAGTTCTACAGCTATGATGGCTTTCAGGCGTCACTGGTTAGTTTCATACCCAAAAAATCCTATCCGAACCTCAATCGGGTCATGGAAGTTTTTTACCCTTCGTTTTTTCATCACGTGGATTTTTTCTGCAAAACGAGATCCCCGTGGCTGGTCAATGATTTACCATCGCTGGAGAGTGGTGCACCATGGTACTGCACCGTTTCAAATCCATGCATCCATTTCTAAAGGTCGTACGGCACGGTTTCGTTATTTTGGACGGATGTTGCACCTTGCACCGTAGATGTTGCACCCTATGGATATCGATTATTCGGAGGGCCATAACTCTTGGCTCGTTCAGAGTTACGGAAGCCATTACCAGTCAAAACGAAGGTATCTGTGAGTTCTACAGCTATGACAGCTTTCAGCCGTCACTGGTTAGTTTCGTACCCAAAAAATCCTATCCGAACCTCAATCGGGTCATGGAAGTTTTTTACCCTTCGATTTTTCGTCACGTGGATTTTTTCTGTAAAACGGGATCCCCGTGGCTGGTCTATGATTTACCATCGTTGGAGAGTGGTTCACCATGGCACTGCACTGTTTCAAATCCATGCACCCATTTCTAAAGGTCGTACGACACGGTTTCGTCATTTTGGACGGATGTTGCACCTTACACTGTAGATGTCGCACCGTGTGGATATCGATTATTCGGAGGGCCATAACTCTTGGCTCGTTTAGAGTTACGGGAGCCATAACCAGTCAAAACGAAGGTATCTGTGAGTTCTACAGCTATGATGGCTTTCAGCCATCACTGGTTAGTTTCATACACAAAAACTCCTATCCGAACCTCAATCGGGTAATGGAAGTTTTTTACCCTTCGTTTTTTCGTCACGTGGATTTTTCTGTAAAACGGGATACCCGTGGCTGGTCAATGATTTACCATCGCTGGAGAGTGGTGCACCATGGTACTGCACCGTTTCAAATCCATGCACCCATTTCTAAATGTCGTACGGCACGGTTTCGTCATTTTGGACGGATGTTGCACCTTGCACCGTAGATGTTGCACCCTGTGGATATAGATTATTCCGAGGGCCATAACTCTTGGCTCGTTTAGAGTTACGGGAGCCATAACCAGTCAAAACGAAGGTATCTGTGAGTTCTACAGCTATGATGGCTTTCAGCCGTCACTGGTTAGTTTCATACCCAAAAAATCCAATCCGAACCTCAATCGGGTCATGGAAGATTTTTACCCTTCGTTTTTTCGTCAGGTGGATTTTTTCTGTAAAAAGGGATCCCCGTGGCTGGTCAATGATTTACCATCGCTGGAGAGTGGTGCACCATGGTACTGCACCGTTTCAAATCCATGCACCCATTTCTAAAGGTTGTACGGCACGGTTTCGTCATTTTGGACGGATGTTGCACCTTGCACCGTAGATGTTGCACCCTATGGATATCGATTATTCGGAGGGCCATAACTCTTGGCTCGTTCAGAGTTACGGGAGCCATAACCATTAAAAACGAAGGTATCTGTGAGTTCTACAGCTATGACAGCTTTCAGCCGTCACTGGTTAGTTTCGTACCCAAAAAATCCTTTCCGAACCTCAATCGGGTCATGGAAGTTTTTTACCCTTCGATTTTTCGTCACGTGGATTTTTTCTGTAGAACGGGATCCCCGTGGCTGGTCAATGATTTACCATCGCTGGAGAGTGGTGCACCATGGTACTGCACCGTTTCAAATCCATGCACCCATTTCTAAAGGTCGTACGGCACGGTTTCGTCATTTTGGACGGATGTTGCACCTTGCACCGTAGATGTTGCACCCTGTGGATATCGATTCTTCGGAGGGCCATAACTCTTGGCTCGTTTAGAGTTACGGGCGCCACAACCAGTCAAAACGAAGGTATCTGTGAGTTCTACAGCTATGACGGCTTTCTGCCGTCACTGGTTAGTTTCATACCCAAAAAATCCTATCCGAACCTCAATCGTGTCATGGAAGTTTTTTACCCTTCGTTTTTTCGTCACGTGGATTTTTTCTGTAAAATGGGATCCCCGTGGCTGGTCAATGATTTTCCATCGCTGGAGAGTGCAGCACCATGGTACTGCACCATTTCAAATCCATGCACCCATTTCTAAAGGTCGTACGGCACGGTTTCGTCATTTTGGACGGATGTTGCACCTTGCACCGAAGATGTTGCACCCTGTGGAAATCGATTCTTCGGTGGGCCATAACTCTTGGCTCGTTTAGAGTTACGGGAGCCAAAACCAGTCAAAACGAAGGTATCTGTGAGTTCTACAGCTATGACAGCTTTCTGCTGTCACTGGTTAGTTTCATACCCAAAAAATCCTATCCGAACCTCAATCGGGTCAAGGAAGTTTTTTACCCTTCGTTTTTTCGTCACGTGGATTTTTTCTGTAAAACGGGATCCCCGTTGCTGGTCTATGATTTACCATCGCTGGAAAGTGGTGCACCATGGTACTGCAATGTTTCAAATCCATGCACCCATTTCTAAAGGTCATACGGCACGGTTTCGTCATTTTGGACGGATGTTGCACCTTGCACCGTAGATGTTGCACCCTGTGGATATCGATTCTTCGGAGGGCCATAACTCTTGGCTCGTTTAGTGTTACGGGAGCCATAACCAGTCAAAACGAAGGTATTTGTGAGTTCTACAGCTATGATAGCTTTCTGCCGTCACTGGTTAGTTTCATACCCAAAAAATCCTATCCGAACCTCGATCGGGTCATGGAAGTTTTTTGCCCTTCGTTTTTTCGTCACGTGGATTTTTTCTGTAAAACGGGATCCCCGTGGCTGGTCAATGATTTACCATCGCTGGAGAGTGGTGCACCATGGTACTGCACCGTTTCAATTCCATGCACCCATTTCTAAAGGTCGTACGGCACGGTTTCGTCATTTTGGACGGATGTTGCACCTTGCGCCGTAGATGGTGCACCCTATGGATATCTATTATTCGAAGGGCCATAACTCTTGGCTCGTTTAGAGTTACGGGAGCCATAACCAGTCAAAACGAAGGTATCTGTGAGTTATACAGATATGATGGCTTTCAGCCGTCACTGGTTAGTTTCATACCCAAAAAATCCTATCCGAACCTCAATCGGGTCATGGAAGTTTTTTACCCTTCGTTTTTTCGTCACGTGGATTTTTTCTGTAAAACGGGATCCCCGTGGCTGGTCAATGATTTACCATCGCTGGAGAGTGGTGCACCATGGTAATTCACCTTTCAATTCCATGCACCCATTTCTAAAGGACGTACGGCACGGTTTCGTCATTTTGGACGGATGTTGCACCTTGCGCCGTAGATGTTGCACCCTATGGATATCTATAATTCAAAGGGCCATAACTCTTGGCTCATTTAGAGTTACGGGAGCCATAACCAGTCAAAACGAAGGTATCTGTGAGTTATACAGCTATGATGGCTTTCAGCCGTCACTGGTTAGTTTCATACCCAAAAATCCTATCCGAACCTCAATCGGGTCATGGAAGTTTTTTACCCTTCGTTTTTTCGTCACGTGGATTTTTTCTGTAAAACGGGATCCCCATGGCTGGTCAATGATTTACCATCGCTGGAGAGTGGTGCACCATGGTACTGCACCGTTTCAAATCCATGCATCCATTTCTGAAGGTCGTACGGCACGGTTTCGTCATTTTGGACGGATGTTGCACCTTGCACCGTAGATGTTGCACCCTATGGATATCGATTCTTCGGAGGGCCATAACTCTTGGCTCGTTTAGTGTTACGGGAGCCATAACCAGTCAAAACGAAGGTATTTGTGAGTTCTACAGCTATGACAGCTTTCTGCCGTCACTGGTTAGTTTCATACCCAAAAAATCCTATCCGAACCTCGATCGGGTCATGGAAGTTTTTTGCCCTTCGTTTTTTCGTCACGTGGATTTTTTCTGTAAAACGGGATCCCCGTAGCTGGTCAATGATTTACCAACGCTGGAGAGTGGTGCACCATGGTACTGCACCGTTTCAATTCCATGCACCCATTTCTAAAGGTCGTACGGCACGGTTTCGTCATTTTGGACGGATGTTGCACCTTGCGCCGTAGATGTTGCACCCTATGGATATCTATTATTCGAAGGGCCATAACTCTTGGCTCGTTTAGAGTTACGGGAGCCATAACCAGTCAAAACGAAGGTATCTGTGAGTTATACAGATATGATGGCTTTCAGCCGTCACTGGTTAGTTTCATACCCAAAAAATCCTATCCGAACCTCAATCGGGTCATGGAAGTTTTTTACCCTTCGTTTTTTCGTCACGTGGATTTTTTCTGTAAAACGGGATCCCCGTGGCTGGTCAATGATTTACCATCGCTGGAGAGTGGAGCACCATGGTAATTCACCTTTCAATTCCATGCACCCATTTCTAAAGGTCGTACGGCACGGTTTCGTCATTTTGGACGGATGTTGCACCTTGCGCCGTAGATGTTGCACCCTATGGATATCTATAATTCAAAGGGCCATAACTCTTGGCTCATTTAGAGTTACGGGAGCCATAACCAGTCAAAACGAAGGTATCTGTGAGTTATACAGCTATGATGGCTTTCAGCCGTCACTGGTTAGTTTCATACCCAAAAATCCTATCCGAACCTCAATCGGGTCATGGAAGTTTTTTACCCTTCTTTTTTTCGTCACGTGGATTTTTTCTGTAAAACGGGATCCCCGTGGCTGGTCAATGATTTACCATCGTTGGAGAGTGGTGCACCACGGTACTGCATCGTTTCAAATCCATGCATCCATTTCTAAAGGTCGTACGGCACGGTTTCGTCATTTTGGACGGATGTTGCACCTTGCACCGTAGATGTTGCACCCTGTGGATATCGATTCTTCGGAGGGCCATAACTCTTGGCTCGTTTAGAGTTACGGGAGCCACAACCAGTCAAAACGAAGGTATCTGTGAGTTCTACAGCTATGACGGCTTTCATCCATCACTGGTTAGTTGCATACACAAAAAATCCTATCCGAACCTCAATCGGGTCATGGAAGTTTTTTACCCTTCGTTTTTTCGTCACGTGGATTTTTTCTGTAAAACGGAATCCCCGTGGCTGGTCAATGATTTACCATCGCTGGGGAGTGGTGCACCATGGTACTGCACCGTTTCAAATCCATGCACCCATTTCTAAAGGTCGTACGGCACGGTTTCGTCATTTTGGACGGATGTTGCACCTTGTACCGTAGATGTTGCACCCTGTGGATAACGATTCTTCGGAGGGCCATAACTCTTGGCTCGTTTAGAGTTACGGGAGCCACAACCAGTCAAAACGAAGGTATCTATGAGTTCTACAGCTATGACGGCTTTCAGCCGTCACTGCTAGGTTTCATACCCAAAAAATCCTATCCGAGCCTCAATCGGGTCATGGAAGTTTTTTACCCTTCGTTTTTTCGTCACGTGGATTTTTTCTGTAAAACGGGATCCCCGTGGCTGGTCAATGATTTACCATCGCTGGAGAGTGGTGCACCATGGTACTACACCGTATCAAATCCCTGCACCCATTTCTAAAGGTCGTACGGCCCGGTTTCGTCATTTTGGACGGATGTTGCACCTTGCACCGTAGATGTTGCACCCTTTCGATATCGATTATTCGAAGGGCCATAACTCTTGGCTCGTTTAGAGTTACGGGACCCATAACCTATCAAAATGAAGGTATCTGTGAGTCCTACAGCTATGACGACTTTCAGCCGTCACTGGTTAGTTTCATACCCAAAAAATGCTATCTGAACCTCAATCGGGTCATGGAAGTTTTTTACCCTTCGTTTTTTCGTCACGTGGATTTTTTCTGTAAAACGGGATCCCCGTGGCTGGTCAATGATTTACCATCGCTGGAGAGTGGTGCACCATGGTACTGCACCGTTTCAATTCCATGCACCCATTTCTAAAGGTCGTACGACACGGTTTCGTCATTTTGGACGGATGTTGCACCTTGCACCGTAGATGTTGCACCCTATGGATATCTATTATTCGAAGGGCCATAACTCTTGGCTCGTTTAGAGTTACGGGAGCCATAACCAGTCAAAACGAAGGTATCTGTGAGTTCTACAGCTATGACAGCTTTCTGCCCTCACTGGTTAGTTTCATACCCAAAAAATCCTATCCGAACACCAATCGGGTCTAGGAAGTTTTTTACCCTTCGTTTTTTCGTCACGTGGATTTTTTCTGTAAAACGGGATCCCCGTGGCTGGTCTATGATTTACCATCGCTGGAAAGTGGTGCACCATGGTACTGCAATGTTCAAATCCATGCACTCATTTCTAAAGGTCGTACGGCACTGTTTCGTCATTTTGGACGGATGTTGCACCTTGCACCGTAGATGTTGCACCCTGTGGATATCGATTCTTCGGAGGGCCATAACTCTTTGCTCGTTTAGAGTTACGGGAGCCACAACCAGTCAAAACGAAGGTATCTGTGAGTTCTACAGCTATGGCAACTTTCAGCCGTCATTGATTAGATTCATACCCAAAAAATCCTATCCGAACCTCAATCGGGTCAAGGAAGTTTTTTACCCTTCGTTTTTTCGTCACGTGGATTTTTTCTGAAAAACGGGATCCCCGTGGCTGGTCTATGATTTACCCTCGCTGGAGAGTGGTGCACCATGGCACTGCAATGTCTCAAATCCATGCACTCATTTCTAAAGGTTGTACGACAAGGTTTCGTCATTTCGGACGGATGTTGCACCTTACACCGTAGATGTTGCACCCTATGGATATCGATTCTTCGGAGGGCCATAACTCTTGGCTCGTTTAGAGTTACGGGAGCCACAACTAGTCAAAACGAAGATATCTGTGAGTTCTACAGCTATGACGGCTTTTAGCCGTCACAGGTTAGTTTCATACCCAAAAAATCCTATCCGAACCTCAATCGGGTCATGGAAGTTTTTTACCCTTCGTTTTTTCGTCACGTGGATTTTTTCTGTAAAACGGGATCCCCGTGGCTGGTTAATGATTTACCATCGCTGGAGAGTGGTGCACCATGGTACTGCACCGTTTCAAATCCATGCACCCATTTCTAAAGGTCGTACGGCACGGTTTCGTCATTTTGGACGGATGTTGCACCTTGCACCGAAGATGTTGCACCCTGTGGAAATCGATTCTTCGGAGGGCCATAACTCTTGGCTCGTTTTGAGATATGGGAGCCATAACCAGTCAAAACGAAGGTATCTGTGAGTTCTACAGATATGACGGCTTTCAGCCGTCACTGGTTAGTTTCATACCCAAAAAATCCTATCCGAACCTCAATCGGGTCATGGAAGTTTTTACCCTTCGTTTTTTCGTCACGTGGATTTTTTCTGTAAAAAGGGATCCCCGTGGCTGGTCAATGATTTACCATCGCTGGAGAGTGGTGCACCATGGTACTGCACCGTTTCAAATCCATGCATCCATTTCTAAAGGTCGTACGGCACGGTTTCGTCATTTTGGACGGATGTTGCACCTTGCACCGTAGATGTTGCACCCTATGGATATCGATTCTTCGGAGGGCCATAACTCTTGGCTCGTTTAGTGTTACGGGAGCCATAACCAGTCAAAACGAAGGTATTTGTGAGTTCTACAGCTATGACAGCTTTCTGCCGTCACTGGTTAGTTTCATACCCAAAAAATCCTATCCGAACCTCGATCGGGTCATGGAAGTTTTTTGCCCTTCGTTTTTTCGTCACGTGGATTTTTTCTGTAAAACGGGATCCCCGTGGCTGGTCAATGATTTACCATCGCTGGAGAGTGGTGCACCATGGTACTGCACCGTTTCAATTCCATGCACCCATTTCTAAAGGTCGTACGGCATGGTTTCGTCATTTTGGACGGATGTTGCACCTTGCGCCGTAGATGTTGCACCCTATGGATATCTATTATTCGAAGGGCCATAACTCTTGGCTCGTTTAGAGTTACGGGAGCCATAACCAGTCAAAACGAAGGTATCTGTGAGTTATACAGATATGATGGCTTTCAGCCGTCACTGGTTAGTTTCATACCCAAAAAATCCTATCCGAACCTCAATCGGGTCATGGAAGTTTTTTACCCTTCGTTTTTTCGTCACGTGGATTTTTTCTGTAAAATGGGATCCCCGTGGCTGGTCAATGATTTACCATCGCTGGAGAGTGGTGCACCATGGTAATTCACCTTTCAATTCCATGCACCCATTTCTAAAGGTCGTACGACACGGTTTCGTCATTTTGGACGGATGTTGCACCTTGCGCCGTAGATGTTGCACCCTATGGATATCTATAATTCAAAGGGCCATAACTCTTGGCTCGTTTAGAGTTACGGGAGCCATAACCAGTCAAAACGAAGGTATCTGTGAGTTATACAGCTATGATGGCTTTCAGCCGTCACTGGTTAGTTTCATACCCAAAAATCCTATCCGAACCTCAATCGGGTCATGGAAGTTTTTTACCCTTCGTTTTTTCGTCACGTGGATTTTTTCTGTAAAACGGGATCCCCGTGGCTGGTCAATGATTTACCATCGCTGGAGAGTGGTGCACCACGGTACTGCATCGTTTCAAATCTATGCATCCATTTCTAAAGGTCGTACGGCACGGTTTCGTCATTTTGGACGGATGTTGCACCTTGCACCGTAGATGTTGCACCCTGTGGATATCGATTCTTCGGAGGGCCATAACTCTTGGCTCGTTTAGAGTTACGGGAGCCACAACTAGTCAAAACGAAGGTATCTGTGAGTTCTACAGCTATGACGGCTTTCATCCATCACTGGTTAGTTTCATACACAAAAAATCCTATCCGAACCTCAATCGAGTCATGGAAGTTTTTTACCCTTCGTTTTTTCGTCACGTGGATTTTTTCTGTAAAACGGGATCCCCGTGGCTGGTCAATGATTTACCATCGCTGGAGAGTGGTGCACCATGGTACTGCACCGTTTCAAATCCATGCACCCATTTCTAAAGGTCGTACGGCACGGTTTCGTCATTTTGGACGGATGTTGCACCTTGTACTGTAGATGTTGCACCCTGTGGATAACGATTCTTCGGAGGGCCATAACTCTTGGCTCGTTTAGAGTTACGGGAGCCACAACCAGTCAAAACGAAGGTATCTATGAGTTCTACAGCTATGACGGCTTTCAGCCGTCACTGGTTAGTTTCATACCCAAAAAATCCTATCCGAGCCTCAATCGGGTCATGGAAGTTTTTTACCCTTCGTTTTTTCGTCACGTGGATTTTTTCTGTAAAAAGGGATCCCCGTGGCTGGTCAATGATTTACCATCGCTGGAGAGTGGTGCACCATAGTACTACACCGTATCAAATCCCTGCACCCATTTCTAAAGGTCGTACGGCCCGGTTTCGTCATTTTCGACGGATGTTGCACCTTGCACCGCAGATGTTGCACCCTTTCGATATCGATTATTCGTAGGGCCATAACTCTTGGCTCGTTTAGAGTTACGGGACCCATAACCTATCAAAATGAAGGTATCTGTGAGTCCTACAGCTATGACGACTTTCAGCCGTCACTGGTTAGTTTCATACCCAAAAAATGCTATCCGAACCTCAATCGGGTCATGGAAGTTTTTTACCCTTCGTTTTTTCGTCACGTGGATTTTTTCTGTAAAACGGGATCCCGTGGCTGGTCAATGATTTACCATCGCTGGAGAGTGGTGCACCATGGTACTGCACCGTTTCAATTCCATGCACCCATTTCTAAAGGTCGTACGACACGGTTTCGTCATTTTGGACGGATGTTGCACCTTGCGCCGTAGATGTTGCACCCTATGAATATCTATTATTCGAAGGGCCATAACTCTTGGCTCGTTTAGAGTTACGGGAGCCATAACCAGTCAAAACGAAGGTATCTGTGAGTTCTACAGCTATGACAGCTTTCTGCCGTCACTGGTTAGTTTCATACCCAAAAAATCCTATCCGAACCCCAATCGGGTCTAGGAAGTTTTTTACCCTTCGTTTTTTCGTCACGTGGATTTTTTCTGTAAAACGGGATCCCCGTGGCTGGTCTATGATTTACCATCGCTGGAAAGTGGTGCACCATGGTACTGCAATGTTTCAAATCCATGCACTCATTTCTAAAGGTCGTACGGCACTGTTTCGTCATTTTGGACGGATGTTGCACCTTGCACCGTAGATGTTGCACCCTGTGGATATCGATTCTTCGGAGGGCCATAACTCTTTGCTCGTTTAGAGTTACGGGAGCCACAACCAGTCAAAACGAAGGTATATGTGAGTTCTACAGCTACGGCAGCTTTCAGCCGTCATTGATTAGATTCATACCCAAAAAATCCTATCCGAACCTCAATCGGGTCAAGGAAGTTTTTTACTCTTCGTTTTTTCGTCACGTGGATTTTTCTGAAAAATGGGATCCCCGTGGCTGGTCTATGATTTACCCTCGCTGGAGAGTGGTGCACCATGGCACTACAATGTTTCAAATCCATGCACCCATTTCTAAAGGTCGTACGACAAGGTTTCGTCATTTCGGACGGATGTTGCACCTTGCACCGTAGATGTTGCACCCTATGGATATCGATTATTCGGAGGGCCATAACTCTTGGCTCGTTTGGAGCTACGGGAGCCATAACCAGTCAAAACGAAGGTATCTGTGAGTTCTACAGCTATGACAGCTTTCAGCCATCACTAGTTAGTTTCATACCCAAAAAATCCTGTCTGAACCTCAATCGGGTCATGGAAGTTTTTTACCCTTCGTTTTTTCGTCACGTGGATTTTTTCTGTAAAACGGGATCCCCGTGGCTGGTCAATGATTTACCATCGCTGGAGAGTGGTGCACCATGGTACTGCACCGTTTCAAATCCCTGCAACCATTTCTAAAGGTCGTACGGCACGGTTTCGTCATTTTGGACGGATGTTGCACCTTGCACCGTAGATGTTGCACCCTTTGGATATTGATTATTCGGAGGGCCATAACTCTTGGCTCGTTTAGAGTTACGGGACCCATAACCTGTCAAAACAAAGGTATCTGTGAGTTCTACAGCTATGACGGCTTTCATCCGTCACTGGTTAGTTTCATACCCTAAAAATCCTATCCGAACCTCAATCGGGTCATGGAAGTTTTTTACCCTTCGTTTTTTCGTCACATGGATTTTTTCTGTAAAACGGGATCCCCGTGGCTGGTCAATGATTTACCATCGCTGGAGAGTGGTGCACCATGGTACTGCACCGTTTCAATTCCATGCACCCATTTCTAAAGGTCGTACGGCATGGTTTCGTCATCTTGGACGGATGTTGCACCTTGCGCCGTAGATGTTGCACCCTATGGATATCTATTATTCGAAGGGCCATAACTCTTGGCTCGTTTAGAGTTACGGGAGCCATAACCAGTCAAAACGAAGGTATCAGTGAGTTCTACAGCTGTGACAGCTGTCTGCCGTCACTGGTTAGTTTCATACCCAAAAAATCCTATCCGAACCTTAATCGGTACAAGGAAGTTTTTTACCCTTCGATTTTTCGTCACGTGGATTTTTTCTGTAAAATGGAATCCCCGTGGCTGGTCTATGATTTACCATCGCTGGAGAGTGGTGCACCATGGTACTGCAATGTTTCAAATCCATGCACTCATTTCTAAAGGTCGTACGACACTGTTTCATCATTTTGGACGGATGTTGCACCTTGCACCGCAGATGTTGCACCCTGTGGATATCGATTCTTCGGAGGGCCATAACTCTTGGCTCGTTTAGACTTACGGGAGCCATAACCAGTCAAAACGAAGGTATCTGTGAGTTCTACAGCTATGGCGGCTTTCAGCCGTCACTGGTTAGATTCATACCCAAAAAATCCTATCCGAACCTCAATCGGGTCAAGGAAGTTTTTTACCCTTCGTTTTTTCGTCACGTGGATTTTTTCTGTAAAACGGGATCCCCGTGGCTGGTCAATGATTTACCATCGCTGGAGAGTGGTGCACCATGGCACTGCAATGTTTCAAATCCATGCACTCATTTCTAAAGGTCGTACGGCACTGTTTCGTCATTTTGGACGGATGTTGCACCTTACACCGTAGATGTTGCAACCTGTGGATATCGATTCTTCGGAGGGCCATAACTCTTGGCTCGTTTAGAGTTACGGGAGCCATAACCGGTCAAAACGAAGGTATCTGTGAGTTCTACAGCTATGACAGCTTTCAGCCTTCACTGGTTAGTTTCATACCCAAAAATATCTATCCGAACCTCAATCGGGTCATGGAAGTTTTTTCCTCACGTGGATTTTTTCTGTAAAAACGGGATCCCCGTGGCTGGTCAATGATTTACCATCGCTGGAGAGTGGTGCACCATGGTACTGCACCGTTTCAAATCCATGCACCCATTTCTAAAGGTCGTACGGCACGGTTTCGTCATTTTGGACGGATGTTGCACCTTGCACCGCAGATGTTGCACCCTGTGGAAATCGATTCTTCGGAGGGCCATAACTCTTGGCTCGTTTGGAGTTACGGGAGCCATAACAAGTCAAAACGAAGGTATCTGTGAGTTCTACAGCTATGACGGCTTTCAGCCGTCATTGGTGTAACGACCCGTATTTTACGTGTCGATTAATCGTAAGATAATTGTCTTTAGGTCGTTTGCATCGTTGAGTCAACCAGAGTTAGCTCGGGTGGGAGCTTAGGTGATGTGAGAGTTAGCGTGTTAGTGCTAACGTGTTAAGACTTAGTTTAGGTCGTGATGGAGTTAGGTCGGTAGGCGACCTAAGGTTGTTGGCAACTCACGAGTTAGCATGTGAACGTGTCAGTAGGAGCAGCGACCTAAGACTTAAGGGATTAGGCGACCTAGTGATTACGAGTTAAGATAGGTCGTAAGTAACCTAAAAGTGCTAGGTCGAATAGTGGTTAGGTCGAGTGGAGCGACCTATAGGGGTAGCGACCTACTGGTGAGCGACCTAAGAGTTAGCGAGTTAGTGTGCTACGACTTAGTGGTTTGGGATGAGTTAAGGGCTTGCGACCTAAGGTTTTGACCGACTTAGGGGCTAGCGAGTTAGTGAGTGAGCGAGTTAGGTGGAGCAGCGGCTTACGAGTTAAGTCGTTGGCGACTTAAGGTGTTAGGTCGTTAGGGTAGGAAGGTCGTTAAGAAGTTAAGTCGCGGCATCATGGATCTGCATTCATTTTAAGTCACGCAGTTTTAGGACCGTTAGATCGTGTGAGCAACTTCGTAGCTCGCTGTGTCGTAAGTCGTAACTCGTTTACGAGTTAGCGGATCTGCGTTCTTTTTTTTAGGCCGTAGGAATTGTGAGCCGTTGAGTCGTTAGGTCGTGAGTCGTGGGGATTTTGGGTCGTGAATCGTAACACGTTAGGTCGGTAACGACCTAAGATCGTGAGTCGTAACACGTTAGGTCGGCAACGACCTAAAACTGGGCATGAGTTATAGAGGCGGACGACCTAAGACTCAGCCTATAAATAGAGGGGTTTGGCTCACTTTTTGGCACCGGTTTTTGAAGCGACGAAGTGCTGCCATTTTGGGAACTCGACTACAACATTTCTTCATCTTCTTTTCTCCATTTCAATCTAGTTCTAACATTCATCCAAGATCGAAGATCAAGATCAAAGATTCAAGGGCCAGAGTTGAAGATCTTCATCCAACGAAGCTAGATTTCATCGTTTCAAGCGGGATTTCGACGAATCAAGCTTGGATCTTCGCTGTCCAGATCTGAAGTATTTTGTTTTTGAAGTGTTTGGTTGATTTGGTGAGTGGAAGTTATCTCTCACGCGGACCCAAAGGAGTGTATTGGATTGGTGGTTTGTTGGAGTGTTGTAGAGAGTGTTTTTATGCATTTTTCCTTAGATTCAAGTGTAGATCCATTCTTATGAAGATGTTTACCTTTGCAAGTTCATTCATCTAGTTGTAGAGACAAAATCCATGATTTATATTTGTTAGATCTATGTTAAAAACTCATGATTCATATATGTTAGATCTATGCACATTTATTTACGAAATTGCCATTGTAATTATAAATGCCTATTTAGATCATGGTTGATTACTTGATTGCCTATTTAGATCTTGTTGAATGATTGATTGCTTGGATTAATGTTTGATTTGATTGATTAGTTGATCGATTACTTGACTTGGACAAGTATGCTTGATGGTGATTCAAAAGCCAAGTGGAAAGGCTCTTGGATAAGGAAAGCTGCTTGTGGCATATGAAGCGGATGTGGAAGCTCATATGGATGGATTCGAGGATGTGGGACCTTGCCATGATGCGAGAAGGCAAAGCATGATATTGAGATGGGACTTTGCTATGATGTGATGAGGCAAGGCATATGTTGAGATGGGACGGGTCATGATGACGTTCCAAGCACGGGTCATGACGACGCGCGAAGATATGTTGATAACTCGGTGATGCGGTCCGGGTTGGGGTGGATAATGGTTAGCTTGAGAGGTGCTTGGGCTAGTATGGAAATAGTCGTCAAGGAGGATGACTAGGAGGCTAAGATCTCATCATTGTTGAAGGTTCTAGCATACTCAAAGCAAGGGTACGTTGGAACGGGTCACGATGACGTTCCAAGCACGGGTCACGATGACGTGCTAGTACTCTGGGCTGATGCGTTCGGCTTAGGCACGGGTCACGATGACGTGCGGAGTTATGTCTAAAACCGGGGTTACCATTAGCCCTTGACAGGTGGTCATTCGACTAACGGTGAAATCAAGGCAAGGATAATAGTGATAGCCAGAGTCATGGATGTTTGGTTGTATCATCATTCGGTCTCAAGAGCGGTATTTTCTGAGTGCTTATCTGATCTTGGTTTAGGCCTTGGGGGTTTGTATTTGGAAAATATCGCCCTTGACTCGAGTGATTATTGCTTTACCTTAATTGTCTGCTATGTTATGTTTGCTTCTCCTTAGTGTGTGTCTGGGGGCTATCACTGTAGAAAGAGGTGGGGTGGGATGGTTTGGTTCCTATTCCTTTTATCCCTTATGCTCTTTTGGTATGTTAGATAGTTGATTTACTGCTCACTAAGACTTTGTCTGACTCAAGGTTTTATGTCTCCTCTTATTACCTTGGGCTGTTCATCCATGTTGGGATGGGCAGACTAGGTAGCAGGTGACAGGTGCTGTTCTTGGAGATCTACGCTGATGATGACGAAGACGAGCAGGAGACTTTTGCATATTATTTTCATATTATATGTACTGGGTGTTCCGCTGCTGTATTTGTTTGAGTGATATGTAGTGAGGCTTTATGTATGGATGATTCATATGTTTGTTTAAAACTACTATGATGCTTATATGATGATGTTCTGTTCTATGGAGCTTCACTATATTATAATTCTCTATTGTATTTTATCCATGCGCTGTGAGTTGTACGATAGAGTTTAATGTTTTATTTTACCCTGACTATCGTCCATGGCTGCCTGGCACACCTTTCAGCGCATTATTTCCTTGTTTTGGTGCGGGAGTCATGGGCGGTCGTCACATTTGGTATCAGAGCTTTGGTTAATCGATTTTAGCCAACGCTCGCTGACGTAACTACGTAAGAGAGAGACGTAATTGTATTTTGATGGATGATTACTATATATAATATAGTAGTTTAGATGGAGTTGAACTCCTTATGCAGTTGTTTCTCAAGGTGTTCTAAATCATTCCTTTTTGTAGATATTAAGGATGAGCCGAAGTGAGAGACAAGCTGCGAGGGAAAGCCGTGCTGCTAGGGAAGCTGTTGATTATGCTCCTATGTTTGAGGCCATGATGACTTCAATCATGAGGAGGATACCAGCTTCCGGATCATCAGTGGATGTGGGAGTTCAAGTTCAAGCTCCAAGACCGGTGGATTTTGATAAGCTTTGCAAGGACTATACTTCTCTTGGAGGAAAAATTTTCTTGGGAACGGAATCGACTATTGAAGTGCAGAGATGGATTGATGCTTGTCGAAGGATTTTTGGTGATTTGGGAATCGAGGATGCAACTAAGAGGAAGCTTGCATCAAGGCAACTTCAAGGAAGAGCTTCAGATTGGTGGAATTCTATCACCATCGATACTCCGGAGGAGAAGATTACTTGGGAGCAATTCCAAGTCAGATTTGAAGCTAAGTTCATCTCTACGGCTCAGAAATCTGTCTTGTTTAAGAAGTTTGTGGAACTCAAGCAAGGTGGGAGATCGGTTCTTGAGTATGTTTCTGAGTTTGAGGCTTTGTCCAAATATGCCAGATCGTATATCGATTCTCCCTACCAGAAGAACGAGAAGTTTGTGACGGGCTTGGACGCTTATCTAGGGAGGCAGTTGGTGGATCATTTGGACGATCCGTTTGAGAAGCTTGTGGAGAAAGCTCTTAGGCATGAGAGTTTGTTTCCTAGGGAAAGTTCTATTGTTGCTGTGACCAAGGACCATAGTGGAAATAAGAAGAGGAAGCAGCAGCAGTAGAAGGGAAAGGATGGCCAGAAGAAGCCGAAAGGTGAAGTGACCTACTACAACTGCCGACAGAAGGGTCATCTCTCCCGGGATTGCAAGAATCCAAAGGTGCAGTTGAAGTGCCACAACTGTGATAAGCTGGGACATATCAAGAAGGACTGTCCAGAGCCGAGGAAAGATAAGCAGATTGTGCAAGCTTATGCTTTGGGAGTTGTGCCGTCGTCTTCAAAGGCTCCTACTACCGAAGAGAAGGGTAAGAGTGTGGTGGTTCAAGGTACTCTTTCCATTTGTGGTGTTCTAGTTAGAGTGTTGTTTGATACTGGAGCGTCGCATTCTTTTGTTTGTGATGATTTGGTAGGCCGGTTAGGTTTGAAACCGGATATTGTTGATAGGCCATTGGTTGTGACAAATCCAGTTCGGGGTACGTCATGTTTGTGTATGATATGCCGTGGTCTATTTGTGTCGAGTCATGATTGCTCGTTTGTTTGTGATTGCTTTGTTCTGAACTTTGCGGGGTTCAGAATAATTTTGGGTATGGACTGGCTTAGGAAGTATGCGGCAAGGATTTATTGTGAGAGGCTGGAGGTGACAGTCGGGAATGTGGAAGGGCGAAAGGTTGTGATACGATGTAAGCATGAAGAAGGCGTCTTCATGAGCTTCATGTATTCGCAGGTTGTTCCACGGGATGGACTGTCATCAGTGCCTATTGTGAATGGATTTGGGGATGTCTTTGACGAAGTCAAAGGGTTACCGCCGCATAGGGAGATCGAGTTTCGTATCGATCTAGTTGAGGGAGCCAGACCTGTGGTGATGCCTCTTAGGCGGATGGTGCCTAGGGAACAGCAAGAGTTGAAGGTGCAAGTTGATGAACTTTTGCAGAAAGGGTTCATTCGGCGTAGTGTGTCCGAATGGGGTGCACCAGTTGTGTTCGCAACCAAAGCCGATGGATCGTTGAGGTTGTGTGTGGATTATCGTGAGCTGAATAAGGTGACTAAGAAGAACAAGTATCCATTGCCGAGAATAGATGACTTGTTTGACCAGCTTCACGAGGCTAAGGTGTTTTCTCAGATGGATTTGGCAACAGGATTTCACCAGTTGAGAGTGGCGAAGGATAGTGTGCCGAAGACTGCTTTCAGGACACCATCCGGGTTTTATGAGTGGCTGGTAATGCCGTTTGGATTGACCAATGCACCAGCATATTTTATGGATCTTATGAATAGAGTGTTCAGAGATCAGTTGAATAAGTTCGTGCTTGTGTTCGTGGATGATATTCTGATTTATTCCAGAACTGAGGAGGAACACCAGACACACTTGAGGATTGTTTTGGAAATCTTGCAGAAACATCAGCTGAAGGCTAAGTTTTCGAAGTGTCACTTCTGGAAGAGTGAAGTGAGGTTCTTAGGCCATGTTATCTCTGGAAATGGAATAGCGGTTGATCCCGCTAAGGTGGCAGCAATCCAGGATTGGGTTAGACCTAAGAATGCATCTGATGTGAGAAGTTTTCTTGGATTAGCAGGATATTATTGTCGGTTTATCAAAGACTTTTCCAAGATAGCTGCACCGTTGACAGGATTGACGAAGAAGAACCAAGTGTTCGAATGGGATGATAAGTGTGAGCAAGCCTTCGTAATCCTGAAAGAGCGACTGACGAGTGCTCCTGTTTTGACTATTCCAAGTGGGAATGATGAGATGGTGTTTACACCGATGCATGTGGTACTGGACTTGGAGCAGTGCTAATGCAGAAGGATAAAGTAGTTGTGTATGCAAGTCGACAACTGAGGCCGCATGAAAGGAATTATCCGACTCATGATTTGGAGTTAGCGGCGATTGTGTTTGCTTTGAAGATATGGAGACATTATCTGTTGGGAGTTTGATTCGAGTTGTTTACGGATCATAAGTCGTTGAAGAATCTTTTCTCCTAAAAGGATTTGAATCTTCGATAGCAACGGTGGCTAGAGTTTTTAGCATCGTATGATTTTGGTATAGCCTATACTCCGGGAAAAGGAAACGCATTGGCTGATGCGTTAAGTCGAAGACATGCAGGATTGGGAGCCATGTTTTCGGAATGGAAGAGTCTCGAGTATTTGGCTGGGTTTGATTTCAGGCCTAGATGTGAATTGGAACCTGAGATGTTGGCAAACTTATCGATAAGACCTACTCTTGTGGAAAGGATTGGGGAGAGCCAAAAGCAAGACGATAAGCTTGTCAGGATTATCCGTGATTTGGAAGCTGGATTGAATCCAGAGAAGGATAAAGGATTCGAGGTCGATCGAGAGGGTTCGCTTCGAAAGCAAGGACGATTAGTTGTTCCTGATATAGATGGATTGAGAGATGAAGTTCTGAGGGAAAGTCATCACTCGAAGTTGACAATTCATCCAGGTGGAAATAAGATGTATCGGGATATGAAGAGAACTTTTTACTGGGAAGGCATGAAGAAGGATGTTGGAAATTTTATTTCCAAATGTATGAACTGCCAGTTGGTGAAAGCCGAGCAGAAGAAGCCCAGTGGATTGCTTCAGCCATTAGAGGTTCCTACATGGAAGTGGGAGCAAGTGTCGATGGATTTTATCGATGGTCTACCTAGAACCAGGACAGGGAATGAAGGGATTTGGGTCATCGTAGATCGGTTGACTAAGAGTGCAAGGTTCATTCCTGTTCGATCGACTAGGACTGCATCGAAGTTGGCTGGGCTTTATGTTAAGTGGATAGTTTGACTCCATAGTGTTCCGAAGAGTATAGTGAGCGATCGAGACCCATTGTTCACTAGTAGATTTTGGAAGAGCTTCCAGCAAGTTTTGGGAATCGAGATGTGTATGAGTACAGCTTATCACCCTCAAACAGATGGTCAGACTGAGAGAGTCAACCGAGTTTTGGAAGATCTCTTGAGAGCATGTGTTTTGGACTTCGGAGGATCATGGGAAGATCACCTTTATTTGGTGGAATTTGCATATAATAACAGTTATCAGTCGAGTATTGGTATGGCACCATATGAGGCATTATATGGAAGACCGTGTAACTCTCCGACATGTTGGTTGGAAACTAGAGAAAAGCCGATACTTGGGCCAGAGTTGATTCGACAGACTTCGGATTGTATAGAGACCATTCGGCAACGAATGAAGGCAGCCCAAGATCGTCAGAAGAGTTATGCCGATAATCGTCGTAAGGATTTGGAGTTCGACGTAGGTGATATGGTTTTTGTGAAGATTTCTCCATTGAAGAGTGTTATTATATTCGAGAAGAAAGGAAAGTTAACTCTGAGATTTGTTGGACCATTCCCGATTATCAAGCGAATTGGAAAACTCGCTTATAGATTGGAGTTACCGGAAAAGATGGCGGGTGTGCACAATGTTTTTCATGTATCTTATCTACGGAAGTACGTGCATGACCCAACTACGGTGGTTTCTGCTGATAGCTGTGAAGACTTGGAAGTTGATCCAGTTGTTTCAAGACCTCGTAAGCCACTTCGTGTTGTTGGAACCGACACGAAACAGCTTAGGAGGAAGATGATTACGTTGCTCAAGGTACAATGGAGTGATGATGTTAACGACTGTACATGGGAGGAGGAAGAGAGGATGAAGGCAGCTCATCCTGGACTCTTCGAGGTATGGCCCTAAGGTGTCGTGACATCTCATGAATTTGCATCTTGATCTAATCTTAGAATTCTGCATGCTAGGCTAGAATTGGATGCATGGATTTTTGATTGCTATGGATGGTAGGCATGCAGGATAGTTTTGGTTGCTCTCATTTGTTTGGGATTTCGGGGGCGAAATTCCTAAGGGGGAGAGAATATAACGACCCGTATTTTACGTGTCGATTAATCGTAAGATGATTGTCTTTAGGTCGTTTGCATCGTTGAGTCAACCAGAGTTAGCTCGGGTGGGAGCTTAGGTCATGTGAGAGTTAGCGTGTTAGTGCTAACGGGTTAAGACTTAGTTTAGGTCGTGATGGAGTTAGGTCGGTAGGCAACCTAAGGTTGTTGGCAACTCACGAGTTAGCATGTGAACGTGTCAGTAGGAGCAGCGACCTAAGACTTAAGGGATTAGGCGACCTAGTGATTACGAGTTAAGATAGGTCGTAAGTAACCTAAAAGTGCTAGGTCGAATAGTGGTTAGGTCGAGTGGAGCGACCTATAGGGGCAGCGACCTACTGGTGAGCGACCTAAGAGTTAGCGAGTTAGTGTGCTACGACTTAGTGGTTTGGGATGAGTTAAGGGCTAGCGACTTAAGGTTTTGGCTGACTTAGGGGCTAGCGAGTTAGTGAGTGAGCGAGTTAGGTGGAGCAGCGGCTTACGAGTTAAGTCGTTGGCGACTTAAGGTGTTAGGTCGTTAGGGTAGGAAGGTCGTTAGAATTTAAGTCGCGGCATCATGGATCTGCATTCATTTTAAGTCGCGCAGCTTTAGGACCGCTAGATCGTGTGAGCGACTTGGTAGCTCGCTGTGTCGTAAGTCGTAACTCATTTACGAGTTAGCGGATCTGCGTTCTTTTTTTTAGGTCGTAGGAATTGTGAGTCGTTGAGTCGTTAGGTCGTGAGTCGTGGGGATTTGGGGTCGTGAATCGTAACACGTTAGGTCGGTAACGACCTAAGATCGTGAGTCGTAACACGTTAGGTCGGCAACGACCTAAGACCGGGCACGAGTTATAGAGGCGGAGGACCTAAGACTCAGCCTATAAATAGAGGGGTTTGGCTCACTTTTTGGCACCGGTTTTTGAAGCGACGAAGTGCTGCTATTTTGGGAACTCGAATACAACATTTCTTCACCTTCTTTTCTCCATTTCAATCTAGTTCTAACATCCATCCAAGATCGAAGATCAAGATCAAAGATTCAAGGGCCAGAGTTGAAGATCTTCATCCAACGAAGCTAGATTTCATCGTTTCAAGAGAGATTTCGACGAATCAAGCTTGGATCTTCGCTGTCCAGATCTGAAGTGTTTTGTTTTTGAAGTGTTTGGTTGATTTGGTGAGTGGTAGTTATCTCTCACGCGGACCCAAAGGAGTGTATTGGATTGGTGGTTTGTTGGAGTGTTGTAGAGAGTGTTTTTATGCATTTTTCCTTAGATTCAAGTGTAGATCCATTCTTATGAAGATGTTTACCTTTGCAAGTTCATTCATCTAGTTGTAGAGACAAAACCCATGATTTATATTTGTTAGATCTATGTTAAAAACCCATGATTCATATATGTTAGATCTATGCACATTTATTTACGAAATTGCCATTGTAATTATAAATGCCTATTTAGATCATGTTTGATTACTTGATTGCCTATTTAGATCTTGTTGAATGATTGATTGCTTGGATTAATGTTTGATTTGATTGATTAGTTGATCGATTACTTGACTTGGACAAGTATGGTTGATGGTGATTCAAAAGCCAAGTGGAAAGGCTCTTGGATAAGGAAAGCTGCCTGTGGCATATGAAGCGGATGTGGAAGCTCATATGGATGGATTCGAGGATGTGGGACCTTGCCATGATGCGAGAAGGCAAAGCATGATATTGAGATGGGACTTTGCTATGATGTGATGAGGCAAGGCATATGTTGAGATGGGACGGCTCATGATGACGTTCCAAGCATGGATCATGACGACGTACGAAGATATGTTGATAACTCGGTGATGCGGTCCAAGTTGGGGTGGATAATGGTTAGCTTGAGAGGTGCTTGAGCTGGTATGGAAATAGTCGTCAAGGAGGATGACTAGGAGGCTAAGATCTCATCGTTGTTGAAGGTTCTAGCATACTCAAAGCAAGGGTACGTTGGAACGGGTCACGATGACGTTCCAAGCACGGGTCACGATGACGTGCTAGTACTCTGGGCTGATGCGTTCGTCTTAGGCACGGGTCACGATGACGTGCGGAGTTATGTCTAAAACCGGTGTTACCATTATCCCTTGACGGGTGGTTATTCGACTAACGGTGAAATCAAGGCAAGGATAACAGTGATAGCCAGAGTCATGGATGTTTGGTTGTATCATCATTCGGTCTCAAGAGCGGTATTTTCTGAGTGCTTATCTGATCTTGGTTTAGGACTTGGGGGTTTGTATTTGGAAAATATCGCCCTTGACTCGAGTGATTATTGCTTTACCTTAATTGTCTGCTATGTTATGTTTGCTTCTCCTTAGTGTGTGTCTAGGGGCTATCACTGTAGAAAGAGGTGGGGTGGGATGGTTTGGTTCCTATTCCTTTTATCCCTTATGCTCTTTTGGTATGTTAGATAGTTGATTTACTACTCGCTAAGACTTTGTCTGACTCAAGGTTTTATGTCTCCTCTTATTACCTTGGGCTGTTCATCCATGTTGGGATGGGCAGACTAGGTAGCAGGTGACAGATGCTGTTCTTGGAGATCTACGCTGATGATGACGAAGACGAGCAGGAGGCTTTTGCATATTATTTTCATATTATATGTACAGGGTTTTCCGCTGCTGTATTTGTTTGAGTGATATGCAGTGTGGCTTTGATGTATGGATGATTCATATGTTTGTTTAAAACTACTATGATGCTTATATGATGATGTTCTGTTCTATGGAGCTTCACTATATTATAATTCTCTATTGTATTTTATCCATGCGCTGTGAGTTGTACGATAGAGTTTAATGTTTTATTTTACCCTGACTATCGTCCATGGCTTCCTGGCACACCTTTCAGCGCATTATTTCCTTGTTTTGGTGCGGGAGTCATGGGCGGTCGTCACAACTGGTTTGTTTCATACCCAAAAAATCCTATCCGAACCTCAATCGGGTCAAGGAAGTTTTTTACCCTTCGTTTTTTCGTCACGTGGATTTTTTCTGTAAAACGGGATCCCCGTGGCTGGTCTATGATTTACCATCGCTGGAGAGTGGTGCACCATGGCACTGCAATGTTTCAAATCCATGCACTCATTTCTAAAGGTCGTACGGCACTGTTTCGTCATTTTGGACGGATGTTGCACCTTACACCGTAGATGTTGCACCCTATGGATATCGATTCTTCGGAGGGCCATAACTCTTGGCTCGTTTAGAGTTACGGGAGCCATAACCAGTCAAAACGAAGGTATCTGTGAGTTCAACAGCTATGACAGCTTTCAGCCTTCACTGGTTAGTTTCATACCCAAAAAATCCTATCCGAACCTCAATCGGGTCATGGAAGTTTTTTACCCTTCGTTTTTTCCTCACGTGGATTTTTTCTGTAAAAACGGGATCCCCGTGGCTGGTCAATGATTTACCATCACTGGAGAGTGGTGCACCATGGTACTGCACCGTTTCAAATCCATGCACCCATTTCTAAAGGTCGTACGGCACGGTTTCGTCATTTTGGACGGATGTTGCACCTTGCACCGGAGATGTTGCACCCTGTGGAAATCGATTCTTCGGAGGGCCATAACTCTTGGCTCGTTTGGAATTACGGGAGCCATAACCAGTCAAAACGAAGGTATCTGTGAGTTCCACAGCTATGACGGCTTTTAGCCGTCACTGGTTAGTTTCATACCCAAAAAATCCTATCCGAACCTCAATCGGGTCATGGAAGTTTTTTACCCTTCGTTTTTTCGTCACGTGGATTTTTTCTGTAAAACGGGATCCCCGTGGCTGGTCAATGATTTACCATTGCTGGAGAGTGGTGCACCATGGTACTGCACTGTTTCCAATCCATGCATCCATTTCTAAAGGTCGTACGGCACGGTTTCGTCATTTTGGACGGATGTTGCACCTTGCACCGTAGATGTTGCACCCTATGGATATCGATTCTTCGGAGGGCCATAACTCTTGGCTCGTTTAGAGTTACGGGAGCCATAACCAGTCAAAACGAAGGTATCTGTGAGTTCTACAGCTATGACCGCTCTCAGCCGTCACTGCTTAGTTTCATACCCAAAAAATCCTACCCGAACCTCAATCGGGTCAAAGAAGTTTTTTACCCTTCGTTTTTTCGTCACGTGGATTTTTTATGTTAAACGGGATCCCCGTGGCTGGTCTATGATTTACCATCGCTGGAGAGTGGTGCACCATGGCACTGCAATGTTTCAAATCCATGCACTCATTTCTAAAGGTCGTACGGCACTGTTTAGTCATTTTGGACGGATGTTGCACCTTACACCGTAGATGTTGCACCCTGTGGAAATCGATTCTTCGAAGGGCCATAACTCTTGGCTCGTTTAGAGTTACGGGAGCCACAACCAGTCAAAACGAAGGTATCTGTGAGTTCTATAGCTATGACCGCTTTCAGCCATCACTGGTTAGTTTCATACCTAAAAAATCCTATCTGAACCTCAATCGGATCATGGAAGTTTTTTACCCTTCGTTTTTTCCTCACGTGGATGTTTTCTGTAAAAATGGGATCCCCGTGGCTGGTCAATGATTTACCATCGCTGGAGAGTGGTGCACCATGGTACTACACCGTTTCAAATCTATGCACCCATTTCTAAAGGTCGTACGACACAGTTTCGTCATTTTGGACGGATGTTGCACCTTGCACCGTAGATGTTGCACCCTATGGATATCGATTATTCGGAGGGCCATAACTCTTGGCTCGTTTGGAGTTACGGGAGCCATAACCAGTCAAAACGAAGGTATCTATGAGTTCTACAGCTATGACCGCTTTCATCCGTCACTGGTTAGTTTCATACCCAAAAAATCCTATCCGAACCTCAATCGGGTCATGGAAGTTTTTTACCCTTCGTTTTTTCGTCATGTGTATTTTTTCTGTAAAACGGGATCCCCGTGGCTGGTCAATGATTTACCATCGCTGGAGAGTGGTGCACCATGGTACTGCACCGTTTCAAATCCCTGCACCCATTTCTAAAGGTCGTACGGCACGGTTTCGTCATTTTGGACGGATGTTGCACCTTGCACCGCAGATGTTGCACCCTTTGGATATCGATTATTCGGAGGGCCATAACTCTTGGCTCGTTTAGAGTTACGGGACCCATAACCTATCAAAACGAAGGTATCTGTGAGTTCTACAGCTATGACGGCTTTCAGCCATTACTGGTTAGCTTCATAACCAAAAAATCCTATCCGAACGTCAATCGGGTCATGGAAGTTTTTTACCCTTCGTTTTTTCGTCACGTGGATTTTTTCTGTAAAACGGGATCCCCGTGGCTGGTCAATAATTTACCATCGCTGGAGAGTGGTGCACCATGGTACAGCACCGTTTCAATTCCATGCACCCATTTCTAAAGGTCGTACGGCACGGTTTCGTCATCTTGGATGGATGTTGCACCTTGCGCCGTAGATGTTGCACCCTATGGATATCTATTATTCGAAGGGCCATAACTATTGGCTCGTTCAGATTTACGGGAGTCATAACTAGTCAAAATGAAGGAATCTGTGAGTTCTACAGCTATGATAGCTTTCTGCCGTCACTGGTTAGTTTCATACCCAAAAAAATCCTATCCGAACCTCAATCGGGTCAAGGAAGTTTTTTACCCTTCGTTTTTTCGTCACGTGGATTTTTTCTGTAAAACGGGATCCCCGTGGCTGGTCTATGATTTACCATCGCTGGAGAGCGGTGCACCATGGCACTGCAATGTTTCAAATCCATGCACTCATTTCTAAAGGTCGTACGGCACTGTTTCGTCATTTTGGACGGATGTTGCACCTTGCACCGTAGATGTTGCACCCTGTGGATATCGATTCTTCGAAGGGCCATAACTCTTGGCTGGTTTAGAGTTACGGGAGCCATAACCAGTCAAAACGAAGGTATCTGTGAGTTCTACAGCTATGATAGCTTTAAGCCTTCACTGGTTAGTTTCATACCCAAATAATCCTATCCGAACCTCAATCGGGTCATGGAAGTTTTTTACCCTTCGTTTTTTCCTAACGTGGATTTTTTCTGCAAAAACGGGATCCCCGTGGCTGGTCAATGATTTACCATCGCTGGAAAGTGGTGCACCATGGTACTGCACCGTTTCAAATCCATGCACCCATTTCTAAAAGTCGTACGGCACGGTTTCGTCATTTTGGACGGATGTTGCACCTTGCACCGCAGATGTTGCACCCTGTGGAAATCGATTCTTCGGAGGGCCATAACTCTTGGCTCTTTAGAGTTACGGGACCTGTAATCTATCAAAACGAAGGTATCTGTGAGTTCTACAGCTATGACGGCTTTCAGCCGTCACTGGTTAGTCTCATACCCAAAAAATCCTATCCGAACCTCAATCGGGTTATGGAAGTTTTTTACCCTTCGTTTTTTCGTTACGTGGATTTTTTCTGTAAAACGGGATCTCCGTGGCTGGTCAATGATTTACCATCGCTGGAGAGTGGTGCACCATGGTACTGCACCGTTTCAATTCCATGCACCCATTTCTAAAGGTCGTACGGCACGGTTTCGTCATTTTGGACGGATGTTGCACCTTGCGCCGTAGATGTTGCACCCTGTGGATATCGATTCTTTGGAGGGCCATTACTCTTGGCTCGTTTAGAGTTACGGGAGCAATAACCAGTCAAAACGAAGGTATCTGTGAGTTCTACAGCTATGGAAGCTTTCAGCCGTCACTGGTTAGATTCATACCCGAAAAATCCTATCCGAACCTCAATCGGGTCAAGGAAGTTTTTTACCCTTCGTTTTTTCGTCACGTGGATTTTTTCTATAAAACGGGATCCCTGTGGCTGGTCTATGATTTACCATCGCGGGAGAGTGGTGCACCATGGCACTGCAATGTTTCAAATCCATGCACTCATTTCTAAAGGTCGTACGGCACTGTTTCGTCATTTTGGACGGATGTTGCACCTTACACCGTAGATGTTGCACCCTGTGGATATCGATTCTTCGGAGGGCCATAAATCTTGGCTCGTTTAGAGTTACGGGAGCCATAACCAGTCAAAAAGAAGGTATCTGTGAGTTCTACAGCTTTCAGCCTTCACTAGTTAGTTTCATACCCAAAAAATCCTATCCGAACCTCAATCGGGTCATGGAAGTTTTTTACCCTTCGTTTTTTCTTCACGTGGATTTTTCTGTAAAAACGGGATCCCCGTGGCTGGTCAATTATTTACCATCGCTGGAGAGTGGTGCACCATGGTACTGCATCATTTCCAATCCATGCACCCATTTCTAAAGGTCGTACGGCACGGTTTCGTCATTTTGGACGGATGTTGCACCTTGCACCGCAGATGTTGCACCCTGTGGAAATCGATTCTTCGGAGGGCCATAACTCTTAGCTCGTTTGGTGTTACGGGAGCCATAACCAGTCAAAACGAAGGTATCTGTGAGTTCTACAGCTATGACTGCTTTCAGCCGTCACTGGTTAGTATCATACCCAAAAAATCCTATCCGAACCTCAATCGGGTCATGGAAGTTTTTTACCATTCGTTTTTTCGTCACGTTGATTTTTTCTGTAAAACGGGATCCCCGTGGCTGGTCAATGATTTACCATTGCTGGAGAGTGGTGCACCATGGTACTGCACCGTTTCAAATCCATGCATCCATTTCTAAAGGTCGTACGGCACGGTTTCGTCATTTTGGACGGATGTTGCACCTTGCACCGTAGATGTTGCACCCTATGGATATCGATTCTTCGGAGGGCCATAACTCTTGGCTCGTTTAGAGTTACGGGAGCCATAACCAGTCAAAACGAAGGTATCTGTGAGTTCTACAGCTATGACAGCTTTCAGCCTTCACTGGTTAGTTTCATACCCAAAAAAACCTATCCGAACCTCAATCGGGTCATGGAAGTTTTTTACCCTTCTTTTTTTCGTCACGTGGATTTTTTCTGTAAAACGGGATCCCCGTGGCTGGTCTATGATTTACCATCGCTGGAGAGTGGTGCACCATGGCACTGCAATGTTTCAAATCCATGCACTCATTTCTAAAGGTCGTACGGCACTGTTTCGTCATTTTGGACGGATGTTGCACCTTACACCGTAGATGTTGCACCCTGTGGATATCGATTCTTCGGAGGGCCATAAATCTTGGCTCGTTTAGAGTTACGGGAGCCATAACCAGTCAAAAAGAAGGTATCTGTGAGTTCTACTGCTATGACAGCTTTCAGCCTTCACTGGTTAGTTCCATACCCAAAAAATCCTATCCGAACCTCAATCGGGTCAAGGAAGTTTTTTACCCTTCGTTTTTTCGTCACGTGGATTTTTTCTGTAAAACGGGATCCCCGTGGCTGGTCTATGATTTACCATCGCTGGAGAGCGGTGCACCATGGCACTGCAATGTTTCAAACCCATGCACTCATTTCTAAAGGTCGTACGGCACTGTTTCGTCATTTTGGACGGATGTTTCACCTTACACCGTAGATGTTGCACCCTGTGGATATCGATTCTTCGAAGGGCCATAACTCTTGGCTCGTTTAGAGTTACGGCAGCCATAACTAGTCAAAACGAGGGTATCTGTGAGTTCTACAGCTATGACAGCTTTCAGCCTTCACTGGTTAGTTTCATACCCAAATAATCCTATCCGAACCTCAATCGGGTCATGGAAGTTTTTTACCCTTCGTTTTTTCCTAACGTGGATTTTTTCTGTAAAACGGGATCCCCGTGGCTGGTCAATGATTTACCATTGCTGGAGAGTGGTGCACCATGGTACTGCATCATTTCCAATCCATGCACCCATTTCTAAAGGTCGTACGGCACGGTTTCGTCATTTTGGACGGATGTTGCACCTTGCACCGCAGATGTTGCACCCTGTGGAAATCGATTCTTCGGAGGGCCATAACTCCTAGCTCGTTTGGTGTTACGGGAGCCATAACCAGTCAAAACGAAGGTATCTGTGAGTTCTACAGCTATGACTGCTTTCAGCCGTCACTGGTTAGTATCATACCCAAAAAATCCTATCCGAACCTCAATCGGGTCATGGATGTTTTTTACCATTCGTTTTTTCGTCACGTTGATTTTTTCTGTAAAACGGGATCCCCGTGGCTGGTCAATGATTTACCATTGCTGGAGAGTGGTGCACCATGGTACTGCACCGTTTCAAATCCATGCATCCATTTCTAAAGGTCGTACGGCACGGTTTCGTCATTTTGGACGGATGTTGCACCTTGCACCGTAGATGTTGCACCCTATGGATATCGATTCTTCGGAGGGCCATAACTCTTGGCTCGTTTAGAGTTACAGGAGCCATAACCAGTCAAAACGAAGGTATCTGTGAGTTCTACATCTATGACCGCTTTCAGCCGTCACTGGTTAGTTTCATACCCAAAAAAACCTATCCGAACCTCAATCGGGTCATGGAAGTTTTTTACCCTTCTTTTTTTCGTCACGTGGATTTTTTCTGTAAAACGGGATCCCCGTGGCTGGTCTATGATTTACCATCGCTGGAGAGTGGTGGCACTGCAATGTTTCAAATCCATGCACCCATTTCTAAAGGTCGTACGGCACTGTTTCGTCATTTTGGACGGATGTTGCACCTTGCACCGCAGATGTTGCACCCTGTGGAAATCGATTCTTCGGAGGGCCATAACTCTTGGCTCGTTTGGAGTTACGGGAGCCATAACCAGTCAAACGAAGGTATCTGTGAGTTCTACAGCTATGACGACTTTCATCCGTCACTGGTTAGTTTCATACCCAAAAAATCCTATCTGAACCTCAATCGGGTCATGGAAGTTTTTTACCCTTCGTTTTTTCCTCACGTGGATTTTTTCTGTAAAAACGGGATCCCCGTGGCCGGTCAATGATTTACCATCGCTGGAGAGTGGTGCACCATGGTACTGCACCGTTTCAAATCCATGTACCCATTTCTAAAGGTCGTACGGCACGGTTTCGTCATTTTGGACGGATGTTGCACCTTGCACCGCAGATGTTGCACCCTGTGGAAATCGATTCTTCGGAGGGCCATAACTCTTGGCTCGTTTGGAGTTACGGGGAGCCATAACCAGTCAAAACGAAGGTATCTGTGAGTTCTACAGCTATGACGGCTTTCCGCCGTCACTGGTTAGTTTCATACCCAAAAAATCCTATCCGAACCTCAATCGGGTCATGGAAGTTTTTTACCCTTCGTTTTTCCGTCACGTAGATTTTTTCTGTAAAACGGGATCCCCGTGGCTGGTCAATGATTTACCATCGCTGGAGAGTGGTGCACCATGGTACTGCACCGTTTCAAATCCATGCATCCATTTCTAAAGGTCGTACGGCATGGTTTCGTTATTTTGGACGGATGTTGCACCTTGCACCGTAGATGTTGCACCCTATGGATATCGATTCTTCGGAGGGCCATAACTCTTGGCTCGTTTAGAGTTACGGGAGCCATAACCAGTCAAAACGAAGGAATCTGTGTGTTCTACAGCTATGACACCTTTCAGCCGTCATTGGTTAGTTTCATACCCAAAAAATCCTATCCGAACCTCAATCGTGTCAAGGAAGTTTTTTACCCTTCGTTTTTTCGTCACGTGGATTTTTTCTGTAAAACGGGATCCTCATGGCGGGTCAATGATTTACCATCGCTGAAGAGTGGTGCACCATGGCACTGCAATGTTTCAAATCCATGCACTCATTTCTAAAGGACGTATGACACTGTTTCGTCATTTTGGACGGATGTTGCACCTTGCACCGTAGATGTTGCACCCTGTGGATATTGATTCTTCAGAGGGCCATTACTCTTGGCTCGTTTAGAGTTACAAGAGCCATAACCAGTCAAAACGAAGGTATCCGTGAGTTCTACATCTATGGCAGCTTTCAGCCGTCACTAGTTAGATTCATACCCAAAAAATCCTATCCGAACCTCAATCGGGTCAAGGAAGTTTTTTACCCTTCGTTTTTTCGTCACGTGTATTTTTTCTATAAAACGGTATCCCCGTGGCTGGTCTATGATTTACCATCGCTGGAGAGTGGTGCACCATGGCACTGCAATGTTTCAAATCCATGCACTCATTTCTAAATGTCGTACGGCACTGTTTCGTCATTTTGGACGGATGTTGCACCTTCCACCGTAGATGTTGCACCCTGTGGATATCGATTCTTCGGAGGGCCATAAATCTTGGCTCATTTAGAGTTACGGGAGCCACAACCAGTCAAAAAGAAGGTATCTGTGAGTTCTACAGCTATGACAGCTTTCAGCCTTCACTGGTTAGTTTCATACCCAAAAAATCCTAACCGAACCTCAATCGGGTCATGGATGTTTTTTACCCTTCGTTTTTTCCTCACGTGGATTTTTTCTGTAAAAACGGGATCCCCGTGGCTGGTCAATGATTTACCATCGCTAGAGAGTGGTCCACCATGGTACTGCACCGTTTCAAAT
Source organism: Allium cepa (assembly GCA_030765085.1). NCBI lineage: Eukaryota > Viridiplantae > Streptophyta > Magnoliopsida > Asparagales > Amaryllidaceae > Allium > Allium cepa. The sequence goes on from JASFAV010000020.1 coordinate 51,397,584, forward strand.
CCATGCACCCATTTCTAAAGGTCGTACGGCACGGTTTCGTCATTTTGGATGGATGTTGCACCCTGCACCGCAGATGTTGCACCCTGTGGAAATCGATTCTTCGGAGGGTCATAACTCTTGGCTCGTTTGGAGTTACGGGAGCCATACCAGTCAAAACGAAGGTATCTGTGAGTTCTACATCTGTGATAGCTTTCAGTCGTCACTGGTTAGTTTCATACCCAAAAAATCCTATCCGAACCTCAATCGGGTCATGGAAGTTTTTTACCCTTCGTTTTTTCCTCACGTGGATTTTTTCTGTAAAAACGGGATCCCCGTGGCTGGTCAATGATTTACCATCACTAGAGAGTGGTGCACCATGGTACTGCACCGTTTCAAATCCATGCACCCATTCCTAAAGGTCGTACGGCACGGTTTCGTCATTTTGGACGGATGTTGCACCTTGCACCGCAGATGTTGCACCCTGTGGAAATCGATTCTTCGGAGGGCCATAACTCTTGGCTCGTTTGGAGTTACGGGAGCCATAACCAGTCAAAACGAAGGTATCGTTGAGTTCTACAGTTATGACCGCTTTCATCCGTCACTGGTTAGTTTCATACCCAAAAAAACCTATCCGAACCTCGATCGGGTCAAGGAAGTTTTTACCCTTCGTTTTTTCGTCACGTGGATTTTTTCTGTAAAACGGGATCCCCGTGGCTGGTCAATGATTTACCATCGCTGGAGAGTGGTGCACCATGGCACTGCAATGTTTCAAATCCATGCACTCATTTCCAAAGGTCGTACGGCACTTTTTCGTCATTTTTGGCAGATGTTGCACCTTACACCGTAGATGTTGCACCCTGTGGATATCGATTCTTCGGAGGGCCATAAATCTTGGCTCGTTTAGAGTTACGGGAGCCATAACCAGTCAAAAAGAAGGTATCTGTGAGTTCTACAGCTATGATAGCTTTCAGCCTTCACTGGTTAGTTTCATACCCAAAAAATCCTATCCGAACCTCAATCGGGTCATGGAAGTTTTTTACCCTTCGTTTTTTCCTCACGTGGATTTTTTCTGTAAAAACGGGATCCCCGTGGCTGGTCAATGATTTACCATCGCTGGAGAGTGGTGCACCATGGTACTGCACCGTTTCAAATCCATGCACCCATTCCTAAAGGTCGTACGGAACGGTTTCGTCATTTTGGACGGATGTTGCACCTTACACCGTAGATGTCGCACCGTGTGGATATCGATTCTTCGGAGGGCCATAACTCTTGGCTCGTTTAGATTTACGGGAGCCACAACCAGTCAAAACGAAGGTATTTGTGAGTTCTATATCTGTGATAGCTTTCAGCCGTCACTGGTTCGTTTCTTACCCAAAAAATCCTATCCGTACCTCAATCGGATCATGGAAGTTTTTTACCCTTCGTTTTTTCCTCACGTGGATTTTTCGGTAAAAACAGGATCCCCGTGGCTGGTCAATGATTTACCATCGCTGGAGAGGGGTACACCATAGTGCTGCACCGTTTCAAATCCCTGCACCCATTTCTAATGGTCGTACGACACGGTTTCGTCATTTTGGACGGATGTTGCACCTTGCACCGCAGATGTTGCACCCTGTGGAAATCGATTCTTCGGAGGGCCATAACTCTTGGCTCGTTTGGAGTTACGGGAGCCATAACCAGTCAAAACGAAGGTATCGTTGAGTTCTACAGTTATGACCGCTTTCAGCCGTCACTGGTTAGTTTCATACCCAAAAAAACCTATCCGAACCTCGATCGGGTCAAGGAAGATTTTACCCTTCGTTTTTTCGTCACGTTGATTTTTTCTGTAAAACGGGAACCCCGTGGCTGGTCAATGATTTACCATCGCTGGAGAGTGGTGCACCATGGTACTGCACCGTTTCAAATCCATGCACCCATTTCTAAAGGTCGTACGGCACGGTTTCGTCATTTTGGACGGATGTTGCACCTTGCACCGTAGATGTTGCACCCTGTGGAAATCGATTCTTCGGAGGGCCATAACTCTTGGCTCGTTTAGAGTTATGGGAGCCACAACCAGTCAAAACGAAGGTATCTGTGAGTTCTACATCTGTGATAGCTTTCAGCCGTCACTGGTTAGTTTCATACCCAAAAAATCCTATCCGAACCTCAATCGGGTCATGAAAGTTTTTTACCCTTCGTTTTTTCCTCACGTGGATTTTTTCTGTAAAAACGGGATCCCCGTGGCTGGTCAATGATTTACCATCGCCGGAGAGTGGTGCACCATGGTACTGCACCGTTTCAAATCCATGCACCCATTCCTAAAGGTCGTACGGAACGGTTTCGTCATTTTGGACGGATGTTGCACCTTACACCGTAGATGTCGCACCGTGTGGATATCGATTCTTCGGAGGGCCATAACTCTTGGCTCGTTTAGAGTTACGGGAGCCATAACCAGTCAAAACGAAGGTATCTGTGAGTTCTACAGCTATGACGGCTTTCAGCCTTCACTGGTTAGTTTCATACCCAAAAAATCCTATCCGAAACTCAATCGGGTCATGGAAGTTTTTTACCCTTCGTTTTTTCGTCACGTGGATTTTTTCTGCAAAAACGGTATCCCCGTGGCTGGTCAATGATTTACCATCGCTGGAGAGTGGTGCACCATGGTACTGCACCGTTTCAAATCCATGCACCCATTTCTAAAGGTCGTACGGCACGGTTTCGTCATTTTGGACGGATGTTGCACCTTGCACCGTAGATGTTGCACCCATTGGATATCGATTATTCGGAGGGCCATAACTCTTGGCTCGTTTGGAGTTACGAGAGCCATAACCAGTCAAAACGAAGGTATCTGTGAGTTCTACCGCTATGACGGCTTTCAGCGGTCAGTGGTTAGTTTCATACCCAAAAAATCCTATCCGAACCTCGATCGGGTCAAGGAAGTTTTTACCCTTCGTTTTTTCGTCATGTGGATTTTTTCTGTAAAACGGGATCCCCGTGGCTGGTCAATGATTTACCATCGCTGGAGAGTGGTGCACCATGGTACTGCACCGTTTCAAATCCATGCACCCATTTCTAAAGGTCGTACGGCACGGTTTCGTCATTTTGGACGGATGTTGCACCTTGCACCGCAGATGTTGCACCCTGTGGAAATCGATTCTTCGGAGGGCCATAACTCTTGGCTCGTTTGGAGTTACGGGAGCCACAACCAGTCAAAACGAAGGTATCTGTGAGTTCTACAGCTATGACGGCTTTCAGCCGTCACTGGTTAGTTTCATACCCAAAAAATCCTATCCGAACCTCAATCGGGTCAAGGAAGTTTTTTACCCTTCGTTTTTTCCTCACGTGGATTTTTTCTGTAAAAACGGGATCCCCGTGGCTGGTCTATGATTTACCATCGCTGGAGAGTGGTGCACCATGGCACTGCAATGTTTCAAATCCATGCACTCATTTCTAAGGGTCGTACGGCACAGTTTCGTCATTTTGGACGGATGTTGCACCTTGCACCGTAGATGTTGCACCCTGTGGACATCGATTCTTCGGAGGGCCATAACTCTTGGCTCGTTTAGAGTTACGGGAGCCATAACCAGTCAAAACGAAGGTATCTGTGAGTTTTACAGCTATGCCAGCTTTCAGCCGTCACTGGTTAGATTCATACCCAAAAAATCCTACCCGAACCTCAATCGGGTCAAGGAAGTTTTTTACCCTTCGTTTTTTCGTCACGTGGATTTTTTCTGTAAAACGGGATCCCCGTGGCAGGTCTATGATTTACCATCGCTGGAGAGTGGTGCACCATGGCACTGCAATATTTCAAATCCATACACTCATTTCCAAAGGTCGTGCGGCACTTTTTCGTCATTTTTGACGGATGTTGCACCTTACACCGTAGATGTTGCACCCTGTGGATATCGATTCTTCGGAGGGCCATAAATCTTGGCTCGTTCAGAGTTGCGGGAGGCATAACCAGTCAAAAAGAAGGTATCTGTGAGTTCTACAGCTATGACAGCTTTCAGCCTTCACTGGTTAGTTTCATACCCAAAAAATCCTATCCGAACATCAATCCGGTCATGGAAGTTTTTTACCCTTCGTTTTTTCCTCACGTGGATTTTTTCTGTAAAAACGGGATCCCCGTGGCTGGTCAATGATTTACCATCACTGGAGAGTGGTGCACCATGGTACTGCACCGTTTCAAATCCATGTGTTATCCCGCTTTTTGGAAAAGCCGTGATACCAAAAGATTGGTCGAAAACGATAGACAGTTCGTCTCAGAGATTGGTTATACTTCACTTTGCTATGGATATCGATGAATTTTGTCCGAGTCCGGATCAGGCCACAATTGATAGGACATGACAAGAAAGGTCGTAGGAGTCATCATTTCTAATTTCAAGTCAATCGGAGTTCGTATGCTCAAGATACGATGGATTCAAATTGAGAAAGGTGGTCACTGTCTGTTTCGAACCCATCACACTGGAGTACTTCGAACCCATCACCTTCGAAACCATCTCCTTCGAACCCATCCACTTCGAACCCATCCAATACTCACTGCTTCGAACCCATCACTCCGCTAACTTCGAAACGATCGATTCGAACCGATCAGGCATGATATTGGTCACTTCGAATCGATCGGTTCGTGACCCTTCGGATGGATGTGTTCGAATCCATCATCCTCCATCTACTTCGAACCGATTGCCTTCGAATCCATCGCGGAGCTCCATTTCGTATCCATCACATATACGAGCTTGACATCGATACGAAGGGAGCTCCCTCCCCTCGGTTCGAAGTAGGCAGATGCATTTGATCGATTCAAACTACGCAACGGTCATCGATACGAAGTCGGCGAAATCCCCGGGTTCGAAGCGGTCAACACGGAGAGAAAGTAGGATCGATGCGAGGAGTGCGCGACACGTCACTGGGTAACGCGTGCTTCCATCGATTCGAATGCTTGGGTTCGAAGTCATGGGTTCGAACAACACAGCCAACCAAGAAAACACCATTTCGAACCGAGCATATCTCATTAACCACAAATCCAAATGCAACCCAATTTTCACAGTAGCTTCCATATGAGGTAAAGATTGTCCCTGCCAAGTTTCAGCTCGATTGGACCAATTCTTGATGGGTTCGAAATCACTTCGAACCGATGTCAGATCGAGACGAAACTTGGTGGGATCGGTCGCGTGGGCCCACTCACGGGCCAGAAGAAGTCTCACGAAGTTTCAGCCAGATCTGGGCCTCCAACGCCTATAAATAGCACCCTGAAGCCTTCAGAAAGGGGGATCTTCGAACAACTTCTGCCATTGAACTCCAAGACTCTGCCGGATTCAAGTCTCTCTACCATAATCACTGTTGTATTCAGATTTCAAAGCTATCATCTACCATAATCCATTGTAATCGATTGAATCAAGCAAAGCAATAAAGAGAAATCCTTCAAAGTGGACGTAGGCACGAACGCCGAACCACTATAAATCCTGTGTTTGTGATTGTTGTTTGTGAATTACTGTGATTTATCACCTAGAGTTGAATTTTATATTGGTTGTTGCTGAATTCTGTGTTGATTATTATCAAGTTGAATACACAAACGGGTGCTTTCGTGATATTGGGTGTTTGTGACCAATTTTGACGCAAACATTTTGGTGCTTTCACTGAGAACCTGAACTCAGGAGTTCTACCAGTTGATAATTGATTCAGAGAAAGTTTGGAAGTTTAAATTTGAGAAGTTATGACGAGACAATCGAGTAGAAGGCCAAGGCCAGAAAGGAGTGAACAACAAGGAAGTCAGGAGGCTTCCTCTGGAGCGAATCAACCATCGATCTACATCACTAGAGACGAGATGGAGACGATGATGAAGAAGCAGGAGGAGTTGATCCAGAGTTTGTTTCAACAGATAGGACAGCTTGGAGCGCAGAATAGGGAAACCAATGGAGTTCAGAACGAAGCAGGACCATCTGGCGTCGCACCCGGATTAGGGGGCACACCCATGGAGAATGTTGGTCCAATTTCGGAAGGAGAAAGAGGAATATCTGCACAACCTGGAGACAGCAGAGGAATGAACGCTCAGTCAAGGGGGCACATCTCAGAATTCCCTCGTGAACTCGGGGGGCAGGATGAAAGTGACGAACGAAGGCTGCATCTTGGAGACACCGACAAGCTGGCAGAGATGGTTAGGCGAGCAATGAGAGGCGGTTTGGTGAACAAAGACCTAGAGGATGTTAATAGGAGTCCTTTCACTCCGGCAATCAGACGAGCTAGAAACCCACCAGATTTCAAATTACCATCATTGGATATGTACGACGGGAGAACGGACCCCACGGTCCATCTGACAAAATATATGAGGCATATGGAAGTGCTGGGGGCATCAGAGGAAGTTATGGCCCGGTGCTTTCCACTGTACTTGGCGGATATTGCGGCGTTATGGTTCAGGCAATTAGATAGTGGGTCCATCGGAACATGGAACGATTTAACTGAGAGGTTTATGAGGCAGTTCAGGGTTCACATTACAAGACCTAAGAATGTGATGACACTGGCAACTTTGAAATAGAAGGCTGGAGAAACATTGAGAAGTTTCCTGACACGGTTCAATGCAGCGGCGGCTTCCGTGGATAGACCGGATCCATCCATGGTTATGATGGCGGCTGTGTCCGGAATAGCGGACGGAACAGAGTTCAAAAATTCGCTAACTAAGGATCCACCTATGGATCTAGGAGAATTTTATCACGAGGCGGAAAAGTTTTTACGATTAGAGGATGCGAGTGCAGAAAGAGAAGAAGGAGACGGGATAGAAGTTTATGCACTCAAAGACGAAAAGCCCCCTAGAAGGGATTCAGACAAGGATAAAGGTAAAAGAAGGATTGAGAATAACGGAGACGGATCAAAGCGGCAACGGAGGGAGCCGCGATTTACCACCTACACTGAGCTGAATGAGAGCCTGGAGCGAATTTACCAGGATACCAAAGAACATATTCCGTATCGCAGGCCAATGCGAAGGGATCCTACCTCTGACGAAAGGAAATCAGATAAGTTCTGTGTATTCCATGAATTAAATGGTCATAATACTAATGATTGTAGGCACCTGAAGAACGAGGTGGAAGGGCATATCAGGAACGGTATGCTCCTTCAATATGTAAGGAGGCGAGCTCCTGCGGCGGAACCAGAGCGACCACCGTCCACATCAGCTAGAGGCGACCCCGAATCCAGGTACCGTTTGGTTATCAATTGAGTGAGATAACGATGAACAAGTTGTAAGCTTCCACTAACGCAATCAAATCATTTACACATGTGCGAGATCGCGAACGATCTCCAGGCATGCTCTGGATGGTCATTGACCATTTCGTAGTGGGAACTTACACTTTGACATCCATGCTTTGCTTTCATGTTATTTCAATTTGAACATTTAGACTCTGTTTGTTTGGACATTGTTTTTGAAACTCATCCGTGTAATAGATATTTGATTCTGATAACTCTGGAATGGCTAAGCTACTTACACATGTACGGGGTCGCGAACAATCCTTAGGCATGCTCTGAGATGGCGATGAACCGCCCTGACAAACGATCCAGGATCTTACCCGAACGTGACCCTGACATCGATAACATCAAGCCCTCCCGGGCACACAATTCGCCTCGAACGGCACTCGACTTCGAACAGTCACAACTCACCATGCCTCAAATGGATTGATCGCGAACGGTCGTCACTTGAGGTCCAACGTCCGACAGCGAACGGTCACAAATCCGCCTCGAATGACACACGATCGCGAACGACCACTCTCTGCCTTGAACGGCACCGACCGCGAACGGTCATGATTCGCTAATCATAAAATCCGACCCCGAACGGTCACCCTTCGCCTTGAACGGCACTTGGTCGCGAACGATCATCAATTGCCGCGAACGGCATCGACCGCGAACGGTCCCATTCAATCTTTTTGCCATAAATAGCGTCGACCGCGAACGGTCCTATTCTCATCATTTGCCGCGAACGGCATCGATCGCGAACGGTCTTATTTCATCCTATGCCACGAACGGCACGGACCGCGAACGGTCCCGATTCACCTGAAACAACATATGATCCCGAACGATCGATGCATGGATTTATACGCTCGACCGCGCACGATCGCACTTCACCTCGAATGACTCGATCACGAACGATCGTCATTTGAAGTTAAGTGCTCGACCATGAACGGCCGCGCTTCGTCCCAAATGGCTTGATCCCGAACGATCGTCATTTGAGGCCATATGAAACTGTCAAATTCTTTACAGGTCGATGACAGGATGAGAACATCCAACTCAAGGCATTACAAAACACACCTTCCTACCGCAAGGCATGTTTTGGGGGGCAAAATGTTATCCCGCTTTTTGGCAAAGCCGTGATACCAAAAGATTGGTCGAAAACGATAGAAAGTTCGTCTCAGAGATTGGTTATACTTCACTTTGCTATGGATATCGATGAATTTTGTCCGAGTCCGGATCAGGCCACAATTGATAGGACATGACAAGAAAGGTCGTAGGAGTCATCATTTCAAATTTCAAGTCAATCGGAGTTCGTATGCTCAAGATACGATGGATTCAAATTGAGAAAGGTGGTCACTGTCTGTTTCGAACCCATCACACTGGAGTACTTCGAACCCATCACCTTCGAAACCATCTCCTTCGAACCCATCCACTTCGAACCCATCCAATACTCACTGCTTCGAACCCATCACTCCGCTAACTTCGAAACGATCGATTCGAACCGATCAGGCATGATATTGGTCACTTCGAATCGATCGGTTCGTGACCCTTCGGATGGATGTGTTCGAATCCATCATCCTCCATCTACTTCGAAGCGATTGCCTTCGAATCCATCGCGGAGCTCCATTTCGTATCCATCACATATACAAGCTTGACATCGATACGAAGGGAGCTCCCTCCCCTCGGTTCGAAGTAGGCAGATGCAGTTGATCGATTCAAACTACGCAACGGTCATCGATACGAAGTCGGCGAAATCCCCGGGTTCGAAGCGGTCAACACGGAGAGAAAGTAGGATCGATGCGAGGAGTGCGCGACACGTCATTGGGTAACGCGTGCTTCCATCGATTCGAATGCTTGGGTTCGAAGTCATGGGTTCGAACAACACAGCCAACCAAGAAAACACCATTTCGAACCGAGCATATCTCATTAACCACAAATCCAAATGCAACCAAATTTTCACAATAGCTTCCATATGAGGTAAAGATTGTCCCTGCCAAGTTTCAGCTCGATTGGACCAATTCTTGATGGGTTCGAAATCACTTCGAACCGATGTCAGATCGAGACGAAACTTGGTGGGATCGGTCGCGTGGGTCCACTCACGTGCCAGAAGAAGTCTCACGAAGTTTCATCCAGATCTGGGCCTCCAACGCCTATAAATAGCACCCTGAAGCCTTCAGAAAGGGGGATCTTCGAACAACTTCTGCCATTGAACGCCAAGACTCTGCCGGATTCAAGTCTCTCTACCATAATCACTGTTGTATTCAGATTTCAAAGCTATCATCTACCATAATCCATTGTAATCGATTGAATCAAGCAAAGCAATAAAGAGAAATCCTTCAAAGTGGACGTAGGCACGAACGCCGAACCACTATAAATCCTGTGTTTGTGATTATTGTTTGTGAATTACTGTGATTTATCACCTAGAGTTGAATTTTATATTGGTTGTTGCTGAATTCTGTGTTGATTATTATCAAGTTGAATACACAAATGGGTGCTTTCGTGATATTGGGTGTTTGTGACCAATTTTGTGCACCCATTTCTAAAGGTCGTACGGCACGGTTTCGTCATTTTGGACGGATGTTGCACCTTGCACCGTAGATGTTGCACCCTATGGATATCGATTCTTCGGAGGGCCATAACTCTTGGCTCGTTTAGAGTTACGGGAGCCATAACCAGTCAAAACGAAGGAATTTGTGAGTTCTACAGCTATGACAGCTTTCAGCCATCACTGGTTAGTTTCATACCCAAAAAATCCTATCCGAACCTCAATCGGGTCAAGGAAGTTTTTTACCCTTCGTTTTTTCGTCACGTGGATTTTTTATGTTAAACGGGATCCCCGTGGCTGGTCTATGATTTACCATCGCTGGAGAGTGGTGCACCATGACACTGCAATGTTTCAAATCCATGCACTCATTTCTAAAGGACGTACGACACTGTTTCGTCATTTTGGACGGATGTTGCACCTTACACCGTAGATGTTGCACCCTGTGGATATCGATTCTTCGGAGGGCCATAACTCTTGGCTCGTTTAGAGTTACGGGAGCCACAACCAGTCAAAACGAAGGTATCTGTGAGTTCTACAGCTATGACAGCTTTCAGCCGTCAGTGGTTAGTTTCATACCCAAAAAATCCTATCCGAACCTCGATCGGGTCAAGGAAGTTTTTGCCCTTCGTTTTTTCGTCACGTGGATTTTTTCTGTAAAACGAGATCCCCGTGGCTAGTCAATGATTTACCATCGCTGGAGAGTGGTGCACCATGGTACTGCACCGTTTCAAATCCATGCACCCATTTCTAAAGGTCGTACGGCACGGTTTCGTCATTTTGGACGGATGTTGCACCTTGCACCACAGATGTTGCACCCTGTGGAAATCGATTCTTCGGAGGGCCATAACTCTTGGCTCGTTTGGAGTTACGGGAGCCATAACCAGTCAAAACGAAGGTATCTGTGAGTTCTACAGCTATGACGGCTTTTAGCCGTCACTGGTTAGTTTCATACCCAAAAAATCCTATCTGAACCTCAATCGGGTCATGGAAGTTTTTTACCCTCCGTTTTTTCCTCACGTGGATTTTTTCTGTAAAAACGGGATCCCCGTGGCTGGTCAATGATTTACCATCGCTGGAGAGGGGTGCACCATAGTACTGCACCGTTTCAAATCCATGCACTCATTTCCAAAGGTCGTGCGGCACTTTTTCGTCATTTTTGACGGATGTTGCACCTTACACCGTAGATGTTGCACCCTGTGGATATCGATTCTTCGGAGGGTCATAACTCTTGGCTCGTTTGGAGTTACGGGAGCCATAACCAGTCAAAACGAAGGTATCTGTGAGTTCTACAGCTGTGACTGCATTCAGCCGTCACTGGTTAGTTTCATACCCAAAAAAATCCTATCCGAACCTCGATCGGGTCAAGATAGTTTTTGCCCTTCGTTTTTTCGTCACGTGGATTTTTTCTGTAAAACGAGATCCCCGTGGCTGGTCAATGATTTACCATCGCTGAAGAGTGGTGCACCATGGTACTGCACCGTTTCAAATCCATGCACCCATTTCTAAAGGTCGTACGGCACGGTTTCGTCATTTTGGACGGATGTTGCACCTTGCACCGTAGATGTTGCACCCTATGGAAATCGATTCTTCGGAGGGCCATAACTCTTGGCTCGTTTGGAGTTACGGGAGCCATAACCAGTCAAAACGAAGGTATCTGTGAGTTCTACAGCTATGACGGCTTTCAGCCGTCACTGGTTAGTTTCATACCCAAAAAATCCTATCTGAACCTCAATCGGGTCATGGAAGTTTTTTACCCTCCGTTTTTTCCTCACGTGGATTTTTTCTGTAAAAACGGGATCCCCGTGGCTGGTCAATGATTTACCATCGCTGGAGAGTGGTGCACCATAGTACTGCACCGTTTCAAATCCCTGCACCCATTTCTAAAGGTCGTACGACACGGTTTCGTCATTTTGGACGGATGTTGCACCTTGCACCGTAGATGTTGCACCCTGTGGAAATCGATTCTTCGGAGGGTCATAACTCTTGCCTCGTTTGGAGTTACGGGAGCCATAACCAGTCAAAACGAAGGTATCTGTGAGTTCTACAGCTATGACCGCATTCAGCCGTCACTGGTTAGTTTCATACCCAAAAAAACCTATCCGAACCTCGATCGGGTCAAGGAAGTTTTTACCCTTCGTTTTTTCGTCACGTGGATTTTTTCTGTAAAACGGGATCCCCGTGGCTGGTCAATGATTTACCATCGCTGGAGAGTGGTGCACCATGGTACTTCACCGTTTCAAATCCATGCACCCATTTCTAAAGGTCGTACGGCACGGTTTCGTCATTTTGGACGGATGTTGCACCTTGCACCGTAGATGTTGCACCCTGTGGAAATCGATTCTTCGGAGGGCCATAACTCTTGGCTCGTTTGGAGTTACGGGATTCATAACCAGTCAAAACGAAGGTATCTGTGAGTTCTACAGCTATGACCGCTTTCAGCCGTCACTGGTTAGTTTCATACCAAAAAAACCTATCCGAACCTCGATCGGGTCAAGGAAGTTTTTACCCTTCGTTTTTTCGTCACGTGGATTTTTTCTGTAAAACGGGATCCCCGTGGCTGGTCAATGGTTTACCATCGCTGGAGAGTGGTGCACCATGGCACTGCACTGTTTCAAATCCATGCACCCATTTCTAAAGGTCGTACGGCACGGTTTCGTCATTTTGGACGGATGTTGCACCTTACGCCGTAGATGTCGCACCGTGTGGATATCGATTCTTCGGAGGGCCATAACTCTTGGCTCGTTTAGAGTTACGGGAGCCATAACCAGTCAAAACGAAGGTATCTGTGAGTTCTACAGCTATGACGGCTTTCAGCCTTCACTGGTTAGTTTCATACCCAAAAAATCCTATCCGAACCTCAATCGGGTCATGGAAGTTTTTTACCCTTCGTTTTTTCCTCACGTGGATTTTTTCTGTAAAAACGGGATCTCCGTGGCTGGTCAATGATTTACCATCGCTGGAGAGTGGTGCACCATGGTACTGCACTGTTTCAAATCCATGCACTCATTTCTAAAGGTCGTACGGCACTGTTTCGTCATTTTGGACGGATGTTGCACCTTACACCGTAGATGTCGCACCCTGTGGATATCGATTCTTCGGAGGGCCATAACTCTTGGCTGGTTTGGAGTTACGGGAGCCATAACCAGTCAAAACGAAGGTTTCTATGAGTTCTACAGCTATGACGGCTTTCAGCCGTCACTGGTTAGTTTCATACCCAAAAAAACCTATCCGAACCTCGATCGGGTCAAGGAAGTTTTTACCCTTCGTTTTTTCGTCATGTGGATTTTTTCTATAAAACGGGAACCCCGTGGATGGTCTATGATTTACCATCGCTGGAGAGTGGTGCACCATGGTACTGCACCGTTTCAAATCCATGCACCCATTTCTAAAGGTCGTACGGCACGGATTCGTCATTTTGGACGGATGTTGCACCTTGCACCGCAGATGTTGCACCCTGTGGAAATCGATTCTTCGGAGGGCCATAACTCTTGGCTCGTTTGGAGTTACAGGAGCCATAACCTGTCAAAACGAAGGTATCTGTGAGTTCTACAGCTATGACGGCTTTCAGCCGTCACTGGTTAGTTTCATACCCAAAAAATCCTATCCGAACCTCAATCGGGTCAAGGAAGTTTTTTACCCTTCGTTTTTTCGTCACGTGGATTTTTTATGTTAAACGGGATCCCCGTGGCTGGTCTATGATTTACCATCGCTGGAGAGTGGTGCACCGTGGCACTGCAATGTTTCAAATCCATGCACTCATTTCTAAAGGTCGTACGGCACTGTTTCGTCATTTTGGACGGATGTTGCACCTTACACCGTAGATGTTGCACCCTGTGGATATCGATTCTTCGGAGGGCCATAAATCTTGGCTCGTTTACTGTTACGGGAGCCACAACCAGTCAAAACGAAGGTATCTGTGAGTTCTACAGCAATGACAGCTTTCAGCCATCACTGGTTAGTTTGATACCCAAAAAATCCTATCCGAACCTCAATCGGGTCAAGGAAGTTTTTTACCCTTCGTTTTTTCCTCACGTGGATTTTTTCTGTAAAAACGGGATCCCCGTGGCTGGTCTATGATTTACCATCGCTGGAGAGTGGTGCACCAAGGCACTGCAATGTTTCAAATCCATGCACTCATTTCTAAGGGTCGTACGGCACTGTTTCGTCATTTTGGACGGATGTTGCACCTTGCACCGTAGATGTTGCACCCTATGGATATCGATTCTTCGGAGGGCCATAAATCTTGGCTCGTTTAGAGTTACGGGAGGCATAACCAGTCAAAAAGAAGGTATCTGTGAGTTCTACAGCTATGACAGCTTTCAGCCTTCACTGGTTAGTTTCATACCCAAAAAATCCTATCCGAACAACAATCGGGTCATGGAAGTTTTTTACCCTTCGTTTTTTCCTCACGTGGATTTTTTCTGTAAAAACGGGATCCCCGTGGCTGGTCAATGATTTACCATCACTGGAGAGTGGTGAACCATGGTACTGCACCGTTTCAAATCCATGCACCCATTTCTAAAGGTCGTACGGCACGGTTTCGTCATTTTGGACGGATGTTGCACCTTGCACCGCAGATGTTGCACCCTGTGGAAATCGATTCTTCGGAGGGCCATAACTCTTGGCTCGTTTGGAGTTACAGGAGCCATAAACAGTCAAAACGAAGGTATCTATGAGTTCCACAGCTATGATGGCTTTTAGCCGTCACTGGTTAGTTTCATACCCAAAAAATCCTTTCTGAACCTCAATCGGGTCATGGAAGTTTTTTACCCTTCGTTTTTTCGTCACGTGGATTTTTTCTGTAAAACGGGATCCCCGTGGCTGGTCAATGATTTACCATCGCTGGAGAGTGGTGCACCATGGTACTGCACCGTTTCAACTCCATGCATCCATTTCTAAAGGTCGTACGGCACGGTTTCGTCATTTTGGACGGATGTTGCACCTTGCACCGTAGATGTTGCACCCTATGGATATCGATTCTTCGGAGGGCCATAACTCTTGGCTCGTTTAGAGTTACGGGAGCCATAACCAGTCAAAACGAAGGAATCTGTGAGTTCTACAGCTATGACCGCTTTCAGCCGTCACTGGTTAGTTTCATACCCAAAAAATCCTATCCGAACCTCAATCGGGTCAAGGAAGTTTTTTACCCTTCGTTTTTTCGTCACATGGATTTTTTATGTTAAACGGGATCCCCGTGGCTGGTCTATGATTTACCATCGCTGGAGAGTGGTACACCATGGCACTGCAATGTTTCAAATCCATGCACTCATTTCTAAAGGACGTACGACACTGTTTCGTCATTTTGGACGGATGTTGCACCTTACACCGTAGATGTTGCACCCTGTGGATATCGATTCTTCGGAGGGCCATAACTCTTGGCTCGTTTAGAGTTAAGGGAGCCACAACCAGTCAAAACGAAGGTATCTGTGAGTTCTACAGCTATGACGGCTTTCAGCCGTCACTGGTTAGTTTCATACCCAAAAAAACCTATCCGAACCTCGATCGGGTCAAGGTAATTTTTACCCTTCGTTTTTTCGTCACGTGGATTTTTTCTGTAAAACGGGATCCCCGTGGCTGGTCAATGATTTACCATCGCTGGAGCGTGGTGCACCATGGTACTGCACCGTTTCAAATCCATGCACCCATTTCTAAAGGTCGTACGGCACGGTTTCGTCATTTTGGACGGATGTTGCACCTTGCACCGCAGATGTTGCACCCTGTGGAAATCGATTCTTCGGAGGGCCATAACTCTTGGCTCGTTTGGAGTTAGGGGAGCCATAACCAGTTAAAACGAAGGTATCTGTGAGTTCTACAGCTATAACGGCTTTCAGCCGTCACTGGTTAGTTTCATACCAAAAAAATCCTATCTGAACCTCAATCGGGTCATGGAAGTTTTTTACCCTTCGTTTTTTCCTCACGTGGATTTTTTCTGTAAAAACGGGATCCCCGTGGCTGGTCAATGATTTACCATCGCTGGAGAGGGGTGCACCATAGTACTGCACCGTTTCAAATCCCTGCACCAAATTCTAAAGGTCGTACGACACGGTTTCGTCATTTTGGACGAATGTTGAACCTTGCACCGCAGATGTTGCACCCTGTGGAAATCGATTCTTCGGAGGGCCATAACTCTTGGCTCGTTTGGAGTTACGGGAGCCATAACCAGTCAAAACGAAGGTATCTGTGAGTTCTACAGCTATGACAGCTTTCATCCGTCACTGGTTAGCTTCATACCCAAAAAAACCTATCCGAACCTCGATCGGATCAAGGAAGTTTCTACCCTTCGTTTTTTCGTCACGTGGATTTTTTCTGTAAAACGGGATCCCCGTGGCTGGTCAATGATTTACCATCGCTGGAGAGTGGTGCACCATGGTACTGCACCGTTTCAAATCCATGTACCAATTTCTAAAGGTCGTACGGCACGGTTTCGTCATTTTGGACGGATGTTGCACCTTGCACCGTAGATGTTGCACCCTGTGGAAATCGATTATTCGGAGGGCCATTACTCTTGGCTCGTTTAGAGTTACGGGAGCCACAACCAGTCAAAACGAAGGTATTTGTGAGTTCTACATCTGTGATAGCTTTAAGCCGTCACTGCTTAGTTTCATACCCAAAAAATCCTATCCGAACCTCAATCGGGTCATGGAAGTTTTTTACCCTTCGTTTTTTCCTCACGTGGATTTTTTCTGTAAAAACGGGATCCCCGTGGCTGGTCTATGATTTACCATCGCCGGAGAGTTGTGCACCATGGCACTGCAATGTTTCAAATCCATGCACTCATTTCTAAAGGTCGTACGGCACGGTTTCGTCATTTTGGACGGATGTTGCACCTTACACCGTAGATGTTTCACCGTGTGGATATCGATTATTCGGAGGGCCATAACTCTTGGCTCGTTTAGAGTTACGGGAGCCATAACCAGTCAAAACGAAGGTATCTGTGAGTTCTACAGCTATGACGGCTTTCAGCCGTCACTGGTTAGTTTCATACCCAAAAAATCCTATCCGAACCTCAATCGGGTCATGGAAGTTTTTTACCCTTCGTTTTTTCGTCACGTGGATTTTTTCTGTAAAAACGGTATCCCCGTGGCTGGTCAATGAATTACCATCGCTGGAGAGTGGTGCACCATGGTACTGCACCGTTTCAAATCCATGCACCCATTTCTAAAGGTCGTACGGCATGGTTTCGTCATTTTGGACGGATGTTGCACCTTGCACCGTAGATGTTGCATCCAATGGATATCGATTATTCGGAGGGCCATAACTCTTGGCTCGTTTGGAGTTACGGGAGCCATAACCAGTCAAAACGAAGGTATCTGTGAGTTCTACAGCTATGACCGCTTTCAGCCGTCGCTGGTTAGTTTCATACCCAAAAAAACCTATCCGAACCTCGATCGGGTCAAGGAAGTTTTTACCCTTCGTTTTTTCGTCACGTGGATTTTTTCTGTAAAACGGGAACCCCGTGGCTGGTCAATGATTTACCATCGCTGGAGAGTGGTGCACCATGGTACTGCACCGTTTCAAATCCATGCACCCATTTTTAAAGGTCTTACGGCACGGTTTCGTCATTTGGGACGGATGTTGCACCTTGCACCGCAGATGTTGCACCCTGTGGAAATCGATTCTTCGGAGGGCCATAACTCTTGGCTCGTTTAGAGTTACGGGAGCCATAACCAGTCAAAACGAAGGTATCTATGAGTTCTACAGCTATGACAGCTTTCAGCCTTCACTGGTTAGTTTCATACCCAAAAAATCCTATCCGAACCTCAATCAGGTCATGGAAGTTTTTTACCCTTCGTTTTTTCCTCACGTGGATTTTTTCTGTAAAAACGGGATCCTCGTGGTTGGTCAATGATTTACCATCGCTGGAGAGTGGTGCACCATGGTACTGCACCGTTTCAAATCCCTGCACCCATTTCTAAATGTCATACGGCACGGTTTCGTCATTTTGGACGGACGTTGCACCTTGCACCGCAGATGTTGCACCCTTTGGATATCGATTATTCGGAGGGCCATAACTCTTGGCTCGTTTAGAGTTACGGGACCCATAACCTGTCAAAACGAAGGTATCTGTGAGTTCTACAGCTATGATGGCTTTCAGCCGTCACTGGTTAGTTTTATACCCAAAAAATCCTATCCGAACCTCAATCGGGTCAAGGAAGTTTATTACCCTTCGTTTTTTCGTCACGTGGATTTTTTATGTTAAACGGGATCCCCGAGGCTGGTCTATGATTTACCGTGGCTAGAGAGTGGTGCACCATGGCATTGCAATGTTTCAAATCCATGCACTCATTTCTAAAGGTCGTACGACACTGTTTCGTCATTTTGGACGGATGTTGCACCTTCCACCGTAGATGTTGCACCCTGTGGATATCGATTATTCGGAGGGCCATAACTCTTGGCTTGTTTAGAGTTACGGGAGCCACTACCAGTCAAACGAAGGTATCTGTGAGTTCTAAAGCTATGACAGCGTTCAGCCGTCACTGGTTAGTTTCATACCCAAAAAATCCTATCCGAACCTCAATCGGGTCATGGAAGTTTTTTACCCTTCGTTTTTTCCTAAAGTGGATTTTTTCTGTAAAAACGGGATCCCCGTGGCTGGTCAATGATTTACCATCGCTGGAGAGTGGTGCACCATGGTACTACACCGTTTCAAATCTATGCACCGGTTTCTAAAGGTCGTACGGCACGGTTTCATCATTTTGGACGGATGTTGCACCTTGCACCGTAGATGTTGCACCCTATGGATATCGATTATTCGGAGGGCCATAACTCTTGGCTCGTTTGGAGTTACGGGAGCCATAACCAGTCAAAACGAAGGTATCTGTGAGTTCTACGGCTATGACCGCTTTCAGCCGTCACTGGTTTGTTTCATACCCAAAAAATCCTATCCGAACCTCAATCGGGTCATGGAAGTTTTTTACCCTTCGTTTTTTCGTCACGTGGATTTTTTCTGTAAAACGGGATCCCCGTGGCTGGTCAATGATTTACCATCGCTGGAGAGTGGTGCACCATGGTACTGCACCGTTTCAAATCCCTACACCCATTTCTAAAGGTCGTACGGTACGGTTTCGTCATTTTGGACGGATGTTGCACCTTGCACCGCAGATGTTGCACCCTTTGGATATCGATTATTCGGAGGACCATAACTCTTGGCTCGTTTAGATTTACGGGACCCAAAACCTGTCAAAACGAAGGTATCTGTGAGTTCTACAGCTATGACGGCTTTCAGCCGTCACTGATTAGCTTCATACCCAAGAAATCCTATCCGAACCTCAATCGGGTCATGGAAGTTTTTTACCCTTCGTTTTTTCGTCACGTGGATTTTTTCTGTAAAACGGGATCCTCGTGGTTGGTCAATGATTTACCATCGCTGGAGAGTGGTGCACCATGGTACTGCACCGTTTCAAATCCCTGCACCCATTTCTAAATGTCATACGGCACGGTTTCGTCATTTTGGACGGACGTTGCACCTTGCACCGCAGATGTTGCACCCTTTGGATATCGATTATTCGGAGGGTCATAACTCTTGGCTCGTTTAGAGTTACGGGACCCATAACCTGTCAAAACGAAGTTATCTGTGAGTTCTACAGCTATGATGGCTTTCAGCCGTCACTGGTTAGTTTTATACCCAAAAAATCCTATCCGAACCTCAATCGGGTCAAGGAAGTTTTTTACCCTTCGTTTTTTCGTCACGTTGATTTTTTATGTTAAACGGGATCCCCGAGGCTGGTCTATAATTTACCGTGGCTAGAGAGTGGTGCACCATGGCATTGCAATGTTTCAAATCCATGCACTCATTTCTAAAGGTCGTACGACACTGTTTCGTCATTTTGGACGGATGTTGCACCTTCCACCGTAGATGTTGCACCCTGTGGATATCCATTATTCGGAGGGCCATAACTCTTGGCTCGTTTAGAGTTACGGGAGCCATTACCAGTCAAACGAAGGTATCTGTGAGTTCTAAAGCTATGACAGCGTTCAGCCGTCACTGGTTAGTTTCATACCCAAAAAATCCTATCCGAACCTCAATCGGGTCATGGAAGTTTTTTACCCTTCGTTTTTTCCTAAAGTGGATTTTTTCTATAAAAACGGGATCCCCGTGGCTGGTCAATGATTTACCATCGCTGGAGAGTGGTGCACCATGGTACTACACCGTTTCAAATCTATGCACCGATTTCTAAAGGTCGTACGGCACGGTTTCCTCATTTTGGACGGATGTTGCACCTTGCACCGTAGATGTTGCACCCTATGGATATCGATTATTCGGAGGGCCATAACTCTTGGCTCGTTTGGAGTTACGGGAGCCATAACCAGTCAAAACGAAGGTATCTGTGAGTTCTACGGCTATGACCGCTTTCAGCCGTCACTGGTTTGTTTCATACCCAAAAAATCCTATCCGAACCTCAATCGGGTCATGGAAGTTTTTTACCCTTCGTTTTTTCGTCACGTGGATTTTTTCTGTAAAACGGGATCCCCGTGGCTGGTCAATGATTTACCATCGCTGGAGAGTGGTGCACCATGGTACTGCACCGTTTCAAATCCCTGCACCCATTTCTAAAGGTCGTACGGTACGGTTTCGTCATTTTGGACGGATGTTGCACCTTGCACCGCAGATGTTGCACCCTTTGGATATCGATTATTCGGAGGGCCATAACTCTTGGCTCGTTTAGATTTACGGGACCCAAAACCTGTCAAAACGAAGGTATCTGCGAGTTCTACAGCTATGACGGCTTTCAGCCGTCACTGGTTAGTTTCATACCCAAAAAATCCTATCCGAACCTCAATCGGGTCATGGAAGTTTTTTACCCTTCGTTTTTTCGTCACGTGGATTTTTCAGTAAAACGGGATCCCCGTGGCTGGTCAATGATTTACCACCGCTGGAGAGTGGTGCACCATGGTACTGCACCGTTTCAAATCCATGCACCCATTTCTAAAGGTCGTACGGCACGGTTTCGTCATTTTGGACGGATGTTGTACCTTGCACCGTAGATGTTGCACCCTAAGGATATCGATTATTCGGAGGGCCATAACTCTTGGCTCGTTTAGAGTTACGGGAGCCATAACCAGTCAAAACGAAGGAATCTGTGAGTTCTATAGCTATGACAGCTTTCAGCCGTCACCGGTTAGTTTCATACCCAAAAAATCCTATCCGAACATCAATCGGGTCAAGGAAGTTTTTTACCCTTCGTTTTTTCGTCACGTGGATTTTTTATGTTAAACGGGATCCCCGTGGCTGGTCTATGATTTACCATCGCTGGAGAGTGGTACACCATGGCACTGCAATGTTTCAAATCCATGCACTCATTTCTAAAGGACGTACGACACTGTTTCGTCATTTTGGACGGATGTTGCACTTACACCGTAGATGTTGCACCCTGTGGATATCGATTCTTCGGAGGGCCATAACTCTTGGCTCGTTTAGAGTTACGGGAGCCACAACCAGTCAAAACGAAGGTATCTGTGAGTTCTACAGTATGACAGCTTTCAGCCGTCACTGGTTAGTTTCATACCCAAAAAATCCTATCCGAACCTCAATCGGGTCATGAAAGTTTTTTTCCCTTCGTTTTTTCCTCACGTGGATTTTTTCTGTAAAAACGGGATCCCCCTGGCTGGTCTATGATTTACCATCGCTGGAGAGTGGTGCACCATGGCACTGCAATGTTTCAAATCCATGCACTCTTTTCTAAAGGTCGTACGGCACTGTTTCGTCATTTTGGACGGATGTTGCACCTTACACCGTAGATGTTGCACCGTGTGGATATCGATTCTTCGAAGGGCCATAACTCTTGGCTCGTTTAGAGTTACGGGAGCCATAACCAGTCAAAATGAAGGTATCTGTGAGTTCTACAGCTATGACAGCTTTCAGCCGTCATTGGTTAGTTTCAAACCCAAAAAATCCTATCCGAACCTCAATCGGGTCATGGAAGTTTTTTACCCTTCGTTTTTTCCTCACGTGGATTTTTTCTGTAAAAATGGGATCCCCGTGGCTGGTCAATGATTTACCATCGCTGGAGAGTGGTGCACCATGGTACTGCACCGTTTCAAATCCATGCACCCATTTCTAAAGGTCGTACGGCACGGTTTCGTCATTTTGGACGGATGTGGCAGCTTGCACCGTAGATGTTGCACCCTATGGATATCGATTATTCGGAGGGCCATAACTCTTGGTTCGTTTGGAGTTACGGGAGCCATAACCAGTCAAAACGAAGGTATCTGTGAGTTCTACAGTTATGATGGCTTTCAGCCGTCACTGGTTAGTTTCATACCCAAAAAATCCTATCCGAACCTCGATCGGGTCAAGGAAGTTTTTACCCTTCGTTTTTTCGTCACGTGGATTTTTTCTGTAAAACGGGATCCCCGTGGCTGGTCAATGATTTACCATCGCTGGAGAGTGGTGCACCATGGTACTGCACCGTTTGAAATCCATGCACCCATTTCTAAAGGTCGTACGGCACGGTTTCGTCATTTTGGACGGATGTTGCACCTTGCACCGCAGATGTTGCACCCTGTGGAAATCGATTATTCGGAGGGCCATAACTCTTGGCTCGTTTAGAGTTACGGGAGCCATAACTAGTCAAAACGAAGGTATCTATGATTTCTACAGCTATGACAGCTTTCAGCCTTCACTGGTTAGATTCATACCCAAAAAATCCTATCCGAACCTCAATCGGGTCATGAAAGTTTTTTACCCTTCGTTTTTTCCTCACGTGGATTTTTTCTGTAAAAACAGGATCCCCGTGGCTGGTCAATGATTTACCATCGCTGGAGTGTGGTGCACCATGGTACTGCACCGTTTCAAATCCATGCACCCATTTCTAAAGGTCGTACGGCCCGGTTTCGCCATTTTGGACGGATGTTGCACCTTGCACCGCAGATGTCGCACCCTGTGGAAATCAATTCTTCGGAGGGCCATAACTCTTGGCTCGTTTGGAGGTACGGGAGCCATAACCAGTCAAAACGAAGGTATCTGTGAGTTCTACAGCTATGACGGCTTTTAGCCGTCACTGGTTAGTTTCATACCCAAAAAAACCTATCCGAACCTCGATCGGGTCAAGGAAGTTTTTACCCCTTCGTTTTTTCGTCACGTGGATTTTTTCTGTAAAACGGGATCCCCGTGGCTGGTCAATGATTTACCATCGCTGGAGAGTGGTGCACCATGTTACTGCACCGTTTCAAATCCATGCACCCATTTCTAAAGGTCGTACGGCACGGTTTCGTCATTTTGGACGGATGTTGCACCTTGCACCGCAGATGTTGCACCCTGTGGAAATCGATTCTTCGGAGGGCCATAACTCTTGGCTCGTTTAGAGTTACGGGAGCCACAACCAGTCAAAACGAAGGTATTTGTGAGTTCTACATCTGTGATAGCTTTCAGCCGTCACTAGTTAGTTTCATACCCAAAAAATCCTATCCGAACCTCAATCGGGTCATGGAAGTTTTTTACCCTTCGTTTTTTCCTCACGTGGATTTTTTCTGTAAAAACGGGATCCCCTTGGCTGGTCTATGATTTACCATCGCTGGAGAGTGGTGCACCATGGCACTGCAATGTTTCAAATCCATGCACTCATTTCTAAAGGTCGTACGGCACTGTTTCGTCATTTTGGACGGATGCTGCACCTTGCACCGTAGATGTTGCACCCTATGGATATCGATTATTCGGAGGGCCATAACTCATGGCTCGTTTGGAGTTACGGGAGCCATAACCAGTCAAAACGAAGGTATCTGTGAGTTCTACAGCTATGACAGCTTTCAGCCTTCACTAGTTAGTTTCATACCCAAAAAATCCTATCCGAACCTCGATCGGGTCAAGGAAGTTTTTACCCTTCGTTTTTTCGTCACGTGGATTTTTTCTGTAAAACGGGATCCCCGTGGCTGGTCAATGATTTACCATCGCTGGAGAGTGGTGCACCATGGTATTGCACCGTTTCAAATCCATGCACCCATTTCTAAAGGTCGTACGGCACAGTTTCGTCATTTTGGACGGATGTTGCACCTTGCACCGCAGATGTTGCACCCTGTGGAAATCGATTCTTCGGAGGGCCATAACTCTTGGCTCGTTTAGAGTTACGGGAGCCTCAACCAGTCAAAACGAAGGTATTTGTGAGTTCTACATCTGTGATAGCTTTCAGCCGTCACTGATTAGTTTCATACCCAAAAAATCCTATCCGAACCTCAATCGGGTCATGGAAGTCTTTTACCCTTCGTTTTTTCCTCACGTGGATTTTTTCTGTAAAAACGGGATCCCCTTAGCTGGTCTATGATTTACCATCGCTGGATAGTGGTGCACCATGGCACTGCAATGTTTCAAATCCATGCACTCATTTCTAAAGGTCGTACGGCACTATTTCGTCATTTTGGACGGATGGTGCACCTTACACTGTAGATGTTGCACCGTGTGGATATCGATTCTTCGGAGGGCCATAACTCTTGGCTCGTTTAGAGTTACGGGAGCCATAACCAGTCATAACGAAGGTATCTGTGAGGTCTACAGCTATGACCGCTTTCAGCCATCACTGGTTAGTTTCATACCCAAAAAATCCTATCCGAACCTCAATCGGGTCATGGAAGTTTTTTACTCTTCGTTTTTTCCTCACGTGGATTTTTTCTGTAAAAACGGGATCCCCTGTGCTGGTCTATGATTTACCATCGCTGGAGAGTGGTGCACCATGGCACTGCAATGTTTCAAATCCATGCACTCATTTCTAAAGGTCGTACGGCACTGTTTCGTCATTTTGGACGGATGTTGCACCTTACACCGTAAATGTTGCACCGTGTGGATATCGATTCTTCGGAGGGCCATAACTCTTGGCTCGTTTAGAGTTACGGGAGCCATAACCAGTCAGAACGAAGGTATCTGTGAGTTCTACAGCTATGACCGCTTTCAGCCGTCACTGGTTCGTTTCATACCCAAAAAATCCTATCCGAACCTCAATCGGGTCATGGAAGTTTTTTACCCTTCGTTTTTACCTCACGTGGATTTTTTCTGTAAAAACGGTATCCCCGTGGCTGGTCAATGATTTACCATCGCTGGAGAGTGGTGCACCATGGTACTGCACCGTTTCAAATCCATGCACCCATTTCTAAAGGTCGTACGGCACGGTTTCGTCATTTTGGACGGATGCTGCACCTTGCACCGTAGATGTTGCACCCTATGGATATCGATTATTCGGAGGGCCATAACTCATGGCTCGTTTGGAGTTACGGGAGCCATAACCAGTCAAAACGAAGGTATCTGTGAGTTCTACAGCTATGACAGCTTTCAGCCTTCACTGGTTAGTTTCATACCAAAAAAATCCTGTCCGAACCTCAATCGGGTGATGGAAGTTTTTTACCCTTCGTTTTTTCCTCACGTGGATTTTTTCTGTAAAAACGGGATCCCCGTGGTTGGTCAATGATTTACCATCGCTGGAGAGTGGTGCACCATGGTACTGCACCGTTTCAAATCCATGCACCCATTTCTAAAGGTCGTACGGCACGGTTTCGTCATTTTGGACGGATGTTGCACCTTGCACCGTAGATGTCGCACCCTGTGGAAATCGATTCTTCGGAGGGCCATAACTCTTGGCTCGTTTGGAGGTACGGGAGCCATAACCAATCAAAACGAAGGTATCTGTGAGTTTTACAGCTATGACGGCTTTCAGCCGTCACTGGTTAGTTTCATACCCAAAAAATCCTATCCGAACCTCAACTGGGTCAAGGAAGTTTTTTACCCTTCGTTTTTTCGTCACGTGGATTTTTTCTGTAAAACGGGATCCTCATGGCGGGTCAATGATTTACCATCGCTGGAGAGTGGTGCACTATGGTACTGCACCGTTTCAAATCCCTGCACCCATTTCTAAAGGTCGTACGGCACGTTTTCGTCATTTTGGACGGATGTTGCACCTTGCACCGCAGATGTTGCACCTTTTGGATATCGATTATTCGGAGGGCCATAACTCTTGGCTCGTTTAGAGTTACGGGACCCATAACCTGTCAAAACGAAGATATCTGTGAGTTCTACAGCTATAACGGCTTTCAGCCGTCACTGGTTAGTTTCATACCCAAAAAATCCTATCCGAACCTCAATCGGGTCAAGGAAGTTTTTTACCCTTCGTTTTTTCGTCACGTGGATTTTTTATGTTAAACGGGATCCCCGTGGCTGGCCTATGATATACCATCGCTGGAGAGTGGTGCACCATGGCACTGCAATGTTTCAAATCCATGCACTCATTTCTAAAGGTCGTACGACACTGTTTCGTCATTTTGGACGGATGTTGCACCTTACACCGTAGATGTTGCACCGTGTGGATATCGATTCTTCAGAGGGCCATAACTCTTGGCTCGTTTAGAGTTACGGGAGCCATAACCAGTCAAAACGAAGGTATCTGTGAGTTCTACAGCTATGACAGCTTTCAGCCGTCACTGGTAAGTTTCATACCCAAAAAATCCTATCCGAACCTCAATCGGGTCATGGAAGTTTTTTACCCTTCGTTTTTACCTCACGTGGATTTTTTCTGTAAAAACGGGATCCCCGTGGCTGGTCAATGATTTACCATCGCTGGAGAGTGGTGCACCATGGTACTGCACCGTTTCAAATCCATGCACCCATTTCTAAAGGTCGTACGGCACGGTTTCGTCATTTTGGACGGATGTTGCACCTTGCACCGCAGATGTCGCACCCTGTGGAAATCAATTCTTCGGAGGGCCATAACTCTTGGCTCGTTTGGAGGTACGGGAGCCATAACCAGTCAAAACGAAGGTATCTGTGAGTTCTACAGCTATGACGGCTTTCAGCCGTCACTGGTAAGTTTCATACCCAAAAAATCCTATCCGAACCTCAATCGGGTCATGGAAGTGTTTTACCCTTCGTTTTTACCTCACGTGGATTTTTTCTGGTGAAACGGTATCCCCTTGGCTGGTCAATGATTTACCATCGCTGGAGAGTGGTGCACCATGGTACTGCACCGTTTCAAATCCATGCACCCATTTCTAAAGGTCGTACGGCACGGTTTCGTCATTTTGGACGGATGTTGCACCTTGCACCGTAGATGTTGCACCCTTTGGATATCGATTATTCGGAGGCCATAACTCTTGGCTCGTTTGGAGTTACAGGAGCCATAACCAGTTAAAATGAAGGTATATGTGAGTTCTGCAGCTATGACAGCTTTCAGCCGTCACTGGTTAGTTTCATACACAAAAAAACCTATCTGAACCTCGATCGGGTCAAGGAAGTTTTTACCCTTCGTTTTTTCGTCACGTGGATTTTTTCTGTAAAACGGGATCCCCGTGGCTGGTCAATGATTTACCATCGCTGGAGAGTGGTGCACCATGGTACTGCACCGTTTCAAATCCATGCACCCATTTCTAAAGGTCGTACGGAACGGTTTCGTCATTTTGGACGGATGTTGCACCTTGCACCGCAGATGTTGCACCCTGTGGAAATCGATTCTTCGGAGGGCCATAACTCTTGGTTCGTTTAGAGTTACGGGAGCCACAACCAGTCAAAACGAAGGTATCTATGAGTTCTACAGCTATGACAGCTTTCAGTCTTCACTGATTAGTTTCATACCCAAAAAATCCTATCCGAACCTCAATCGGGTCATGGAAGTTTTTTACCCTTCGTTTTTTCCTCACGTGGATTTTTTCTGTAAAAACGGGATCCCCGTGGCTGGTCAATGATTTACCATCGCTGGAGAGTGGTGCACCATCGTACTGCACCGTTTCAAATCCATGCACCCATTTCTAAAGGTCGTACGGCACGGTTTCGTCATTTTGGACGGATGTTGCCCCTTGCACCGCAGATGTTGCACCCTGTGGAAATCGATTTTTCAGAGGGCCATAACTCTTGGCTCATTTAGAGTTACGGGAGCCATAACCAGTCAAAACGAAGGTATCTCTGAGTTCTACAGCTATGATGGCTTTCAGCCGTCATTGGTTAGTTTCATACCCAAAAAATCCTATCCGAACCTCAATCGGGTCATGGAAGTTTTTTACCCTTCGTTTTTTCGTCACGTGGATTTTTTCTGTAAAACGGGATCCCCGTGGCTGGTCAATGATTTACCATCGCTGGAGAGTGGTGCACCATGGTACTGCACCGTTTCAAATCCATGCATCCATTTCTAAAGGTCGTACGGCACGGTTTCGTCATTTTGGACGGATGTTGCACCTTGCACCGTAGATGTTGCACCCTATGGATATCGATTCTTCGGAGGGACATAACTCTTGGCTCGTTTAGAGTTACGGGAGCCATTACCAGTCAAAACGAAGGTATCTGTGAGTTCTACAGCTATGACGGCTTTTAGCCGTCACTGGTTAGTTTCATACCCAAAAAATCCTATCCGAACCTCGATCGGGTCAAGGAAGTTTTTTACCCTTCGTTTTTTCGTCACGTGAATTTTTTCTGTAAAACGGGATCCCCGTGGCTGGTCTATGATTTACCATCGCTGGAGAGTGGTGCACCATGGCACTGCACCGTTTCAATTCCATGCACCCATTTCTAAAGGTCGTACGGCACGGTTTCGTCATTTTGGACGGATGTTGCACCTTGCACCGTAGATGTTGCACCTTATGGATATCGATTATTCGGAGGGCCATAACTCTTGGCTCGTTTGGAGTTACGGGAGCCATTACCAGTCAAAACGAAGGTATCTGTGAGTTCTACAGCTATGACGGCTTTCAGCCGTCACTGGTTAGTTTCATACCCAAAAAATCCTATCCGAACCTCGATCGGGTCAAGGAAGTTTTTACCCTTCGTTTTTTCGTCACGTGGATTTTTTCTGTAAAACGGGATCCCCGTGGCTGGTCAATGATTTACCATCGCTGGAGAGTGGTGCACCATGGTACTGCACCGTTTTAAATCCATGCACCCATTTCTAAAGGTCGTACGACACGGTTTCGTCATTTTGGACGGATGTTGCACCTTGCACCGCATATGTTGCACCCTGTGGAAATCGATTCTTCGGAGGGCCATAACTCTTGCCTCGTTTAGAGTTACGGGAGCCATAACCAGTCAAAACGAAGGTATCTGTGAGTTCTACAGCTATGGAAGCTTTCAGCCGTCGCTGGTTAGATTCATAACCAAAAAATCCTATCCGAACCTCAATCGGGTCATGGAAGTTTTTTACCCTTCGTTTTTTCCTCACGTGGATTTTTTCTGTAAAAAGGGGATCCCCGTGGCTGGTCAATGATTTACCATCACTGGAGAGTGGTGCACCATGGTACTGCACCGTTTCAAATCCATGCACCCATTTCTAAAGGTCGTACGGCACGGTTTCGTCATTTTGGACGGATGTTGCACCTAGCACCGCAGATGTTGCACCCTATGGATATCGATTATTCGGAGGGCCATAACTCTTGGCTCGTTTGGAGTTACGGGAGCCATAACCAGTCAAAACGAAGGTATCTGTGAGTTCTACAGCTATGACGGCTTTCAGCCGTCACTGGTTAGATTCATACCCAAAAAATCCTATCCGAACCTCAATCGGGTCAAGGAAGTTTTTTACACTTCATTTTTTTCGTCACGTGGATTTTTTCTGTAAAACGGGATCCCCGTGGCTGGTCTATGATTTACCATCGCTGGAGAGTGGTGCACCATGGCACTGCACCGTTTCAATTCCATGCACCCATTTCTAAAGGTCGTACGGCACGGTTTCGTCATTTTGGACGGATGTTGCACCTTGCACCGCAGATGTTGCACCCTGTGGAAATCGATTCTTCGGAGGGCCATAACTCTTGGTTCGTTTAGAGTTACGGGAGCCATAACCAGTCAAAACGAAGGTATCTGTGAGTTCTATAGCTATGATGGCTTTTAGCCGTCATTGGTTAGTTTTATACCCAAAAAATCCTATCCGAACCTCGATCGGGTCAAGGAAGTTTTTAACCTTCGTTTTTTCGTCACGTGGATTTTTCTGTAAAACAGGATCCCCGTGGCTGGTCAATGATTTACCATCGCTGGAGAGTGGTGCACCGTGCTACTGCACCGTTTCAAATCCATGCACCCATTTCTAAAGGTCGTACGGCACGGTTTCGTCATTTTGGACGGATGTTGCACCTTGCACCGCAGATGTTGCACCCTGTGGAAATCGATTTTTCGGAGGGCCATAACTCTTGGCTCGTTTATAGTTACGGGAGCCATAACCAGTCAAAACGAAGGTATCTGTGAGTTCTACAGCTATGATGGCTTTCAGCCGTCATTGGTTAGTTTCATACCCAAAAAATCCTATCCGAACCTCAATCGGGTCATGGAAGTTTTTTACCCTTCGTTTTTTCGTCACGTGGATTTTTTCTGTAAAACGGGATCCCCATAGCTGGTTAATGATTAACCATCGCTGGAGAGTGGTGCACCATGGTACTGCACCGTTTCAAATCCATGCATCCATTTCTAAAGGTCGTACGGCACGGTTTCGTCATTTTGGACGGATGTTGCATCTTGCACCGTATATGTTGCACCTTATGTATATCGATTCTTCGGAGGGCCATAACTCTTGGCTCGTTTAGAGTTACGGGAGCCATTAGCAGTCAAAACGAAGGTATCTGTGAGTTCTACAGCTATGACGGCTTTCAGCCGTCATTGGTTAGTTTCATACCCAAAAAATCCTATCCGAACATCAATCGGGTCATGGAAGTTTTTTACCCTTCGTTTTTTCCTCACGTGGATTTTTTCTGTAAAACGGGATCCCCGTGGCTGGTCAATGATTTACCATCGATGGAGAGTGGATCACCATGGTACTGCACCGTTTCAAATCCATGCACCCATTTCTAAAGGTCGTACGGCACGGTTTCGTCATTTTGGACGGATGTTGCACCTTGCACCGCAGATGTTGCACCCTTTGGAAATCGATTCTTCGGAGGGCCATAACTCTTGCCTCGTTTAGAGTTACGGGAGCCATAACCAGTCAAAACGAATGTATCTGTGAGTTCTATAGCTATGGCAGCTTTCAGCCGTCACTGGTTAGATTCATACCCAAAAAATCCTATCCGAACCTCAATCGGGTCAAGGAAGTTTTTTACCCTTCGTTTTTTCGTCACGTGGATTTTTTCTGTAAAACGGGATCCCCGTGGCTGGTCTATGATTTACCATCGCTGGAGAGAGGTGCACCATGCCACTGCACCGTTTCAAATCCATGCACCCATTTCTAAAGGTCGTACGGCACGGTTTCGTCATTTTGGACGGATGTTGCACCTTACACCGCAGATGTTGCACCGTGTGGATATCGATTATTCGGAGGGCCATAACTCTTGGCTCGTTTAGAGTTATGGGAGCCATAACCAGTCAAAATGAAGGTATCTGTGAGTTCTACAGCTATGACGGCTTTCAGCCGTTACTGGTTAGTTTCATACCCAAAAAATCCTATCCGAACCTCAATCGTGTCAAGGAAGTTTTTACCCTTCGTTTTTTCGTCACGTGAATTTTTTCTGTAAAACGGGATCCCCGTGGCTGGTCTATGATTTACCATCGCTGGAGAGTGGTGCACCATGGCACTGCACCGTTTCAATTCCATGCACCCATTTCTAAAGGTCGTAAGGCACGGTTTCGTCATTTTGGACGGATGTTGCACCTTGCACCGTAGATGTTGCACCCTATGGATATCGATTATTCGGAGGGCCATAACTCTTGGCTCGTTTGGAGTTACGGGAGCCATAACCAGTCAAAATGAAGGTATCTGTGAGTTCTACAGCTATGACGGCTTTTAGCCGTCACTGGTTAGTTTCATACCCAAAAAATCCTATCCGAACCTAGATCGGGTCAAGGAAGTTTTTACCCTTCGTTTTTTCGTCACGTGGATTTTTTCTGTAAAACGGGATCCCCGTGGCTGGTCAATGATTTACCATCGCTGGAGAGTGGTGCACCATGGTACTGCACCGTTTCAAATCCATGCACCCATTTCTAAAGGTCGTACGACACGGTTTCGTCATTTTGGACGGATGTTGCACCTTGCACCGCATATGTTGCACCCTGTGGAAATCGATTCTTCGGAGGGCCATAACTCTTGCCTCGTTTAGAGTTACGGGAGCCATAACCTGTCAAAACGAAGGTATCTGTGAGTTCTACAGCTATGGCAGCTTTCAGCCGTCACTGGTTAGATTCATACCCAAAAAATCCTATCCGAACCTCAATCGGGTCATGGAAGTTTTTTACCCTTCGTTTTTTCCTCACGTGGATTTTTTCTGTAAAAAGGGGATCCCCGTGGCTGGTCAATGATTTACCATCGCTGGAGAGTGGTGCACCATGGTACTGCACCGTTTCAAATCCATGCACCCATTTCTAAAGGTCGTACCGCACGGTTTCGTCATTTTGGATGGATGTTGCACCTTGCACCGCAGATGTTGCACCCTGTGGAAATCGATTCTTCGGAGGGCCATAACTCTTGGCTCGTTTGGAGTTACGGGAGCCATAACCAGTCAAAACGAAGGTATCTGTGAGTTATACAGCTATGACGGCTTTCAGCCGTCACTGGTTAGTTTCATACCCAAAAAATCCTATCCGAACCTCGATCGGGTCAAGGAAGTTTTTACCCTTCGTTTTTTCGTCACGTGGATTTTTTCTGTAAAAACGGGATCCCCGTGGCTGGTCAATGATTTACCATCGCTGGAGAGTGGTGCACCATGGTACTGCACCGTTTCAAATCCATGCACCCATTTCTAAAGGTCGTACGACACGGTTTCGTCATTTTCGACGGATGTTGCACCTTGCACCGTAGATGTTGCACCCTATGGATATCGATTATTCGGAGGGCCATAACTCTTAGCTCGTTTGGAGTTACGGGAGCCATAACCATTCAAAACGAAGGTATCTGTGAGTTCTACAGCTATGACGGCTTTCAGCCGTCACTGGTTAGTTTCATACCCAAAAAATCCTATCCGAACCTAGATCGGGTCAAGGAAGTTTTTACCCTTCGTTTTTTCGTCACGTGGATTTTTTCTGTAAAACGGGATCCCCGTGGCTGGTCAATGATTTACCATCGTTGGAGAGTGGTGCACCATGGTACTGCACCGTTTCAAATCCATGCGCCCATTTCTAAAGGTCGTACGACACGGTTTCGTCATTTTGGACGGATGTTGCACCTTGCACCGCATATGTTGCACCCTGTGGAAATCGATTATTCGGAGGGCCATAACTCTTGCCTCGTTTAGAGTTACGGGAGCCATAACAAGTCAAAACGAAGGTATCTGTGAGTTCTACAGCTATGGCAGCTTTCAGCCGTCACTGGTTAGATTCATACCCAAAAAATCCTATCCGAACCTCAATCGGGTCGTGGAAGTTTTTTACCCTTCGTTTTTTCCTCACGTGGATTTTTTCTGTAAAAAGGGGATCCCCTTGCTGGTCAATGATTTACCATCGCTGGAGAGTGGTGCACCATGGTACTGCACCGTTTCAAATCCATGCATCCATTTCTAAAGGTCGTACGGTACGGTTTCGTCATTTTGGACGGATGTTGCACCTTGCACCGTAGATGTTGCACCCTATGGATATCGATTCTTCGGAGGGCCATAACTCTTGGCTCGTTTAGAGTTACGGGAGCCATTACCAGTCAAAACGAAGGTATCTGTGAGTTCTACAGCTATGACGGCTTTTAGCCGTCACTGGTTAGTTTCATACCCAAAAAATCCTATCCGAACCTCAATCGGGTCATGGAAGTTTTTTACCCTTCGTTTTTTCCTCACGTGGATTTTTTCTGTAAAACGGGATCCCCGTGGCTGGTCAATGATTTACCATCGCTGGAGAGTGGTGCACCATGGTACTGCACCATTTCAATTCCATGCACCCATTTCTAAAGGTCGTACGGCACGGTTTCTTCATTTTGGACGGATGTTGCACCTTGCACCGTAGATGTTGCACCCTATGGATATCGATTATTCGGAGGGCCATAACTCTTGGCTCGTTTGGAGTTACGGGAGCCATAACCAGTCAAAACGAAGGTATCTATGAGTTCTACAGCAATGAAGGCTTTCAGCCGTCACTGGTTAGTTTCATACCCAAAAAATCCTATCCGAACATCGATCGGGTCAAGGAAGTTTTTAACCTTCGTTTTTTCGTCACGTGGATTTTTTCTGTAAAACGGGATCCCCGTGGCTGGTCAATGATTTACCATCGCTGGAGAGTGGTGCACCATGGTACTGCACCGTTTCAAATCCATGCACCCATTTCTAAAGGTCGTATCGTCATTTTGGACGGATGTTGCACCTTGCACCGCAGATGTTGCACCCTGTGGAAATTGATTCTTCGGAGGGCCATAACTCTTGGCTCGTTTAGCGTTACGGGAGCCATAACCAGTCAAAACGAATGTATCTGTGAGTTCTATAGCTATGGCAGCTTTCAGCCGTCACTGGTTAGATTCATACCCAAAAAATCCTCTCCGAACCTCAATCGGGTCAAGGAAGTTTTTTACCCTTCGTTTTTTCCTCACGTGGATTTTTTCTGTAACAAGGGGATCCCCGTGGCTGGTCAATGATTTACCATCGCTGGAGAGTGGTGCACCATGGTACTGCACCGTTTCAAATCCATGCATCCATTTCTAAAGGTCGTACGGCACAGTTTCGTCATTTTGGACGGATGTTGCACCTTGCACCGTAGATGTTGCACCCTATGGATATCGATTCTTCGGAGGGCCATAACTCTTGGATCGTTTAGAGTTACGGGAGCCATTACCAGTCAAAACGAAGGTATTTGTGAGTTCTACAGCTATGATGGCTTTCAGCCGTCACTGGTTAGTTTCATACCCAAAAAATCCTATCCGAACCTCAATCGGGTCATGGAAGTTTTTAACCCTTCGTTTTTTCCTCACGTGGATTTTTTCTGTAAAACGGGATCCCTGTGGCTGGTCAATGATTTACCATCGCTGGAGAGTGGTGCACCATGGTACTGCACCGTTTCAATTCCATGCACCCATTTCTAAAGGTCGTACGGCACGGTTTCTTCATTTTGGACGGATGTTGCACCTTGCACCGTAGATGTTGCACCCTATGGATATCGATTATTCGGAGGGCCATAACTCTTGGCTCGTTTGGAGTTACGGGAGCCATAACCAGTCAAAACGAAGGTATCTATGAGTTCTACAGCTATGATGGCTTTCAGCCGTCACTGGTTAGTTTCATACCCAAAAAATCCTATCCGAACCTCGATCGGGTCAAGGAAGTTTTTACCCTTCGTTTTTTCGTCACGTGGATTTTTTCTGTAAAACGGGATCCCCGTGGCTGGTCAATGATTTACCATCGCTGGAGAGTGGTGCACCATGGTACTGCACCGTTTCAAATCCATGCACCCATTTCTAAAGGTCGTACGGCACGGTTTCGTCATTTTGGACGGATGTTGCACCTGCACCGCAGATGTTGCACCCTGTGGAAATCGATTCTTCGGAGGGCCATAACTCTTGCCTCGTTTAGATTAACGGGAGCCATAACCAGTCAAAACGAAGGTATCTGTGACTTCTACAGCTATGGCAGCTTTCAGCCGTCACTGGTTAGATTCATACCCAAAAAATCCTATCCGAACCTCAATCGGGTCAAGGAAGTTTTTTACCCTTCCTTTTTTCGTCACGTGGATTTTTTCTGTAAAACGGGATCCCCGTGGCTGGTCTATGATTTACCATCGCTGGAGAGTGGTGCACCATGGCACTGCACCTTTTCAAATCCTTGCACCCATTTCTAAAGGTCGTACGGCACGGTTTCGTCATTTTAGACGGATATTGCACCTTACACCGCAGATGTTGCACCGTGTGGATATCGATTCTTCGGAGGGCCATAACTCTTGGCTCGTTTAGAGTTACAGGAGCCATAACCAGTCAAAACGAAGGTATCTGTGAGTTCTACAGCTTTGACGGCTTTATACCGTCACTGGTTAGTTTCATACCCAAAAAATCCTATCCGAACCTCGATCGGGTCAAGGAAGTTTTTACCCTTCGTTTTTTCGTCACGTGGATTTTATCTGTAAAACGGGATCCCCGTGGCTGGTCAATGATTTACCATCGCTGTAGAGTGGTGCACCATGGTACTGCACCGTTTCAAATCCATGCACCCATTTCTAAAGGTCGTACGACACGGTTTCGTCATTTTGGACGGATGTTGCACCTTGCACCGCATATGTTGCACCCTGTGGAAATCGATTCTTCGGAGGGCCATAACTCTTGCCTCGTTAAGAGTTACGGGAGCCATAACCAGTCAAAACGAAGGTATCTGTGAGTTATTCAGCTATGGCAACTTTCAGCCGTCACTGGTTAGATTCATACCCAAAAAATCCTACCCGAACCTCGATCGGGTGATGGAAGTTTTTTACCCTTCATTTTTTCCTCACGTGGATTTTTTCTGTAAAAAGGGGATCCCCGTGGCTGGTCAATGATTTACCATCGCTGGAGAGTGGTGCACCATGGTACTGCACCGTTTCAAATCCATGCACCCATTTCTAAAGGTCGTACGGCACGGTTTCGTCATTTTGGACGGATGTTGCACCTTGCACCGTAGATGTTGCACCCTATGGATATCGATTATTCGGAGGGCCATAACTCTTGGCTCGTTTGGAGTTACGGGAGCCATAACCAGTCAAAACGAAGGTATCTGTGAGTTCTACAACTATGACGGCTTTCAGCCGTCACTGGTTAGTTTCATAAGCAAAAAATCCTATCCGAACCTCGATCGGGTCAAGGAAGTTTTTACCCTTCGTTTTTTTGTCACGCGGATTTTTTATGTAAAACGGGATCCCCGTGGCTGGTCAATGATTTACCATCGCTGGAGAGTGGTGCACCATGGTACTGCACCGTTTCAAAACCATGCACCCATTTCTAAAGGTCGTACGGCACGGTTTCGTCATTTTGGACGGATGTTGCACCTTGCACCGCAGATGTTGCACCCTGTGGAAATCGATTCTTCGGAGGGCCATAACTCTTGCCTCGTTTAGAGTTACGGGAGCCATAACCAGTCAAAACGAAGGTATCTGTGAGTTCTACAGCTATGGCAGCTTTCAGCCGTCACTGGTTAGATTCATACCCAAAAAATCCTATCCGAACCTCAATCGGGTCGAGGAAGTTTTTTACCCTTCGTTTTTTCGTCACGTGGATTTTTTCTGTAAAACGGGATCCCCCTGGCTGGTCTATGATTTACCATCGCTGGAGAGTGGTGCACCAAGGCACTGCAATGTTTCAAATCCATGCACTCATTTCTAAAGGTCGTACGGCACTGTTTCGTCATTTTTGACGGATGTTGCACCTTACACCGTAGATGTTGCACCGTGTGGATATCGATTCTTCGGAGTGCCATAACTCTTGGCTCGTTTAGAGTTACGGGAGCCATGACCAGTCAAAACGAAGGTATCTGTGAGTTCTACAGCTATGACAGCTTTCACCCGTCACTGGTTAGTTTCATAACCAAAAAATCATATCCGAACCTCAATCGGGTTATGGAAGTTTTTTACCCTTCGTTTTTTCCTCACGTGGATTTTTTCTGTAAAAACGGGATCCCCGTGGCTGGTCAATGATTTACCATCGCTGGCGAGTGGTGCACCACGTTACTGCACCGTTTCAAATCCATGCACCCATTTCTAAAGGTCGTACGGCACGGTTTCATCATTTTGGACGGATGTTGCACCTTGCACCGTAGATGTTGCACCCTATGGATATCGATTATTCGGAGGGCCATAACTCTTGGCTCGTTTGGAGTTACGGGAGCCATAACCAGTCAAAACGAAGGTATCTGTGAGTTCTACAGCTATGACGGCTTTCTGCCGTGACTAGTTAGTTTCATACCCAAAAAATCCTATCCGAACCTCGATCGGGTCAAGGAAGTTTTTACCCTTCGTTTTTTCGTCACGTGGAGTTTTTCTGTAAAACGGGATCCCCGTGGCTGGTCAATGATTTACCATCGCTGGAGGGTGGTGCACCATGGTACTGCCCCGTTTCAAATCCATGCACGCATTTCTAAAGGTCGTACGGCACGGTTTCGTCATTTCGGACGGATGTTGCACCTTGCACCGCAGAAGTTGCACCCTGTGGAAATCGATTCTTCGGAGGGCCATAACTCTTGGCTCGTTTAGATTTACGGGAGCCATAACCATTCAAAACGAAGGTATCTATGAGTTCTACAGCTATGACGGCTTTCAGCCGTCACTGGTTAGTTTCATACCCAAAAAATCCAATCCGAACCTCGATCGGGTCAAGGAAGTTTTTACCCTTCGTTTTTTCGTCACGTGGATTTTTTCTGTAAAACGGGATCCCTGTGGCTGGTCTATGATTTACCATCGCTGGAGAGTGGTGCACCATGGTACTGCACCGTTTCAAATCCATGCACCCATTTCTAAAGGTCGTACGGCACGGTTTCGTCATTTTGGACGGATGTTGCACCTTGCACCGTAGATGTTGCACCCTATGGATATCGATTATTCGGAGGGCCATAACTCTTGGCTCGTTTGGAGTTACGGGAGCCATAACCAGTCAAAACGAAGGTATCTGTGAGTTCTACAGCTATGGCAGCTTTCAGCCGTCACTGGTTAGATTCATACCCAAAAAATCCTATCCGAACCTCAATCGGGTCATGGAAGTTTTTTACCCTTCGTTTTTTCCTCACGTGGATTTTTTCTGTAAAAAGGGGATCCCCGTGGCTGGTCAATGATTTACCATCGCTGGAGAGTGGTGCACCATGGTACTGCACCGTTTCAAATCCATGCACCCATTTCTAAAGGTCGTACCGCACGGTTTCGTCATTTTGGATGGATGTTGCACCTTGCACCGCAGATGTTGCACCCTGTGGAAATCGATTCTTCGGAGGGCCATAACTCTTGGCTCGTTTGGAGTTACGGGAGCCATAACCAGTCAAAACGAAGGTATCTGTGAGTTATACAGCTATGACGGCTTTCAGCCGTCACTGGTTAGTTTCATACCCAAAAAATCCTATCCGAACCTCGATCGGGTCAAGGAAGTTTTTACCCTTCGTTTTTTCGTCACGTGGATTTTTTCTGTAAAAACGGGATCCCCGTGGCTGGTCAATGATTTACCATCGCTGGAGAGTGGTGCACCATGGTACTGCACCGTTTCAAATCCATGCACCCATTTCTAAAGGTCGTACGACACGGTTTCGTCATTTTCGACGGATGTTGCACCTTGCACCGTAGATGTTGCACCCTATGGATATCGATTATTCGGAGGGCCATAACTCTTGGCTCGTTTGGAGTTACGGGAGCCATAACCATTCAAAACGAAGGTATCTGTGAGTTCTACAGCTATGACGGCTTTCAGCCGTCACTGGTTAGTTTCATACCCAAAAAATCCTATCCGAACCTAGATCGGGTCAAGGAAGTTTTTACCCTTCGTTTTTTCGTCACGTGGATTTTTTCTGTAAAACGGGATCCCCGTGGCTGGTCAATGATTTACCATCGTTGGAGAGTGGTGCACCATGGTACTGCACCGTTTCAAATCCATGCGCCCGTTTCTAAAGGTCGTACGACACGGTTTCGTCATTTTGGACGGATGTTGCACCTTGCACCGCATATGTTGCACCCTGTGGAAATCGATTATTCGGAGGGCCATAACTCTTGCCTCGTTTAGAGTTACGGGAGCCATAACAAGTCAAAACGAAGGTATCTGTGAGTTCTACAGCTATGGCAGCTTTCAGCCGTCACTGGTTAGATTCATACCCAAAAAATCCTATCCGAACCTCAATCGGGTCGTGGAAGTTTTTTACCCTTCGTTTTTTCCTCACGTGGATTTTTTCTGTAAAAAGGGGATCCCCTTGCTGGTCAATGATTTACCATCGCTGGAGAGTGGTGCACCATGGTACTGCACCGTTTCAAATCCATGCATCCATTTCTAAAGGTCGTACGGTACGGTTTCGTCATTTTGGACGGATGTTGCACCTTGCACCGTAGATGTTGCACCCTATGGATATCGATTCTTCGGAGGGCCATAACTCTTGGCTCGTTTAGAGTTACGGGAGCCATTACCAGTCAAAACGAAGGTATCTGTGAGTTCTACAGCTATGACGGCTTTCAGCCGTCACTGGTTAGTTTCATACCCAAAAAATCCTATCCGAACCTCAATCGGGTCATGGAAGTTTTTTACCCTTCGTTTTTTCCTCACGTGGATTTTTTCTGTAAAACGGGATCCCCGTGGCTGGTCAATGATTTACCATCGCTGGAGAGTGGTGCACCATGGTACTGCACCATTTCAATTCCATGCACCCATTTCTAAAGGTCGTACGGCACGGTTTCTTCATTTTGGACGGATGTTGCACCTTGCACCGTAGATGTTGCACCCTATGGATATCGATTATTCGGAGGGCCATAACTCTTGGCTCGTTTGGAGTTACGGGAGCCATAACCAGTCAAAACGAAGGTATCTATGAGTTCTACAGCAATGAAGGCTTTCAGCCGTCACTGGTTAGTTTCATACCCAAAAAATCCTATCCGAACATCGATCGGGTCAAGGAAGTTTTTAACCTTCGTTTTTTCGTCACGTGGATTTTTTCTGTAAAACGGGATCCCCGTGGCTGGTCAATGATTTACCATCGCTGGAGAGTGGTGCACCATGGTACTGCACCGTTTCAAATCCATGCACCCATTTCTAAAGGTCTTACGGCACGGTTTCGTCATTTTGGACGGATGTTGCACCTT
This sequence comes from Allium cepa, assembly GCA_030765085.1. Lineage (NCBI taxonomy): Eukaryota > Viridiplantae > Streptophyta > Magnoliopsida > Asparagales > Amaryllidaceae > Allium > Allium cepa. The sequence continues at coordinate 51,437,870 of JASFAV010000020.1, forward strand.
GCACCGCAGATGTTGCACCCTGTGGAAATTGATTCTTCGGAGGGCCATAACTCTTGGCTCGTTTAGCGTTACGGGAGTCATAACCAGTCAAAACGAATGTATCTGTGAGTTCTATAGCTATGGCAGCTTTCAGCCGTCACTGGTTAGATTCATACCCAAAAAATCCTCTCCGAACCTCAATCGGGTCAAGGAAGTTTTTTACCCTTCGTTTTTTCCTCACGTGGATTTTTTCTGTAAAAAGAGGATCCCCGTGGCTGGTCAATGATTTACCATCGCTGGAGAGTGGTGCACCATGGTACTGCACCGTTTCAAATCCATGCATCCATTTCTAAAGGTCGTACGGCACAGTTTCGTCATTTTGGACGGATGTTGCACCTTGCACCGTAGATGTTGCACCCTATGGATATCGATTCTTCGGAGGGCCATAACTCTTGGATCGTTTAGAGTTACGGGAGCCATTACCAGTCAAAACGAAGGTATTTGTGAGTTCTACAGCTATGACGGCTTTCAGCCGTCACTGGTTAGTTTCATACCCAAAAAATCCTATCCGAACCTCAATCGGGTCATGGAAGTTTTTAACCCTTCGTTTTTTCCTCACGTGGATTTTTTCTGTAAAACGGGATCCCTGTGGCTGGTCAATGATTTACCATCGCTGGAGAGTGGTGCACCATGGTACTGCACCGTTTCAATTCCATGCACCCATTTCTAAAGGTCGTACGGCACGGTTTCTTCATTTTGGACGGATGTTGCACCTTGCACCGTAGATGTTGCACCCTATGGATATCGATTATTCGGAGGGCCATAACTCTTGGCTCGTTTGGAGTTACGGGAGACATAACCAGTCAAAACGAAGGTATCTATGAGTTCTACAGCTATGATGGCTTTCAGCCATCACTGGTTAGTTTCATACCCAAAAAATCCTATCCGAACCTCGATCGGGTCAAGGAAGTTTTTACCCTTCGTTTTTTCGTCACGTGGATTTTTTCTGTAAAACGGGATCCCCGTGGCTGGTCAATGATTTACCATCGCTGGAGAGTGGTGCACCATGGTACTGCACCGTTTCAAATCCATGCACCCATTTCTAAAGGTCGTACGACACGGTTTCGTCATTTTGGACGGATGTTGCACCTGCACCGCAGATGTTGCACCCTGTGGAAATCGATTCTTCGGAGGGCCATAACTCTTGCCTCGTTTAGAGTAACGGGAGCCATAACCAGTCAAAACGAAGGTATCTGTGACTTCTACAGCTATGGCAGCTTTCAGCCGTCACTGGTTAGATTCATACCCAAAAAATCCTATCCGAACCTCAATCGGGTCAAGGAAGTTTTTTACCCTTCCTTTTTTCGTCACGTGGATTTTTTCTGTAAAACGGGATCCCCGTGGCTGGTCTATGATTTACCATCGCTGGAGAGTGGTGCACCATGGCACTGCACCTTTTCAAATCCTTGTACCCATTTCTAAAGGTCGTACGGCACGGTTTCGTCATTTTAGACGGATATTGCACCTTACACCGCAGATGTTGCACCGTGTGGATATCGATTCTTCGGAGGGCCATAACTCTTGGCTCGTTTAGAGTTATGGGAGCCATAACCAGTCAAAACGAAGGTATCTGTGAGTTCTACAGCTTTGACGGCTTTCAGCCGTCACTGGTTAGTTTCATACCCAAAAAATCCTATCCGAAACTCAATCGGGTCAAGGAAGTTTTTTACCCTTCGTTTTTTCGTCACGTGAATTTTTTCTGTAAAACGGGATCCCCGTGGCTGGTCTATGATTTACCATCGCTGGAGAGTGGTGCACCATGGCACTGCACCGTTTCAATTCCATGCACCCATTTCTAAAGGTCGTACGGCACGGTTTCGTCATTTTGGACGGATGTTGCACCTTGCACCGTAGATGTTGCACCCTATGGATATCGATTATTCGGAGGGCAATAACTCTTGGCTCGTTTGGAATTACAGGAGCCATAACCAGTCAAAACGAAGGTATCTGTGAGTTCTACAGCTATGACGGCTTTATACCGTCACTGGTTAGTTTCATACCCAAAAAATCCTATCCGAACCTCGATCGGGTCAAGGAAGTTTTTACCCTTCGTTTTTTCGTCACGTGGATTTTATCTGTAAAACGGGATCCCCGTGGCTGGTCAATGATTTACCATCGCTGTAGAGTGGTGCACCATGGTACTGCACCGTTTCAAATCCATGCACCCATTTCTAAAGGTCGTACGACACGGTTTCGTCATTTTGGACGGATGTTGCACCTTGCACCGCATATGTTGCACCCTGTGGAAATCGATTCTTCGGAGGGCCATAACTCTTGCCTCGTTAAGAGTTACGGGAGCCATAACCAGTCAAAACGAAGGTATCTGTGAGTTATTCAGCTATGGCAGCTTTCAGCCGTCACTGGTTAGATTCATACCCAAAAAATCCTACCCGAACCTCGATCGGGTGATGGAAGTTTTTTACCCTTCGTTTTTTCCTCACGTGGATTTTTTCTGTAAAAAGGGGATCCCCGTGGCTGGTCAATGATTTACCATCGCTGGAGAGTGGTGCACCATGGTACTGCACCGTTTCAAATCCATGCACCCATTTCTAAAGGTCGTACGGCACGGTTTCGTCATTTTGGACGGATGTTGCACCTTGCACCGTAGATGTTGCACCCTATGGATATCGATTATTCGGAGGGCCATAACTCTTGGCTCGTTTGGAGTTACGGGAGCCATAACCAGTCAAAACGAAGGTATCTGTGAGTTCTACAACTATGACGGCTTTCAGCCGTCACTGGTTAGTTTCATAAGCAAAAAATCCTATCCGAACCTCGATCGGGTCAAGGAAGTTTTTACCCTTCGTTTTTTTGTCACGCGGATTTTTTATGTAAAACGGGATCCCCGTGGCTGGTCAATGATTTACCATCGCTGGAGAGTGGTGCACCATGGTACTGCACCGTTTCAAAACCATGCACCCATTTCTAAAGGTCGTACGGCACGGTTTCGTCATTTTGGACGGATGTTGCACCTTGCACCGCAGATGTTGCACCCTGTGGAAATCGATTCTTCGGAGGGCCATAACTCTTGCCTCGTTTAGAGTTACGGGAGCCATAACCAGTCAAAACGAAGGTATCTGTGAGTTCTACAGCTATGGCAGCTTTCAGCCGTCACTGGTTAGATTCATACCCAAAAAATCCTATCCGAACCTCAATCGGGTCGAGGAAGTTTTTTACCCTTCGTTTTTTCGTCACGTGGATTTTTTCTGTAAAACGGGATCCCCCTGGCTGGTCTATGATTTACCATCGCTGGAGAGTGGTGCACCAAGGCACTGCAATGTTTCAAATCCATGCACTCATTTCTAAAGGTCGTACGGCACTGTTTCGTCATTTTGGACGGATGTTGCACCTTACACCGTAGATGTTGCACCGTGTGGATATCGATTCTTCGGAGGGCCATAACTCTTGGCTCGTTTAGAGTTACGGGAGCCATGACCAGTCAAAACGAAGGTATCTGTGAGTTCTACAGCTATGACAGCTTTCACCCGTCACTGGTTAGTTTCATAACCAAAAAATCATATCCGAACCTCAATCGGGTTATGGAAGTTTTTTACACTTCGTTTTTTCCTCACGTGGATTTTTTCTGTAAAAACGGGATCCCCGTGGCTGGTCAATGATTTACCATCGCTGGCGAGTGGTGCACCACGTTACTGCACCGTTTCAAATCCATGCACCCATTTCTAAAGGTCGTACGGCACGGTTTCATCATTTTGGACGGATGTTGCACCTTGCACCGTAGATGTTGCACCCTATGGATATCGATTATTCGGAGGGCCATAACTCTTGGCTCGTTTGGAGTTACGGGAGCCATAACCAGTCAAAACGAAGGTATCTGTGAGTTCTACAGCTATGACGGCTTTCTGCCGTGACTAGTTAGTTTCATACCCAAAAAATCCTATCCGAACCTCGATCGGGTCAAGGAAGTTTTTACCCTTCGTTTTTTCGTCACGTGGAGTTTTTCTGTAAAACGGGATCCCCGTGGCTGGTCAATGATTTACCATCGCTGGAGGGTGGTGCACCATGGTACTGCCCCGTTTCAAATCCATGCACGCATTTCTAAAGGTCGTACGGCACGGTTTCGTCATTTCGGACGGATGTTGCACCTTGCACCGCAGAAGTTGCACCCTGTGGAAATCGATTCTTCGGAGGGCCATAACTCTTGGCTCGTTTAGATTTACGGGAGCCATAACCATTCAAAACGAAGGTATCTATGAGTTCTACAGCTATGACGGCTTTCAGCCGTCACTGGTTAGTTTCATACCCAAAAAATCCAATCCGAACCTCGATCGGGTCAAGGAAGTTTTTACCCTTCGTTTTTTCGTCACGTGGATTTTTTCTGTAAAACGGGATCCCTGTGGCTGGTCTATGATTTACCATCGCTGGAGAGTGGTGCACCATGGTACTGCACCGTTTCAAATCCATGCACCCATTTCTAAAGGTCGTACGGCACGGTTTCGTCATTTTGGACGGATGTTGCACCTTGCACCGTAGATGTTGCACCCTATGGATATCGATTATTCGGAGGGCCATAACTCTTGGCTCGTTTGGAGTTACGGGAGCCATAACCAGTCAAAACGAAGGTATCTGTGAGTTCTACAGCTATGACGGCTTTTAGCCGTCACTGGTTAGTTTCATACCAAAAATTCCTATCCGAACCTCGATCGGGTCAAGGAATTTTTTAGCCTTCGTTTTTTCGTCACGCGGATTTTTTCTGTAAAACGGGATCCCTGTGGCTGGTCAATGATTTACCATCGCTGGAGAGTGGTGCACCATGGTACTGCACCGTTTCAAATCCATGCACCCATTTCTAAAGGTCGTACGGCACGGTTTCGTCATTTTGGACGGATGTTGCACCTTGCACCGCAGATGTTGCACCCTGTGGAAATCGATTCTTCGGAGGGCCATAACTCTTGCCTCGTTTAGAGTTACGGGAGCAATAACCAGTCAAAACGAAGGTATCTGTGAGTTCTACAGCTATGGCAGCTTTCAGCCGTCACTGGTTAGATTCATACCCAAAAAAATCCTATCCGAACCTCAATCGGGTCATGGAAGTTTTTTACCCTTCGTTTTTTCCTCACGTGGATTTTTTCTGTAAAAAGGGGTCCCCGTGGCTGGTCAATGATTTACCATCGCCGGAGAGTGGTGCACCATGGTACTGCACCGTTTCAAATCCATGCAGCCATTTCTAAAGGTCGTACGGCACGGTTTCGTCATTTTGGACGGATGTTGCACCTTGCACCGTAGATGTTGCACCCTATGGATATCGATTATTCGGAGGGCCATAACTCTTGGCTCGTTTGGAGTTACAGGAGCCATAACCAGTCAAAACGAAGGTATCTGTGAGTTCTACATCTATGACGACTTTCATCCGTCACTGGTTAGTTTCATACCCAAAAAATCCTATCCGAACCTTGATCGGGTCAAGGAAGTTTTTAACCTTTGTTTTTTCGTCACGTGGATTTTTTCTGTAAAACGGGATCCCGTGGCTGGTCAATGATTTACCATCGCTGGAGAGTGGTGCACCATGGTATTGCACCGTTTCAAATCCATGCATCCATTTCTAAAGGTCGTACGGCACGGTTTCGTCATTTTGGACGGATGATGCACCTTGCACCGCAGATGTTGCACCCTGTGGAAATCGATTCTTCGGAGGGCCATAACTCTTGCCTCGTTTAGAGTTACGGGAGCCATAACCAGTCAAAACGAAGGTATCTGTGAGTTCTACAGCTATGGCAGCTTTCAGAGGTCACTGGTTAGATTCATACCCAAAAAATCCTATCTGAACCTCAATCGGGTCAAGGAAGTTTTTTACCCTTCGTTTTTTCGTCACGTGGATTTTTTCTGTAAAACGGGATCCCCGTGGCTGGTCTATGATTTACCATCGCTGGAGAGTGGTGCACCATGGCACTGCACCGTTTCAAATCCATGCACCCATTTCTAAAGGTCGTACGGCACGGTTTCGTCATTTTGGACGGATGTTGCACCTTACACCGCAGATGTTGCACCGTGTGGATATCGATTCTTTGGAGGGCCATAACTCTTGGCTCGTTTAGAGTTACGGGAGCCATAACCAGTCAAAACGAAGGTATCTGTGAGTTCTACAGCTATGAAGGCTTTCAGCCGTCACTGGTTAGCTTCATACCCAAAAAATCCTATCCGAACCACAATCGGGTCAAGGAAGTTTTTTACCCTTCGTTTTTTCGTCACGTGAATTTTTTCTGTAAAACGGGATCCCCGTGGCTGGTCTATGATTTACCATCGCTGGAGAGTGGTGCAACATGGCACTGCGCCGTTTCAATTCCATGCACCCATTTCTGAAGGTCGTACGGCACGGTTTCGTCATTTTGGACGGATGTTGCACCTTGCACCGTAGATGTTGCACCCTACGGATATCGATTATACGGAGGGCCATAACTCTTGGCTCTTTTGGAGTTACAGGAGCCATAACCAGTAAAAACGAAGGTATCTGTGAGTTCTACAGTTATGACGGCTTTCAGCCGTCACTGGTTAGTTTCATACCCAAAAAATCCTATCCGAATCTCGATCGGGTCAAGGAAGTTTTTACCCTTCGTTTTTTCGTCACGTGGATTTTTTCTGTAAAACGGGATCCCCGTGGCTGGTCAATGATTTACCATCGCTGGAGAGTGGTGCACCATGGTACTGCACCGTTTCAAATCCATGCACCCATTTCTAAAGGTCGTACGACACGGTTTCGTCATTTTGGACGGATGTTGCACCTTGCACCGCATATGTTGCACCCAGTGGAAATCGATTATTCAGAGGGCCATAATTCTTGGCTCGTTTGGAGTTACGGGAGCCATAACCAGTCAAAACGATGGTATCTGTGAGTTCTACAGCTATGGCGGCTTTCAGCCGTCACTGGTTAGTTTCATACCCAAAAAATCCTATCCGAACCTCGATCGGGTCAAGGAAGTTTTTTACCCTTCGTTTTTTCGTCACGTGGATTTTTTCTGTAAAACGGGATCCCCGTGGCTGGTCTATGATTTACCATCGCTGGAGAGTGGTGCACCATGGCACTGCAACGTTTCGAATCCATGCACCCATTTCTAAAGGTCGTACGGCACGGTTTCGTCATTTTGGACGGATGTTGCACCTTGCACCGTAGATGTTGCACCCTATGGATATCGATTATTCGGAGGGCCATAAATCTTGGCTCGTTTTGAGTTACGGGAGCCATAACCAGTCAAAACGAAGGTATCTGTGAGTTCTACAGCTATGTCGGCTTTTAGCCATCACTGGTAAGTTTCATACCCAAAAAATCCTATCCGAACCTCAATCGGGTCATGGAAGTTTTTTACCCTTCGTTTTTTCGTCACGTGGATTTTTTCTGTAAAATGGGATTCCCGTGGCTGGTCAATGATTTACCATCGCTGGAGAGTGGTGCACCATGGTACTGCACCGTTTCAAATCCATGCACCCATTTCTAAAGGTCGTACGGCACGGTTTCGTCATTTTGGACGGATGTTGCACCTTGCACCGTAGATGTTGCACCCTATGGATATCGATTATTCAGAGGGCCATAACTCTTGGCTCGTTTGGAGTTACGGGAGCCATAACCAGTCCAAACGAAGGTATCTGTGAGTTCTACAGCTATGACGGCTTTCAGCCGTCACTGGTTAGTTTCATACCCAAAAAATCCTATCCGAACCTCAATCGGGTCATGGAAGTTTTTTACCCTTCGTTTTTTCGTCACGTGGATTTTTTCTGTAAAACGGGATCCCCGTGGCTGGTCTATGATTTAGCATCGCTGGAGAGTGGTGCACCATGGTACTGCACCGTTTCAAATCCATGCACCCATTTCTATAGGTCGTACGGCACGGTTTCGTCATTTTGGACGGATGTTGCACCTTGCACCGCAGATGTTGCACCCTATGGAAATCGATTCTTCGGAGGGCCATAACTCTTGCCTCGTTTAGAGTTACGGGAGCCATAACCAGTCAAAACGAAGGTATCTGTGAGTTCTACAGCTATGGCAGCTTTCAGCCGTCACTGGTTAGTTTCATACCCAAAAAATCCTATCCGAACCTCGATCGGGTGATGGAAGTTTTTTACCCTTCGTTTTTTCCTCACGTGGATTTTTTCTGTAAAAACGGGATCCCCGTGGCTGGTCAATGATTTACCATCGCTGGAGAGTGGTGCACCATGGTACTGCACCGTTTCAAATCCATGCACCCATTTCTAAAGGTCATACGGCACGGTTTCGTCATTTTGGACGGATGTTGCACCTTGCACCGTAGATGTTGCACCATATGGATATCGATTATTCGGAGGGCCATAATTCTTGGCTCGTTTGGAGTTACGGGAGCTATAACCAGTCAAAACGATGGTATCTGTGAGTTCTACAGCAATGGCGGCTTTCAGCCGTCACTGGTTAGTTTCATACCCAAAAAATCCTATCCGTACCTCGATCGGGTCAAGGAAGTTTTTACCCTTCGTTTTTTCGTCACGTGGATTTTTTCTGTAAAACGGGATCCCCGTGGCTGGTCAATGATTTACCATCGCTGGAGAGTGGTGCACCATGGTACTGCACCGTTTCAAATCCATGCACTCATTTCTAAAGGTCGTACGGCACTGTTTCGTCATTTTGGACGGATGTTGCACCTTACACCATAGATGTTGCACCGTGTGGATATCGATTCTTCGGAGGGCCATAACTCTTGGCTCGTTTAGAGTTACGGGAGCCATAACCAGTGAAAACGAAGGTATCTGTGAGTTCTACAGCTATGACGGCTTTCAGCCGTCACTGGTTAGTTTCATACCCAAAAATTCCTATCCGAACCTCAATCAGGTGATGGAAGTTTTTTACCCTTCGTTTTTTCCTCACGTGGATTTTTTCTGTAAAAACGTGATCCCCGTGGCTGGTCAATGATTTACCATTGCTGGAGAGTGGTGCACCATGGTACTGCACCGTTTCAAATCCATGCCCCCATTTCTAAAGTTCGTATGGCACGGTTTCGTCATTTTGGACGGATGTTGCACCTTGCACCGTAGATGTTGCACCCTATGGATATCGATTATTCGGAGGGCCATAACTCTTGGCTCGTTTGGAGTTACGGGAGCCATAACCAGTCAAAACGAATTTATCTGTGAGTTCTACAGCTATTGCGGCTTTCATCCGTCACTGGTTAGTTTCATACCCAAAAAATCCTATCCGAACCTCGATCGGGTCAAGGAAGTTTTTACCCTTCGTTTTTTCGTCACGTGGATTTTTTCTGTAAAACGGGATCCCCGTGGCTGGTCAATGATTTACCATCGCTGGAGAGTGGTGCACCATGGTACTGCACCGTTTCAATTCCATGCACTCATTTCTAAAGGTCGTACGGCACTGTTTCGTCATTTTGGACGGATGTTGCACCTTGCACCGTAGGTGTTGCACCCTGTCGATATCGATTCTACGGAGGGCCATAACTCTTGGCTCGTTTAGAGTTACGGGAGCCATAACCAGTCAAAACGAAGGAATCTGTGAGTTCTACAGCTATGACGGCTTTCAGCCGTCACTGGTTAGTTTCATACCCAAAAAATCCTATCTGAACCTCAATCGGGTGATGGAAGTTTTTTACCCTTCGTTTTTTCTTCACGTGGATTTTTTCTGTAAAAACGGGATCCCCGTGGCTGGTCAATGATTTACCATTGCTGGAGAGTGGTGCACCATGGTACTGCACCGTTTCAAATCCATGCACCCATTTCTAAAGGTCGTACGGCACGGTTTCGTCATTTTGGACGGATGTTGCACCTTGCACCGTAGATGTTGCACCCTATGGATATCGATTATTCGGAGGGCCATAACTCTTGGCTCGTTTGGAGTTACGGGAGCAATAACCAGTCAAAACGAAGGTCTCTGTGAGTTCTACAGCTATGATGGCTTTCAGCCGTCACTGGTTAGTTTCATACCCAATAAATCCTATCCGAACCTCAATCGGGTCATGGAAGTTTTTTACCCTTCGTTTTTTCGTCACGTGGATTTTTTCTGTAAAACGGGATCCCCGTGGCTGGTCAATGATTTACCATCGCTGGAGAGTGGTGCACCATGGTACTGCACCGTTTCAATTCCATGCACTCATTTCTAAAGGTCGTACGGCACTGTTTCGTCATTTTGGACGGATGTTGCACCTTACACCGTAGATGTTGCACCGTGTGGATATCGATTCGTCGGAGGGCCATAACTCTTGGCTCGTTTAGAGTTACGGGAGCCATAACCAGTCAAAACGAAGGTATCTGTGAGTTCTACAGCTATGACAGCTTTCAGCCGTAACTGGTTAGTTTCATACCCAAAAAATCCTATCCGAACCTCGATCGGGTCAAGGAAGTTTTTACCCTTCCTTTTTTCGTCACGTGGATTTTTTCTGTAAAACGGGATCCCCGTGGCTGGACAATGATTTACCATCGCTGGAGGGTGGTGCACAATGGTACTGCGCCGTTTCAAATCCATGCACCCATTTCTAAAGGTCGTACGGCACGGTTTCGTCATTTTGGACGGATGTTGCACCTTGCACCGCAGATGTTGCACCCTGTGGACATCGATTATTCGGAGGGCCATAACTCTTGGCTCGTTTGGAGTTACGGGAGCCATAACCAGTCAAAACGAAGGTATCTGTGAGTTCTACAGCTATGACGGCTTTCATCCGTCACTGGTTAGTTTCATACCCAAAAAATCCTATCCGAACCTCGATCGGGTCAAGGAAGTTTTTACCCTTCGTTTTTTCGTCACGCGGATTTTTTCTATAAAACGGGATCCCCGTGGCTGGTCAATGATTTACCATCGCTGGAGAGTGGTGCACCATGTTACTGCACCGTTTCAAATCCATTCACCCATTTCTAAAGGTCGTACGGCACGGTTTCGTCATTTTGGACGGATGTTGCGCCTTGCACCGCAGAAGTTGCACCCAGTGGAAATCGATTCTTCGGAGGGCCATAACTCTTGCCTCGTTTAGAGTTACGGGAGCCATAACCAGTCGAAACGAAGGTATCTGTGAGTTCTACAGCTATGGCAGCTTTCAGCCGTCACTAGTTAGATTCATACCCAAAAAATCCTATCCGAACCTCAATCGGGTCAAGGAAGTTTTTTACCCTTCGTTTTTTCATCACGTGGATTTTTTCTGTAAAACGGGATCCCCGTGGCTGGTCTATGATTTACCATCGCTGGAGAGTGGTGCACCATGGCACTGCAACGTTTCAAATCCATGCACTCATTTCTAAAGGTCGTACGGCACGGTTTCGTCATTTTGGACGGATGTTGCACCTTGCACCGTAGATGTTGCACCCTATGGATATCGATTATTCGGAGGGCCATAAATCTTGGCTCGTTTGGAGTTACGGGAGCCAAAACCAGTCAAAACGAAGGTATCTGTGAGTTCTACAGCTATGACGGCTTTCAGCCATCACTGGTGAGTTTCATACCCAAAAAATCCTATCCGAACCTCAATCGGGTCATGGAAGTTTTTTACCCTTCGTTTTTTCGTCACGTGGATTTTTTCTGTAAAACGGGATTCCCGTGGCTGGTCAATGATTTACCATCGCTGGAGAGTGGTGCACCATGGTACTGCACCGTTTCAAATCCATGCACCCATTTCTAAAGGTCGTACGGCACGGTTTCGTCATTTTGGACGGATGTTGCACCTTGCACCGTAGATGTTGCACCCTATGGATATCGATTATTCAGAGGGCCATAACTCTTGGCTCGTTTGGAGTTACGGGAGCTATAACCAGTCAAAACGAAGGTATCTGTGAGTTCTACAGCTATGAAGGCTTTCAGCCGTCACTGGTTAGTTTCATACCCAAAAAATCCTATCCGAACCTCAATCGGGTCATGGAAGTTTTTTACCCTTCGTTTTTTCGTCACGTGGATTTTTTCTGTAAAACGGGATCCCCGTGGCTGGTTAATGATTTACCATCGCTGGAGAGTGGTGCACCATGGTACTGCATCGTTTCAAATCCATGCACCCATTTCTAAAGGTCGTACGGCACGGTTTCGTTATTTTGGACGGATGTTGCACCTTGCACCGCAGATGTTGCACCCTATGGAAATCGATTCTTCGGAGGGCCATAACTCTTGCCTCGTTCAGAGTTACGGGAGCCATAACCAGTCAAAACGAAGGTATCTGTGAGTTCTACAGCTATGGCAGCTTTCAGCCTTCACTGGTTAGTTTCATACCCAAAAAATCCTATCCGAACCTCAATCGGGTGATGGAAGTTTTTTACCCTTCGTTTTTTCCTCACGTGGATTTTTTCTGTAAAAACGGGATCCCCGTGGCTGGTCAATGATTTACCATCGCTGGAGAGTGGTGCACCATGGTACTGCACCGTTTCAAATCCATGCACGCATTTCTAAAGGTCGTACGGCACGGTTTCGTCATTTTGGACGGATGTTGCACCTTGCACCGTAGATGTTGCACCCTATGGATATCGATTATTCGGAGGGCCATAATTCTGGGCTCGTTTGGAGTTACGGGAGCCATAACCAGTCAAAACGATGGTATCTGTGAGTTCTACAGCAATGGCGGCTTTCAGCCGTCACTGGTTAGTTTCATACCCAAAAAATCCTATCCGAACCTCGATCGGGTCAAGGAAGTTTTTACCCTTCGTTTTTTCGTCACGTGGATTTTTTCTGTAAAAACGGGATCCCCGTGGCTGGTCTATGATTTACCATCGCTGGAGAGTGGTGCACCATGGTACTGCACCGTTTCAAATCCATGTACTCATTTCTAAAGGTCGTACGACACTGTTTCGTCATTTTGGACGGATGTTGCACCTTACACTGTAGATGTTGCACCGTGTGGATATCGATTCTTCGGAGGGCCATAACTCTTGGCTCGTTTAGAGTTACGGGAGCCATAACCAGTCAAAACGAAGGTATCTGTGAGTTCTACAGCTATGACGGCTTTCAGCCGTCACTGGTTAGTTTCATACCCAAAAAATCCTATCCGAACCTCAATCAGGTGATGGAAGTTTTTTACCCTTCGTTTTTTCCTCACGTGGATTTTTTCTGTAAAAACGGGATCCCCGTGGCTGGTCAATGATTTACCATCGCTGGAGAGTGGTGCACTATGGTACTGCACCGTTTCAAATCCATGCCCCCATTTCTAAAGGTCGTATGGCACGGTTTCGTCATTTTGGACGGATGTTGCACCTTGCACCGTAGATGTTGCACCCTATGGATATCGATTATTCGGAGGGCCATAACTCTTGGCTCGTTTGGAGTTACGGGAGCCATAACCAGTCAAAACGAATTTATCCGTGAGTTCTACAGCTATCGCGGCTTTCAGCCGTCACTGGTTAGTTTCATACCCAAAAATTCCTATCCGAACCTCGATCGGGTCAAGGAAGTTTTTACCCTTCGTTTTTTCGTCACGTGGATTTTTTCTGTAAAACGGGATCCCCGTGGCTGGTCAATGATTTACCATCGCTGGAGAGTGGTGCACCATGGTACTGCACCGTTTCAATTCCATGCACTCATTTCTAAAGGTCGTACGGCACTGTTTCGTCATTTTGGACGGATGTTGCACCTTACACCGTAGATATTGCACCGTGTGGATATCGATTCGTCGGAGGGCCATAACTCTTGGCTCGTTTAGAGTTACGGGAGCCATAACCGGTCAAAACGAAGGTATCTGTGAGTTCTACAGCTATGACGGCTTTCAGCCATCACTGGTTAGTTTCATACCCAAAAAATCCTATCCGAACCTCGATCGGGTCAAGGAAGTTTTTACCCTTCGTTTTTTCGTCACGTGGATTTTTTCTGTAAAACGGGATCCCCGTGGCTGGTCAATGATTTACCATCGCTGGAGAGTGGTGCACCATGGTACTGCGCCGTTTCAAATCCATGCACCCATTTCTAAAGGTCGTACGGCACGGTTTCGTCATTTTGGACGGATGTTGCAACTTGCACCGCAGATGTTGCACCCTGTGGAAATCGATTCTTCGGAGGGCCATAACTCTTGCCTCGTTTAGAGTTACGGGAGCCATAACCAGTCAAAACGAAGGTTCTGTGAGTTCTACAGCCATGGCGGCTTTCATTCGTCACTGGTTAGTTTCATACCCAAAAAATCCTATCCGAACCTCGATCGGGTCAAGGAAGTTTTTACCCTTCGTTTTTTCGTCACGTGGATTTTTTCTGTAAAACGGGATCCCAGTGGCTGGTCAATGATTTACCATAGCTGGAGAGTGGTGCACCATGGTACTGCACCGTTTCAAATCCATGCACCCATTTCTAAAGGTCGTACGGCACGGTTTCGTCATTTTGGACGGATGTTGCACCTTGCACCGTAGATGTTGCACCCTTTGGATATCGATTCTTCGGAGGGCCATAACTCTTGGCTCGTTTAGAGTTACGGGAGCCATAACCAGTCAAAACGAAGGTATCTGTGAGTTCTACAGCTATGACCGCTTTTAGCCGTCACTGGTTAGTTTCATACCCAAAAAATCCTATCCGAACCTCGATCGGGTCATGGAAGTTTTTTACCCTTCGTTTTTTCGTCAGGTGGATTTTTTCTGTAAAACGGGATCCCCGTGGCTGGTCAATGATTTACCATCGCTGGAGAGTGGTGCACCATGGTACTGCACCGTTTCAAATCCATGCACCCATTTCTAAAGTTCGTACGGCACGGTTTCGTCATTTTGGACGGATGTTGCACCTTGCACCGCAGATGTTGCACCCTGTGGAAATCGATTCTTTGGAGGGCCATAACTCTTGGCTCGTTTGGAGTTACGGGAGCCATAACCAGTCAAAACGAAGGTATCTGTGAGTTCTACAGCTATCACGGCTTTTAGCCGTCACTGGTTAGTTTCATACCCAAAAAATCCTATCCGAACCTCAATCGGGTCATGGAAGTTTTTTACCCTTCGTTTTTTCGTCACGTGGATTTTTTCAGTAAAACGGGATCCCCGTGGCTGGTCAATGATTTACCATCCCTGGAGAGTGGTGCACCATGGTACTGCACCGTTTCAAATCCATGCACCCATTTCTAAAGGTTGTACGGCACGGTTTCGTCATTTTGGACGGATGTTGCACCTTGCACCGTAGATGTTGCACCCTATGGATATCGATTATTCGGAGGGCCATAACTCTTGGCTCGTTTGGAGTTACGGGAGGCATAACCA
Organism: Allium cepa; assembly: GCA_030765085.1. Classification (NCBI taxonomy): domain Eukaryota; kingdom Viridiplantae; phylum Streptophyta; class Magnoliopsida; order Asparagales; family Amaryllidaceae; genus Allium; species Allium cepa. The sequence goes on from JASFAV010000020.1 coordinate 51,453,026, forward strand.
GTCAAAACGAAGGTATCTGTGAGTTCTACAGCTATGACGGCTTTCAGCCGTTACTGGTTAGTTTCATACCCAAAAAATCCTATCCGAACCTCAATTGGATGATGGAAGTTTTTTACCCTTCGTTTTTTCGTCACGTGGGTTTTTTCTGTAAAACGGGATCCCCGTGGCTGGTCAATGATTTACCATCGCTGGAGAGTGGTGCACCATGGTACTGCACCGTTTCAAATCCATGCACCCATTTCTAAAGGTCGTACGGCACGGTTTCGTCATTTTGGACGGATGTTGCACCTTGCACCGTAGATGTTGCACCCTATGGATATCGATTATTCGGAGGGCCATAACTCTTGGCTCGTTTGGAGTTACGGGAGCCATAACCAGTCAAAACGAAGGTCTCTGTGAGTTCTACAGCTATGATGGCTTTCAGCCGTCACTGGTTAGTTTCATACCCAATAAATCCTATCCGAACCTCAATCGGGTCATGGAAGTTTTTTACCCTTCGTTTTTTCGTCACGTGGATTTTTTCTGTAAAACGGGATCCCCGTGGCTGGTCAATGATTTACCATCGCTGGAGAGTGGTGCACCATGGTACTGCACCGTTTCAAATCCATGCACCCATTTCTAAATGTCGTACGGCACGGTTTCGTCATTTTGGACGGATGTTGCACCTTGCACCGCAGATGTTGCACCCTGTGGAAATCGATTCTTCAGAGGGCCATAACTCTTGCCTCGTTTAGAGTTACGGGAGCCATAACCAGTCAAAACGAAGGTATCTGTGAGTTCTACAGCTATGGCAGCTTTCAGCCGTCACTGGTTAGTTTCATACCCAAAAAATCCTATCCGAACCTCAATCGGGTGATGGAAGTATTTTACCCTTCGTTTTTTCCTCACGTGGATTTTTTCTGTAAAAACGGGATCCCCGTGGCTGGTCAATGATTTACCATCGCTGGAGAGTGGTGCACCATGGTACTGCACCGTTTCAAATCCGTGCACCCTTTTCTAAAGGTCGTACGGCACGGTTTCGTCATTTTGGACGGATGTTGCACCTTGCACCGTAGATGTTGCACCCTATGGATATCGATTATTCGGAGGGCCATAACTCTTGGCTCGTTTGGAGTTACGGGAGCCATAACCAGTCAAAACGAAGGTATCTGTGAGTTCTACAGCTATGACGGCTTGCAGCCGTCACTGGTTAGATTCATACCCAAAAAATCCTATCCGAACCTCGATCTGGTCAAGGAAGTTTTTTACCCTTCGTTTTTTCGTCACGTGGATTTTTTCTGTAAAACGGGATCCCCGTGGCTGGTCTATGATTTACCATCGCTGGAGAGTGATGCACCATGGCGCTGCAATGTTTCAAATCCATGCACTCATTTCTAAAGGTCGTACGGCATTGTTTCGTCATTTTGGACGGATGTTGCACCTTACACCGTAGATGTTGCACCGTGTGGATATCGATTCTTCGGAGGGCCATAACTCTTGGCTTGTTTAGAGTTACGGGAGCCATAACCAGTCAAAACGAAGGTATCTGTGAGTTCTACAGCTATGATGGCTTTCAGCCGTCACTGGTTAGTTTCATGCCCAAAAAATCCTATCCGAACCTCGATCGGGTCAAGGAAGTTTTTACAATTCGTTTTTTCGTCACGTGTATTTTTTCTGTAAAACTGGATCCCCGTGGCTGGTCAATGATTTACGATCGCTGGAGAGTGTTGCACCATGGTACTGCACCGTTTCAAATCCATGCACCCATTTCTAAAGGTCGTACGGCACGGTTTCGTCATTTTGGACGGATGTTGCACCTTGCACCGCAGATGTTGCACACTATAGAAATCGATTCTTCGGAGGGCCATAACTCTTGCCTCGTTTAGAGTTACGGGAGCCATAACCAGTCAAAACGAAGGTATCTATGAGTTCTACAGCTATGGCGGCTTTCAGCCGTCACTGGTTAGTTTCATACCCAAAAAATCCTTTCCGAACCTCGATCGGGTCAAGGAAGTTTTTACCCTTCGTTTTTTCGTCACGTGGATTTTTTTTGTAAAACGGGATCCCCGTGGCTGGTCAATGATTTACCATCGCTGGAGAGTGGTGCACCATGGTACTGCACCGTTTCAAATCCATGCACCCATTTCTAAAGGTCGTACGACACGGTTTCGTCATTTTGGACGGATGTTGCACCTTGCACCGTAGATGTTGCACCCTATGGATATCGATTATTCGGAGGGCCATAACTCTTGGCTCGTTTGGAGTCACGGGAGCCATAACCAGTCAAAACGAAGGTCTCTGTGAGTTCTACAGCTATGATGGCTTTCAGCCGTCACTGGTTAGTTTCATACCCAATAAATCCTATCTGAACCTCAATCGGGTCATGGAAGTTTTTTACCCTTCGTTTTTTCGTCACGTGGATTTTTTCTGTAAAACGGGATCCCCGTGGCTGGTCAATGATTTACCATCGCTGGAGAGTGGTGCACCATGGTACTGCACCGTTTCAAATCCATGCACCCATTTCTAAACGTCGTACGGCACGGTTTCGTCATTTTGGACGGATGTTGCACCTTGCACCGCAGATGTTGCACCCTGTGGAAATCGATTCTTCAGAGGGCCATAACTCTTGCCTCGTTTAGAGTTACGGGAGCCATAACCAGTCAAAACGAAGGTATCTGTGAGTTCTACAGCTATGGCAGCTTTCAGCCGTCACTGGTTAGTTTCATACCCAAAAAATCCTATCCGAACCTTAATCGGGTGATGGAAGTATTTTACCCTTCGTTTTTTCCTCACGTGGATTTTTTCTGTAAAAACGGGATCCCCGTGGCTGGTCAATGATTTACCATCGCTGGAGAGTGGTGCACCATGGTACTGCACCGTTTCAAATCCGTGCACCCATTTCTAAAGGTCGTACGGCACGGTTTCGTCATTTTGGACGGATGTTGCACCTTGCACCGTAGATGTTGCACCCTATGGATATCGATTATTCGGAGGGCCATAACTCTTGGCTCGTTTGGAGTTACGGGAGCCATAACCAGTCAAAACGAAGGTATCTGTGAGTTGTACAGCTATGATGGCTTGCAGCCGTCACTGGTTAGATTCATACCCAAAAAATCCTATCCGAACCTCGATCGGGTCAAGGAAGTTTTTTACCCTTCGTTTTTTCGTCACGTGGATTTTTTCTGTAAAACGGGATCCCCGTGGCTGGTCTATGATTTACCATCGCTGGAGAGTGGTGCACCATGGCGCTGCAATGTTTCAAATCCATGCACTCATTTCTAAAGGTCGTACGGCATTGTTTCGTCATTTTGGACGGATGTTGCACCTTACACCGTAGATGTTGCACCGTGTGGATATCGATTCTTCGGAGGGCCATAACTCTTGGCTCGTTAAGAGTTACGGGAGCCATAACCAGTCAAAACGAAGGTATCTGTGAGTTCTACAGCTATGATGGCTTTCAGCCGTCACTGGTTAGTTTCATACCCAAAAAATCCTATCCGAACCTCGATCGGGTCAAGTAAGTTTTTACAATTCGTTTTTTCGTCACGTGGATTTTTTCTGTAAAACTGGATCCCCGTGGCTGGTCAATGATTTACGATCGCTGGAGAGTGGTGCACCATGGTACTGCACCGTTTCAAATCCATGCACCCATTTCTAAAGGTCGTACGGCACGGTTTCGTCATTTTGGACGGATGTTGCACCTCGCACCGTAGATGTTGCACCCTATGGATATCGATTATTCGGAGGGCCATAATTCTTGGCTCGTTTGGAGTTACGGGAGCCATAACCAGTCAAAACGAAGGTATCTGTGAGTTCTACAGCTACGGCGGCTTTCAGCCGTCACTGGTTAGTTTCATACCCAAAAAATCCTTTCCGAACCTCGATCGGGTCAAGGAAGTTTTTACCCTTCGTTTTTTCGTCACGTGGATTTTTTCTGTAAAACGGGATCCCCGTGGCTGGTCAATGATTTACCATCGTTGGAGAGTGGTGCACCATGGTACTGCACCGTTTCAAATCCATGCACCCATTTCTAAAGGTCGTACGGCACGGTTTCGTCATTTTGGACGGATGTTGCACCTTGCACCGTAGATGTTGCACCCTATGGATATCGATTCTTCGGAGGGCCATAACTCTTGGCTCGTTTAGAGTTACGGGAGCCATAACCAGTCAAAACGAAGGTATCTGTGAGTTCTACAGCTATGACCGCTTTCAGCCGTCACTGGTTAGATTCATACCCAAAAAATCCTATCCGAACCTCGATCGGGTCAAGGAAGTTTTTACCCTTCGTTTTTTCGTCACGTGGATTTTTTCTGTAAAACGGGATCTCGGTGGCTGGTGAATGATTTACCATCGCTGGAGAGTGGTGCACCATGGTACTGCACCGTTTCAAATCCATGCACCCATTTCTAAAGGTCGTACGGCACGGTTTCGTCATTTTGGACGGATGTTGCACCTTGCACCGCAGATGTTGCACCCTGTGGAAATCGATTCTTCGGAGGGCCATAACTCTTGGCTCGTTTAGAGGTACGGGAGCCATAACCAGTCAAAACGAAGGTATCTGTGAGTTCTACAGCTATGACGGCTTTCAGCCGTCACTGGTTAGTTTCATACTCAAAAAATCCTATCCAAACCTCAATCTGGTCATGGAAGTTTTTTACCCTTCGTTTTTTCGTCGCGTGGATTTTTTCTGTAACACGGGATTCCCGTGCCTGGTCAATGATTTACCATCGCTGGAGAGTGGTGAACCATGGTACTGCAACGTTTCAAATCCATGCACCCATTTCTAAAGGTCGTACGGCACGGTTTCGTCATTTTGGACAGATGTTGCACCTTGCACCGTAGATGTTGCACCCTATGGATATCGATTATTCGGAGGGCCATAACTCTTGGCTCGTTTGGAGTTACGGGAGCCATAACCAGTCAAAACAAAGGTATCTATGAGTTCTACAGCTATGACAGCTTTCAGCCATCACTCGTTAGTTTCATACCCAAAAAATCCTATCCGAACCTCAATCGGGTCATGGAAGTTTTTTACCCTTCGTTTTTTCGTCACGTGGATTTTTTCTGTAAAACGGGATCCCCGTGGCTGGTCAATGATTTACCATCACTGGAGAGTGGTGCACCATGGTACTGCACCGTTTCAAATCCATGCACCCATTTCTAAATGTCGTACGGCACGGTTTCGTCATTTTGGACGGATGTTGCACCTTGCACCGCAGATGTTGCACCCTGTGGAAATCGATTCTTCGGAGGGCCATAACTCTTGCCTCGTTTAGAGATACGGGAGCCATAACCAGTCAAAACGAAGGTATCTGTGAGTTCTACAGCTATGGCAGCTTTCAACCGTCACTGGTTAGTTTCATACCCAAAAAATCCTATCCGAACCTCAATCGGGTGATGGAAGTTTTTTACCCTTCGTTTTTTCGTCACGTGGATTTTTTCTGTAAAAACGGGATCCCCGTGGCTGGTCAATGATTTACCATCGCTGGAGAGTGGTGCACCATGGTATTGCACCGTTTCAAATCCATGCACCCATTTCTAAAGGTCGTACGGCACTGTTTCGTCATTTTGGACGGATGTTGCACCTTGCACCCTAAATGTTGCACCCTATGTATATCGATTATTCGGAGGGCCATATCTCTTGGCTCGTTTGGAGTTACGGGAGCCATAACCAGTCAAAACGAAGGTATCTGTGAGTTCTACAGCTATGACGGCTTTCAGCCGTCACTGGTTAGATTCATACCCAAAAAATCCTATCCGAACCTCGATCGGGTCAAGGAAGTTTTTTACCCTTCGTTTTTTCGTCACGTGGATTTTTTCTGTAAAACGGGATCCCCGTGGCTGGTCTATGATTTACCATCGCTGGAGAGTGGTGCACCATGGTACTGCACCGTTTCCAATCCATGCGCCCATTTCTAAAGGTCGTACGGCACTGTTTCGTCATTTTGGACGGATGTTGCACCTTACACCGTAGATGTTGCACCGTGTTGATATCGATTCTTCGGAGGGCCATAACTCTTGGCTCGTTTAGAGTTACGGGAGCCACAACCAGTCAAAACGAAGGTATCTGTGAGTTCTACAGCTGTGACCTCTTTCAGCCGTCACTGGTTAGTTTCATACGCAAAAAATCCTATCCGAACGTCAATCGGGTCATCGAAGTTTTTTACCCTTCGTTTTTTCTTCACGTGGATTTTTTCTGTAAAAGGGAATTCTCATGGCGAGTCTATGATTTACCATCGCTGGAGAGTGGTGCACCATGGTACTGCACCGTTTTCAATCCATGCACCCATTTCTAAAGGTCGTACGGCACTGTTTCGTCATTTTGGACGGATGTTGCACCTTGCACCGTAGATGTTGCACCCTATGGATATCGATTCTTCGGAGGGCCATAACTCTTGGCTCGTTTAGAGTTACGGGAGCCACAACCATTCAAAACGAAGGTATTTGTGAGTTCTACAGCTGTGACCGCTTTCAGCCGTCACTGGTTAGGTTCATACCCAAAAAATCCTATCCGAACCTCAATCGGGTCATGGAAGTTTTTTACCCTTCGTTTTTTCGTCACGTGGATTTTTTCTGTAAAACGGGATCCCCGTGGCTGGTCAATGATTTACCATCGCTGGGGAGTGGTGCACCATGGTACTGCACTATTTCAAATCCATGCACCCATTTCTAAAGGTCGTACGGCACGGTTTCGTCATTTTGGACGGATGTTGCACCTGCACCGCAGATGTTGCACCCTATGTATATCGATTCTTCGGAGGGCCGTAACTCTTGGCTTGTTTCGAGTTACGGGAGCCACAACCAGTCAAAACGAAGGTATCTGTGAGTTCTACAGCTATGACCGCTTTCAGCCGTCACTGGTTAGTTTCATACCCAAAAAATCCTATCCGAACCTCAATCGGGTCATGGAAGGTTTTTACCCTTCGTTTTTTCGTCACGTGGATTTTTTCTGTAAAAGGTAATTCCCGTGGCTGGTCTATGATTTACCATCGCTGGAGAGTGGTACACTATGGTACTGCACCGTTTCCAATCCATGCGCCCATTTCTAAAGGTCGTACGACACTGTTTCGTCATTTTGGACGGATGTTGCACCTTGCACCGTAGATGTTGCACCCTATGGATATCGATTCTTCAGAGGGCCGTAACTCTTGGCTCGTTTAGAGTTACGGGAGCCATAACCAGTCAAAACGAAGGTATCCGTTAGTTCTACAGCTATGGCGGCTTTCAGCCGTCACTGGTTAGCTTCATAGCCAAAAAATCCTATCCGAACCTCGATCGGGTCATGGAAGTTTTTTACCCTTCGTTTTTTCGTCACGTGGATTTTTTCTGTAAAAGGTAATTCCCGTGGCTGGTCTATGATTTACCATCGCTGGAGAGTGGTGCACCATGGTACTGCACCGTTTCCAATCCATGCGCCCATTTCTAAAGGTCGTACGGCACTGTTTCGTCATTTTGGACGGATGTTGCACCCTATGGATATCGATTCTTCGGAGGGCCGTAACTCTTGGCTCGTTTAGAGTTACGGGAGCCACAACCAGTCAAAACGAAGGTATCCGTTAGTTCTACAGCTATGACAGCTTTCAGCCGTCACTGGCTAGTTTCACACCAAAAAAATCCTATCCAAAGCTCAATCGGGTCATGGAAGTTTTTTACCCTTCGTTTTTTCGTCATGTGGATTTTTTCTGCAAAAGGGAATTCCTGTGGCTGGTCTATGATTTACCATCGCTGGAGAGTGGTGCACCATGGTACTGCACCATTTCCAATCCATGCGCCCATTTCTAAAGTTCGTACGGCACTGTTTTGTCATTTTGGACGGATGTTGCACCTTGCACCGTAGATGTTGCACCCTATGGATATCGATTCTTCGGAGGGCCGTAACTCTTGGCTCGTTTAGAGTTACGCGAGCCACATCCAGTCAAAACGAATGTATCTGTGAGTTCTACAGCTTTGACGGCTTTCAGCCGTCATTGGTTAGTTTCATACCCGAAAAATCCTATCCGAACCTCAATCGGGTCATGGAAGTTTTTTACCCTTCCTTTTTTCGTCACGTGGATTTTTTCTGTAAAAGGGAATTCCCGTGGCTGGTCTATGATTTACCATCGCTGGAGAGTGGTGCACTATGGTACTGCACCGTTTGCAATCCATGCGCCCATTTCTAAAGGTCGTACGGCACTGTTTCGTCATTTTGGACGGATGTTGCACCTTGCACCGTAGATGCTGCACCCTATGGATATCGATTCTTCGGAGGGCCGTAACTCTTGGCTCGTTTAGAGTTACGGGAGCCACAACCAGTCAAAACGAAGGTGTCCGTTAGTTCTACAGCTATGACAGCTTTCAGCCGTCACTGGCTAGTTTCATACCCAAAAAATCCTATCCGAACCTCAATCGGGTCATGGAAGTTTTTTACCTTTCGTTTTTTCGTCACGTGGATTTTTTCTGCAAAAGGGAATTCCCGTGGCTGGTCAATGATTTACCATCGCTGGAGAGTGGTGCACCATGGTACTGCACCGTTTCCAATCCATGCGCCCATTTCTAAAGTTCGTACGGTACTGTTTCGTCATTTTGGACGGATGTTGCACCTTGCACCGTAGATGTTGCACCCTATGGATATCGATTCTTCGGAGGGTCGTAACTCTTGGCTCGTTTAGAGTTACGGGAGCCACAACCAGTCAAAATGAAGGTATCTGTGAGTTCTACAGCTTTGACGGTTTCAGCCGTCACTGGTTAGTTTCATACCCGAAAATCCTATCCGAACCTCAATCGGGTCATGGAAGTTTTTTACCCTTCCTTTTTTCGTCACGTGGATTTTTTCTGTAAAAGGGAATTCCCGTGGCTGGTCTATGATTTACCATCGCTGGAGAGTGGTGCACTATGGTACTACACCGTTTGCAATCCATGCGCCCATTTCTAAAGGTCGTACGGCACTGTTTCGTCATACTGGACGGATGTTGCACCTTGCACCGTAGATGTTGCACCCTAAGGATATCGATTCTTCGGAGGGCCGTAACTCTTGGCTCGTTTAGAGTTATGGGAGCCACAACCAGTCAAAACGAAGGTATCCGTTAGTTCTACATCTATGGCGGCTTTCAGCCGTCACTGGTTAGCTTCATACCCAAAAAATCCTATCCGAACCTCGATCGGGTCATGGAAGTTTTTTACCCTTCGTTTTTTCGTCACGTGGATTTTTTCTGTAAAAGGTAATTCCCGTGGCTGGTCTATGATTTACCATCGCTGGAGAGTGGTGCACCATGGTACTGCACCGTTTCCAATCCATGCGCCCATTTCTAAAGGTCGTACGGCACTGTTTCGTCATTTTGGACGGATGTTGCAACCTATGGATATCGATTCTTCGGAGGGCCGTAACTCTTGGCTCGTTTAGAGTTACGGGAGCCACAACCAGTCAAAACGAAGGTATCCGTTAGTTCTACAGCTATGACAGCTTACAGCCGTCACTGGCTAGTTTTATACCCAAAAAATCCTATCCGAACCTCAATCGGGTCATGGAAGTTTTTTACCCTTCGTTTTTTCGTCACGTGGATTTTTTCTGCAAAAGGGAATTCCCGTGGCTGGTCTATGATTTACCATCGCTGGAGAGTGGTGCACCATGGTAATGCACCGTTTCCAATCCATGCGCCCATTTCTAAAGTTCGTACGGCACTGTTTCGTCATTTTGGACGGATGTTGCACCTTGCACCGTAGATGTTGCACCCTATGGATATCGATTCTTCGGAGGGCCGTAACTCTTGGCTCGTTTAGAGTTATAGGAGCCACAACCAGTCAAAACGAAGGTATCTGTGAGTTCTACAGCTTTGACGGCTTTCAGCCGTCACTGGTTAGTTTCATACCCGAAAAATCCTATCCGAACCTCAATCGGGTCATGGAAGTTTTTTACCCTTCCTTTTTTCGTCACGTGGATTTTTTCTGTAAAAGGGAATTCCCGCGGCTGGTCTATGATTTACCATCGCTGGAGAGTGGTGCACTATGGTACTGCACCGTTTGCAATCCATGCGCCCATTTCTAAAGGTCGTACGGCACTGTTTCGTCATTTTGGACGGATGTTGCACCTTGCACCTTAGATGTTGCACCCTATGGATATCGATTCTTCGGAGGGCCGTAACTCTTGGCTCGTTTAGAGTTACGGGAGCCACAACCAGTCAAAACGAAGGTATCTGTGAGTTCTACAGCTATGACGGCTTTCAGCCGTCACTGGTTAGTTTCATACCCAAAAAATCCTATCCGAACCCCAATCGGGTCATGGAAGTTTTTTACCCTTCGTTTTTTCGTCACGTGGATTTTTTCTGTAAAAGGTAATTCCCGTGGCCGGTCTGTGATTTACCATCGCTGGAGAGTGGTGCACCAGGGTACTGCACCATTTCCAATCCATGCGCCCATTTCTAAAGGTCGTACGGCACTGTTTCGTCATTTTGGACGGATGTTGCACCTTGCACCGTAGATGTTGCACCCTATGGATATCGATTCTTCGGAGGGCCGTAACTCTTGGCTCGTTTAGAGTTACGCGAGCCACATCCAGTCAAAACGAATGTATCTGTGAGTTCTACAGCTTTGACGGCTTTCAGCCGTCATTGGTTAGTTTCATACCCGAAAAATCCTATCCGAACCTCAATCGGGTCATGGAAGTTTTTTACCCTTCCTTTTTTCGTCACGTGGATTTTTTCTGTAAAAGGGAATTCCCGTGGCTGGTCTATGATTTACCATCGCTGGAGAGTGGTGCACTATGGTACTGCACCGTTTGCAATCCATGCGCCCATTTCTAAAGGTCGTACGGCACTGTTTCGTCATTTTGGACGGATGTTGCACCTTGCACCGTAGATGCTGCACCCTATGGATATCGATTCTTCGGAGGGCCGTAACTCTTGGCTCGTTTAGAGTTACGGGAGCCACAACCAGTCAAAACGAAGGTGTCCGTTAGTTCTACAGCTATGACAGCTTTCAGCCGTCACTGGCTAGTTTCATACCCAAAAAATCCTATCCGAACCTCAATCGGGTCATGGAAGTTTTTTACCTTTCGTTTTTTCGTCACGTGGATTTTTTCTGCAAAAGGGAATTCCCGTGGCTGGTCAATGATTTACCATCGCTGGAGAGTGGTGCACCATGGTACTGCACCGTTTCCAATCCATGCGCCCATTTCTAAAGTTCGTACGGTACTGTTTCGTCATTTTGGACGGATGTTGCACCTTGCACCGTAGATGTTGCACCCTATGGATATCGATTCTTCGGAGGGTCGTAACTCTTGGCTCGTTTAGAGTTACGGGAGCCACAACCAGTCAAAATGAAGGTATCTGTGAGTTCTACAGCTTTGACGGTTTCAGCCGTCACTGGTTAGTTTCATACCCGAAAATCCTATCCGAACCTCAATCGGGTCATGGAAGTTTTTTACCCTTCCTTTTTTCGTCACGTGGATTTTTTCTGTAAAAGGGAATTCCCGTGGCTGGTCTATGATTTACCATCGCTGGAGAGTGGTGCACTATGGTACTACACCGTTTGCAATCCATGCGCCCATTTCTAAAGGTCGTACGGCACTGTTTCGTCATACTGGACGGATGTTGCACCTTGCACCGTAGATGTTGCACCCTAAGGATATCGATTCTTCGGAGGGCCGTAACTCTTGGCTCGTTTAGAGTTATGGGAGCCACAACCAGTCAAAACGAAGGTATCCGTTAGTTCTACATCTATGGCGGCTTTCAGCCGTCACTGGTTAGCTTCATACCCAAAAAATCCTATCCGAACCTCGTTCGGGTCATGGAAGTTTTTTACCCTTCGTTTTTTCGTCACGTGGATTTTTTCTGTAAAAGGTAATTCCCGTGGCTGGTCTATGATTTACCGTCGCTGGAGAGTGGTGCACCATGGTACTGCACCGTTTCCAATCCATGCGCCCATTTCTAAAGGTCGTACGGCACTGTTTCGTCATTTTGGACGGATGTTGCAACCTATGGATATCGATTCTTCGGAGGGCCGTAACTCTTGGCTCGTTTAGAGTTACGGGAGCCACAACCAGTCAAAACGAAGGTATCCGTTAGTTCTACAGCTATGACAGCTTACAGCCGTCACTGGCTAGTTTTATACCCAAAAAATCCTATCCGAACCTCAATCGGGTCATGGAAGTTTTTTACCCTTCGTTTTTTCGTCACGTGGATTTTTTCTGCAAAAGGGAATTCCCGTGGCTGGTCTATGATTTACCATCGCTGGAGAGTGGTGCACCATGGTAATGCACCGTTTCCAATCCATGCGCCCATTTCTAAAGTTCGTACGGCACTGTTTCGTCATTTTGGACGGATGTTGCACCTTGCACCGTAGATGTTGCACCCTATGGATATCGATTCTTCGGAGGGCCGTAACTCTTGGCTCGTTTAGAGTTATAGGAGCCACAACCAGTCAAAACGAAGGTATCTGTGAGTTCTACAGCTTTGACGGCTTTCAGCCGTCACTGGTTAGTTTCATACCCGAAAAATCCTATCCGAACCTCAATCGGGTCATGGAAGTTTTTTACCCTTCCTTTTTTCGTCACGTGGATTTTTTCTGTAAAAGGGAATTCCCGCGGCTGGTCTATGATTTACCATCGCTGGAGAGTGGTGCACTATGGTACTGCACCGTTTGCAATCCATGCGCCCATTTCTAAAGGTCGTACGGCACTGTTTCGTCATTTTGGACGGATGTTGCACCTTGCACCTTAGATGTTGCACCCTATGGATATCGATTCTTCGGAGGGCCGTAACTCTTGGCTCGTTTAGAGTTACGGGAGCCACAACCAGTCAAAACGAAGGTATCTGTGAGTTCTACAGCTATGACGGCTTTCAGCCGTCACTGGTTAGTTTCATACCCAAAAAATCCTATCCGAACCCCAATCGGGTCATGGAAGTTTTTTACCCTTCGTTTTTTCGTCACGTGGATTTTTTCTGTAAAAGGTAATTCCCGTGGCCGGTCTGTGATTTACCATCGCTGGAGAGTGGTGCACCAGGGTACTGCACCATTTCCAATCCATGCGCCCATTTCTAAAGGTCGTACGGCACTGTTTCGTCATTTTGGACGGATGTTGCACCTTGCACCGTAGATGTTGCACCCTATGGATATCGATTCTTCGGAGGGCCGTAACTCTTGGCTCGTTTAGAGTTACGCGAGCCACATCCAGTCAAAACGAATGTATCTGTGAGTTCTACAGCTTTGACGGCTTTCAGCCGTCATTGGTTAGTTTCATACCCGAAAAATCCTATCCGAACCTCAATCGGGTCATGGAAGTTTTTTACCCTTCCTTTTTTCGTCACGTGGATTTTTTCTGTAAAAGGGAATTCCCGTGGCTGGTCTATGATTTACCATCGCTGGAGAGTGGTGCACTATGGTACTGCACCGTTTGCAATCCATGCGCCCATTTCTAAAGGTCGTACGGCACTGTTTCGTCATTTTGGACGGATGTTGCACCTTGCACCGTAGATGCTGCACCCTATGGATATCGATTCTTCGGAGGGCCGTAACTCTTGGCTCGTTTAGAGTTACGGGAGCCACAACCAGTCAAAACGAAGGTATCCGTTAGTTCTACAGCTATGACAGCTTTCAGCCGTCACTGGCTAGTTTCATACCCAAAAAATCCTATCCGAACCTCAATCGGGTCATGGAAGTTTTTTACCTTTCGTTTTTTCGTCACGTGGATTTTTTCTGCAAAAGGGAATTCCCGTGGCTGGTCTATGATTTACCATCGCTGGAGAGTGGTGCACCATGGTACTGCACCATTTCCAATCCATGCGCCCATTTCTAAAGTTCGTACGGTACTGTTTCGTCATTTTGGACGGATGTTGCACCTTGCACCGTAGATGTTGCACCCTATGGATATCGATTCTTCGGAGGGTCGTAACTCTTGGCTCGTTTAGAGTTACGGGAGCCACAACCAGTCAAAATGAAGGTATCTGTGAGTTCTACAGCTTTGACGGCTTTCAGCCGTCACTGGTTAGTTTCATACCCGAAAATCCTATCCGAACCTCAATCGGGTCATGGAAGTTTTTTACCCTTCCTTTTTTCGTCACGTGGATTTTTTCTGTAAAAGGGAATTCCCGTGGCTGGTCTATGATTTACCATCGCTGGAGAGTGGTGCACTATGGTACTACACCGTTTGCAATCCATGCGCCCATTTCTAAAGGTCGTACGGCACTGTTTCGTCATACTGGACGGATGTTGCACCTTGCACCGTAGATGTTGCACCCTAAGGATATCGATTCTTCGGAGGGCCGTAACTCTTGGCTCGTTTAGAGTTACGGGAGCCACAACCAGTCAAAACGAAGGTATCCGTTAGTTCTACATCTATGGCGGCTTTCAGCCGTCACTGGTTAGCTTCATACCCAAAAAATCCTATCCGAACCTCGATCGGGTCATGGAAGTTTTTTACCCTTCGTTTTTTCGTCACGTGGATTTTTTCTGTAAAAGGTAATTCCCGTGGCTGGTCTATGATTTACCATCGCTGGAGAGTGGTGCACCATGGTACTGCACCGTTTCCAATCCATGCGCCCATTTCTAAAGGTCGTACGGCACTGTTTCGTCATTTTGGACGGATGTTGCACCCTATGGATATCGATTCTTCGGAGGGCCGTAACTCTTGGCTCGTTTAGAGTTACGGGAGCCACAACCAGTCAAAACGAAGGTATCCGTTAGTTCTACAGCTATGACAGCTTACAGCCGTCACTGGCTAGTTTTATACCCAAAAAATCCTATCCGAACCTCAATCGGGTCATGGAAGTTTTTTACCCTTCGTTTTTTCGTCACGTGGATTTTTTCTGCAAAAGGGAATTCCCGTGGCTGGTCTATGATTTACCATCGCTGGAGAGTGGTGCACCATGGTACTGCACCGTTTCCAATCCATGCGCCCATTTCTAAAGTTCGTACGGCACTGTTTCGTCATTTTGGACGGATGTTGCACCTTGCACCGTAGATGTTGCACCCTATGGATATCGATTCTTCGGAGGGCCGTAACTCTTGGCTCGTTTAGAGTTATAGGAGCCACAACTAGTCAAAACGAAGGTATCTGTGAGTTCTACAGCTTTGACGGCTTTCAGCCGTCACTGGTTAGTTTCATACCCGAAAAATCTTATCCGAACCTCAATCGGGTCATGGAAGTTTTTTACCCTTCCTTTTTTCGTCACGTGGATTTTTTCTGTAAAAGGGAATTCCCGCGGCTGGTCTATGATTTACCATCGCTGGAGAGTGGTGCACTATGGTACTGCACCGTTTGCAATCCATGCGCCCATTTCTAAAGGTCGTACGGCACTGTTTCGTCATTTTGGACGGATGTTGCACCTTGCACCTTAGATGTTGCACCCTATGGATATCGATTCTTCGGAGGGCCGTAACTCTTGGCTCGTTTAGAGTTACGGGAGCCACAACCAGTCAAAACGAAGGTATCTGTGAGTTCTACAGCTATGACGGCTTTCAGCCGTCACTGGTTAGTTTCATACCCAAAAAATCCTATCCGAACCCCAATCGGGTCATGGAAGTTTTTTACCCTTCGTTTTTTCGTCACGTGGATTTTTTCTGTAAAAGGTAATTCCCGTGGCCGGTCTGTGATTTACCATCGCTGGAGAGTGGTGCACCAGGGTACTGCACCATTTCCAATCCATGCGCCCATTTCTAAAGGTCGTACGACACTGTTTCGTCATTTTGGACGGATGTTGCACCTTGCACCGTAGATGTTGCACCCTATGGATATCGATTCTTCGGAGGGCCGTAACTCTTGGCTCGTTTAGAGTTACGGGAGCCATAACCAGTCAAAACGAAGTTATCCGTTAGTTCGACAGCTATGACAGCTTTCAGCCGTCACTGGTTAGTTTCATACCCAAAAAATCCTATCCGAGCCTCAATCGGGTCATGGAAGTTTTTTACCCTTCGTTTTTTTGCCACGTGGATTTTTTCTGTAAAAGGGAATTCCCGTGGCTGGTCTATGATTTACCATCGCTAGAGAGTGGTGCACCATGGTACTGCACCGTTTTAAATCCATGCGCCCATTTCTAAAGGTCGTACGGCACTGTTTCGTCATTTTGGATGGATGTTGCACCTTGCACCGTAGATGTTGCACCCTATGGATATCGATTATTCGGAGGGCCATAACTCTTGGCTCGTTTAGAGTTACGGGAGCCACAACCAGTCAAAACGAAGGTATCTGTGAGTTCTACAGCTGTGACAGCTTTCAGCCATCACTGGTTAGCTTCATACCCAAAAAATCCTATCCGAACCTCAATCGGGTCATGAAAGTTTTTTACCTTTCGTTTTTTCGTCACGTGGATTTTTTCTGTAAAATGGAATTCCCGTGGCTGGTCTATGATTTACCATCGCTGGAGAGTGGTGCACCATGGTATTGCACCATTTCCAATCCATGCACCCATTTCTAAAGTTCGTACGGCACTGTTTCGTCATTTTGGGCGGATGTTGCTACTTGCACCGTAGATGTTGCACCCTATGGATATCGATTCTTCGGAGGGCCATTACTCTTGGCTCGTTTAGATTTACGGGAGCCACAACTAGTCAAAACGAAGGTATCTGTTCGTTCTACAGCTGTGACAGCTTTCAGCCGTCACTGGTTAGTGTCATACCCATAAAATCCTATCCGAACCTCAATCGGGTCATGGAAGTTTTTTACCCTTTGTTTTTCGTCACGTGGATTTTTTCTGTAAAAGGGAATTCCCGTGGCTGGTCTATGATTTACCATCGCTGGAGAGTGGTGCACCATGGTACTGCACCGTTTGCAATCCATTCACCCATTTCTAAAGGTCGTACGACTGTTTCGTCATTGTGGACGGATGTTGCACCTTGCACCGTAGATGTTGCACCCTATGGATATCGATTCTTCGGAGGGCCATAACTCTTGGCTCGTTTAGAGTTACGGGAGCAACAACCAGTCAAAACGAAGGTATCTGTGAGTTCTACAGCTATGACAGCTTTCAACCGTCACTGGTTAGCTTCATACCCAAAAAATCCTATCCGAACCTCAATCGGGTCATGGAAGTTTTTTACCCTTCGTTTTTCCTCACGTGGATTTTTTCGTAAAAGGGAATTCCCGTGGCTGGTCTATGATTTACCATCGCTGGAGAGTGGTGCACCATGGTACTGCACCGTTTCCAATCCATGCACCCATTTCTAAAGTTCGTACGGCACTGTTTCGTCATTTTGGACGGATGTTGCTACTTGCACCGTAGATGTTGCACCCTATGGATATCGATTCTTCGGAGGGCCATTACTCTTGGCTCGTTTAGATTTACGGGAGCCACAACCAGTCAAAACGATGGTATCTGTGAGTTCTACAGCTATGACGGCTTTCAGCCGTCAATGGTTAGTTTCATACCCATAAAATCCTATCCGAACCTCAATCGGGTCATGGAAGTTTTTTACCCTTCGTTTTTTCGTCACGTGGATTTTTTCCGTAAAACGGGATCCCCGTGGCTGGTCAATGATTTACCATCCCTGGAGAGTGGTGCACCATGGTACTGCACCGTTTCAAATCCATGCACCCATTTCTAAAGGTCGTACGGCACGGTTTCGTCATTTTGGACGGATGTTGCACCTTGCACCGTAGATGTTGCACCCTATGGATATCGATTATTCGGAGGGCCATAACTCTTGGCTCGTTTAGAGTTACGGGAGCCACAACCAGTCAAAACGAAGGTATCTGTGAGTTCTACAGCTGTGACTGCTTTCAGCCGTCACTGGTTAGCTTCATACCCAAAAAATCCTATCCGAACCTCAATCGGGTCATGGAAGTTTTTTACCCTTCGTTTTTTCGTCACGTGGATTTTTTCTGTAAAAGGGAATTTCCGTGGCTGGTCTATGATTTACCATCGCTGGAGAGTGGTGCACCATGGTACTGCACCGTTTCCAATCCATGCACCCATTTCTAAAGTTCGTACGACACTGTTTCATCATTTTGGACGGATGTTGCTACTTGCACCGTAGATGTTGCACCCTATGGATATCGATTCTTCGGAGGGCCATTACTCTTGGCTCGTTTAGATTTACGGGAGCCACAACCAGTAAAAACGAAGGTGTCTGTGAGTTCTACAGCTATGACGGCTTTCAGCCGTCACTGGTTAGTTTCATACCCATAAAATCCTATCCGAACCTCAATCGGGTCATGGAAGTTTTTTACCCTTCGTTTTTTCGTCACTTGGATTTTTTCTGTAAAAGGGAATTCCCTTGGCTGGTCTATGATTTACCATCGCTGGAGAGTGGTGCACCATGGTACTGCACCGTTTCAAATCCATGCACCCATTTCTAAAGGTCATACGGCATTGTTTCGTCATTTTGGACGGATGTTGCACCTTGCACCGTAGACATTGCACCCTATGGATATCGATTATTCGGAGGGCCATAACTCTTGGCTCGTTTAGAGTTACGGGATCCACAACCAGTCAAAACGAAGGTATCTGTGAGTTCTACAGCCGTGACAGCTTTCAACCGTCACTGGTTAGCTTCATACCCAAAAAATCCTATACGAACCTCAATCGGGTCATGGAAGTTTTTTACCCTTCGTTTTTTCGTCACGTGGATTTTTTCTGTAAAAGGGAATTCCCGCGGCTGGTCTATGATTTACCATCGCTGAAGAGTGGTGCACTATGGTACTACACCGTTTGCAATCCATGCGCCCATTTGTAAAGGTCGTACGGCACTGTTTCGTCATTTTGGACGGATGTTGCACCTTGCGCCGTAGATGTTGCACCCTATGGATATCGATTATTCGGAGGGCCATAACTCGTGGCTCGTTTAGAGTTACGGGAGCCACAACCAGTCAAAACGAAGGTATCTGTGAGTTCTACAGCTGTGACTGCTTTCAGCCGTCACTGGTTAGCTTCATACCCAAAATATCCTATCCGAACCTCAATCGAGTCATGGAAGTTTTTTACCCTTCGTTTTTTCGTCACGTGGATTTTTTCTGTAAAAGGGAATTCCCGTGGCTGGTCTATGATTTACCATCGCTGAAGAGTGGTGCACCATGGTACTGCACCGTTTCCAATCCATGCACCCATTTCTAAAGTTCGTACGACACTGTTTCATCATTTTGGACGGATGTTGCTACTTGCACCGTAGATGTTGCACCATATGGATATCGATTCTTCGGAGGGCCATTACTCTTGGCTCGTTTAGATTTACGGGAGCCACAACCAGTCAAAACGAAGGTATATGTGAGTTCTACAGCTGTGACAGCTTTCAGCCGTCACTGGTTAGTGTCATACCCATAAAATCCTATCCGAACCTCAATCGGGTCATGGAAGTTTTTTACCCTTCGTTTTTTCGTCACGTGGATTTTTTCTGTAAAAGGGAATTCCCGTGGCTGGTCTATGATTTACCATCGCTGGAGAGTGGTGCACCATGGTACTGCACCGTTTCCAATCCATGCGCCCATTTCTAAAGTTCATACGGCACTGTTTCGTCATTTTGGACGGATGTTGCACCTTGCACCGTAGATGTTGCACCCTATGGATATCGATTCTTCGGAGGGTCGTAACTCTTGGCACGTTTAGAGTTACGGGAGCCACAACCAGTCAAAACGAAGGTATCTGTGAGTTCTACAGCTTTGACGGCTTTCAGCCGTCACTGGTTAGTTTCATACCCGAAAAATCCTATCCGAACCTCAATCGGGTCATGGAAGTTTTTTACCCTTCCTTTTTTCGTCACGTGGATTTTCTCTGTAAAAGGGAATTCCCGCGGCTGGTCTATGATTTACCATCGCTGGAGAGTGGTGCACTATGGTACTGCACCGTTTGCAATCCATGCGCCCATTTCTAAAGGTCGTACGGCACTGTTTCGTCATTTTGGAAGGATGTTGCACCTTGCATCGTAGATGTTGCACCCTATGGATATCGATTATTCGGAGGGCCATAACTCTTGGCTCGTTTAGAGTTACGGGAGCCACAACCAGTCAAAACGAAGGTATCTGTGAGTTCTACAGCTGTGACTGCTTTCAGCTGTCACTGGTTAGCTTCATACCCAAAAAATCCTATCCGAACCTCAATCGGGTCATGGAAGTTTTTTACCCTTCGTTTTTTCGTCACGTGGATTTTTTCTGTAAAAGGGAATTCCCGTGGCTGGTCTATGATTTACCATCGCTGGAAAGTGGTGCACCATGGTACTGCACCGTTTCCAATCATGCACCCATTTCTAAAGTTCGTACGACACTGTTTCATCATTTTGGACGGATGTTGCTACTTGCATCGTAGATGTTGCACCATATGGATATCGATTCTTCGGAGGGCCATTACTCTTGGCTCGTTTAGATTTACGGGAGCCACAACCAGTCAAAACGAAGGTATCTGTGAGTTCTACAGCTGTGACAGCTTTCAGCCGTCACTGGTTAGTGTCATACCCATAAAATCCTATCCGAACCTCAATCGGGTCATGGAAGTTTTTTACCCTTTGTTTTTTCGTCACGTGGATTTTTTCTGTAAAAGGGAATTCCCGTGGCTGGTCTATGATTTACCATCGCTGGAGAGTGGTGCACCATAGTGCTGCACCGTTTGCAATCCATTCACCTATTTCTAAAGGTCGTACGGCACTGTTTCGTCATTTTGGACGGATGTTGCACCTTGCACCATAGACGTTGCACCCTATGGATATCGATTCTTCGGAGGGCCATAACTCTTGGCTCGTTTAGAGTTACGGGAACCATAACCAGTCAAAACGAAGTTATCTGTGAGTTCTACAGCTATGACAGCTTTCAGCCGTCACTGGTTAGTTTCATTCCCAAAAATCCTATCCGAACCTCAATCGGGTCATGGAAGTTTTTTACCCTTCGTTTTTTCGTCACGTGGATTTTTTCTGTAAAAGGGAATTCCCGTGGCTGGTCTATGATTTACCATCGCTGAAGAGTGGTGCACCATGGTACTGCACCGTTTCGAATCCATGCGCCCATTTCTAAAGGTCGTACGGCACTGTTTCGTCATTTTGGACGGATGTTGCACCTTGCACCGTAGATGTTGCACCCTATGGATATCGATTATTCGGAGGGCCATAACTCTTGGCTCATTTAGAGTTACGGGAGCCACAACCAGTAAAAACGAAGGTATCCGTTAGTTCTACAGCTGTGACGGCTTTCAGCCGTCACTGGTTAGCTTCATACCTAAAAAATCCTATCCGAACCTCAATCGGGTCATGGAAGTTTTTTACCCTTCGTTTTTTCGTCACATGGATTTTTTCTGTAAAACGGGATCCCCGTGGCTGGTCTATGATTTACCAACGTTGGAGAGTGGTGCACCATGGTACTGCACCCTTTCCAATCCATGCGCCCATTTCTAAAGGTCGTACGGCACTGTTTCGTCTTTTTGGACGGATGTTGCACCTTTCACCGTAGATGTTGCACCCTATTGATATCGATTCTTCGGAGGGCCATAACTCTTGGCTCGTTTAGAGTTACGGGAGCCACAACCAGTCAAAACAAAGGTATCTGTGAGTTCTACATCTGTGACCGCTTTCAGCCGTCACTGGTTAGTTTCATACCCAAAAAATCCTATCCGAACCTCAAACGGGTCATGGAAGTTTTTTACCCTTCGTTTTTTCGTCACGTGGATTTTTTCTGTAAAAGGGAATTCCCGCGGCTGGTCTATGATTTACCATCGTTGGAGAGTGGTGCACCATGGTACTGCACCGTTTCCAATCCATGCACCCGTTTCTAAAGGTCGTACGGCACTGTTTCGTCATTTTGGACGGATGTTGCACCTTGCACCGTAGATGTTGCACCCTGTGCATATCGATTCTTCGGAGGGCCATAACTCTTGGCTCGTTTAGAGTTACGGGAGCCACAACCAGTCAAAACGAAGGTATCTGTGAGTTCTACAGCTGTGACTGCTTTCAGCCGTCACTGGTTAGTGTCATACCCATAAAATCCTATCCGAACCTCAATCGGGTCATGGAAGTTTTTTACCCTTTGTTTTTTCGTCACGTGGATTTTTTCTGTAAAAGGGAATTCCCGTGGCTGGTCTATGATTTACCATCGCTGGAGAGTGGTGCACCATGGTACTGCACCATTTCCAATCCATGCGCCCGTTTCTAAAGGTCGTACGGCACTGTTTCGTCATTTTGGACGGATGTTGCACCTTGCACCGTAGATGTTGCACCCTATGGATATCGATTATTCGGAGGGCCATAACTCTTGGCTCGTTTAGAGTTACGGGAGCCACAACCAGTCAAAACGAAGGTATCTGTGAGTTCTACAGCTGTGACCGCTTTCAGCCGTCACTAGTTAGTTTCATACCCAAAAAATCCTATCCGAACCTCAATCGGGTCATGGAAGTTTTTTACCCTTCGTTTTTCGTCACGTGGATTTTTTCTGTAAAAGGTAATTCCCGTGGCTGGTCTATGATTTAGCATCGCTGGAGAGTGGTGCACCATGGTACTGCACCGTTTCCAATCCATGCGCCCATTTCTAAAGGTCGTACGGCACTGTTTCGTCATTTTGGACGGATGTTGCACCTTGCACCGTACATGTTGCACCCTATGGATATCGATTCTTCGGAGGGCCGTAACTCTTGGCTCGTTTATAGTTACGGGAGCCATAACCAGTCAAATCGAAGGTATCCGTTAGTTCTACAGCTATGACAGCTTTCAGCCGTCACTGGTTAGTTTCATACCCAAAAAATCCTATCCGAACCTCAATCGGGTCATGGAAGTTTTTTACCCTTCGTTTTTTCGTCACGTGGATTTTTCTGTAAAAGGGAATTCCCGTGGCTGGTCTATGATTTACCATCGCTGGAGAGTGGTGCACCATGGTACTGCACTGTTTCAAATCCATGCGCCCATTTCTAAAGGTCGTACGACACTGTTTCGTCATTTTGGACGGATGTTGCACCTTGCACCGTAGATGTTGCACCCTATGGATATCGAATATTCGGAGGGCCATATCTCTTGGCTCATTTAGAGTTACGGGAGCCACAACCAGTCAAAACGAAGGTATCTGTGAGTTCTCCAGCTGTGACAGCTTTCAGCCGTCACTGGTTAGCTTCATACCCAAAAAATCCTATCCGAACCTCAATCGGGTCATGGAAGTTTTTTACCCTTCGTTTTTTCGTCACGTGGATTTTTTCTGTAAAAGGGAATTCCCGTGGCTGGTCTATGATTTACCATCGCTGGAGAGTGGTGCACCATGGTACTGCTCCGTTTCCAATCCATGCACCCATTTCTAAAGTTCGTACGACACTGTTTCGTCATTTTGGACGGATGTTGCTACTTGCACCGTAGATGTTGCACCCTATGGATATCGATTCTTCGGAGGGCCATTACACTTGGCTCGTTTAGATTTACGGGAGCCACAACCAGTCAAAACGAAGGTATCTGTGAGTTCTACAGCTGTGACAGCTTTCAGCCGTCACTGGTTAGTGTCATACCCATAAAATCCTATCCGAACCTCAATCGGGTCATGGAAGTTTTTTACCCTTTGTTTTTTCGTCACGTGGATTTTTTCTGTAAAAGGGAATTCCCGTGGCTGGTCTATGATTTACCATCGCTGGAGAGTGGTGCACCATAGTGCTGCACCGTTTGCAATCCATTCACCCATTTCTAAAGGTCGTACGGCACTGTTTCGTCATTTTGGACGGATGTTCCACCTTGCACCATAGACGTTGCACCCTATGGATATCGATTCTTCGGAGGGCCATAACTCTTGGCTCGTTTAGAGTTACGGGAACCATAACCAGTCAAAACGAAGTTATCTGTGAGTTCTACAGCTATGACAGCTTTCAGCCGTCACTGGTTAGTTTCATTCCCAAAAATCCTATCCGAACCTCAATCGGGTCATGGAAGTTTTTTACCCTTCGTTTTTTCGTCACGTGGATTTTTTCTGTAAAAGGGAATTCCCGTGGCTGGTCTATGATTTACCATCGCTGGAGATTGGTGCACCATGGTACTGCACCGTTTCAAATCCATGCGCCCATTTCTAAAGGTCGTACGGCACTGTTTCGTCATTTTGGACGGATGTTGCACCTTGCACCGTAGATGTTGCACCCTATGGATATCGATTATTCGGAGGGCCATAACTCTTGGCTCATTTAGAGTTACGGGAGCCACAACCAGTCAAAACGAAGGTATCCGTTAGTTCTACAGCTGTGACGGCTTTCAGCCGTCACTGGTTAACTTCATACCCAAAAAATCCTATCCGAACCTCAATCGGGTCATGGAAGTTTTTTACCCTTCGTTTTTTCGTCACATGGATTTTTTCTGTAAAACGGGATCCCCGTGGCTGGTCTATGATTTACCAACGTTGGAGAGTGGTGCACCATGGTACTGCACCCTTTCCAATCCATGCACCCATTTCTAAAGGTCGTACGGCACTGTTTCGTCTTTTTGGACGGATGTTGCACCTTTCACCGTAGATGTTGCACCCTATGGATATCGATTCTTCGGAGGGCCATAACTCTTGGCTCGTTTAGAGTTACGGGAGCCACAACCAGTCAAAACAAAGGTATCTGTGAGTTCTACATCTGTGACCGCTTTCAGCCGTCACTGGTTAGTTTCATACCCAAAAAATCCTATCCGAACCTCAAACGGGTCATGGAAGTTTTTTACCCTTCGTTTTTTCGTCCCGTGGATTTTTTCTGTAAAAGGGAATTCCCGCGGCTGGTCTATGATTTACCATCGTTGGAGAGTGGTGCACCATGGTACTGCACCGTTTCCAATACATGCACCCGTTTCTAAAGGTCGTACGGCACTGTTTCGTCATTTTGGACGGATGTTGCACCTTGCACCGTAGATGTTGCACCCTGTGGATATCGATTCTTCGGAGGGCCATAACTCTTGGCTCGTTTAGAGTTACGGGAGCCACAACCAGTCAAAACGAAGGTATCTGTGAGTTCTACAGCTGTGGCTGCTTTCAGCCGTCACTGGTTAGTGTCATACCCATAAAATCCTATCCGAACCTCAATCGGGTCATGGAAGTTTTTTACCCTTTGTTTTTTCGTCACGTGGATTTTTTCTGTAAAAGGGAATTCCCGTGGCTGGTCTATGATTTACCATTGCTGGAGAGTGGTGCACCATGGTACTGCACCATTTCCAATCCATGCGCCCGTTTCTAAAGGTCGTACGACACTGTTTCGTCATTTTGGACGGATGTTGCACCTTGCACCGTAGATGTTGCACCCTATGGATATCGATTATTCGGAGGGCCATAACTCTTGGCTCGTTTAGTGTTACGGGAGCCATAACTAGTCAAAACGAAGGTATCTGTGAGTTCTACAGCTTTGACCGCTTTCAGCCGTCACTGGTTAGTTTCATACCCAAAAAATCCTATCCGAACCTCAATCGGGTCATGGAAGTTTTTTACCCTTCGTTTTTCGTCACGTGGATTTTTTCTGTAAAAGGTAATTCCCGTGGCTGGTCTATGATTTACCATCGCTGGAGAGTGGTGCACCATGGTACTGCACCGTTTCCAATCCATACGCCCATTTCTAAAGGTCGTACGACATTGTTTCGTCATTTTGGACGGATGTTGCACCTTGCACCGTACATGTTGCACCCTATGGATATCGATTCTTCGGAGGGCCGTAACTCTTGGCTCGTTTATAGTTACGGGAGCCATAACCAGTCAAATCGAAGGTATCCGTTATTTCTACAGCTATGACAGCTTTCAGCCGTCACTGGTTAGTTTCATACCCAAAAAATCCTATCCGAACCTCAATCGGGTCATGGAAGTTTTTTACCCTTCGTTTTTTCCTCACGTGGATTTTTTCTGTAAAAGGGAATTCCTGTGGCTGGTCTATGATTTACCATCGCTGGAGAGTGGTGCACCATGGTACTGCACTGTTTCAAATCCATGCGCCCATTTCTAAAGGTCGTACGGCACTATTTCGTCATTTTGGACGGATGTTGCACCTTGCACCGTAGATGTTGCACCCTATGGATATCGATTATTCGGAGGGCCATATCTCTTGGCTCGTTTAGAGTTACGGGAGCCACAACCAGTCAAAACGAAGGTATCTGTGAGTTCTACAGCTGTGACAGCTTTCAGCCGTCAGTGGTTAGCTTCATACCCTAAAAATCCTTTCCGAACCTCAATCGGGTCATGGAAGTTTTTTACCCTTCGTTTTTTCGTCACGTGGATTTTTTCTGTAAAAGGGAATTCCCGTGGCTGGTCTATGATTTACCATCGCTGGAGAGTGGTGCACCATGGTACTGCTTCGTTTCCAATCCATGCACCCATTTCTAAAGTTCGTACGACACTGTTTCGTCATTTTGGACGGATGTTGCTACTTGCACCGTAGATGTTGCACCCTATGAATATCGATTCTTCGGAGGGCCCTTACACTTGGCTCGTTTAGATTTACGGGAGCCACAACCAGTCAAAACGAAGGTATCTGTGAGTTCTACAGCTGTGACAGCTTTCAGCCGTCACTGGTTAGTGTCATACCCATAAAATCTTATCTGAACCTCAATCGGGTCATGAAAGTTTTTTACCCTATGTTTTTTCGTAACGTGAATTTTTTCTGTAAAAGGGAATTCCCGTAGCTGGTCTATGATTTACCATCGCTGGAGAGTGGTGCACCATGGTACTGCACTGTTTCAAATCCATGCGCCCATTTCTAAAGGTCGTACGGCACTGTTTCGTCATTTTGGATGGATGTTGCACCTTGCACCGTAGATGTTGCCCCCTATGGATATCGATTATTCGGAGGGCCATAACTCTTGGCTCGTTTAGAGTTACGGGAGCCGCAACCAGTCAAAACGAAGGTATCTGTGAGTTCTACAGCTGTGAC
Source organism: Allium cepa (assembly GCA_030765085.1). NCBI lineage: Eukaryota > Viridiplantae > Streptophyta > Magnoliopsida > Asparagales > Amaryllidaceae > Allium > Allium cepa. Next base: position 51,479,728 of record JASFAV010000020.1, read on the forward strand.
CGCTTTCAGTCGTCACTGGTTAGTTTCATACCCAAAAAATCCTATCCGAACCTCAATCGGGTCATGGAAGTTTTTTACCCTTCGTTTTTCGTCACGTGGATTTTTTCTGTAAAAGGTAATTCCCGTGGCTGGTCTATGATTTACCATCACTGGAGAGTGGTGCACCATGGTACTGCACCGTTTCCAATCCATGCGCCTATTTCTAAAGGTCGTACGGCACTGTTTCGTCATTTTGGACGGATGTTGCACCTTGCACCGTAGATGTTGCACCCTATGGATATCGATTCTTCGGAGGGCCGTAACTCTTGGCTCGTTTAGAGTTACGGGAGCCATAACCAGTCAAATCGAAGGTATCCGTTAGTTCTACTGCTATGACAGCTTTCAGCCGTCGCTGGTTAGTTTCATACCCAAAAAATCCTATCGGAACCTCAATCGGGTCATGGAAGTTTTTTACCCTTCGTTTTTTCGTCACGTGGATTTTTTCTGTAAAAGGGAATTCCCGTGGCTGGTCTATGATTTACCATCCTGGAGAGTGGTGCACCATGGTACTGCACTGTTTCAAATCCATGCGCCCATTTCTAAAGGTCGTACGGCACTGTTTCGTCATTTTGGACGGATGTTGCACCTTGCACCGTAGATGTTGCACCCTATGGATATCGATTATTCGGAGGGCCATAACTCTTGGCTCGTTTAGAGTTACGGGAGCCACAACCAGTCAAAACGAAGGTATCTGTGAGTTCTACAGCTATGACGGCTTTCAGCCGTCACTGGTTAGTTTCGTACCCAAAAAATCCTATCCGAACCTCAATCGGGTCATGGAAGTTTTTTACCCTTCGTTTTTCGTCACGTGGATTTTTTCTGTAAAAGGTAATTCCCGTGGCTGGTCTATGATTTACCATCGCTGGAGAGTGGTGCACCATGGTACTGCACCGTTTCCAATCCATGCGCCCATTTCTAAAGGTCGTACGGCACTGTTTCGTCATTTTGGACGGATGTTGCACCTTGCACCGCAGATGTTGCACCATATGGATATCGATTCTTCGGAGGGCCATAACTCTTGGCTCGTTTAGAGTTACGGGAGCCACAACCTGTCAAAACGAAGGTATCCGTTAGTTCTACAGCTGTGACCGCTTTCAGCCGTCACTGGTTAGTTTCATACCCAAAAAATCCTATCCGAACCTCAATCGGGTCATGGAAGTTTTTTACCCTTCGTTTTTTCGTCACGTGGATTTTTCTGTAAAAGGGAATTCCCGTGGCTGGTCTATGATTTACCATCGCTGGAGAGTGGTGCACCATGGTACTGCACTGTTTCAAATCCATGCGCCCATTTCTAAAGGTCGTACGGCACTGTTTCGTCATTTTGGACGGATGTTGCACCTTGCATCGTAGATGTTGCACCCTATGGATATCGATTATTCGGAGGGCCATAACTCTTGGCTCGTTTAGAGTTACGGGAGCCACAACCAGTCAAAACGAAGGTATCTGTGAGTTCTACAGCTGTGACAGCTTTCAGCCGTCACTGGTTAGTGTCATACCCATAAAATCCTATCCGAACCTCAATCGGGTCAAGGAAGTTTTTTACCCTTTGTTTTTTCATCACGTGGATTTTTTCTGTAAAAGGAAATTCCCGTGGCTGGTCTATGATTTACCATCGCTGGAGAGTGGTGCACCATGGTACTGCACCATTTCCAATCCATGCGCCCGTTTCTAAAGGTCGTACGGCACTGTTTCGTCATTTTGGACGGATGTTGCACCTTGCACCGTAGATGTTGCACCCTATGGATATCGATTATTCGGAGGGCCATAACTCTTGGCTCGTTTAGAGTTACGGGAGCCACAACCAGTCAAAACGAAGGTATCTGTGAGTTCTACAGCTGTGACCGCTTTCAGCCGTCACTGGTTAGTTTCATACCCAAAAAATCCTATCCGAACCTCAATCGGGTCATGGAAGTTTTTTACCCTTCGTTTTTCGTCACGTGGATTTTTTCTGTAAAAGGTAATTCCCGTGGCTGGTCTATGATTTACCATCGCTGGAGAGTGGTGCACCATGGTACTGCGCCGTTACCAATCCATGCGCCCATTTCTAAAGGTCGTACGGCACTGTTTAGTCAAATTTTGGACGGATTTTGCACCTTGCACCGTACATGTTGCACCCTATGGATATCGATTCTTCGGAGGGTCGTAACTCTTGGCTCGTTTAGAGTTACGGGAGCCATAACCAGTCAAATCGAAGGTATCCGTTAGTTCTACAGCTATGACAGCTTTCAGCCGTCACTGGTTAGTTTCATACCCAAAAAATTCTATCCGAACCTCAATCGGGTCATGGAAGTTTTTTACCCTTCGTTTTTTCGTCACGTGGATTTTTTCTGTAAAAGGTAATTCCCGTGGCTGGTCTATGATTTACCATCGCTGGAGAGTGGTGCACCACGGTACTGCACCATTTCCAATCCATGCGCCCATTTCAAAAGGTCGTACGACACTGTTTCGTCATTTTGGACGGATGTTGCACCTTGCACCGTAGATGTTGCACCCTATGGATATCGATTCTTCGGAGGGCCGTAACTCTTGGCTCGTTTAGAGTTACGGGAGCCATAACCAGTCAAATCAAAGGTATCCGTTAGTTCTACAGCTATGACAGCTTTCAGCCGTCGCTGGTTAGTTTCATACCCAAAAAATCCTATCTGAACCTCAATCGGGTCATGGAAGTTTTTTACCCTTCGTTTTTTCGTCACGTGGATTTTTTCTGTAAAAGGGAGTTCCCGTGGCTGGTCTATGATTTACCATCGCTGGAGACTGGTGCACCATGGTACTGCACTGTTTCAAATCCACGCACCCATTTCTAAAGATCGTACGGCACTGTTTCGTCATTTTGGACGGATGTTGCACCTTGCATCGTAGATGTTGCACCCTATGGATATCGATTATTCGGAGGGCCATAACTCTTGGCTCGTTTAGAGTTACGGGAGCCACAACCAGTCAAAACGAAGGTATCTATGAGTTCTACAGCTGTGACAGCTTTCAGCCGTCACTGGTTAGTGTCATACCCATAAAATCCTATCCGAACCTCAATCGGGTCATGGAAGTTTTTTACCCTTTGTTTTTTCGTCACGTGGATTTTTTCTGTAAAGGGAATTCCCGTGGCTGGTCTATGATTTACCATCGCTGGAGAGTGGTGCACCATGGTACTGCACTGTTTCAAATCCATGTGCCCATTTCTAAAGGTCGTACGGCATCGTCATTTTGGACGGATGTTGCACCTTGCATCGTAGATGCTGCACCCTATGGATATCGATTATTCGGAGGGCCATAACTCTTGGCTCGTTTAGAGTTACGGGAGCCACAACCAGTCAAAACGAAGGTATCTGTGAGTTCTACAGCTATGACAACTTTCAGCCTTCACTGGTTAGTTTCATACCCAAAAAATCCTATCCGAACCTCAATCGGGTCATGGAAGTTTTTTACCCTTCGTTTTTTGGTCACGTGGATTTTTTCTGTAAAAGGGAATTCCCGTGGCTGGTCTATGATTTACCATCGCTGGAGAGTGGTGCACCATGGTACTGCACCGTTTCCAATCCATGCACCCATTTCTAAAGTTCGTACGGCACTGTTTCATCATTTCGGACGGATGTTGCTACTTGCACCGTAGATGTTGCACCCTATGGATATCGATTCTTCAGAGGGTCATTACTCTTGGCTCGTTTAGATTTACGGGAGCCACAACTAGTCAAAACGAAGGTATCTGTGAGTTCTACAGCTGTGACAGCTTTGAGCCGTCACTGGTTAGTGTCATACCCATAAAATCCTATCCGAACCTCAATCGGGTCATGGAAGTTTTTTACCCTTTGTTTTTTCGTCACGTGGATTTTTTCCGTAAAAGGGAATTCCCGTGGCTGGTCTATGATTTACCATCGCTGGAGAGTGGTGCACCATGGTACTGCACCATTTGCAATCCATTCACCCATTTCTAAAGGTCGTACGGCACTGTTTCGTCATTTTGGACGGATGATGCACCTTGCACCGTAGATGTTGCACCCTATGGATATCGATTCTTCGGAGGGCCATATCTCTTGGCTCGTTTAGAGTTACGGGAGCCATAACCAGTCAAAACGAAGGTATTTGTGAGTTCTACAGCTTTGACGGCTTTAAGCCGTCACTGGTTAGTTTTATACCCAAAAAATTCTATCCGAACCTCAATCGGGTCATGGAAGTTTTTTACCCTTCGTTTTTTCGTCACGTGGATTTTTTCTGTAAAAGGTAATTCCGGTGGTTGGTCTATGATTTACCATCGCTGGAGAGTGGTGCATCATGGTACTGCACCATTTCCAATCCATGCGCCCATTTCAAAAGGTCGTACGACACTGTTTCGTCATTTTGGACGGATGTTGCACCTTGCACCGTAGATGTTGCACCCTATGGATATCGATTCTTCGGAGGGCCGTAACTCTTGGCTCGGTTAGAGTTACGGGAGCCATAACCAGTCAAATCAAAGGTATCCGTTAGTTCTACAGCTATGACAGCTTTCAACCGTCGCTGGTTAGTTTCATACCCAAAAAATCCTATCTGAACCTCAATCTGGTCATGGAAGTTTTTTACCCTTCTTTTTTTCGTCACGTGGATTTTTTCTGTAAAAGGGAATTCCCGTGGCTGGTCTATGATTCACCATCGCTGGAGAGTGGTGCACCATGGTACTGCACTGTTTCAAATCCATGCACCCATTTCTAAAGGTCGTACGGCACTGTTTCGTCATTTTGGACGGATGTTGCACCTTGCATCGTAGATATTGCACCCTATGGATATCGATTATTCGGAGGGCCGTTACTCTTGGCTCGTTTAGATTTACGGGAACCACAACCAGTCAAAACGAAGGTATCTGTGAGTTCAACAGCTGTGACAGCTTTCAGCCGTCGCTGGTTTGTGTCATACCCATAAAATCCTATCCGAACCTCAAGCGGGTCATGGAAGTTTTTTGCCCTTCGTTTTTTCGTCACGTGGATTTTTTCTGTAAAACGGGATCCCCGTGGCTGGTCTATGATTTACCATCGCTGGAGAGTGGTGCACCATGGTACTGCAATGTTTCAAATCCATGCACTCATTTCTAAAGGTCGTACGACACTGTTTCGTCATTTTGGACGGATGTTGCACCTTGCACCGTAGATGTTGCACCCTGTGGATATCGATTCTTCGGAGGGCCATAACTCTTGGCTCGTTTAGAGTTACGGGAGCCATAACCAGTCAAAACGAAGGTATCTGTGAGTTCTACAGCTATGAAAGCTTTCAGCCATCACTGGTTAGTTTCATACCCAAAAAATCCTATCCGAACCTCAATCGGGTCAAGGAAGTTTTTTACTCTTCGTTTTTTCGTCACGTGGATTTTTTCTGTAAAACGGGATCCCCGTGGCTGGTCTATGATTTACCATCGCTGGAGAGTGGTGCACCATGGTACTGCAATGTTTCAAATCCATGCACTCATTTCTAAAGGTCGTACGGCACTGTTTCGTCATTTTGGACGGATGTTGCACCTTGCACCGTAGATGTTGCACCCTGTGGATATCGATTCTTCGGAGGGCCATAACTCTTGGCTCGTTTAGAGTTACGGGAGCCATAACCAGTCAAACGAAGGTAACTGTGAGTTCTACAGCCATGACAGCCTTCAGCCATCACTGGTTAGTTTCGTACCCAAAAATCATATCCGAACCTCAATCGGGTCATGGAAGTTTTTTACCCTTCGTTTTTTCGTCACGTGGATTTTTTCTGTAAAACGGGATCCCCGTGGCTGGTCTATGATTTACCATCGCTGGAGAGTGGTGCACCATGGTACTGCCATGTTTCAAATCCATGCACTCATTTCTAAAGGTCGTACGACACTGTTTCGTCATTTTGGACGGATGTTGCACCTTGCACCGTAGATGTTGCACCCTGTGGATATCGATTCTTCGGAGGGCCATAACTCTTGGCTCGTTTAGAGTTACGGGAGCCATAACCAGTCAAAACGAAGGTATCTGTGAGTTCTACAGCTATGATCCCTTTCAGCCATCACTGGTTAGTTTCATACCCAAAAAATCCTATCCGAACCTCAATCGGGTCAAGGAAGTTTTTTACCCTTCGTTTTTTCGTCACGTGGATTTTTTCTATAAAACGGGATCCCCGTGGCTGGTCTATGATTTACCATCGCTGGAGAGTGGTGCACCATGGTACTGCAATGTTTCAAATCCATGCACTCATTTCTAAAGGTCGTACGACACTGTTTCGTCATTTTGGACGGATGTTGCACCTTGCACCGTAGATGTTGCACCCTGTGGATATCGATTCTTCGGAGGGCCATAACTCTTGGCTCGTTTAGAGTTACGGGAGCCATAACCAGTCAAAACGAAGGTATCTGTGAGTTCTACAGCTATGAAAGCTTTCAGCCATCACTGGTTAGTTTCATACCCAAAAAATCCTATCCGAACCTCAATCGGGTCAAGGAAGTTTTTTACTCTTCGTTTTTTCGTCACGTGGATTTTTTCTGTAAAACGGGATCCCCGTGGCTGGTCTATGATTTACCATCGCTGGAGAGTGGTGCACCATGGTACTGCAATGTTTCAAATCCATGCACTCATTTCTAAAGGTCGTACGACACTGTTTCGTCATTTTGGACGGATGTTGCACCTTGCACCGTAGATGTTGCACCCTGTGGATATCGATTCTTCGGAGGGCCATAACTCTTGGCTCGTTTAGAGTTACGGGAGCCATAACCAGTCAAAACGAAGGTATCTGTGAGTTCTACAGCTATGAAAGCTTTCAGCCATCACTGGTTAGTTTCATACCCAAAAAATCCTATCCGAACCTCAATCGGGTCAAGGAAGTTTTTTACTCTTCGTTTTTTCGTCACGTGGATTTTTTCTGTAAAACGGGATCCCCGTGGCTGGTCTATGATTTACCATCGCTGGAGAGTGGTGCACCATGGTACTGCAATGTTTCAAATCCATGCACTCATTTCTAAAGGTCGTACGGCACTGTTTCGTCATTTTGGACGGATGTTGCACCTTGCACCGTAGATGTTGCACCCTGTGGATATCGATTCTTCGGAGGGCCATAACTCTTGGCTCGTTTAGAGTTACGGGAGCCATAACCAGTCAAACGAAGGTAACTGTGAGTTCTACAGCCATGACAGCCTTCAGCCATCACTGGTTAGTTTCGTACCCAAAAATCATATCCGAACCTCAATCGGGTCATGGAAGTTTTTTACCCTTCGTTTTTTCGTCACGTGGATTTTTTCTGTAAAACGGGATCCCCGTGGCTGGTCTATGATTTACCATCGCTGGAGAGTGGTGCACCATGGTACTGCCATGTTTCAAATCCATGCACTCATTTCTAAAGGTCGTACGACACTGTTTCGTCATTTTGGACGGATGTTGCACCTTGCACCGTAGATGTTGCACCCTGTGGATATCGATTCTTCGGAGGGCCATAACTCTTGGCTCGTTTAGAGTTACGGGAGCCATAACCAGTCAAAACGAAGGTATCTGTGAGTTCTACAGCTATGATCCCTTTCAGCCATCACTGGTTAGTTTCATACCCAAAAAATCCTATCCGAACCTCAATCGGGTCAAGGAAGTTTTTTACCCTTCGTTTTTTCGTCACGTGGATTTTTTCTATAAAACGGGATCCCCGTGGCTGGTCTATGATTTACCATCGCTGGAGAGTGGTGCACCATGGTACTGCAATGTTTCAAATCCATGCACTCATTTCTAAAGGTCGTACGACACTGTTTCGTCATTTTGGACGGATGTTGCACCTTGCACCGTAGATGTTGCACCCTGTGGATATCGATTCTTCGGAGGGCCATAACTCTTGGCTCGTTTAGAGTTACGGGAGCCATAACCAGTCAAAACGAAGGTATCTGTGAGTTCTACAGCTATGAAAGCTTTCAGCCATCACTGGTTAGTTTCATACCCAAAAAATCCTATCCGAACCTCAATCGGGTCAAGGAAGTTTTTTACTCTTCGTTTTTTCGTCACGTGGATTTTTTCTGTAAAACGGGATCCCCGTGGCTGGTCTATGATTTACCATCGCTGGAGAGTGGTGCACCATGGTACTGCAATGTTTCAAATCCATGCACTCATTTCTAAAGGTCGTACGGCACTGTTTCGTCATTTTGGACGGATGTTGCACCTTGCACCGTAGATGTTGCACCCTGTGGATATCGATTCTTCGGAGGGCCATAACTCTTGGCTCGTTTAGAGTTACGGGAGCCATAACCAGTCAAAATGAAGGTATCTGTGAGTTCTACAGCTATGAAAGCTTTCAGCCATCACTGGTTAGTTTCATACCCAAAAAATACTATCCGAACCTCAATCGGGTCAAGGAAGTTTTTTACCCTTCGTTTTTTCGTCACGTGGATTTTTTCTGTAAAACGGGATCCCCGTGGCTGGTCTATGATTTACCATCGCTGGAGAGTGGTGCACCATGGTACTGCAATGTTTCAAATCTATGCACTCATTTCTAAAGGTCGTACGGCACTGTTTCGTCATTTTGGACGGATGTTGCACCTTGCACCGTAGATGTTGCACCCTGTGGATATCGATTCTTCGGAGGGCCATAACTCTTGGCTCGTTTAGAGTTACGGGAGCCATAACCAGTCAAAACGAAGGTATCTGTGAGTTCTACATCTATAACATCATTCTGCCGTCAACGGTTAGTTTAATACCCAAAAAATCCTATCCGAACCTCAATCGGGTCAAGGAAGTTTTTTACCCTTCGTTTTTTCGTCACGTGGATTTTTTCTGTAAAACGGGATCCCCGTGGCTGGTCTATGATTTACCATCACTGGAGAGTGGTGCACCATGGTACTGCAATGTTTCAAATCCATGCACTCATTTCTAAAGGTCGTACGACACTGTTTCGTCATTTTGGACGGATGTTGCACCTTGCACCGTAGATGTTGCACCCTGTGGATATCGATTCTTCGGAGGGCCATAACTCTTGGCTCGTTTAGAGTTACGGGAGCCATAACCAGTCAAAACGAAGGTATCTGTGAGTTCTACAGCTATGAAAGCTTTCAGGCATCACTGGTTAGTTTCATACCCAAAAAATACTATCCGAACCTCAATCGGGTCAAGGAAGTTTTTTACCCTTCGTTTTTTCGTCACGTGGATTTTTTCTGTAAAACGGGATCCCCGTGGCTGGTCTATGATTTACCATCGCTGGAGAGTGGGGCACCATGGTACTGCCATGTTTCAAATCCATGCACTCATTTCTAAAGGTCGTACCGCACTGTTTCGTCATTTTGGACGGATGTTGCACCTTGCACCGTAGATGTTGCACCCTGTGGATATCGATTCTTCGGAGGGCCATAACTCTTGGCTCGTTTAGAGTTACGGGAGCCATAACCAGTCAAAACGAAGGTATCTGTGAGTTCTACAGCTATGAAAGCTTTCAGCCATCACTGGTTAGTTTCATACCCAAAAAATCCTATCCGAACCTCAATCGGGTCAAGGAAGTTTTTTACTCTTCGTTTTTTCGTCACGTGGATTTTTTCTGTAAAACGGGATCCCCGTGGCTGGTCTATGATTTACCATCGCTGGAGAGTGGTGCACCATGGTACTGCAATGTTTCAAATCCATGCACTCATTTCTAAAGGTCGTACGGCACTGTTTCGTCATTTTGGACGGATGTTGCACCTTGCACCGTAGATGTTGCACCCTGTGGATATCGATTCTTCGGAGGGCCATAACTCTTGGCTCGTTTAGAGTTACGGGAGCCATAACCAGTCAAACGAAGGTAACTGTGAGTTCTACAGCCATGACAGCCTTCAGCCATCACTGGTTAGTTTCGTACCCAAAAATCATATCCGAACCTCAATCGGGTCATGGAAGTTTTTTACCCTTCGTTTTTTCGTCACGTGGATTTTTTCTGTAAAACGGGATCCCCGTGGCTGGTCTATGATTTACCATCGCTGGAGAGTGGTGCACCATGGTACTGCCATGTTTCAAATCCATGCACTCATTTCTAAAGGTCGTACGACACTGTTTCGTCATTTTGGACGGATGTTGCACCTTGCACCGTAGATGTTGCACCCTGTGGATATCGATTCTTCGGAGGGCCATAACTCTTGGCTCGTTTAGAGTTACGGGAGCCATAACCAGTCAAAACGAAGGTATCTGTGAGTTCTACAGCTATGATCCCTTTCAGCCATCACTGGTTAGTTTCATACCCAAAAAATCCTATCCGAACCTCAATCGGGTCAAGGAAGTTTTTTACCCTTCGTTTTTTCGTCACGTGGATTTTTTCTATAAAACGGGATCCCCGTGGCTGGTCTATGATTTACCATCGCTGGAGAGTGGTGCACCATGGTACTGCAATGTTTCAAATCCATGCACTCATTTCTAAAGGTCGTACGACACTGTTTCGTCATTTTGGACGGATGTTGCACCTTGCACCGTAGATGTTGCACCCTGTGGATATCGATTCTTCGGAGGGCCATAACTCTTGGCTCGTTTAGAGTTACGGGAGCCATAACCAGTCAAAACGAAGGTATCTGTGAGTTCTACAGCTATGAAAGCTTTCAGCCATCACTGGTTAGTTTCATACCCAAAAAATCCTATCCGAACCTCAATCGGGTCAAGGAAGTTTTTTACTCTTCGTTTTTTCGTCACGTGGATTTTTTCTGTAAAACGGGATCCCCGTGGCTGGTCTATGATTTACCATCGCTGGAGAGTGGTGCACCATGGTACTGCAATGTTTCAAATCCATGCACTCATTTCTAAAGGTCGTACGGCACTGTTTCGTCATTTTGGACGGATGTTGCACCTTGCACCGTAGATGTTGCACCCTGTGGATATCGATTCTTCGGAGGGCCATAACTCTTGGCTCGTTTAGAGTTACGGGAGCCATAACCAGTCAAAACGAAGGTATCTGTGAGTTCTACAGCTATGAAAGCTTTCAGCCATCACTGGTTAGTTTCATACCCAAAAAATACTATCCGAACCTCAATCGGGTCAAGGAAGTTTTTTACCCTTCGTTTTTTCGTCACGTGGATTTTTTCTGTAAAACGGGATCCCCGTGGCTGGTCTATGATTTACCATCGCTGGAGAGTGGTGCACCATGGTACTGCAATGTTTCAAATCTATGCACTCATTTCTAAAGGTCGTACGGCACTGTTTCGTCATTTTGGACGGATGTTGCACCTTGCACCGTAGATGTTGCACCCTGTGGATATCGATTCTTCGGAGGGCCATAACTCTTGGCTCGTTTAGAGTTACGGGAGCCATAACCAGTCAAAACGAAGGTATCTGTGAGTTCTACATCTATAACATCATTCTGCCGTCAACGGTTAGTTTAATACCCAAAAAATCCTATCCGAACCTCAATCGGGTCAAGGAAGTTTTTTACCCTTCGTTTTTTCGTCACGTGGATTTTTTCTGTAAAACGGGATCCCCGTGGCTGGTCTATGATTTACCATCACTGGAGAGTGGTGCACCATGGTACTGCAATGTTTCAAATCCATGCACTCATTTCTAAAGGTCGTACGACACTGTTTCGTCATTTTGGACGGATGTTGCACCTTGCACCGTAGATGTTGCACCCTGTGGATATCGATTCTTCGGAGGGCCATAACTCTTGGCTCGTTTAGAGTTACGGGAGCCATAACCAGTCAAAACGAAGGTATCTGTGAGTTCTACAGCTATGAAAGCTTTCAGCCATCACTGGTTAGTTTCATACCCAAAAAATACTATCCGAACCTCAATCGGGTCAAGGAAGTTTTTTACCCTTCGTTTTTTCGTCACGTGGATTTTTTCTGTAAAACGGGATCCCCGTGGCTGGTCTATGATTTACCATCGCTGGAGAGTGGGGCACCATGGTACTGCCATGTTTCAAATCCATGCACTCATTTCTAAAGGTCGTACCGCACTGTTTCGTCATTTTGGACGGATGTTGCACCTTGCACCGTAGATGTTGCACCCTGTGGATATCGATTCTTCGGAGGGCCATAACTCGTGGCTCGTTTAAAGTTACGGGAGCCAAAACCAGTCAAAACGAAGGTATCTGTGAGTTCTACAGCTATGATAGCTTTCAGCCGTCACTGGTTAGTTTCATACCCAAAAAATTCTGTCCGAACCTCAATCGGGTCAAGGAAGTTTTTTACCCTTCGTTTTTTCGTCACGTGGATTTTTTCTATAAAACGGGATCCCCGTGGCTGGTCTATGATTTACCATCGCTGGAGAGTGGTGCACCATGGTACTGCAATGTTTCAAATCCATGCACTCATTTCTAAAGGTCGTACGGCACTGTTTCGTCATTTTGGACGGATGTTACACCTTGCACCGTAGATGTTGCACCCTGTGGATATCGATTCTTCGAAGGGCCATAACTCTTGGCTCGTTTAGAGTTACGGGAGCCATAACCAGTCAAACGAAGGTAACTGTGAGTTCTACAGCCATGACAGCCTTCAGCCATCACTGGTTAGTTTCGTACCCAAAAATCCTATCCGAACCTCAATCGGGTCATGGAAGTTTTTTACCCTTCGTTTTTTCGTCACGTGGATTTTTTCTGTAAAACGGGATCCCCGTGGCTGGTCTATGATTTACCATCGCTGGAGAGTGGTGCACCATGGTACTGCAATGTTTCAAATCCATGCACTCATTTCTAAAGGTCGTACGACACTGTTTTGCCATTTTGGACGGATGTTGCGCCTTGCACCGTAGATGTTGCACCCTGTGGATATCGATTCTTCGGAGGGCCATAACTCTTGGCTCGTTTAGAGTTACGGGAGCCATAACCAGTCAAAACGAAGGTATCTGTGAGTTCTACATCTATGATAGCTTTCAGCCATCACTGGTTAGTTTCATACCCAAAAAATCCTATCCGAACCTCAATCGGGTCAAGGAAGTTTTTTACCCTTCGTTTTTTCGTCACGTCGATTTTTTCTGTAAAACGGGATCCCCGTGGCTGGTCTATGATTTAGCATTGCTAGAGAGTGGTGCACCATGGTACTGCAATGTTTCAAATCCATGCACTCATTTCTAAAGGTCGTACGGCACTGTTTCGTCATTTTGGACGGATGTTGCACCTTGCACCGTAGTTGTCGCACCCTGTGGATATCGATTCTTCGGAGGGCCATAACTCTTGGCTCGTTTAGAGTTACGGGAGCCATAACCAGTCAAAACGAAGGTATCTGTGAGTTCTAAAGCTTTGAAAGCTTTCAGCCATCACTGGTTAGTTTCATACCCAAAAAATACTATCCGAACCTCAATCGGGTCAAGGAAGTTTTTTACCCTTCGTTTTTCGTCACGTGGATTTTTTCTGTAAAACGGGATCCCCGTGGCTGGTCTATGATTTACCATCGCTGGAGAGTGGTGCACCATGGTACTGCAATGTTTCAAATCCATGCACTCATTTCTAAAGGTCGTACGACACTGTTTCGTCATTTTGGACGGATGTTGCACCTTGCACCGTAGATGTTGCACCCTGTGGATATCGATTCTTCGGAGGGCCATAACTCTTGGCTCGTTTAGAGTTACGGGAGCCATAACCAGTCAAAACGAAGGTATCTGTGAGTTCTACAGCTATGACGGCTTTCAGCCGTCACTGGTTGGTATCATACCCAAAAAATCCTATCCGAACCTCAATCGGGTCATGAAAGTTTTTTACCCTTCGTTTTTTCGTCACGTGGATTTTTTCTGTAAAACGGGATCCCCGTGGCTGGTCTTTGATTTACCATCGCTGGAGAGTGGTGCACCATGGTACTGCCATGTTTCAAATCCATGCACTCATTTCTAAAGGTCGTACGACACTGTTTCGTCATTTTGGACGGATGTTGCACCTTGCACCGTAGATGTTGCACCCCGTGGATATCGATTTTTCGGAGGGCCATAACTCTTGGCTCGTTTAGAGTTACGGGAGCCATAACCAGTCAAAACGAAGGTATCTGTGAGTTCTAAAGCTATGACAGCTTTCAGCCGTCACTGGTTAGTTTCATACCCAAAAATCCTATCCGAACCTCAATCGGGTCATGGAAGTTTTTTACCCTTCGTTTTTTCGTCACGTGGATTTTTTCTGTAAAACGGGATCCCCGTGGCTGGTCTATGATTTACCATCGCTGGAGAGTGGTGCACCATGGTACTGCAATGTTTCAAATCCATGCACTCATTTCTAAAGGTCGTACGGGACTGTTTCGTCATTTTGGACGGATGTTGCACCTTGCACCGTAGATGTTGCACCCTGTGGATATCGATTCTTCGGAGGGCCATAACTCTTGGCTCGTTTAAAGTTACGGGAGCCAAAACCAGTCAAAACGAAGGTATCTGTGAGTTCTACAGCTATGATAGCTTTCAGCCGTCACTGGTTAGTTTCATACCCAAAAAATCCTGTCCGAACCTCAATCGGGTCAAGGAAGTTTTTTACCCTTCGTTTTTTCGTCACGTGGATTTTTTCTATAAAACGGGATCTCCGTGGCTGGTCTATGATTTACCATCGCTGGAGAGTGGTGCACCATGGTACTGCAATGTTTCAAATCCATGCACTCATTTCTAAAGGTCGTACGGCACTGTTTCGTCATTTTGGACGGATGTTGCACCTTGCACCGTAGATGTTGCACCCTGTGGATATCGATTCTTCGGAGGGCCATAACTCTTGTCTCGTTTAGAGTTACGGGAGTCATAACCAGTCAAAACGAAGGTAACTGCGAGTTCTACAGCTATGACAGCTTTCAGCCGTCACTGGTTAGTTTCGTACCCAAAAATCCTATCCGAACCTCAATCGGGTCATGGAAGTTTTTTACCCTTCGTTTTTTCGTCACGTGGATTTTTTCTATAAAACGGGATCCCCGTGGCTGGTCTATGATTTACCATCGCTGGAGAGTGGTGCACCATGGTACTGCAATGTTTCAAATCCATGCACTCATTTCTAAAGGTCGTACGGCACTGTTTCGTCATTTTGGACGGATGTTGCACCTTGCACCGTAGATGTTGCACCCTGTGGATATCGATTCTTCGGAGGGCCATAACTCTTGGCTCGTTTAGAGTTACGGGAGCCATAACCAGTCAAAACGAAGGTATCTGTGAGTTCTACAGCTATGATCGCTTTCAGCCATCACTGGTTAGTTTCATACCCAAAAAATCCTATCCGAACCTCAATCGAGTCAAGGAAGTTTTTTACCCTTCGTTTTTTCGTCACGTGGATTTTTTCTGTTAAACGGGATCCCCGTGGCTGGTCTATGATTTACCATCGCTGTAGAGTGGTGCACCATGGTACTGCAATGTTTCAAATCCATGCACTCATTTCTAAAGGTCGTACGACACTGTTTCGTCATTTTGGACGGATGTTGCACCTTTCACCGTAGATGTTGCACCCTGTGGATATCGATTCTTCGGAGGGCCATAACTCTTGGCTCGTTTAGAGTTACGGGAGCCATAACCAGTCAAAACGAAGGTATCTATGAGTTCTACAGTTATGACAGCTTTCAGCCGTCACTGGTTAGTTTCAAACCAAAAAATCCTATCAGAACCTCAATCGGGTCATGGAAGTTTTTTACCCTTCGTTTTTTCATCACGTGGATTTTTTCTGTAAAACGGGATCCCCGTGGCTGGTCTATGATTTACCATCGCTGGAGAGTGGTGCACCATGGAACTGCAATGTTTCAAATCCATGCACTCATTTCTAAAGGTTGTACGGCACTGTTTCGTCATTTTGGACGGATGTTGCACCTTGCACCGTAGATGTTGCACCCTGTGGATATCGATTCTTCGGAGGGCCATAACTCTTGGCTCGTTTAGAGTTACGGGAGCCATAACCAGTCAAAACGAAGGTATCTGTGAGTTCTACAGCTATGACGGCTTTCAGCCGTCACTGGTTAGTTTCATACCCAAAAAATCCTATCCGAACCTCAATCGGGTCAAGGATGTTTTTTACCCTTCGTATTTTCGTCACGTGGATTTTTTCTGTAAAACGGGATCCCCGTGGCTGGTCTATGATTTACCATCGCTGGAGAGTGGTGCACCATGGTACTGCAATGTTTCAAATCCATGCACTCATTTTTAAAGGTCGTACGACACTGTTTTGTCATTTTGGACGGATGTTGCACCTTGCACCGTAGATGTTGCACCCTGTGGATATCGATTCTTTGGAGGGCCATAACTCTTGGCTCGTTTAGAGTTACGGGAGCCATAACCAGTCAAAACGAAGGTATCTGTGAGTTCTACATCTATGATAGCTTTCAGCCATCACTGGTTAGTTTCATACCCAAAAAATCCTATCCGAACCTCAATCGGGTCAAGGAAGTTTTTTACCCTTCGTTTTTTCGTCACGTCGATTTTTTCTGTAAAACGGGATCCCCGTGGCTGGTCTATGATTTAGCATTGCTAGAGAGTGGTGCACCATGGTACTGCAATGTTTCAAATCCATGCACTCATTTCTAAAGGTCGTACGGCACTGTTTCGTCATTTTGGACGGATGTTGCACCTTGCACCGTAGTTGTTGCACCCTATGGATATCGATTCTTCGGAGGGCCATAACTCTTGGCTCGTTTAGAGTTACGGGAGCCATAACCAGTCAAAACCAAGGTATCTGTGAGTTCTACAGCTATGAAAGCTTTCAGCCATCACTGGTTAGTTTCATACCCAAAAAATCCTATCCGAACCTCAATCGGGTCAAGGAAGTTTTTTACCCTTCGTTTTTTCGTCACGTGGATTTTTTCTGTAAAACGGGATCCCCGTGGCTGGTCTATGATTTACCATCGCTGGAGAGTGGTTCACCATGGTACTGCAATGTTTCAAATCCATGCACTCATTTCTAAAGGTCGTACGACACTGTTTCGTCATTTTGGACGGATGTTGCACCTTGCATCGTAGATGTTGCACCCTGTGGATATCGATTCTTCGGAGGGCCATAACTCTTGGCTCGTTTAGAGTTACGAGAGCCATAACCAGTCAAAACGAAGGTATCTGTGAGTTCTACAGATATGACCGCTTTCAGCCGTCACTGGTTAGTTTCAAACCCAAAAATCCTATCCGAACCACAATCGGGTCATGGAAGTTTTTTACCCTTCGTTTTTTCGTCACGTGGATTTTTTCTGTAAAACGGGATCCCCGTGGCTGGTCTATGATTTACCATCGCTGGAGAGTGGTGCACCATGGTACTGCCATGTTTCAAATCCATGCACTCATTTCTAAATGTCGTACGGCACTGTTTCGTCATTTTGGACCGATGTTGCACCTTGCACCGTAGATGTTGCACCCTGTGGATAACGATTCTTCGGAGGGCCATAACTCTTGGCTCGTTTAGAGTTACGGGAGCCATAACCAGTCAAAACGAAGGTATCTGTGAGTTCTACAGCTATGACGGCTTTCAGCCATCACTGGTTAGTATCATACCCAAAAAATCCTATCCGAACCTCAATCGGGTCATGAAAGTTTTTTACCCTTCGTTTTTTCGTCACGTGGATTTTTTCTGTAAAACGGGATCCCCGTGGCTGGTCTATGATTTACCATCGCTGGAGAGTGGTGCACCATGGTACTGCCATGTTTCAAATCCATGCACTCATTTCTAAAGGTCGTACGACACTGTTTCATCATTTTGGACGGATGTTGCACCTTGCACCGTAGATGTTGCACCCTGTGGATATCGATTTTTCGGAGGGCCATAACTCTTGGCTCGTTTAGAGTTACGGAAGCCCTAACCAGTCAAAACGAAGGTATCTATGAGTTCTAAAGCTATGACAGCTTTCAGCCGTCACTGGTTAGTTTCATACCCAAAAATCCTATCCGAACCTCAATCGGGTCATGGAAGTTTTTTACCCTTCGTTTTTTCGTCACGTGGATTTTTTCTGTAAAACGGGATCCCCGTGGCTGGTCTATGATTTACCATCGCTGGAGAGTGGTGCACCATGGTACTGCAATGTCTCAAATCCATGCACTCATTTCTAAAGGTCGTACGGGACTGTTTCGTCATTTTGGACGGATGTTGCACCTTGCACCGTAGATTTTGCACCCTGTGGATATCGATTCTTCGGAGGGCCATAACTCTTGGCTCGTTTAAAGTTACAGGAGCCAAAACCAGTCAAAACGAAGGTACTTGTGAGTTCTACAGCTATGATAGCTTTCAGCTGTCACTGGTTAGTTTCATACCCAAAAAATCCTGTCCGAACCTCAATCGGGTCAAGGAAGTTTTTTACCCTTCGTTTTTTCGTCGCGTGGATTTTTTCTATAAAACGGGATCCCCATGGCTGGTCTATGATTTACCATCGCTGGAGAGTGGTGCACCATGGTACTGCAATGTTTCAAATCCATGCACTCATTTCTAAAGGTCGTACGGCACTGTTTCGTCATTTTGGACGGATGTTGCACCTTGCACCGTAGATGTTGCACCCTGTGGATATCGATTCTTCGGAGGGCCATAACTCTTGTCTCGTTTAGAGTTACGGGAGCCATAACCAGTCAAAACGAAGGTAACTGTGAGTTCTACAGCTATGACAGCTTTCAGCCGTCACTGGTTAGTTTCGTACCCAAAAATCCTATCCGAACCTCAATCGGGTCATGGAAGTTTTTTACCCTTCGTTTTTTCGTCACGTGGATTTTTTCTGTAAAACGGGATCCCCGTGGCTGGTCTATGATTTAACATCGCTGGAGAGTGGTGCACCATGGTACTGCAATGTTTCAAATCCATGCACTCATTTCTAAAGGTCGAACGGCACTGTTTCGTCATTTTGGACGGATGTTGCACCTTGCACCGTAGATGTTGCACCCTGTGGATATCGATTCTTCGGAGGGCCATAACTCTTGGCTCGTTTAGAGTTACGGGAGCCATAACCAGTCAAAACGAAGGTATCTGTGAGTTCTACAGCTATGATCGCTTTCAGCCATCACTGGTTAGTTTCATACCCAAAAAATCCTATCCGAACCTCAATCGGGTCAAGGAAGTTTTTTACCCTTCGTTTTTTCGTCACGTGGATTTTTTCTGTTAAACGGGATCCCCGTGGCTGGTCTATGATTTACCATCGCTGGAGAGTGGTGCACCATGGTACTGCAATGTTTCAAATCCATGCACTCATTTCTAAAGGTCGTACGACACTGTTTCGTCATTTTGGACGGATGTTGCACCTTGCACCGTAGATGTTGCACCCTGTGGATATCGATTCTTTGGAGGGCCATAACTCTTGGTTCGTTTAGAGTTACGGGAGCCATAACCAGTCAAAACGAAGGTATCTGTGAGTTCTACAGCTATGAAGGCTTTCAGCCGTCACTGGTTAGTTTCATACCCAAAAAATCCTATCCGAACCTCAATCGGGTCAAGGATGTTTTTTACCCTTCGTTTTTTCGTCACGTGGATTTTTTCTGTAAAACGGGATCCCCGTGGCTGGTCTTTGATTTACCATCGCTGGAGAGTGGTGCACCATGGTACTGCAATGTTTCAAATCCATGCACTCATTTCTAAAGGTCGTACGGCACTGTTTCGTCATTTTGGACGGATGTTGCACCTTGCACCGTTGATGTTGCACCCTATGGATATTGATTCTTCGGAGGGCCATAACTCTTGGCTCGTTTAGAGTTACGGGAGCCACAACCAGTCAAAACGAAGGTATCTATGAGTTCTACAGCTATGACTGCTTTCTGCCGTCATTGGTTAGTTTTGTACCCAAAAATCCTATCCGAACCTCAATCGGGTCATGGAAGTTTTTTACCCTTCGTTTTTTCGTCACGTGGATTTTTTCTGTAAAACGGGATCCCCGTGGCTGGTCTATGATTTACCATCGCTGGAGAGTGGTGCACCATGGTACTGCAATGTTTCAAATCCATGCACTCATTTCTAAAGGTCGTACGGCACTGTTTCGTCATTTTGGACGGATGTTGCACCTTGCACCGTAGATGTTGCACCCTGTGGATATCGATTCTTCGGAGGGTCATAACTCTTGGCTCGTTTAGAGTTACGGGAGCCATAACCAGTAAAAACGAAGGTATCTGTGAGATCTACAGCTATGACCGCTTTCAGCCGTCACTGGTTAGTTTCATATCCAAAAAATCCTATCCGAACCTCAATCGGGTCAAGGAAGTTTTTTACCCTTCGTTTTTTCGTCACGTGGATTTTTTCTGTAAAACGGGATCCCCGTGGCTGGTCTATGATTTACCATCGCTGGAGATTGGTGCACCATGGTGCTGCAATGTTTCAAATCCATGCACTCATTTCTAAAGGTCGTACGGCACTGTTTCGTCATTTTGGACGGATGTTGCACCTTGCACCGTAGATGTTGCACCCTGTGGATATCGATTCTTCGGAGGGCCATAACTCTTGGCTCGTTTAGAGTTACGGGAGCCATAACCAGTCAAAACGAAGGTATCTGTGAGTTCTACAGCTATGACAGCTTTCAGCCATCACTGGTTAGTTTCATACCCAAAAAATCCTATCCGAACCTCAATCGGGTCAAGGAAGTTTTTTACCCTTCGTTTTTTCGTCACGTGGATTTTTTCTGTAAAATGGGATCCCCGTGGCTGGTCTATGATTTACCATCGCTGGAGAGTGGTGCACCATGTTACTGCAATGTTTCAAATCCATGCACTCATTTCTAAAGGTCGTACGGCACCGTTTTGTCATTTTGGACGGATGTTGCACCTTGCACCGTAGATGTTGCACCCTGTGGATATCGATTCTTCGGAGGGCCATAACTCTTGGCTCGTTTAGAGTTACGGGAGCCATAACCAGCCGAAACGAAGGTATCTGTGAGTTCTACAGCTATGACGGCTTTCAGCCGTCACTAGTTAGTTTCATACCCAAAAAATCCTATCCGAACCTCAATCGGGTCACGGAAGTTTTTTACCCTTCGTTTTTTCGTCACGTGGATTTTTTCTGTAAAACGGGATCCCCGTGGCTGGTCTATGATTTACCATCGCTGGAGAGTGGTGCACCATGGTACTGCCATGTTTCAAATTCATGCACTCATTTCTAAAGGTCGTACGGCACTGTTTCGTCATTTTGGACGGATGTTGCACCTTGCACCGTAGATGTTGCACTATGTGGATATCGATTCTTCGGAGGGCCATAACTCTTGGCTCGTTTAGAGTTACGGGAGCCATAACCAGTCAAAATGAAGGTATCTGTGATTTCTACAGCTATGACGGCTTTCAGCGGTCACTGGTTAGTATCATACCCAAAAAATCCTATCCGAACCTCAATCGGGTCATGGAAGTTTTTTACCCTTCGTTTTTTCGTCACGTGGATTTTTTCTGTAAAACGGGATCCCCGTGGCTGGTCTATGATTTACCATCGCTGGAGTGTGGTGTACCATGGTACTGCCATGTTTCAAATCCATGCACTCATTTCTAAAGGTCGTACGGCACTGTTTCATCATTTTGGACGGATGTTGCACCTTGCACCGTAGATGTTGCACCCTGTGAATATCGATTCTTCGGCGGGCCATAAATCTTGGCTCGTTTAGAGTTACGGGAGCCATAACCAGTCAAAACGAAGGTATCTGTGAGTTCTAAATCTATGACAGCTTTCAGCAGTCACTGGTTAGTCTCATACCCAAAAATCCTATCCGAACCTCAATCGGGTCATGGAAGTTTTTTACCCTTCATTTTTTCGTCACGTGGATTTTTTCTGTAAAATGAGATCCCCGTGGATGGTCTATGATTTACCATCGCTGGAGAGTGGTGCACCATGGTACTGCAATGTTTCAAATCCATGCGCTCATTTCTAAAGGTCGTACGACACTGTTTCGTCATTTTGGACGGATGTTGCACCTTGCAACGTAGATGTTGCACCCTGTGGATATCGATTCTTCGGAGGGCCATAACTCTTGGCTCGTTTAGAGTTACGGGAGCCATAACCAGTCAAAACGAAGGTATCTGTGAGTTCTACAGCTATGACAGCTTTCAGCCATGAATGGTTAGTTTCATACCCAAAAAATCCTATCCGAACCTCAATCGGGTCAAGGAAGTTTTTTACCCTTCGTTTTTTCGTCACGTGGATTTTTTCTGTAAAACGGGATCCCCGTGGCTGGTCTATGATTTACCATCGCTGGAGAGTGGTGCACCATGTTACTGCAATGTTTCAAATCCATGCACTCATTTCTAAATGTCGTACGGCACTGTTTCGTCATTTTGGACGGATGTTGCACCCTGCACCGTAGATGTTGCACCCAGTGGATATCGATTCTTCGGAGGGCCATAACTCTTGGCTCGTTTAGAGTTACGGGAGCCATAACCAGTCAAAATGAAGGTATCTATTAGTTCTACGGCTGTGACAGCTTTCTGCCGTCACTGGTTAGTTTCATACCCAAAAAATCATATCCGAACCTCAATCGGGTCACGGAAGTTTTTTACCCTTCGTTTTTTCGTCACGTGGATTTTTTCTGTAAAACGGGATCCCCGTGGCTGGTCTATGATTTACCATCGCTGGAGAGTGGTGCACCATGGTACTGCAATGTTTCAAATCCATGCACTCATTTCTAAAGGTCGTACGGCACTGTTTCATCATTTTGGACGCATGTTGCACTTTGCACCGTAGATGTTGCACCATGTGGATATCGATTCTTCGGAGGGCCATAACTCTTGGCTCGTTTAGAGTTACGGGAGGCATAACCAGTCAAAATGAAGGTATCTATTAGTTCTACTGCTATGACCGCTTTCAGCCGTCACTGGTTAGTTTCATACCCAAAAAATCATATCCGAACCTCAATCGGGTCAAGGAAGTTTTTTACCCTTCGTTTTTTCGTCACGTGGATTTTTTCTGTAAAACGGGATCCCCGTGGCTGGTCTATGATTTACCATCGCTAGACAGTGGTGCACCATGGTACTGCAATGTTTCAAATCCATGCACTCATTTCTAAAGGTCGTACGGCACTGTTTCGTCATTTTGGACGGATGTTGCACCTTGCACCGTAGTTGTTGCACCCTATGGATATCGATTCTTCGGAGGGCCATAACTCTTGGCTCGTTTAGAGTTACGGGAGCCATAACCAGTCAAAACCAAGGTATCTGTGAGTTCTACAGCTATGAAAGCTTTCAGCCATCACTGGTTAGTTTCATACCCAAAAAATCCTATCCGAACCTCAATCGGGTCAAGGAAGTATTTTACCCTTCGTTTTTTCGTCACGTGGATTTTTTCTGTAAAACGGGATCCCCGTGGCTGGTCTATGATTTACCATCGCTGGAGAGTGGTGCACCATGGTACTGCAATGTCTCAAATCCATGCACTCATTTCTAAAGGTCGTACGACACTGTTTATTCATTTTGGACGGATGTTGCACCTTGCATCGTAGATGTTGCACCCTGTGGATATCGATTCTTCGGAGGGCCATAACTCTTGGCTCGTTTAGAGTTACGAGAGCCATAACTAGTCAAAACGAAGGTATCTGTGAGTTCTACAGATATGACCGCTTTCAGCCGTCACTGGTTAGTTTCGTACCTAAAGAATCCTATCCGAACCTCAATCGGGTCATGGAAGTTTTTTAACCTTCGTTTTTTCGTCACGTGGATTTTTTTGTAAAACGGGATCCCCGTGGCTGGTCTATGATTTACCATCGCTGGAGAGTGGTGCACCATGGTACTGCAATGTTTCAAATCCATGCACTCATTTCTAAAGGTCGTACGGCACTGTTTCGTCATTTTGGACGGATGTTGCACCTTGCACCGTAGATGTTGCACCCTGTGGATATGGATTCTTCGGAGGGCCATAACTCTTGGCTCGTTTAGAGTTACGGGAGCCATAACCAGTCAAAACGAAGGTATATGTGAGTTCTACAGCTATGACAGCTTTCAGCCGTCACTGGTTAGTTTCAAACCCAAAAATCCTATCCGAACCTCAATCGGGTCATGGAAGTTTTTTACCCTTCGTTTTTTCGTCACGTGGATTTTTTCTGTAAAACGGGATCCCCGTGGCTGGTCTATGATTTACCATCGCTGGAGAGTGGCGCACCATGGTACTGCAATGTTTCAAATCCATGCATTCATTTCTAAAGGTCGTACGACACTGTTTCGTCATTTTGGACGGATGTTGCACCTTGCACCATAGATGTTGCATCCTGTGGATATCGATTCTTCGGAGGGCCATAACTCTTGGCTCGTTTAGAGTTACGGGAGCCATAACCAGTCAAAACGAAGGTATCTGTGAGTTCTACAGATATGACTGCTTTCAACCGTCACGGGTTAGTTTCATACCCAAAAAATCCTATCCGAACCTCAATCGGGTCATGGAAGTTTTTTAACCTTCGTTTTTTCGTCACGTGGATTTTTTCTGTAAAACGGGATCCCCGTGGCTGGTCTATGATTTACCATCGCTGGAGAGTGGTGCACCATGGTACTGCAATGTTTCAAATCCATGCACTCATTTCTAAAGGTCGTACGACACTGTTTCGTTATTTTGAACGGATGTTGCACCTTGCACCGTAGATGTTGCACCCTGTGGATATCGATTCTTCGGAGGGCCATAAATCTTGGCTCGTTTAGAGTTACGGGAGCCATAACTAGTCAAAACGAAGGTATCTGTGAGTTCTACAGCTATGATAGCTTTCAGCCGTCACTGGTTAGTTTCAAACCCAAAAATCCTATCCGAACCTCAATCGGGTCATGGAAGTTTTTTACCCTTCGTTTTTTCGTCACGTGGATTTTTTCTGTAAAACGGGATCCCCGTGGCTGGTCTATGATTTACCATCGCTGGAGAGTGGTGCACCATGGTACTGCAATGTCTAAAATCCATGCATTCATTTCTAAAGGTCATACGACACTGTTTCGTCATTTTGGACGGATGTTGCACCTTGCACCGTAGATGTTGCACCCAGTGGATATCGATTCTTCGGAGGGCCATAACTCTTGGCTCGTTTAGAGTTACGGGAGCCATAACCTGTCAAAACGAAGGTATTTGTGAGTTCTACAGCTATGACAGCTTTCAGCCGTCACTGGTTAGTTTCGTACCCAAAAATCCTATCCGAACCTCAATCGGGTCATGGAAGTTTTTTAACCTTCGTTTTTTCGTCACGTGGATTTTTTCTGTAAAACGGGATCCCCGTGGCTGGTCTATGATTTACCATCGCTGGAGAGTGTTGCACCATGGTACTGCAATGTTTCAAATCCATGCACTCATTTCTAAAGGTCGTACGGCACTGTTTCGTCATTTTGGACGGATGTTGCACCTTGCACCGTAGATGTTGCACCCAGTGGATATCGATTCTTCGGAGGGCCATAACTCTTGGCTCGTTTAGAGTTACGGGAGCCATAACCAGTCAAAACGAAGGTATCTGTGAGTTCTACAGCTATGACAGCTTTCAGCCGTCACTGGTTAGTTTCGTACCCAAAAATCCTATCCGAACCTCAATCGGGTCATGGAAGTTTTTTAACCTTCGTTTTTTCGTCACGTGGATTTTTTCTGTAAAACGGGATCCCCGTGGCTGGTCTATGATTTACCATCGCTGGAGAGTGGTGCACCATGGTACTGCAATGTTTCAAATCCATGCACTCATTTCTAACGGTCGTACGGCACTGTTTCGTCATTTTGGACGGATGTTGCACCTTGCACCGTAGATGTTGCACCCTGTGGATATGGATTCTTCAGAGGGCCATAACTCTTGGCTCGTTTAGATTTACGGGAGCCATAACCAGTCAAAACGAAGGTATATGTGAGTTCTACAGCTATGACAGCTTTCAGCTGTCACTGGTTAGTTTCAAACCCAAAAATCCTATCCGAACCTCAATCGGGTCATGGAAGTTTTTTACCCTTCGTTTTTTCGTCACGTGGATTTTTTCTGTAAAACGGGATCCCCGTGGCTGGTCTATGATTTACCATCGCTGGAGAGTGGCGCACCATTGTACTGCAATGTTTCAAATCCATGCATTCATTTCTAAAGGTCGTACGACACTGTTTCGTCATTTTGGACGGATGTTGCACCTTGCACCGTAGATGTTGCATCCTGTGGATATCGATTCTTCGGAGGGCCATAACTCTTGGCTCGTTTAGAGTTACGGGAGCCATAACCAGTCAAAACGAAGGTATCAGTGAGTTCTACAGATATGACTGCTTTCAACCGTCACTGGTTAGTTTCATACCCAAAAAATCCTATCCGAACCTCAATCGGGTCAAGGAAGTTTTTTACCCTTCGTTTTTTCGTCATGTGGATTTTTTCTATAAAACGGGATCCCCGTGGCTGGTCTATGATTTACCATCGCTGGAGAGTGGTGCACCATGGTACTGCAATGTTTCAAATCCATGCACTCATTTCTAAAGGTCGTACGACACTGTTTCGTTATTTTGGACGGATGTTGCACCTTGCACCGTAGATGTTGCGCCCTGTGGATATCGATTCTTCGGAGGGCCATAACTCTTGGCTCGTTTAGAGTTACGGGAGCCATAACCAGTCAAAACGAAGGTATCTGTGAGTTCTACAGCTATGACAGCTTTCAGCCGTCACTGGTCAGTTTCGTACCCAAAAATCCTATCCGAACCTCAATCGGGTCATGGAAGTTTTTTAACCTTCGTTTTTTCGTCACGTGGATTTTTTCTGTAAAACGGGATCCCCGTGGCTGGTCTATGATTTACCATCGCTGGAGAGTGGTGCACCATGGTACTGCAATGTTTCAAATCCATGCACTCATTTCTAACGGTCGTACGGCACTGTTTCGTCATTTTGGACGGATGTTGCACCTTGCACCGTAGATGTTGCACCCTGTGGATATGGATTCTTCGGAGGGCCATAACTCTTGGCTCGTTTAGATTTACGGGAGCCATAACCAGTCAAAACGAAGGTATATGTGAGTTCTACAGCTATGACAGCTTTCAGCTGTCACTGGTTAGTTTCAAACCCAAAAATCCTATCCGAACCTCAATCGGGTCATGGAAGTTTTTTACCCTTCGTTTTTTCGTCACGTGGATTTTTTCTGTAAAACGGGATCCCCGTGGCTGGTCTATGATTTACCATCACTGGAGAGTGGCGCACCATTGTACTGCAATGTTTCAAATCCATGCATTCATTTCTAAAGGTCGTACGACACTGTTTCGTCATTTTGGACGGATGTTGCACCTTGCACCGTAGATGTTGCATCCTGTGGATATCGATTCTTCGGAGGGCCATAACTCTTGGCTCGTTTAGAGTTACGGGAGCCATAACCAGTCAAAACGAAGGTATCAGTGAGTTCTACAGATATGACTGCTTTCAACCGTCACTGGTTAGTTTCATACCCAAAAAATCCTATCCGAACCTCAATCGGGTCAAGGAAGTTTTTTACCCTTCGTTTTTTCGTCATGTGGATTTTTTCTATAAAACGGGATCCCCGTGGCTGGTCTATGATTTACCATCGCTGGAGAGTGGTGCACCATGGTACTGCAATGTTTCAAATCCATGCACTCATTTCTAAAGGTCGTACGACACTGTTTCGTTATTTTGGACGGATGTTGCACCTTGCACCGTAGATGTTGCGCCCTGTGGATATCGATTCTTCGGAGGGCCATAACTCTTGGCTCGTTTAGAGTTACGGGAGCCATAACCAGTCAAAACGAAGGTATCTGTGAGTTCTAAAGCTATGATAGCTTTCAGCCGTCACTGGTTAGTTTCAAACCCAAAAATCCTATCCGAACCTCAATCGGGTCATGGAAGTTTTTTACCCTTCGTTTTTTCGTCACGTGGATTTTTTCTGTAAAACGGGATCCCCGTGGCTGGTCTATGATTTACCATCGCTGGAGAGTGGTGCACCATGGTACTGCAATGTTTAAAATCCATGCATTCATTTCTAAAGGTCATACGACACTGTTTCGTCATTTTGGACGGATGTTGCACCTTGCACCGTAGATGTTGCACCCAGTGGATATCGATTCTTCGGAGGGCCATAACTCTTGGCTCGTTTGGAGTTACGGGAGCCATAACCTGTCCAAACGAAGGTATCTGTGAGTTCTACAGCTATGACAGCTTTCAGCCGTCACTGGTTAGTTTCGTACCCAAAAATCCTATCCGAACCTCAATCGGGTCATGGAAGTTTTTTAACCTTCGTTTTTTCGTCACGTGGATTTTTTCTGTAAAACGGGATCCCCGTGGCTGGTCTATGATTTACCATCGCTGGAGAGTGGTGCACCATGGTACTGCAATGTTTCAAATCCATGCACTCATTTCTAAAGGTCGTACGGCACTGTTTCGTCATTTTGGACGGATGTTGCACCTTGCACCGTAGATGTTGCACCCAATGGATATCGATTCTTCGAAGGGCCATAACTCTTGGCTCGTTTAGAGTTACGGGAGCCATAACCAGTCAAAATGAAGGTATCTGTGAGTTCTACAGCTATGACAGCTTTCAGCCGTCACTGGTTAGTTTCGTACCCAAAAATCCTATCCGAACCTCAATCGGGTCATGGAAGTTTTTTAACCTTCGTTTTTTCGTCACGTGGATTTTTTCTGTAAAACGGGATCCCCGTGGCTGGTCTATGATTTACCATCGCTGGAGAGTGGTGCACCATGGTACTGCAATGTTTCAAATCCATCCACTCATTTCTAAAGGTCGTACGGCACTGTTTCGTCATTTTGGACGGATGTTGCACCTTGCACCGTAGATGTTGCACCCTGTGGATATGGATTCTTCGGAGGGCCATAACTCTTGGCTCGTTTAGAGTTACGGGAGCCATAACCAGTCAAAACGAAGGTATATGTGAGTTCTACAGCTATGACAGCTTTCAGCCGTCACTGGTTAGTTTCAAACCCAAAAATCCTATCCGAACCTCAATCGGGTCATGGAAGTTTTTTACCCTTCGTTTTTTCGTCACGTGGATTTTTTCTGTAAAACGGGATCCCCGTGGCTGGTCTATGATTTACCATCGCTGGAGAGTGGCGCACCATGGTACTGCAATGTTTCAAATCCATGCATTCATTTCTAAAGGTCGTACGACACTGTTTCGTCATTTTGGACGGATGTTGCACCTTGCACCGTAGATGTTGCATCCTGTGGATATCGATTCTTCGGAGGGCCATAACTCTTGGCTCGTTTAGAGTTACGGGAGCCATAACCAGTCAAAACGAAGATATCTGTGAGTTCTACAGATATGACTGCTTTCAACCGTCACTGGTTAGTTTCATACCCAAAAAATCCTATCCGAACCTCAATCGGGTTAAGGAAGTTTTTTACCCTTCGTTTTTTCGTCATGTGGATTTTTTCTATAAAACGGGATCCCCGTGGCTGGTCTATGATTTACCATCGCTGGAGAGTGGTGCACCATGGTACTGCAATGTTTCAAATCCATGCACTCATTTCTAAAGGTCGTACGACACTGTTTCGCTATTTTGGACGGATGTTGCACCTTGCACCGTAGATGTTGCACCCTGTGGATATCGATTCTTCGGAGGGCCATAACTCTTGGCTCGTTTAGAGTTACGGGAGTCATAACCAGTCAAAACGAAGGTATCTGTGAGTTCTACAGCTATAATAGCTTTCAGCCGTCACTAGTTAGTTTCAAACCCAAAAATCCTATCCGAACCTCAATCGGGTCATGGAAGTTTTTTACCCTTCGTTTCTCGTCACGTGGATTTTTTCTGTAAAACGGGATCCCTGTGGCTGGTCTATGATTTACCATCGCTGGAGAGTGGTGCACCATGGTACTACAATGTTTAAAATCCATGCATTCATTTCTAAAGGTCATACGACACTGTTTCGTCATTTTGGACGGATGTTGCACCTTGCACCGTAGATGTTGCACTCTATGGATATCGATTCTTCGGAGGGCCATAACTCTTGGCTCGTTTAGAGTTACGTGAGCCATAACCAGTCAAAACGAAGGTATCTGTGAGTTCTACAGATATGACTGCTTTCAGCCGTCACTGGTTAGTTTCATACACAAAAAATCCTATCCGAACCTCAATCGGGTCAAGGAAGTTTTTTACCCTTCGTTTTTTCGTCACGTGGATTTTTTCTATAAAACGGGATCCCCGTGGCTGGTCTATGATTTACCATCGCTGGAGAGTGGTGCACCATGGTACTGCAATGTTTCAAATCCATGCACTCATTTCTAAAGGTCGTACGGCACTGTTTCGTCATTTTGGACGGATGTTGCACCTTGCACCGTAGATGTTGCACCCAGTGGATATCGATTCTTCGGAGGGCCATAACTCTTGGCTCGTTTAGAGTTACGGGAGCCATAACCAGTCAAAACGAAGGTATCTGTGAGTCTTACAGCTATGACAGCTTTCAGCCGTCACTGGTTAGTTTCGTACCCAAAAATCCTATCCGAACCTCAATCGGGTCATGGAAGTTTCTTAACCTTCGTTTTTTCGTCACGTGGATTTTTTCTGTAAAACGGGATCCCCGTGGCTGGTCTATGATTTACCATCGCTGGAGAGTGGTGCACCATGGTACTGCAATGTTTCAAATCCATGCACTCATTTCTAAAGGTCGTACGGCACTGTTTCGTCATTTTGGACGGATGTTGCACCTTGCACCGTAGATGTTGCACCCAGTGGATATCGATTCTTCGGAGGGCCATAACTCTTGGCTCGTTTAGAGTTACGGGAGCCATAACCAGTCAAAACGAAGGTATCTGTGAGTTCTACAGCTATGACAGCTTTCAGCCGTCACTGGTTAGTTTCGTACCCAAAAATCCTATCCGAACCTCAATCGGGTCATGGAAGTTTTTTAACCTTCGTTTTTTCGTCACGTGGATTTTTTCTGTAAAACGGGATCCCCGTGGCTGGTCTATGATTTACCATCGCTGGAGAGTGGTGCACCATGGTACTGCAATGTTTCAAATCCATGCACTCATTTCTAAAGGTCGTACGGCACTGTTTCGTCATTTTGGACGGATGTTGCACCCTGCACCGTAGATGTTGCACCCAGTGGATATCGATTCTTCGGAGGGCCATAACTCTTGGCTCGTTTAGAGTTACGGGAGCCATAACCAGTCAAAACGAAGGTATCTGTGAGTTCTACAGCTTTGACAGCTTTCAGCCGTCACTGGTTAGTTCGTACCCAAAAATCCTATCCGAACCTCAATCGGGTCATGGAAGTTTTTTAACCTTCGTTTTTTCGTCACGTGGATTTTTTCTGTAAAACGGGATCCCCGTGGCTGGTCTATGATTTACCATCGCTGGAGAGTGGTGCACCATGGTACTGCAATGTTTCAAATCCATGCACTCATTTCTAAAGGTCGTACGGCACTGTTTCGTCATTTTGGACGGATGTTGCACCTTGCACCGTAGATGTTGCACCCTGTGGATATGGATTCTTCGGAGGGCCATAACTCTTGGCTCGTTTAGAGTTACGGGAGCCATAACTAGTCAAAACGAAGGTATCTGCGAGTTCTACAGCAATGACAGCTTTCAGCCGTCACTGGTTAGTTTCATACCCAAAAATCCTATCCGAACCTCAATCGGGTCATGGAAGTTTTTTACCCTTCGTTTTTTCGTCAAGTGGATTTTTTCTGTAAAACGGGATCCCCGTGGCTGGTCTATGATTTACCATCGCTAGGGAGTGGTGCACCATGGTACTGCAATGTTTCAAATCCATGCACTCATTTCTAAAGGTCGTACGGCACTGTTTCGTCATTTTGGACGGATGTTGCACCTTGCACCGTAGATGTTGCACCCTGTGGATATCGATTCTTCGTAGGGCCATAACTCTTGGCTCGTTTAGAGTTACGGGAGCCATAACCAGTCAAAACGAAGGTATCTGTGAGTTCTACAGATATGAATGCTTTCAGCCGTCACTGGTTAGTTTCATACGCAAAAAATCCTATCCGAACCTCAATCGGGTCAAGGAAGTTTTTTACCCTTCGTTTTTTCGTCAGGTGGATTTTTTCTATAAAACGGGATCCCCGTGGCTGGTCTATGATTTACCATCGCTGGAGAGTGGTGCACCATGTTACTGCAATGTTTCAAATCCATGCACTCATTTCTAAAGGTCGTACGACACTTGTGACGACCGCCCATGACTCCCGCACCGAATCAAGGAAATAATGCGCTGAAAGGCGTGCCAGGCAGCCATGGACGACAGTCAGGGTAAAACAAAACAAAAGAATCTCTATCGCATAACTCGCAGCGCATGGATAAAATACAATAGAGAAATATAATATAGTGAAGCTCCATAGAACAGAACATCATCATATAAGCATCACAGTAGTTTTGTACAATCATCTACTCAAATCCATACATGAAAGCCTCACTACAAATCACTCAACCAAATACAGCAGCGGATACCCAGTACATATAGTAAGAAAACTAATATGCAAAGCCTCCTGCTCGTCTTCGTCATCTTCAGCGTAGAACTCCTAGCACAGCACCTGTCACCTGCTACCTAGTCTGCCCATCCCAAACATGGATGAACAGCCCAAGGTAATAAGAGGAGACATAAAACCTTGAGTCAGACAAAGTCTTAGTGAGCAGTAAATTAACTATCAAACATACCAAAAGAGCATAAAGGATAAAAGGAATAGGAACCAAACCATCCCACTCCACCTCTTTCTACAGTGATAGCCCCAGACATACACTAAGGAGAAGCAAGCATAACACAGCAGGCAATTAAAGTAAAGTAATTATCACTCGAGTCAAGGTCGATGTTTTCCAAATACAAACCCCCAAGGCCTAAACCAAGATCAGATAAGCACCCAGAAAACACCGCTCTTGAGACCGAATGATGATACAACCAAACATCCATGACTCTGGCTATCACTGTTAACTTTGCCTTGATTTCACCGTTAGTTGAATGACCACCTGTCAAGGGCTAATGGTAACCCCGGTTCTAACCATAACTCCGCACACTGCCTTGTGCCTAGGACTTATCTACTTTGCCCAGAGTACTCAACTACCTACCTGTAGTCTTTTGGGTGTCCCGACTACCTACCTGTAGTCGTTATGGGCGCCCCATGTACTCTTGCTTTTGAGCATGCTAGAACCTTCAACAACGACGAGATCCAAGCCTCCTAGCCATCCATCTTGACGACTATCCTCATACAAGCTCAAGCTACCTCTTGAACAATCCATTATCAACCAACTTGAACTACCCTTCAAGTTATCAACATGCTTGGAATGATCCCTGCTTGGATTAAGCCAAAACTCACATCATACTTCGCTTCATCGCATCAAAGCAAAGTCTCATCTCAACAACATGGTTTGCCTCATCAAATCATGGCAAAGTCCCATCTCAACATCATCCAATCTATACATATGAGCTTCAACATCCGCTACATATGCCTTAAGCAGCTTTCACCATTCAAGAGCCTTCTTCCATAGCTTTTGAATCCTCTTCCATCCTCTTGTTCCAAATCAACTACTAGCTAACTTGGAAACAATCAAATCAATCATACATTCAAATATCAATCATTCAAACAAGATCTAACAAGCAATATAAGCAATATCAACTATAATGGAAATTTCGTGAATAAACGAGCAAAAGTCCAACATATGTGAAATCATGGTTTTCAGCATAGATCTATCAATTATAAAACATGGGTTTTGTCTCTAATGCTTGTTAAACTAACTTGCATAAGTAAACATCTTCAAAAAACATGGATCTAGACTTCGATCTAAGAAAAATGCATGAAATCTCTAACTTTAACATCCAAACATGCCACCAATCCAATATACTCCTTTGGATCCGCGTGAGAGATAACTACCACTCACCAAATCACCAAAACAACCTAAAAACTAAACACTTCAGATCTGGACAGCGAAGATCAAGGCTTGATCCGGCAATATTTCGCCTCAATCGATGAAATCTAGCTCAAACGGATGAAGATCTTCAACTTTGGCACTTGAATCTTCAATCTAAATCTTCGATCTTGGGTGGATGTTAGAACTAGATTAGAATGGAGAAAAGAAGATGAAGAAATGTTGTAGTCGAGTTCCCAAAATGGCAGCACTTCGTCGCTTCAAAAACCGGTGCCAAAAAGTGAGCCAAACCCCTCTATTTATAGGCTGAAAACTCCTTAGGTCGTAACTCGTAGGCTCAGTTTTAGGTCGTCGCCGACCTAAGAAATCTCCGACCTAACATAGGTCGCTGCCGACCCATGCCATCCTGCGACCTAGTACGCGCATGTCCAACCCAATGCACGACTCAACTACCCCGACCTACGACCTAAAACACAAGCGCATGCAAGACCCAACGGCTCACGACTCATCACAACAGTGCAGCCTAACGACCTAACAATCTAACGACTTAAGCCCAAGGCCGACCTAACGACTTATAACATTAACGACCTACGACTCATCACTAAGTCGCTACCAACTTAGTATGTTCAGTCCTAACTCACACGACCTAAAAACCCTGCCGACCTATCTTCCCTAGCGACCTAATTTAGGTCGCTGCCGACTTAACAGAACACAGGGTCATACGACCTAACTCCTAGCCGACTCAACGACCTAAGCCCCTAACGACTCAACCTCCTAACGAGATAACACCCTGCCGACCCAAGCCCCTACCAACTCAAGACCCCACGACCTAAGCCTTAACCCCTTAAGTCGCTAACCCATGAGTCGGTCACTTCTTAGGTCGGTCCAACACTAAGTCGTCTAACCTTTAGGTCGCTGCTTCTATAAGTCGGTCACGACTTATCCCATGGGTCGGTCAGATTCTCCCATGACTCGGTCACACTCTAAGTCGTCTACTCCTGAGTCGCTGGCTTCCCTAACTCGCCCACACGACCTAAGACACTAAGTCGGCAACTCTATGACTCGGTCACGAGTTAACTCCATAACTCGTTCCAACCTATGAGTCGGTCACGACTCAACCCTTCAACACACGTGTTACTCTCCATATGACTCAGGCTAGAGACAACACAAACAACACTAACAACCTGTAAATTCTACGATTTATCGACACGTAAAAATACGGGTCGTTACATTCTCTCCCCCTTAGGAATTTCGCTCCCGAAATTCCAAGCAAACAACAGCAATCAAAATTATTCCGCATGCCTATCATCCATGGCAATCAACAATCCATGCAACCAATTCTAACCTAGCATGCAGAATTCTAAGACTTAGAACAAGCTACAAATTCATGAGATGTCACGACACTTAAGGGCCATACCTCGAAGAGTTCGGGATGAGCTGCCTTCATCCTCTCTTCCTCCTCCCACGTACAGTCGTTAACATCATCACTCCATTGTACCTTGAGCAACGTAATCGTCTTCCTCCTAAGCTGTTTCGTATCGGTTTCAACAATACGAAGCGGCTTACGAGGTCTCGAAACAACTGGATCAACCTCCAAGTCTTCACAGCTATCAGCAGAAACCACCGTAGTTGGGTCGTGCATATACTTCCGTAGATAAGATACATGAAAAACACTGTGCACACCCGCCATCTTTTCCGGTAACTCCAATCTATAAGCGAGCTTTCCAATACGCTCGATAATCGGGAATGGTCCAACAAATCTCGGAGTTAACTTTCCTTTCTTCCCGAATCTAATGACACTCTTCAGAGGAGAAATCTTCACAAAAACCATATCACCTACGTCGAATTCCAAATCCTTACGACGGTTATCGGCATAACTTTTCTGACGATCTTGGGCTGCCTTCATTCTTTGCCGAATGATCTCTATACAATCCGAAGTCTGTCGAATCATCTCTGGCCCAAGTATCAGCTTTTCTCCAGTTTCCAACCAACATGTCGGAGAGTTACACGGTCTTCCATATAATGCCTCATATGGTGCCATACCAATACTCGACTGATAACTGTTATTATAAGCAAACTCCACCAAATGAAGGTGATCTTCCCATGATCCTCCGAAGTCCAAAACACATGCTCTAAGAAGATCTTCCAAAACTCGGTTGACTCTCTCAGTCTGACCATCTGTTTGAGGGTGATAAGCTGTACTCAAACACAACTCAGTTCCCAAAACTTCCTGGAAGCTCTTCCAAAATCTACTAGTGAACAATGGATCTCGATCGCTCACTATACTCTTCGGAACACCATGGAAACGAACTATCCACTTCACATATAATTCAGCCAACTTCGATGCAGTCCTAGTCGATCGAACAGGAATGAACCTTGCACTCTTGGTCAAACGATCTACTATGACCCAAATCCCTTCATTCCCTGCTCTTGTCCTAGGTAGACCATCGATAAAGTCCATCGACACTTGCTCCCACTTCCATGTAGGAACCTCTAATGGCTGAAGCAATCCACTGGGCTTCTTCTGCTCAGCTTTCACCAACTGGCAATTCATACACTTGGAAATAAAATTTCCAACATCCTTCTTCATACCTTCCCAGTAGTAGGTTCTCTTCATATCCCGATACATCTTATTTCCACCTGGATGAATTGTCAACTTCGAGTGATGACTCTCCCTCAGAACTTCATCTCTCAATCCATCTACATCGGGAACAACTAGTCGCCCTTGCTTTCGAAGCCAACCCTCTCGATCGACTTCAAATCCTTTATCCTTTTCTGGATCCAATCCGGATTCCAAATCACGGATAATCTTGATAAGCTTATCATCTCTCCTTTGCCTCTCGCCAATTCTTTCCACAAGAGTAGGCCTTATCGATAAGTTTGCCAACATCTCAGGTTCCAATTCACATCTAGGCCTGAAATCAAATCCAGCCAAATACTCAAGACTCTTCCATTCCGAAAACATGGCTCCCAATCCTGCATGTCTTCGACTTAACGCATCAGCCACTGCGTTACCTTTCCCTGGAGTATAGGCTATACCAAAATCATACGATGCTAAGAACTCTAGCCACCTTTGCTGTCGAAGATTCAAATCCTTTTGGGAAAACAGATACTTCAACGACTTATGATCTGTAAACAGCTCGAATCTAACTCCCAATAGATAGTGTCTCCACATCTTCAAAGCAAACACAATCGCCGCTAACTCCAAATCATGAGTCGGATAATTCCTTTCATGCGGCTTTAGTTGTCGACTAGCATACGCAACAACTTTATCCTTCTGCATTAGCACCGCTCCTAGTCCAGTGCCACATGCATCGGTGTAAACCACCATCTCATCATTCCCACTCGGAATAGTCAAAACAGGAGCACTTGTCAGTCGTTCTTTCAGGATTACGAAAGCTTGCTCACACTTATCATCCCATCTGAACACTTGGTTCTTCTTCGTCAATCCTGTCAACGGTGCAGCTATCTTGGAAAAGTCTTTGATAAACCGACGATAATATCCTGCTAATCCAAGAAAACTTCTCACATCAGATGCATTCTTAGGTCTAACCCAATCCTGGATCGCTGCCACCTTAGCGGGGTCAACCGCTATTCCATTTCCAGAGATAACATGGCCTAAGAACCTCACTTCACTCTTCCAGAAGTGACACTTCGAAAACTTAGCCTTCAGCTGATGTTTCCACAAAATTCCCAAAACAATCCTCAAGTGCGTCTTGTGCTCTTCCTCGGTTCTGGAGTAAACCAAAATATCATCCACGAACACAAGCACGAACTTATTCAACTGATCTCTGAATACCCTATTCATAAGATCCACAAAATATGCTGGCGCGTTAGTCAATCCAAACGGCATTACCAGCCACTCATAAAACCCGGATGGTGTCCTGAAAGCAGTCTTCGGCACACTATCCTTTGCCACTCTCAACTGGTGAAATCCCGTTGCCAAATCCATCTGAGAAAACACCTTAGCCTCGTGAAGCTGATCAAACAAGTCATCTATTCTCGGCAATGGATACTTGTTCTTCTTAGTCACCTTATTCAGCTCACGATAATCCACACACAACCTCAACGATCCATCCGCTTTGGTTGCGAACACAACTGGCGCACCCCATTCGGACACACTTCTCCGAATGAATCCTTTCTGCAAAAGGTCATCAACTTGCACCTTCAGCTCTTGCTGCTCCCTCGGTGCCATCCGCCTAAGAGGCATCACAACAGGTCTGGCTCCCTCAACTAGATCGATACGAAACTCGATCTCCCTATGCGGCGGCAACCCTTTGACTTCCTCAAAGACATTCTCAAACTCATTCACAATAGGCACCAATGACAGTCCATCCCGTGGAACAACTAGCGAATACATGAAGCTCATGAAGACGCCTTCTTCATGCTTACATCGTATCACAACCTTTCGCCCTTCCACATTCCCGACTGTCACCTCAAGCCTCTCACAATCAATCCTTGCCGCATACTTCCTAAGCCAGTCCATACCCAAAATAATTCCGAACCCCGCAAAGTTCAGAACAAAGCAATCACAAACAAACGAGCAATCATGACTCGACACAACTAGACCACGACATAACATACACAAACATGACGAACCCCCTACCGGATTAGTCACAACCAATGGCCTATCAACAATATCCGGTTTCATACCTAACCGGCTTACCAAATCATCACAAACAAAAGAATGCGACGCTCCAGTATCAAACAACACTCTAACTGGAACACCACAAATAGAAAGAGTACCTTGAACCACCACACTCTTCCCCTTTTCTTCAGCAGTCGGAGCTCTTGAAGACGACGGCACAGCTTCCAAAGCATAGGCTTGCACAACCTGCCTATCTTTCCTCGGTTCTGGACAATCCTTCTTGATATGTCCCAGCTTATCACAGTTGTAACACTTTCCCGGCACTTTGGGATTCTTACAATCTTTGTAAAGATGGCCCTTCTGCTGGCAGTTATAGCAAGTCACTTCACTCTTCGGCTTCTTCTGGCCATCCCTACCCCTCTGTTGCTGTTGTTTCCTCTTCTTATTGCCACTCTGCTGTGGTTTAGATCCTTCCCTGGTTACAGCAACAACAGATACTTCCTTAGGGAACAAACTCTCGTGCCTAAGAGCTTTTTCCACAAGCTTCTCAAACGGATCGTCCAGATGATCCACCAACTGCCTCCCAAGATAAGCATCCAGACCAGTCACAAACTTTTCATTCTTCTGGTAGGGAGAATCAATATACGATCTGGCATACTTAGACAAAGCTTCGAACTCAGAAATATACTCAAGAACAGGCCTCCCACCCTGCTTGAGCTCCACAAACCTCTTAAACAAGACAGATTTCTGGGAAGTAGAGATGAACTTAGCTTCAAATCTAACTTGGAATTGCTCCCAAGTAATCTCTTCTTCTGGAGTATCGATGGTGATAGAATTCCACCAATCAGCAGCTCTTCCCTGAAGCTGTCTCGATGCAAGCTTCCTCTTAGTTGCATCCTCAATCCCTAAGTCACCAAAGATTCTTTTGCAAGCATCAATCCATCTCTGCACCTCAATAGTCGACTCCGTCCCCAAGAAAACTTTCCCTCCAAGAGCAGTATAATCCTTGCAAAGCTTGGCAAAATCCACCGGTCTCGGAGCTTGGACTTGAACTCCCACATCCACAGATGATCCTGAAGCTGGTATTCTCCTCATGATTGAAGTCATCATGGCCTCAAACATAGGAGCATAATCAACAGCTTCCCTAGCATCACGGCTACCCCTCGCAGCTTGTCTCTCACTTCGACTCATCCTTAATATCTGTAAATAAGAATGATTAGAACACCTTAAGAAACAACTGCATAAGGAGTTCAAACCCTTCTAAACTACTATATTATATATAGTAATCATCCATCAAATTACAATTACGTCTCTCTTACGTAGTTACATCAGCGAGCGTTGGCTAAAATCGATTAACCAAGGCTCTGATACCAAATGTGACGACCGCCCATGACTCCCGCACCAAATCAAGGAAATAATGCGCTGAAAGGCGTGCCAGGCAGCCATGGACGACAGTCAGGGTAAAACAAAACAAAAGAATCTCTATCGCATAACTCGCAGCGCATGGATAAAATACAATAGAGAAATATAATATAGTGAAGCTCCATAGAACAGAACATCATCATATAAGCATCACAGTAGTTTTGTACAATCATCTACTCAAATCCATACATGAAAGCCTCACTACAAATCACTCAACCAAATACAGCAGCGGATACCCAGTACATATAGTAAGAAAACTAATATGCAAAGCCTCCTGCTCGTCTTCGTCATCTTCAGCGTAGAACTCCTAGCACAGCACCTGTCACCTGCTACCTAGTCTGCCCATCCCAAACATGGATGAACAGCCCAAGGTAATAAGAGGAGACATAAAACCTTGAGTCAGACAAAGTCTTAGTGAGCAGTAAATTAACTATCAAACATACCAAAAGAGCATAAAGGATAAAAGGAATAGGAACCAAACCATCCCACTCCACCTCTTTCTACAGTGATAGCCCCAGACATACACTAAGGAGAAGCAAGCATAACACAGCAGGCAATTAAAGTAAAGTAATTATCACTCGAGTCAAGGTCGATGTTTTCCAAATACAAACCCCCAAGGCCTAAACCAAGATCAGATAAGCACCCAGAAAACACCGCTCTTGAGACCGAATGATGATACAACCAAACATCCATGACTCTGGCTATCACTGTTAACTTTGCCTTGATTTCACCGTTAGTTGAATGACCACCTGTCAAGGGCTAATGGTAACCCCGGTTCTAACCATAACTCCGCACACTGCCTTGTGCCTAGGACTTATCTACTTTGCCCAGAGTACTCAACTACCTACCTGTAGTCTTTTGGGTGTCCCGACTACCTACCTGTAGTCGTTATGGGCGCCCCATGTACTCTTGCTTTTGAGCATGCTAGAACCTTCAACAACGACGAGATCCAAGCCTCCTAGCCATCCATCTTGACGACTATCCTCATACAAGCTCAAGCTACCTCTTGAACAATCCATTATCAACCAACTTGAACTACCCTTCAAGTTATCAACATGCTTGGAATGATCCCTGCTTGGATTAAGCCAAAACTCACATCATACTTCGCTTCATCGCATCAAAGCAAAGTCTCATCTCAACAACATGGTTTGCCTCATCAAATCATGGCAAAGTCCCATCTCAACATCATCCAATCTATACATATGAGCTTCAACATCCGCTACATATGCCTTAAGCAGCTTTCACCATTCAAGAGCCTTCTTCCATAGCTTTTGAATCCTCTTCCATCCTCTTGTTCCAAATCAACTACTAGCTAACTTGGAAACAATCAAATCAATCATACATTCAAATATCAATCATTCAAACAAGATCTAACAAGCAATATAAGCAATATCAACTATAATGGAAATTTCGTGAATAAACGAGCAAAAGTCCAACATATGTGAAATCATGGTTTTTAGCATAGATCTATCAATTATAAAACATGGGTTTTGTCTCTAATGCTTGTTAAACTAACTTGCATAAGTAAACATCTTCAAAAAACATGGATCTAGACTTCGATCTAAGAAAAATGCATGAAATCTCTAACTTTAACATCCAAACATGCCACCAATCCAATATACTCCTTTGGATCCGCGTGAGAGATAACTACCACTCACCAAATCACC
This sequence comes from Allium cepa, assembly GCA_030765085.1. NCBI lineage: Eukaryota > Viridiplantae > Streptophyta > Magnoliopsida > Asparagales > Amaryllidaceae > Allium > Allium cepa. The sequence goes on from JASFAV010000020.1 coordinate 51,520,943, forward strand.
AAAACAACCTAAAAACTAAACACTTCAGATCTGGACAGCGAAGATCAAGGCTTGATCCGGCAATATTTCGCCTCAATCGATGAAATCTAGCTCAAACGGATGAAGATCTTCAACTTTGGCACTTGAATCTTCAATCTAAATCTTCGATCTTGGGTGGATGTTAGAACTAGATTAGAATGGAGAAAAGAAGATGAAGAAATGTTGTAGTCGAGTTCCCAAAATGGCAGCACTTCGTCGCTTCAAAAACCGGTGCCAAAAAGTGAGCCAAACCCCTCTATTTATAGGCTGAAAACTCCTTAGGTCGTAACTCGTAGGCTCAGTTTTAGGTCGTCGCCGACCTAAGAAATCTCCGACCTAACATAGGTCGCTGCCGACCCATGCCATCCTGCGACCTAGTACGCGCATGTCCAACCCAATGCACGACTCAACTACCCCGACCTACGACCTAAAACACAAGCGCATGCAAGACCCAACGGCTCACGACTCATCACAACAGTGCAGCCTAACGACCTAACAATCTAACGACTTAAGCCCAAGGCCGACCTAACGACTTATAACATTAACGACCTACGACTCATCACTAAGTCGCTACCAACTTAGTATGTTCAGTCCTAACTCACACGACCTAAAAACCCTGCCGACCTATCTTCCCTAGCGACCTAATTTAGGTCGCTGCCGACTTAACAGAACACAGGGTCATACGACCTAACTCCTAGCCGACTCAACGACCTAAGCCCCTAACGACTCAACCTCCTAACGAGATAACACCCTGCCGACCCAAGCCCCTACCAACTCAAGACCCCACGACCTAAGCCTTAACCCCTTAAGTCGCTAACCCATGAGTCGGTCACTTCTTAGGTCGGTCCAACACTAAGTCGTCTAACCTTTAGGTCGCTGCTTCTATAAGTCGGTCACGACTTATCCCATGGGTCGGTCAGATTCTCCCATGACTCGGTCACACTCTAAGTCGTCTACTCCTGAGTCGCTGGCTTCCCTAACTCGCCCACACGACCTAAGACACTAAGTCGGCAACTCTATGACTCGGTCACGAGTTAACTCCATAACTCGTTCCAACCTATGAGTCGGTCACGACTCAACCCTTCAACACACGTGTTACTCTCCATATGACTCAGGCTAGAGACAACACAAACAACACTAACAACCTGTAAATTCTACGATTTATCGACACGTAAAAATACGGGTCGTTACAACACTGTTTCGTCACTTTGGACGGATGTTGCACCTTACACCGTGGATGTTGCACCTTGCACTGTAGATGTTGCACCCTGTGGATATCGATTCTTCGGAGGGCCATAACTCTTGGCTCGTTTAGAGTTACGGGAGCCATAACTAGTCAAAACGAAGGTATCTGTGAGTTCTACAGCTATGACAGCTTTCAGCCGTCACTGGTTAGTTTCAAACCCAAAAATCCTATCCGAACCTCAATCGGGTCATGGAAGTTTTTTACCCTTCGTTTTTTCGTCACGTGGATTTTTTCTGTAAAACGGGATCCCCGTGGCTGGTCTATGATTTACCATCGCTGGAGAGTGGTGCGCCATGGTACTGCAATGTTTCAAATCCATGCATTCATTTCTAAAGGTCGTACGACACTGTTTCGTCATTTTGGACGGATGTTGCACCTTGCACCGTAGATGTTGCACCCTGTGGATATCGATTATTCGGAGGGCCATAACTCTTGGCTCGTTTAGAGTTACGGGAGCCATAACCAGTCAAAACGAAGGTATCTGTGAGTTCTACAGATATGACTGCTTTCAGCCGTCACTGGTTAGTTTCATACCCAAAAAATCCTATCCGAACCTCAATCGGGTCAAGGAAGTTTTTTACCCTTCGTTTTTTCGTCACGTGGATTTTTTCTATAAAACGGGATCCCCGTGGCTGGTCTATGATTTACCATCGCTGGAGAGTGGTGCACCATGGTACTGCAATGTTTCAAATCCATGCACTCATTTATAAAGGTCGTACGGCACTATTTCGACATTTTGGACGGATGTTGCACCTTGCACCGTAGATGTTGCACCCTGTGGATATCGATTCTTCGGAGGGCCATAACTCTTGGCTCGTTTAGAGTTACGGGAGCCATAACCAGTCAAAACGAAGGTATCTGTGATTTCTACAGCTATGACGGCTTTCAGCCGTCACTGGTTAGTTTCATACCCAAAAAATCCAATCCGAACCTCAATCGGGTCAAGGATGTTTTTTACCCTTCGTTTTTTCGTGACGTGGATTTTTTCTGTAAAACGGGATCCCCGTGGCTGGTCTATGATTTACCATCGCAGGAGAGTGGTCCACCATGGTACTGCAATGTTTCAAATCCATGCATTCATTTCTAAAGTTCGTACGACACTGTTTCGTCATTTTGGACGGAAGTTGCACCTTGCACCGTAAATGTTGCACCCTGCGGATATCGATTCTTCGGAGGGCCATAACTCTTGGCTCGTTTAGAGTTACGGGAGCCATAACCAGTCAAAACGAAGGTATCTGTGAGTTCTACAGCTATGACAGCTTTCAGCCGTCACTGGTTAGTTTCGTACCCAAAAATCCTATCCGAACCTCGATCGGGTCATGGAAGTTTTTTACCCTTCGTTTTTTCGTCACGTGGATTTTTTCTGTAAAACGGGATCCCCGTGGCTGGTCTATGATTTACCATCGCTGGAGAGTGTTGCACCATGGTACTGCAATGTTTCAAATCCATGCACTCATTTCTAAAGGTCGTACGGCACTGTTTCGTCATTTTGGACGGATGTTGCACCTTGCACCGTAGATGTTGCACCCTGTGGATATGGATTCTTCGGAGGGCCATAACTCTTGGCTCGTTTAGAGTTACGGGAGCCATAACCAGTCAAAACGAAGGTATCTGTGAGTTCTACAGCTATGGCGGCTTTCAGCCGTCACTGGTTAGTTTCATACCCAAAAAATCCTATCCGAACCTCAATCGGGTCACGGTAGTTTTTTACCCTTCGTTTTTTCGTCACGTGGATTTTTTCTGTAAAACGGGATCCCCTTGGCTGGTCTATGATTTACCATCGCTGGGGAGTGGTGCACCATGGTACTGCAATGTTTCAAATCCATGCACTCATTTCTAAAGGTCGTACGGCACTGTTTCGTCATTTTGGACGGATGTTGCACCTTGCACCGTAGATGTTGCACCCTGTGGATATCGATTCTTTGGAGGGCCATAACTCTTTGCTCGTTTTGTGTTACGGGAGCCATAACCAGTCAAAACGAAGGTATCTGTGAGTTCTACAGCTATGACAGCTTTCAGCCATCACTGGTTAGTTTCATACCCAAAAAATCCTATCCGAACCTCAATCGGGTCACGGAAGTTTTTTACCCTTCGTTTTTTCGTCACGTGGATTTTTTCTGTAAAACGGGATCCCTGTTGCTGGTCTATGATTTACCATCGCTGGGGAGTGGTGCACCATGGTACTGCAATGTTTCAAATCCATGCACTCATTTCTAAAGGTCGTACGGCACTGTTTCGTCATTTTGGACGGATGTTGCACCTTGCACCGTAGATGTTGCACCCTATGGATATCGATTCTTCGGAGGGCCATAACTCTTGGCTCGTTTAGAGTTACGGGAGCCATAACCAGTCAAAACGAAGGTATCTGTGAGTTCTACAGCTATGACAGCTTTCAGCCGTCACTGGTTAGTTTCGTACCAAAAAATCCTATCCGAACCTCAATCGGGTCATGGAAGTTTTTTACCCTTCGTTTTTTCGTCACGTGGATTTTTTCTGTAAAACGGGATCCCCGTGGCTGGTCTATGATTTACCATCGCTGGAGAGTGGTGCACCATGGTACTGCAATGTTTCAAATCCATGCACTCATTTCTAAAGGTCGTACGACACTGTTTCGTCATTTTGGACGGATGTTGCACCTTGCACCGTAGATGTTGCACCCTGTGGATATCGATTCTTCGGAGGGCCATAACTCTTGGCTCGTTTAGAGTTACGGGAGCCATAACCAGTCAAAACGAAGGTATCTGTGAGTTCTATAGCTATGACCGCTTTCAGCCGTCACTGGTTAGTTTCATACCCAAAAAATACTATCCGAACCTCAATCGGGTCAAGGAAGTTTTTTACCCTTCGTTTTTTAGTCACGTGGATTTTTTCTGTAAAACGGGATCCCCGGGGCTGGTCTATGATTTACCATCTCTAGAGAGTGGTGCACCGTGGTACTGCAATGTTTCAAATCCATGCACTCATTTCTAAAGGTCGTACGGCACTGTTCCGTCATTTTGGACGGATGTTGCACCTTGCACCGTAAATGTTGCACCCTGTGGACATCGATTCTTCGGAGGGCCATAACTCTTGCCTCCTTTAGAGTTATAGGAGCCATAACCAGTCAAAACGAAGGTATCTATGAGTTCTACAGCTATGACAGCTTTCAGCCGTCACTGGTTAGTTTCAAACCCAAAAATCCTATCCTAACCTCAATCGGGTCATGGAAGTTTTTTACCCTTCGTTTTTTCGTCAGTGGATTTTTTCTGTAAAACGGGTCCCCGTGGCTGGTCTATGATTTACCATCGCTGGAGAGTGGTACACCATGGTACTACAATATTTCAAATCCATGCACTCATATCTAATGGTCGTACGACACTGTTTCGTCATTATGGACGGATGTTGCACCTTGCACCGTAGATGTTGCACCATGTGGATATCGATTCTTCGGAGGGCCATAACTCTTGGCTCGTTTAGAGTTATGAGAGACATAACCAGTCAAAACGAAGGTATCTGTGAGTTCTACAGCTATGACAGCGTTCAGCCGTCACTGGTTAGTTTCGTACCCAAAAATCCTATCCGAACCTCAATCGGGTCAAGGAAGTTTTTTACCCTTCGTTTTTTCGTCACGTGGATTTTTTCTGTAAAACGGGATCCCCGTGGCTGGTCTATGATTTACCATCGCTGGAGAGTGGTGCACCATGGTACTGCAACGTTTCAAATCCATGCACTCATTTCTAAAGGTCGTACGACACTGTTTCGTCATTTTGGACGGATGTTGCACCTTGCACCGTAGATGTTGCACCCCGTGGATATCGATTCTTCGGAGGGCCATAACTCTTGGCTCGTTTAGAGTTACGGGAACCATAACCAGTCAAAACGAAGGTATCTGTGAGTTCTACAGCTATGGCGGCTTTCAGCCGTCACTGGTTAGTTTCATACCCAAAAAATCCTATCCGAACCTCAATCGGGTCACGGTAGTTTTTTACCCTTCGTTTTTTCGTCACGTGGATTTTTTCTGTAAAACGGGATCCCCGTGGCTGGTCTATGATTTATCATCGCTGGGGAGTGGTGCACCATGGTACTGCAAAATTTCAAATCCATGCACTCATATCTAAAGGTCGTACGACACTGTTTCGTCATTTTGGACGGATGTTGCACCTTGCACCGTAGATGTTGCACCCTGTGGATATCGATTCTTCGGAGGGCCATAACTCTTGGCTCGTTTAGAGTTACGGGAGCCATAACCAGTCAAAACGAAGGTATCTGTGAGTTCTACAGCTATGGCGGCTTTTAGCCGTCACTGGTTAGTTTCATACCCAAAAAATCCTATCCGAACCTCAATCGGGTCACGGTAGTTTTTTACCCTTCGTTTTTTCGTCACGTGGATTTTTTCTGTAAAACGGGTCCCCGTTGCTGGTCTATGATTTACCATCGCTGGAGAGTGGTACACCATGGTACTACAATATTTCAAATCCATGCACTCATATCTAAAGGTCGTACGACACTGTTTCGTCATTATGGACGGATGTTGCACCTCGCACCGTAGATGTTGCACCATGTGGATATCGATTCTTCGGAGGGCCATAACTCTTGGCTCGTTTAGAGTTACGGGAGCCATAACCAGTCAAAACGAAGGTATCTGTGAGTTCTACAGATATGACAGTTTTCAGCCGTCACTGGTTAGTTTCATACCCAAAAAATCCTATCAGAACCTCAATCGGGTCAAGGAAGTTTTTTACCCTTCGTTTTTTCGTCACGTGGATTTTTTCTGTAAAACGGGATCCCCGTGGCTGGTCTATGATTTACCATCGCTGGAGAGTGGTGCACCATGGTACTGCAATGTTTAAAATCCATGCACTCATTTCTAAAGGTCGTACGGCACTGTTTCGTCATTTTGGACGGATGTTGCACCTTGCACCTTAGATGTTGCACCCTGTGGATATCGATTCTTCGGAGGGCCATAACTCTTGGCTCGTTTAGAGTTACGGGAGCCATAAACAGTCAAAACGAAAGTATCTGTGAGTTCTATAGCTATGACGGCTTTCAGTCGTCACTGGTTAGTTTCATACCCAAAAAATCCTATCCGAACCTCAATCGGGTCAAGGATGTTTTTTACCCTTCGTTTTTTCGTCACGTGGATTTTTTCTGTAAAACGGGATCTCCGTTGCTGGTCTATGATTTACCATCGCTGGAGAGTGGTGCACCATGGTACTGCAATGTTTCAAATCCATGCACTCATTTCTAAAGGTCGTACGGCACTGTTTCGTCATTTTGGACGGATGTTGCACCTTGCACCGTAGAGGTTGCACCCTGTGGATATCGATTCTTCGGAGGGCCATAACTCTTGGCTCGTTTAGAGTTACGGGAGCCATAACCAGTCAAAACGAAGGTATCTGTGAGTTCTACAGCTATGATGGCTTTCAGCCGTCACTGGTTAGTTTCATATCCAAAAAATCCTATCCGAACCTCAATCGGGTCAAGGATGTTTTTTACCCTTCGTTTTTTCGTCACGTGGATTTTTTCTGTAAAACGGGATCCCCGTGGCTGGTCTATGATTCACCATCGCTGGAGAGTGGTACACCATGGTACTGCAATGTTTCAAATCCATGCACTCATTTCTAAAGGTCGTACGACACTGTTTCGTCATTTTGGACGGATGTTGCACCTTGCACCGTAGATGTTGCACGCTGTGGATATCGATTCTTTGGAGGGCCATAACTCTTGGCTCGTTTAGAGTTACGGGAGCCATAACCAGTCAAAACGAAGGTATCTGTGAGTTCTGCAGCTATGGAAGCTTTCAGCCATCACTGGTTAGTTTCGTACCCAAAAATCCTATCCGAACCTCAATCGGGTCAAGGAAGTTTTTTACCCTGCGTTTTTTCGTCACGTGGATTTTTTCTGTAAAACGGGATCCCCATGGCTGGTCTATGATTTACCATCGCTGGAGAGTGGTGCACCATGGTACTGCAATGTTTCAAATCCATGCACTCATTTCTAAAGGTCGTACGACACTGTTTCGTCATTTTGGACGGATGTTGCACCTTGCACCGTAGATGTTGCACCCTGTGGATATCGATTCTTTGGAGGGCCATAACTCTTGGCTCGTTTAGAGTTACGGGAGCCATAACCAGTCAAAACGAAGGTATCTGTGAGTTCTACAGCTATGGAAGCTTTCAGCTATCACTGGTTAATTTCGTACCCAAAAATCCTATCCGAACCTCAATCGGGTCAAGGAAGTTTTTTACCCTTCGTTTTTTCGTCACGTGGATTTTTTCTGTAAAACGGGATCCCCGTGGCTGGTCTATGATTTACCATCGCTGGAGAGTGGTACACCATGGTACTGCAATGTTTCAAATCCATGCACTCATTTCTAAAGGTTGTATGGCACTGTTTCGTCATTTTGGACGGATGTTGCACCTTGCACCGTAGATGTTGCACCCTGTGGATATCGATTCTTTGGAGGGCCATAACTCTTGGCTCGTTTAGAGTTACGGGAGCCATAACCAGTCAAAACGAAGGTATCTGTGAGTTCTACAGCTATGACAGCTTTCAGCCGTCACTGGTTAGTTTCGTACCCAAAAATCCTATCCGAACCTCAATCGGGACAAGGAAGTGTTTTACCCTTCGTTTTTTCGTCACGTAGATTTTTTCTGTAAAACGGGATCCCCGTGGCTGGTCTATGATTTACCATCGCTGGAGAGTGGTGCACCATGGTACTGCAATGTTTCAAATCCATGCACTCATTTCTAAAGGTCGTACGACACTGTTTCATCATTTTGGACGGATGTTGCACCTTGCACCGTAGATGTTGCACCCTGTGGATATCGATTCTTCGGAGAGCCATAACTCTAGGATTGTTTAGAGTTACGGGAGCCATAACCAGTCAAAACGAAGGTATATGTGAGTTCTACAGATATGACGGTTGTCAGCCGTCACTGGTCAGTTTCATACCCAAAAAATCCTATCCGAACCTCAATCGGGTCAAGGAAGTTTTTTACCCTTCGTTTTTTCGTCACGTGGATTTTTTCTGTAAAACGGGATCCCCGTGGCTGGTCTATGATTTACCATCGCTGGAGAGTGGTGCCCCATGGTACTGCAATGTTTCAAATCCATGCACTCATTTCTAAAGGCCGTACGGCACTGTTTCGTCATTTTGGACGGATGTTGCACCTTGCACCGTAGATGTTGCACCCTGTGGATATCGATTCTTCGGAGGGCCATAACTCTTGGCTCGTTTAGAGTTACGGGAGCCATAACCAGTCAAAACGAAGTTATCTGTGAGTTCTACAGCTATGACGGCTTTAAGCCGTCACTGGTCAGTTTCATACCCAAAAAATCCTATCCGAACCTCAATCGGGTCAAGGATGTTTTTTACCCTTCGTTTTTTCGTCACGTGGATTTTTTCTGTAAAACGGGATCCCCGTGGCTGGTCTATGATTTACCATCGCTGGAGAGTGGTGCACCATGGTACTGCAATGTTTCAAATCCATGCACTCATTTCTAAAGGTTGTACGGCACTGTTCCGTCATTTTGGACGGATGTTGCACCTTGCACCGTAGATGTTGCACCCTGTGGATATCGATTCTTTGGAGGGCCATAACTCTTGGCTCGTTTAGAGTTATGGGAGCCATAACCAGTCAAAACGAAGGTATCTGTGAGTTCTACAGCTTTCAGCCGTCACTGGTTAGTTTCGTACCCAAAAATCCTATCCGAACCTCAATCGGGTCAAGGAAGTTTTTTACCCTTCGTTTTTTCGTCACGTGGATTTTTCTGTAAAACGGGATCCCCGTGGCTGGTCTATGATTTACCATCGCTAGAGAGTGGTGCACCATGGTACTGTAATGTTTCAAATCCATGCACTCATTTCTAAAGGTCGTACGGCACTGTTTCGTCATTTTGAACGGATGTTGCACCTTGCATCGTAGATGTTGCACCCTGTGGATATCGATTCTTCGGAGGGCCATAACTCTTGGCTCGTTTAGAGTTACGGGAGCCATAACCAGTCAAAACGAAGGTATCTGTGAGTTCTACAGTTATGACAGCTTTCAGCCGTCACTGGTTAGTTTCAAACCCAAAAATCCTATCCGAACCATAATCGGGTCATGGAAGTTTTTTACCCTTCGTTTTTTCGTCACGTGGATTTTTTCTGTAAAACGGGATCCCCGTGGCTGGTCTATGATTTACCATCGCTGGAGAGTGGTGCACCATGGTACTGCAATGTTTCAAATCCATGCACTCATTTCTAAAGGTCGTACAGCACTGTTTCGTCATTTTGGACGGATGTTGCACCTTGCACCGTAGATGTTGCACCCTGTGGATATCGATTCTTCGGAGGGTCATAACTCTTGGCTCGTTTAGTGTCACGGGAGCCATAACCAGTCAAAACGAGGGTATCTATGAGTTCTACAGCTATGACAGCTTTCAGCCATCACGGGTTAGTTTCGTACCCAAAAAATCCTATCCGAACCTCAATCGGGTCACGGAAGTTTTTTACCCTTCGATTTTTCGTCACGTGGATTTTTTCTGTAAAACGGGATCCCCGTGGCTGGTCTATGATTTACCATCGCAGGGGAGTGGTTCACCATGGTACCGCAATGTTTCAAATCCATGCACTCATTTCTAAAGGTCGTACGGCACTGTTTCGTCATTTTGGACGGATGTTGCACCTTGCACCGTAGATGTTGCACCCTGTGGATATCGATTCTTCGGAGGGCCATAACTCTTGGCTCGTTTAGAGTTACGGGAGCCATAACCAGTCAAAACGAAGGTATCTGTGAGTTCTACAGCTATGATAGCTTTCAGCCATCATTAGTTAGTTTCATACCCAAAAAATCCTATCCGAACCTCAATCGGGTCAAGGAAGTTTTTTACCCTTCGTTTTTTCGTCACGTGGATTTTTTCTGTAAAACGGGATCCCCGTGGCTGATCTATGATTTACCATCGCTGGAGAGTGGTGCACCATGGTACTGCAATGTTTCAAATCCATGCACTCATTTCTAAAGGTCGTACGGCACTGTTTCGTCATTTTGGACAGATGTTGCACCTTGCACCGTAGATGTTGCACCCTATGGATTTCGATTCTTCGGAGGGCCATAACTCTTGGCTCGTTTAGAGTTACGGGAGCCATAACCAGTCAAAACGAAGGTATCTGTGAGTTCTACAGCTATGACGGCTTTAAGCCGTCACTGGTTAGTTTCGTACCCAAAAAATCCAATCCGAACCTCAATCGGGTCACGGAAGTTTTTTACCCTTCGATTTTTCGTCACGTGGATTTTTTCTGTAAAACGGGATCCCAGTGGCTGGTCTATGATTTACCATCGCAGGGGAGTGGTTCACCATGGTACTGCAATGTTTCAAATCCATGCACTCATTTCTAAAGGTCGTACGGCACTGTTTCGTCATTTTGGACGGATGTTGCACCTTGCACCGTAGATGTTGCACCCTGTGGATATCGATTCTTCGGAGGGCCATAACTCTTGGCTCGTTTAGAGTTACAGGTGCCATAACCAGTCAAAACGAAGGTATCTGTGAGTTCTACAGGTATGACCGCTTTCAGCCATCATTGGTTAGTTTCATACCCAAAAAATGCTATCCGAACCACAATCGGGTCAAGGAAGTTTTTTACCCTTCGTTTTTTCGTCACGTGGATTTTTTCTGTAAAACGGGATCCCCGTGGCTGGTCTATGATTTACCATCGCTGGAGAGTGGTGCACCATGGTACTGCAATGTTTCAAATCCATGCACTCATTTCTAAAGGTCGTACGGCACTGTTTCGTCATTTTGGACGGTTGTTGCACCTTGCACCGTAGATGTTGCACCCTGTGGATATCGATTCTTCGGAGGGCCATAACTCTTGGCTCGTTTAGAGTTACGGGAGCCATAACCAGTCAAAACGAAGGTATCTGTGAGTTTTATTGCTATGACAGCTTTCAGCCGTCACTGGTTAGTTTCATACCCAAAAAATCCTATCCGAACCTCAATCGGGTCACGGAAGTTTTTTACCCTTCGATTTTTCGTTACGTGGATTTTTTCTGTAAAACGGGATCCCCGTGGCTGGTCTACGATTTACCATCGCAGGGGAGTGGTTCACCATGGTACTGCAATGTTTCAAATCCATGCACTCATTTCTAAAGGTCGTACGGCAGTGTTTCGTCATTTTGGACGGATGTTGCACCTTGCACCGTAGATGTTGCACCCTGTGGATATCGATTCTTCGGAGGGCCATAACTATTGGCTCGTTTAGAGTTACGGGAGCCATAACCAGTCAAAACGAAGGTATCTGTGAGTTCTACAGCTATGATAGCTTTCAGCCATCATTGGTTAGTTTCATACCCAAAAAATCCTATCCGAATCTCAATCGGGTCAAGGAAGTTTTTTACCCTTCGTTTTTTCGTCACGTGGATTTTTTCTGTAAAACGGGATCCCCGTGGCTGGTCTATGATTTACCATCGCTGGAGAGTGCTGCACCATGGTACTGCAATGTTTCAAATCCATGCACTCATTTCTAAAGGTCGTACGGCACTGTTTCGTCATTTTGGACGGATGTTGCACCTTGCACCGTAGATGTTGCACCCTGTGGATATCGATTCTTCGGAGGGCTATAACTCTTGGCTCGTTTAGAGTTACGGGAGCCATAACCAGTCAGAACGAAGGTATCTGTGAGTTCTACTGCTATGACCGCTTTCGGCCGTCACTGGTTAGTTTCATACCCAAAAAATCCTATCCGAACCTCAATCGGGTCAAGGAAGTTTTTTACCCTTCGTTTTTTCGTCACGTGGATTTTTTCTGTAAAACGGGATCCCCGTGGCTGGTCTATGATTTACCATCGCTAGAGAGTGGTGCACCATGGTACTGCAATGTTTCAAATCCATGGACTCATTTCTAAAGGTCGTACGGCACTGTTTCGTCATTTTGGACGGATGTTGCACCTTGCACCGTAGATGTTGCACCCTGTGGATATCGATTCTTCGGAGGGCCATAACTCTTGGCTCGTTTAGAGTTACGGGAGCCATAACCAGTCAAAACGAAGGTATCTGTGAGTTCTACGGCTATGACAGCTTTCAGCCGTCACTGGTTAGTTCCATACCCAAAAAATCCTATCCGAACCTCAATCGGGTCAAGGAAGTTTTTTACCCTTCGTTTTTTCGTCACGTGGATTTTTTCTGTAAAACGGGATCCCCGTGGCTGGTCTATGATTTACCATCGCTGGAGAGTGGTGCATCATGGTACTGCAATGTTTCAAATCCATGCACTCTTTTCTAAATGTCGTACGGCACTGTTTCGTCGTTTTGGACGGATGTTGCACCTTGCACCGTAGATGTTGCACCCAGTGGATATCGATTCTTCGGAGGGCCATAACTCTTGGCTCGTTTAGAGTTACGGGAGCCATAACCAGTCAAAACGAAGGTATCTGTGAGTTCTACAGCTATGACCGCTTTCAGCCGTCACTGGTTAGTTTCATACCCAAAAAATCCTATCCGAACCTCAGTCGGGTCAAGGAAGTTTTTTACCCTTCGTTTTTTCGTCACGTGGATTTTTTCTATAAAACGGGATAACCATGGCTGGTCTATGATTTACCATCGCTAGAGAGTGGTGCACCATGGTACTGCAATGTTTCAAATCCATGCACTCATTTCTAAAGGTCGTACGGCACTGTTTCGTCATTTTGGACGGATGTTGCACATTGCACCGTAGATGTTGCACCCTGTGGATATCGATTCTTCGGAGGGCCATAACTCTTGGCTCGTTTAGAGTTACGGGAGCCATAACCAGTCAAAACGAAGGTATCTGTGAGTTCTACGGCTATGACTGCTTTCAGCCGTCACTGGTTAGTTTCGTACCCAAAAAATCCTAACCGAACCTCAATCGGGTCAAGGAAGTTTTTTACCCTTCGTTTTTTCGTCACGTGGATTTTTTCTGTAAAACGGGATCCCCGTGGCTGGTCTATGATTTACCATCGCTGGAGAGTGGTGCACCATGGTACTGCAATGTTTCAAATCCATGCACGCTTTTCTAAAGGTCGTACGGCGCTATTTCGTCGTTTTGGACGGATGTTGCACCTTGCACCGTAGATGTTGCACCCTGTGGATATCGATTCGTCGGAGGGCCATAACTCTTGGCTCGTTTAGAGTTACGGGAGCCATAACCAGTCAAAATGAAGGTATCTGTGAGTTCTACAGCTATGACAGCTTTCAGCTGTCACTGGTTAGTTTCCTACCCAAAAATCCTATCCGAACCTCAATCTGGTCATGGAAGTTTTTTACCCTTCGTTTTTTGGTCACGTGGATTTTTTCTGTAAAACGGGATCCCCATGGCTGGTCTATGATTTACCATCGTTGGAGAGTGGTGCACCATGGTACTGCAATGTTTCAAATCCATGCACTCATTTCTAAAAGTCGTACGGCACTGTTTCGTCATTTTAGACGGATGTTGCACCTTGCACCGTAGATGTTGGACCCTGTGGATATCGATTCTTCGGAGGGCCATAACTTTTGGCTCGTTTAGAGTTACGGGAGCCATAACCAGTCAAAACGAAGATATCTGTGAGTTCTACAGCTATGACGGCTTTCAGCCGTCACTGGTTAGTTTCATAACCAAAAAATCCTATCCGAACCTCAATCGGGTCAAGGATGTTTTTTACCCTTCGTTTTTTTGACACGTGGATTTTTTCTGTAAAACGGGATCCCCGTGGCTGGTCTATGATTTACCATCGCTGGAGAGTGGTGCACCATGGTACTGCAATGTTTCAGATCCATGCACTCATTTCTAAAGGTCATACGGTTCTGTTTCGTCATTTTGGACGGATGTTGCACCTTGCACCGTAGATGTTGCACCCTGTGGATATCGATTCTTCGGAGGGCCATAACTCTTGGCTCGTTTAGAGTTACAGGAGCCATAACCAGTCAAAACGAAGGTATCTATGAGTTCTACAGCTATGACCGCTTTCAGCCGTCACTGGTTAGTTTCATACCCAAAAAATCCTATCTGAACCTCAATACCCTTCGTTTTTTCGTCACGTGGATTTTTTCTGTAAAACGGGATCACCGTGGCTGGTCTATGATTTACCATCGCTAGAGAGTGGTGCACCATGGTACTGCAATGTTTCAAATCCATGCACTCATTTCTAAAGGTCGTACGGCACTGTTTCGTCATTTTGGACGGATGTTGCACCTTGCACCGTAGATGTTGCACCCTGTGGATATCGATTCTTCGGAGGGCCATAACTCTTGGATCGTTTAGAGTTACGGGAGCCATAACCAGTCAAAACGAAGGTATCTGTGAGTTCTACGGCTACGACAGCTTTCAGCCATCACTGCTTAGTTTCATATCCAAAAAATACTATCCGAACCTCAATCGGGTCAAGGAAGTTTTTTACCCTTCGTTTTTTCGTCAAGTGGATTTTTTCTGTAAAACGGGATCCCCGTGGCTGGTCTATGATTTACCATCGCTGGAGAGTGGTGCACCATGGTACTGCAATGTTTCAAATCCAAGCACGCTTTTCTAAATGTCGTACGGCACTGTTTCGTCATTTTGGACGGATGTTGCACCTTGCACCGTAGGTGTTGCACCCTGTGGATATCGATTCTTCGGAGGGCCATAACTCTTGGCTCGTTTAGAGTTACGGGAGCCAAAACCAGTCAAGACGAAGGTATCTGTGAGTTCTACAGCTATGACAGCTTTCAGCCGTCACTGGTTAGTTTCATACCCAAAAATCCTATCCGAACCTCAATCGGGTCATGGAAGTTTTTTACCCTTCGTTTTTTGGTCACGTGGATTTTTTCTGTAAAACGGGATCCCCATGGCTGTTCTATGATTTACCATCGTTGGAGAGTGGTGCACCATGGTACTGCAATGTTTCAAATCCATGCACTCATTTCAAAAGGTCGTACGGCACTGTTTCGTCATTTTGGACGGATGTTGCACCTTGCATCGTAGGTGTTGCACCCTGTCGATATCGATTCTTCGGAGGGCCATTACTCTTGGCTCGTTTAGAGTTACGGGAGCCATAAACAGTCAAAACGAAGGTATCTATGAGTTCTACGGCTATGATAGCTTTCGGCAGTCACTGGTTACTTTCATACCCAAAAAAGCCTATCCGAACCTCAATCGGGTCATGGAAGTTTTTTACCCTTCGTTTTTTCGTCACGTGGATTTTTTCTGTAAAACGGGATCCCCGTGGCTGGTCTATGATTTACCATCGCTGGAGAGTGGTGCACCATGGTACTGCAATGTTTCAAATCCATGTACTCATTTCTAAAGTTCGTACGGCCCTGTTTCGTCATTTTGGACGGATGTTGCACCTTGCACCGTAGATGTTGCACCCTATGGATATCGATTCTTCGGAGGGCCATAACTCTTGGCTCGTTTAGAGTTACGGGAGCCATAACCAGTCAAAACGAAGGTATCTGTGAGTTCTACAGCTATGATAGCTTTCGGCAGTCACTGGTTACTTTCATACCCAAAAAAGCCTATCCAAACCTCAATCGGGTCATGGAAGTTTTTTACCCTTCGTTTTTTCGTCACGTGGATTTTTTCTGTAAAACGGGATCCCCGTGGCTGGTCTATGATTTACCATCGCTGGAGAGTGGTGCACCATGGTACTGCAATGTTTCAAATCCATGCACTCATTTCTAAAGGTCGTACGGCACTGTTTCGTCATTTTGGACGGATGTTGCACCTTGCACCGTAGATGTTGCACCCTGTTGATATCGATTCTTCGGAGGGCCATAACTCTTGGCTCGTTTAGAGTTACGGGAGCCATAACCAGTCCAAACGAAGGTATCTGTGAGTTCTACAGCTATGATGGCTTTCAGCCGTCACTGGTTAGTTTCATACCCAAAAAATCCTATCCGAACCTCAATCGGGTCAAGGATGTTTTTTACCCTTCGTTTTTTCGTCACGTGGATTTTTTCTGTAAAACGGGATCCACGTGGCTGGTCTATGATTTACCATCGCTGGAGAGTGGTACACCATGGTACTGCAATATTTCAAATCCATGCACTCATTTCTAAAGGTCGTACGACACTGTTTCGTCATTTTGGACGGATGTTGCACCTTGCACCGTAGATGTTGCACCCTGTGGACATCGATTCTTCGGAGGGCCATAACTCTTGGCTCGTTTAGAGTTACGGGAGCCATAACTAGTCAAAACGAAGGTATCTGTGAGTTCTACAGTTATGACAGCTTTCAGCTGTTATCCCGCTTTTTGGCAAAGCCGCGATACCAAAAAATCGATCGAAAACGAAGGACAGTTCGCCTCAGAGGTTGATCGTACTTCATTTCGCCATGGATATCACTGAATTTTATCCGAGTCCAGATTGAGCCACAATTGATAGGACACGGCAAGAAAGACCACAAGAGTCAGCATTTCAAATTTCAAGTCAATCCGAGTTCATATGCTCGAGTTATGATCGATTCGATTTGAAGGGGAAGGCCTGGGTTTCGAACCCGTCAATTGTTAATATTTCAAAACGATCACTTTCGAAACCATCGGTTTCGAAACCATCACAGCGCCTCACCTTCGACTCCATCGCCTTCGACTCCATCGTGTTCGAATCCATGTGCCTCGTATCCATGGTAGGGTTGCAGAGCTCATATGCGTCCAAGGAACACAAGTCCGAATCCATACTCGGCTGCCTTATTTCAAATCCACCGGACATGCATGCTTCGAACCCATCCATAAGCTTCGTTCGAACCCATCCCTGAAGTCTTGTTCGAACCCGTCACAGAGCCATGGTTCGATCCCATCACAGAGACCTTCTTCAAACCCATCTGTGATACCATCTTCGAACCCATCCGTGATGCCATCTTCGAACCCATCCATGATGCCATGTTCGAACCCATCCTGTGTTGCCTTATTCGAACCCACTGGGTCAACCAACGTGTCTTCCATCGGTTCGAAATCACCGAGATATACGGAGTCGAAGCGGTCAACACGGAGTGAAGTCCGGATCGATTCAAAGTTTGCGCTCCACGTCACCACGAAGTCGCGTGCCATGATGGATTCGAAACCATCGTTTCGAATACGGGTGTTCGAACCAAACAGCCGTGCCGTGAACCCTATTTCGAACCCAACATATCTCCCAATCTGCTGATCCAAATGCCATGAAATTTTCACAGATGCTTGCATACATGTTGAAGAATGTCCACGCCAAATTTCACCTCGATTGGATGAATTCTTGATCGGTTCGAATGGAGTTCGAACCGATGCCAAAGTGGGCCCAAACTTACCGAGACCGTACGTGTGGGCCCCCTCACGTGCCAGAAGAGGTCTCCCGAGTTTTCAGCGAGATACCAGCAGCCTACGCCTATAAATAGAGCTCCAGAGCCAACAGAAAAGGGACCTTCGGGATTTTCTCACTCTCAAGCGCCCAGACTCTGCCGGATTGACATCTCCATCATAATTTCACTACTGATTTCGAAATTTCCAGTTGTAACTTGCTGTTGATCGCTGTAACAACTTGTAAACGTTGAAAGAGAATCAATAAAATATCAAAAACTTCACAGTGGACGTAGGCGACACGCCGAACCACTATAAATCGCTTGTCTACGCATTTTCTTTACCGTTGATTGGATTTTTTGTTAGATAACATTCATATTTAGTCCATACTCTTGATTGTTATCTCTTCAACGACTCCCGAAGAGTGTTGTGACCAATTTTGGTGCAAACACTTTGGTGCTTTCACTGTGAAAAAACCCAGTTTTTTCTCCTGCTCGTTGGATCTGTCATCAATACCGGATTGAATAAATCCAAGAGAGAGATCCAGATCTTTGAATTCAAATTCCTTCCATTCTATTCAGATTTGCAAAAGTCTAAGGAAAGGAATCCAACGTTCGAGATGGTTAGCACAAGAACCACCTCAAACGCCGTCAATCAAGAAGAACAGGATCGACAGAATCTTGTAACTCTACCTCCACCTAATCAAGATACCACTGCACACTCGGAACCCTCAGCTCCGGTTACCCGACAAGAGTTGCAGTCGCTAATCCAAGAGCTGACCCAGAGTCGGCAACAACTAGAAGAACAGCTGCGCGCTAACGCCGAGCTAATCAATGAGTTGGATCGCCAGAAGCGAAAGAGATCCAAGAGAGACCACGTGTCTCGTTCCTCCAGCGAGAGTTCTTCATCTTCTGACTATCACAATCGACCTCCACAACCCCAGCTAGATGGGAATCACATGCTAACTGCTGGAGATCGACCAACGCTGACCGTTGGACAACTGAGAGTTGGTCCATCGGCCAGTTTCCAAACCGGACCCTCCTCCCGAGGAGGTGCCATCCCTCACCACGCTACAGAATACCGCACTACTGACGTTGCGGTGGAACCAGAGGTCGACGTTCAAGATCAGTCGGACCTGAACCGTCGTCATGACGGACGTACTCCTGAACTATACGTCCTAGAAGACTATGTGCCAAGAAGGCAAAGCTTGGACCGTCGACAATATCCGGTCCAACCCCAAAGCATGGAACGTAATCGTACTCCGGCACAAGCCGCACAGAACGCGCAAATGCCGGATCTTTCCACTATGATACGTCAAATGATCCGTGAGAGTCAGGGATTCACAAATGACGATTGGGGAGTTACCCGAAGTCACACTCCTTTTATGGACGATATCCTTACTGCTGAACCCCCACGTCGATTCAGAATGCCAACTCTACCTATGTACGAAGGAAACTCCGACCCCAACCAACATATTCTAAAATATGAATGGTCGATGACTGTTGCCCGTGCCGATGATGCAGTAAAGTGTCGTAGTTTCCCCATATCCTTGGGGGGCATCGCCACCATGTGGTTCACTCAATTGCCACCTCGATCCATCTCTTCATTCAACCAGTTAGCTACAAAATTCGTTGAGCAATTCTGCATGCATGTCGCAAGACCCAAAGATGTTAACACTCTGTCTAGTGTCACTCAGGCTCCCGGAGAGACACTCAGACACTACTTAGAGAGATTCCATACCGCATGCGCGGAGATCAGCAATCCAAACGATAATTCCATCCTTATGGCGCTGACTGAGGGGATCGACCCCGATTCTGAGTTCGGCAATTGGTTGGCCGGAAAACCACCTGCATCGTTGGACCGTTTCCACGCCAAGGCGGCTCAATTCCTGAGACGGGAAGATGCGAAACAGTCTAGGAAGCAAACTGATGCAAAACCAAGTACGGAAGGGATCCAAAGCAATGTTGCCATCAAACAATGCGGTGAGAGCTCCGGAAAAGTTCAGTTGAACGTCAAAAATGAGCAAGCTCGGCGAAGAGAGAGCGTGAATCAAATTAAAAAACAAGATCAAAATCGTGGCCCGCCACGCAAACATCCGATGTTCGACAACTATACTCCTTTGAATACTTCACTGGAGGCCTTGTATTTACAAACCCGTAGTACAATTCAATATGAAAAACCTGCTCCGAGACCGTCGTCAGAGAGACAAATCCAAACAGGAAAATTTTGCAGGTTCCATGAAAGCTACGGGCACGATACGAACGAGTGTCGTCACTTACAGGATCTCGTTGAAAAACTGATCAGGGAAAGGAAGCTTGATCGATTTGTGCGGACACCGCAACCCAGGGAAGCAGGTCCATCAAATCAAAACAGTGAACCCGATCGACCGAGACATGAGTGTTTGCACCAAAATTGGGCAAACACCCTTCGGAAGTTTTTGAAGAGATAGTAAATGAAGAACTTGAATTGGAAATAGGGACTATCTAACAAAAACTTCAAGTCACAGAAAAGTAAATTGCATAGAAGACAAGGATTTAGAGTGGTTCGGCTATGCGCCTACGTCCACTATGAAGTTTTATCACTTTATTTCTTAATACTTGAAGATTACAAGTGTTTTTAAGCAAATTACAGCAGGAAATGGACTTAAATTCGAAATTAACAGCAAAGGATGTAGTCTGGAGTGATTCCGGCAGCGTTTAGGCTTACTCTTCTTCTCCAAATTCTCCGCCCTCTTTTCTGAGTGACCAGGGGCTCTATTTATAGGTGTGGAAGGCCAAAATCCCGCCTAAAACCTGGAGAGGCTGCTTGGCACGTGACGGGGGGCCCACAGGCCCGCGTTCTTGAACTGCGTGCCCAGTTTGGGACCGATTCGAAGTGAACTTCGAATCGATCAAAAAATTGTCCAATTGCGATGAAACTTGGCGTGGACGTTCTTCGTCATGTAGACAAACTTCTGTAAAAATTTCATGGGATTTGGATCAGTAGATTGGGAGTTATGATCGATTCAAGATGATGCATTTCGGTACGCTGGTTAGTTCGAATCGATCCTATGGGTCGTTCGAACCCATATGTTTCGAATCCATATGGTTCGAATCCATATGGTTCGAACCCATAGGTTCGAGTCGAACCTGTTGCATGAGGGGGCGGCGACGCTTCGAATCGATGGCTTCGGATCGATTCGAAGTTGTTCTTAACGTGTAGGGTTCGAAGACAGCATGGATTCGAAGCTGTGATGGACTCGAAGCTTGTGATGGATTCGAAGTTGGTGATGGGTTCGAAGCATGAGGTGGGCACGAAGTTGTGATTGATTCGAGGCGCATTTAAGCAGTGATGGATTCGAAGGGAGGTATGCCCCTGATGGATTCGAACGTCGCTTCTTCCTATGGGTTCGAATATGATGGGTTCGAAACAGGTGGTTTCGAATGTGATGGGTTCGAAAACGATGGGTTCGAACATGATGGCTTCGAACCGAGCAATGTGCACCTTCTTAACTTGAATCCATCATTACTTGAGCATATGACCTCGGATTGACTTGAAATTTGAATTGGTGGCTTTTATGGTCTTTCTTGTTATGCCCTATCAATTGTGGCTCGATCCGGACTCGGACAGAATTCATCGATATCCATAGCGGAGTGAAGTACGATCAATCTCTGAGGCGAACTGTCTTTTGTCTTTGACCCATCTTTTGGTATCACGGCTTTTGCCCAAAAAGCGGGATAACATTTTGCCCCCCAAAGTACGTCTTGTGGGAACATGACGTGCTTTGAATAGTCGCCATTTTATTCTGAAAATTATTGCTCCCTTTTCGTTGAGACTCATATGCCGTATTGCCGTAACCTTGCCTTGATATGATTGATTGCTGTGTGATTGTGCCTAATCGTTGGCTATCGTTATTACAACAGAGTGGACATTTGATCCCTGTAAATGTTCAAAATCGAATGTTAGTTCGATATGTGTGCACATATATTAGCTCTGCCCTTATTAACGTCGTGCGTCCACGAGTCATGTCGGTTTTTGTTTGCTGCCGAATTCCGTCCCGGTTTTCTCCTGAATCGATTTTAGATTCAAGTCAAAGTGTTGTTTATCAGTGGTTTTTGATGGATTCGAAGTTATGTTTGTATGAATTGATGGCTTTCGAATCGACGTTGCCTCGTATCGATGCCGTTTTGCTGGATTCGAAGCTTAGAAGGGATTCGGCCTGCAATGGATTCGAAGCAGTGATGGGTTCGAAGACTCTGATGGACTCGAAGCCTCTGATGGACTCGAAGCCTCTGATGGATTCGAAACTTAGATGGATTCGAAACTTAGATGGATTCGAAGCTTCTGATGGATTCGAAACATATATGGATTCGAAGCTTCTGATGGATTCGAAACTTAGATGGATTCGAAAGTGGTCGTTCGAATCGTTGGGAGTCGAAGTGACACTAATCCCTTTTGAAACCCATATAAATACACGAGGCTGACTCCATTTTCACTTTTTACCTTTTACCATTGCTTTAGCTGCTTCTTCGAATCGATTTCCCAGAGCCAAATCAAACGTGCTTTTTCACGAATCGATCAAATTCCTTCAAGCTTTCGCTTGTAATCAAACCAAATCAGGTAACCAAGGGGTCGATTCGAGTTGAGAATGATAGGAACTATAATCTTTTTTTTTGGCATTAGTTCGATCCCTTCTTCTGGAAATTGTTGGAGAGTGGTGAGATTTGAACGAAGTAGGCCGACTCCATGGAACTGAGGAATGCAAACTTCGAGCCGTATCGAACAGGGGTGAGCGCTTCGAGTTGGTTTCGAATGTGCAGCTTCGAATCGATGATTGCAGGAGAATAACAACAAAAGAGGCGTGTGGTGATGGATTCGAAACAGTGACATTCTGATCGATTCGAAGGAGCTCACTACTGATCGATTCGAAGCAATGATACGTTCATCGATTCGAAGCAGTCCAACTCCGATGGATCCGAAGTTAGGTGGGACTCTGTGGGTTCGAACTGCTCTTGATGGATTCGAAGGAGCTCGACTTCGATGGATTCGAAGTCAGGTGGGGCTCCTTGGGTTCGACCTTCCCTTGATGGATTCGAAGGAGCTCGACTTCGCTGGATTCGAAGTCAGTTGGGGTTCCATGGGTTCGAACTGCTCCTCCGTCCCCAAGTCTCGTCGAGTTGAACTACGTGGCATTGGGGCGCGCCGTCTCGAGGTTCATCGATCTGACTCGTGTCGAATCGAGTCGATCGATTCGAACGTTCTTACTTCTGGAACTTCCACCCCATCGACTTATTCCAATATCTGAACTACGACCAACTTTAAATTGAACTCTAACGAACTCACTAAATTTTTAGCATACTTGATTCCGACGAGCTTCGGCCTCGCATGATCAAAGCTGACCTGACCTGTCTTTTTGGAGCTCGTCGATGGCACCATGACTTAAATGCATATAACGAATTCATAATTGGTCAGTAGTATCTGAGCGATGTGAAAGTGATGGTCAGCGATGACGGTCGTTTTCGTTTTCCGATTTCAAGGTTTTGTCGTTCGGACACCGCGTCCCAATCTTGCAAAATTTGCTTTAGTTATGCATTTGCACTGCACAGCATGTTCATATACCTCACACCGGGGAATATACGGGCTTTCTTTGTTT
Source organism: Allium cepa (assembly GCA_030765085.1). Classification (NCBI taxonomy): domain Eukaryota; kingdom Viridiplantae; phylum Streptophyta; class Magnoliopsida; order Asparagales; family Amaryllidaceae; genus Allium; species Allium cepa. The sequence continues at coordinate 51,544,040 of JASFAV010000020.1, forward strand.
TTAACGCTGCTTTCTCATGAGTTAGTTAATTATGGAGTCTTCGGGTTCTGAACAACAAGATTTACAAAGCTTGTCTCCCCCAGTGCTAGAAATTCCAGAGATCCTCCCTGAAGTAATAGATCCTGCTCCGGACGAATTACCGGAGGCCTTACTTATCGAGGATCCCATAGACTCCGTCCGATCTAATATTTCTGGAGCATTATTGGGTCGGATATGTTCGAAACATAGCTTATCCCCGGATGATGTTTTGCTACCGGGAGTTGATGATAGGCCTCACAGTCCACCCGAGGGCTATACTGCTTTTTATCGCCGTGCTTGTGCGACTGGAACTCTCCCTCCGTTTAACCAATATATCAGGGAGATGCTATCGTTCATTGGAATCGCTCCCGTACAACTTCACCCCAACGGGCACGCGTTACTGAACAGTGTTTTCATCTTATTCATGGACCACCTCTTTCGTCCGCCTAGGCCAGCTGAGATTAGACATATATTCAACTTCAAGAGCAGGGGTGATAGTCCATCTTTCACCTTTCTGGAGGCGGTTAGAAACTGCCAGATTGTGACGGGAGCCTGGACCAGACTTAGTTACTTTAAGAATGAATGGTTCTTTGTCCGATGCCCCCCAGGATTCGCTAGGCGATGGCTGTCCAGACGTAAGTGTCGTAAATCGTGTAAGCCCTCTTTAATGGTTATTGTCAACACTCGAACTGACATCAGGTGTTTTTCTTGCAGCTATCATATCAAGGCCAGATGGTGGTCGATACAGAAACGTCATCCGAAGTTTACAAGGGATTCCGAGTGATTTGCGGCACATTGACTCGGTCTTAACTAATGATAACTTAAGGATGCTGGGTTTAATTGAGATGAACCAGAGTATTGTCGTTGAGGGGTTGGTGAAATCGGCTCTGAAGGAAAAGAAGAAGACCGGTGTAGAGATAAGAGGAATGGGCGACGATGAGAGGACGCCTACTAACAACGGGCTAGTGGCTGATTTTCCCCAAACAGGAAAAAAGTGGAAAGGCAAGGCTGTTGTTCCTAAATTTAAGAGACGGAAGTCTGTAATCGTGTCTCGCTTGATTCCTGGAATTATTTCTTCTGACTCCGTTCTTTGTCAACCAGGAAACATTTTCACAGGACTGGATGACGTTCCCATCCCGGAATGCGTTTCTCTTTATCACAAGTCCGGGTTGGTTGAGCTCCGGGAAGCGTTAGACATAAGCGAGCTTTTACCCGTTAGTGCAGTCGATATTTCTGGTTGGTCGGGGGCTTTGCACATTTGCATATACTTTCATGACACTACATGACTGCTTCACTTGCCATATCGATTTTGCCTGATACTTAACTGCACTGCATCTATTTTCCAGGTAATATGGCTGGCCGTCAGACTACATTGGACAAACTCCGGAGAGTGCATCACCCCTCAACCTATTATGAATCTCGACGTGGAGTCCCCGATCGTGATCGCGACCGGAGGCAATATGGCCGGGAGTATCATGCAAAGGATCATTACCGTGGTTACTCCAGCCAGGAACGATCAGACAGAGATCGTAGGCATCGCTCCCCATCTCGGTCTCCTCCGCCATCCCGAAGTCATGTCCAGGCACCCGAGCCTCTGCGACATCAGTCATCTTCGCAGGTTTCGAGGCTTGAGCCACATCGTCCTCGAACTGAGGTCGCAACGTCTGCGTCTGCGGAGGAGACCCTTATTGAGTCTTCTGGCGAAGGGGCCATTAGGCTTGCTCAACTGAGAAAAGATTTTCCAAAGATTTGCTTTGATGCTTGTATTTTTCCTCCCAATCTTAAAAGAATTCCCGACGATGCCGTGACCACGACGCTCAGCTACACCCGTGACTTTTTTGCTCAGTACAAAGAATGGTACAAAGCGGCTGTCAAGGCTTCCAAAGCTGCCTTCGACCGGGCCCAAATCATCGAGAAGCTGGAGGCCGACTTGGCTCAAAAGAGTCGCATTGTCGACATACTCCAATCTGAGGCGGAATCTTCCCGCAAGGCCGAGGTCGAGTCGTTAAAGAAGGTTGATGAGACATTAGTTGAGATGGCGAAAATGCAACAGGCACATTGTTCTTTAGTTGAAGACTTAGGCCATCGATACAAGAATGTTGAATCTGAGCGGGATGCGGCAGTCAAGGAACTAGAGGAGCTAAAGGCCAGGTTTGCCGACATGAATAAAGAAAAAGACGACGCGAACGTGGCTGCGCAAGAAGCGTGTGAGCAGGCTGTATCTTTTCGAGCTGAGCGCGATGCGGCAATTGCAAGGGTTAAGGAGGTTGAATCGGAGGTGTAGGAGAGAGTCCAAGCAGAGAGGTTCAAGATGGAGGCCGAATTCGACGATCTCTTGGACACATATAATGCCAATGTATTGGAGCATAGAAATCTCTCCTGGCTAGGGGATTACTCGATGCCTCTCTACAATGCTTGGAAGAAATTAGTGGAAAACAAGAGGATGTCTTGTCCGGATTCGGTATTAGATGAGCTTGAGCTTGAGTCACGTCTGCGCAGCAAGGATGAGAGGAGAACCCTTCATGAAGCAATCATTTCTGTTGAAAAAGAGAGACTTGGTGTTCATCAAACGGAGGTTGGCGAAGGTTCGGGTATTGTGCACCATAGCGAGAATACTGAAGTCCCCGTTTCGACTTCATCCGAAGCTGTTGCTGTGGTTGATCCACAAGCTATTCCAGCCTACAATCCGGACCAACCGGAACTGTCTTCGGGCAAGATTCTCGCCCCCGAGCTTATCCAAGCTCCGAGGCAAGGTAAAGTAGGTATTTTGATTACTCTCTTTACGTCATAAAACCTTGATTTTCGAGGGAATTTCTCGGCCTGATAGCTCTAATTTTTGTTGTTTAGTGACCGAGAGTGTCGCACCCGTGCTCCCTGTTCCTTCGGCTTTATATCCTACGCGTGGAGTTATTATCACCGAGGCGATTTCAACTGCTGCCATGGTTGGTGATATGGGAGAGGGAGGCTCAATGTCATTCGATGTTCAAATGTTTGAAGAGCTATTTGGTCACCCTCTTGACCCCATCCCTGATCTTTCTTTTGCGACGAGTGGAGCTGCTCCAGTTTCTAGCTCGATCGTGTTGACCACCAGTGTATCTGGCGTGGCCCAACTGTCTCGAGAGGAAGAGATTTTAGCCGAGATAATTGCCGAGATGGCCACGACGGTGACGGTTGGTCCCGGTTGCGACGCTGTTCCCTCAAGCTTATCTTCTCTAATGATGATTTCACCTGGTGGCACGGTAACCGTCTCGAGTGTTGCTGACCAAGTACATGTTACCGTTCCCATGCCCTCGGCTCATTCCCACAGAAGGATCTCTGTCCCTTCCAGTTCTGAGGAAGACGTCGATATTATGCCAGACCCGGAGGACGTTCCCAAGAAAGGCAAAAAGTCTCGTAGGAAGCCAGGCAGTGGGTCTAGCGGCTCGACTCCGAGGAAGAAGCACCGGAGGAAGAAAGAGTGAGTCCTTCGCTTTGTCGTGAGATTACAGATAACAATTCTTTTGTCTTTCCTTTTGTTCTTTCTTGGGCCATGTGTATGTGTGGATTCGGCCTCCACTTAATCGTAGCATCTTTACTTGCCATGTAATCAAACCTGTTTTTGTTGGCTGATGAAATGGGAAATTATTCTTTTCTTCTTACTTAAATGCCTTGCAGTATTTGTCTTCTATCCGCTCAGTATTTATATAGCTTCATCTCGTGGTTTAATGAATGAGTCGGATTCTGAGTATTTTATCACTTAGGCCAGTGATTAACACCCAGCTTCTTGCCCCTTAGTTGCGGGGAATAATATTCATATTCTGGCGGCTGATTGCGTTTATTGCAAGCCTCAGGCACATGCCCCCCTTCTGGGGACTTATGACAATTTGAGATCGATAATCTGTCCTGCATTCCGAGAATCTGAGGGTTATCGATGTTTGGAACACGGTTTGCGCTCTGGGAGCTCGGAATTGACATTCAAACTCCACTTCGCGCTATGGGAATTGGGAGTTGATGTTGACATCTCGGCCCGTACTTCGGGAACTTCGAATTGTTGATTGCACTTCGATTCGCGCTCCGGGAACCTGGACTAGATGCTTATACTCCAATTCGCACTCTGGGAAGTTGGAGTCCGTTCGCACTCCGGGAACGAATTATGGAATGTTTATACTCCAATTCCCACACTGGGAAGTTGGAGTCCGTTCGCACTCCGGGAACGAATTATGGAATGTTTATACTCCAATTCACACTCTGGGAAGTTGGAGTCCGTTCGCACTCCGGGAACGAATTATGGAATGTTTATACTCCAATTCACACTCTGGGAAGTTGGAGTCCGTTCGCACTCCGGGAACGAATTATGGAATGTTTATACTCCAATTCACACTCTGGGAAGTTGGAGTCCGTTCGCACTCCGGGAACGAATTATGGAATGCTTATACTCCAATTCACACTCTGGGATGTTGGAGTTAGCCAAAAGGATTGTCGTGTGTCGATCCCTGTGTATGCTGGTATTGTGTCTTGTCCCGGAGCTCGGGTTTCATTTAGTGAGTGACTGGTCGCATCACAGTTACTCCCTATTTGAATAAATCTCACCGTGTGATGGTATCTAGTTCTTCGTGCAATGTGATATTATGTGTTATTTTCAGTGAATCACGACTTTCGGCTCGAAGAGATGGCATTTTATTGCTGAAACGAAAGAAACATGGCAAATTCAGTTGCCTTATTACAAGTTCAAATTTCAAAATGCAAAAACAAAATGCTAGGGAAGAAATTGATAAAAAATAGATAAATAAAGCCCGTCAGATGTAGTAGCGACGGAGGCTTCCGCTATTCCAGGCTCTTGGTAAAGTGAGACCATCAATGGTTGATAATTTGAATGTGCCATCTATGAGCTTTTGTGAAATCATATACGGCCCTTCCCAATTTGGGTTTATGTGTGAAGGGACCGGGTAAATTCTCTTGAGTACCAGGTCGCCGGGTTTAAAAGTTCGTGGGCAGACCTTGGCGTTGTACATTCGAGTGACTCGACCTCGATATTCAGCTGCCCTCACATCGGCTTCTTCACGCTTCTCATCAAGAAGATCTAGGGATTCAGCAAGTAATATAGCATTCATTTTCGGGTCGTAGTATGTCACACGGTGAGAGTGAACTTCCATTTCGACTGGAATAACTGCTTCAGAGCCATAGGATAGAGAAAAAGGGGTGTGTCCGGTCGCAGTTTTGTGAGTCGTTCTGTACGGCCACAGAGCCATTGGTAGTTCATCAACCCACTTGCCCCCGGCTTTCTCCAATCTTTTCTTCAATATAGACTTGATAACCTTATTGACGGCCTCGACCTGACCATTCGCTTGTGGGTGCGCTACTGCTGAGAATCTCTTATGGATGTTAAATCGCAGACAGAAGTCCCTGAATTCAGTACTGTCGAATTGGGCTCCATTATCGGTGATAATAGTATGCGGGAGACCAAACCGGCAGATGATGTTGCGTACCACGAAGTTGATCACCTTTTTTGTCGTTATCGTTGCAAGGGGCTCAGTCTCAGCCCATTTGGTGAAGTAATCAACCGCAACTATGGCGTACTTTGCACCCCCTTTAGCTAAAGGCAATGCACCGATTATATCCATCCCCCACATTGCAAATGGCCACGGACTGACCATTTGGGTTATTTCAGAAGGCGGGGCTCTAGGAATCCGAGCGTGTCTCTGGCATTTATCACATCTTTTGGCATAACCCATAGCATCGCGGTTAACGGTAGGCCAATAATATCTGTATCGAAGTATTTTCTTGGCAAGCGCTTGCCCCCCAGTGTGATCGCCACACTCTCCTTCGTGAACCTCACGCAACACTCGCTTGATTTCGTTATGTGCGATACACCGGAGAAGAGGAACAGAGTATCCCCTCCGATACATAACTCCGTTTTGAATGACAAATCGTGACACCTTTCGAAGAATCTGTCTTCTTTCACTTCGTCGTTCAGGCAGCGTGCCATGCTCAATGTAATCTTGATAGGGAGTCATCCATGATTCCTTCTCGAAGGTAGCTTCAAATGTGAATTCATTCTCCGTTCGATCAATGCTCGGAGAGGATAATGTCTCGACGGGGACGAGTCCCAAGTGTTGAGCTTCGCCTGTACTCGCCAACTTTGCCAATGAATCGGCTTTCTGATTGTGCTCTCGGGGTATGTAGAAAATGGTATAATAATCAAACTGATCCAGTATTTCTCGGACCCGGGCTAGATAAGCGGCTAATCTTCGATCCTTGGCCTGATATTCACCCCGAACTTGGCATACCACCAACTGGGAATCGCAGTAGATCTCCACAGCGATAATTCTCAGGTCTCGGGCCAACTTCAACCCGGTGAGCAAGGCTTCATATTCAGCTTCGTTGTTGGTTGCCCGAAAATCAAACTTTAAGGCGTAGCAGATGGATCGGCCCTCGGGAGTCTCAAGCACAATCCCTGCGCCCGAGCACCGATCGTTGGATGCGCCATCAGTGTATAGCTTCCATATATATTCGGGGGAGTCACTAGTTTCAGGTAAGGCTTCAGGAACAGTGAATTCGGAAATGAAATCTGCTAAGACTTGACCGTGTATGGCTCTCCTTGGAACATATGCGATGTCGAGTTGACTCAGCTCAATGTTCCCTTTTAGTAACCTGCCAGACGTCTCAGGTCGCGTGAGGACCTGTCGTAACGGTTGGTCGGTGTACACAATGATAGGGTGAGCCTGAAAATACGGACGGAGCTTCCTCGAGGCGATGACTAGGCAGTATGCCAATTTTTCTAGCCTTGGATAATTTCTCTCGGCCCCGGTTAATCGTTTACTGACATAATAGACTGGTTTCTGTGTTCGGTCTTCCTCTCGAACTAATGCAGCACTAATAGCGTTTTCAGATACAGCCAGATAAAGGTATAATTGTTCGTGATCAACAGGTTTTGAAAGAATCGGTGGCGTGGAAAGATGCTGGATTAGCGATTGAAACGCGCCCTCACATTCCGTAGTCCATTCGAAGTTTCGTTTCCCCTTTCGTATCAGATCGAAAAAGGGGATGCATTTATCCGTTGATTTCGAGATGAATCTGCTCAGCGCTGCAACCTTCCCATTGAGACTCTGAACCTGTTTTATGGTCCTAGGGGTTTGAAGATTCCTGATTGCCCAGATCTTCTCGGGGTTGGCCTCTATTCCCCGGTCGTTGACGATGAACCCAAGGAACTTTCCGGAAGCAACCCCAAAATGACATTTTAACGGATTTAGCTTCATCCCATATCTCCGGAGGACATTGAACATTGACTCCAAGTCCTTGACATGATCAGTGGAGTATCGTGACTTTACCAACATGTCATCCACATAGACCTCCATGGTTTTCCCGATCTGGTCGGCAAACATTCGGTTGACTAAGCGTTGATAAGTTGCTCCGGCATTCTTTAAACCAAAAGGCATGACCATGTAGCAGTATAGTCCTAGGTCAGTTACGAAGCTTGTATGTTCTTGATCGGGCACATGCATGGGTATCTGATTGTACCCAGAGTAAGCATCCATGAAAGATAATAATTCATGTCCGGCCATCGAATCCACAAGCTGATCGATTCGAGGAAGTGGAAAACTGTCTTTTGGACAAGCCTTATTTAAGTCAGAGTAGTCGATGCACATTCTCCATTTTCCATTCGGTTTGCAGACAAGTACAGGATTGAATACCCACTCCGGGTACAAAGCATCTCGGATAAACCCATTCGTCTTCAACTTATCGACTTCTTCTTTGAGGGCGGCAGATCTCTCTGGATCCATACCGCGTCTCTTTTGCTTGATCGGGATGTACCGCGGGTCAATATTTAAGGTGTGGCTCGCGATGTCCGACGAGATTCCACACATATCGGAGTGCGTCCAGGCGACTACGTCTAGATTCGCTTGGAGAAATTCGACCAATTCCTGTTGTGCTTGCAGGTTTAGCTGAGACCCAATCTTCAATATTTTCGAATTGTTATCGTCATCAATTGGAACATCGATCGTTAGCTCGGCTGGGGAGGCTTGACTTTCTTTGGATTCATCATTATCTTCAGTGTCTCGAGGGTCAAGATCCTTCTGGAATTGGTCGTGGTGCCCGGGCCGAGGCCCAGGCGCTAATTGTCAATCATCGGTAAAGCGGACGCGGAGAGATTCCCCCACGCCCTTTCCTTTCTCCCTCCTTTGTGCTTCTCGTAGTTCAGCAACATAACAGGCTCTCCCGGCAGCCTGGTCCCCATGAATGACCCCAATCCCGTGGTCAGTAGGGAACTTTAGAGTCAAACACCACGGGGCAATTGCTGCCCTAAATTCTGCAAGGGCTGGTCGGCCCAAAAAGGCATTATAGGGTGAATGGATATCCAGGACAACAAACTGTAACATTCGGACTCTACGGCGTTCTCCGTTTCCCAATTCTACTGGCAATTCCACCATCCCGGTGGGTATATTAGCACTTCCATCGAAGCCGTGGATCCTACATTGACAAGGCTTTAGATCTTTAGCTTCCATCTTCATCTGATCATATGCCCTTTTAAACAAGATGTTTACTGAGCTTCCACTGTCTACCAGGATCCTCTTCATCCAAGCAGGACCAACCTGGGCGGATATGACTAGTGGGTCTATGGTCGGGGCTTCGACTTTGTCAGCATCTCGGTTTCTAAATACGATATCATCCGCCATCGTCTTCTGTTGCTTAGCCGGAGCCCCTTCATCAAGTGTACTGCAGCTTTCAAAACTTACGTGCCTGATCGAATTGGCGTATGATTCCATTTCCCTCCAACTTCGGTCCGCTGGATGAGGGCCACCATTGACTGTATTTATGACCAACCTTCCGCTTGTACGAGCGGGCTCCTCCTGTCTTTCTTGGTTCTGTGCACGATTTTGGTTTGACGGGCCCATACCACCGGCTTGCGGTGCCCGCACAAATTGGTCCAACTTCCTTTCTCTGATCAATTTTTCAATAAGGTCCTGCAAATGCCTGCAGTCATTGGTGTTGTGTCCATAGCTTTCGTGAAATCTACAAAACTTCCCCGTTTGAATCTGTTTCTCCGATGATGGCCTCGGAGTCGGCTTCTTATATTGCATCGCATTACAGGTTTGTAGATATACGTTTTCTAACGTCGTATTCAGTGGTGTATAGCTTTCAAACATTTGCGCCCTACGTCGCGGGCCACGATTCTGATCCTGCTTCTTACTCTTATTATCGCCGTTCCATGGCTGGGCCTGCTTGTTCTGAATATTCAACTGTACTCTTCCTAAGCTTTCTTCTGACTGTTTAACTGCCACATTGCTTTGAATCCCTCCATTGCTGGGTTTCGCATCGTCCTGCTTCCTAGATTGTTTCGCATCCTCACGCCTCAAGAATTGGGCAGCTTTGGAATAGAAACGATCCAACGACGCGGGAGGTTTTCCAGCTAGCCGGTTTCCAAAATCAGAGTCGGGGTCAATCCCCTTGGTCAGAGCCATCAAGATTGAATTATCATTGGGGTTAGTGATTTCTACACAGGCGGCGTTGAATCTTTCCAAGTATCGCCTGAGTGTTTCTCCAGGGGCCTGAGTGACACTAGATAAGGTATTTACGTCTTTAGGTCTGGCAATGTGCATACGGAACTGCTCGATAAATTTGGTAGCCAATTGGTCAAACGAGGAGATGGACCGTGGTGGTAATCGTGTAAAACACATTGTCGCAATTCCCCCTAAGGAAATGGGAAAACTACGGCACTTTACTGCGTCATCAGCCCTGGCAGCAGTCATTGACCATTCGTATTTTAGAATATGCTGGCTAGGGTCGGAGTTTCCTTCATACATGGGCAAAGCCGGCATCCTGAATCGCCGGGGAGGCTCGGCATACAATATGTCATCAGTGAACGGCGTGTGACTTCGAGAGATCCCCCAGTCGTCATTTGTTATACCTTGACTTTCGCGAACCATTAAGCGGACCATAGCTGAGAGATAAGGCATTGCCGTATTCGAAGGGTGTCGAGCCAAAGTGTGGTCGGGTTCCACAGTGCGAGGTGGGATCGGGCGCTGTCGACGATCCGAATCTCGCCTCCTTGGCTAGACGTCTTCTGGGATATTCGGTCCGGGGACACGTTCCTGTGGGTGGTAGTTTGGACTGGAGTGATTTCGGGTGTCAACTCCTGTGTCAACTGCGGTGGCTTGGTTGTCTGCAGTGTGCTGTGGAACAGTGCCTCCTCGAGAGGAAGGTCCCGTATGAAAACTGGCAGAGGGGCCAACTCTTATTTGCCCAACAGTTAACGTTTGCCAGAGACCAGAAGCATGCGCATGACTTCCGTCTAGCCTGGGGCGTGTAGATCTACCGTCATAGTCGGATGAGGCAGAGCTTTCCGTGGAAGAATGCGGAGCGTGGTCCCTCTTTGATCTCCTTCGCCCTTGACGGTTTAGTTGGTTAGCCAATTCAGCATTGACACGTAGCTGCTCAGTTAGCTGTTGTCAGCTTTTAGTTAATTCGTGGAGTAATTTTTGGAACTCCTGTCTTGTAACCGGATCCGACTGATCCGTTTGCCCAGCGGCATCCTGATTGGCTGACTGTAGCTATGCGGGATTCTGCCTATCCCGACCTTCTTGGTTACCAACGTTGGAAGTGGTTCTCGTACTAACCATCCTGAAGGTTGGATTCCTGTCCTAGATTTTGAGCAAATATGAAAAGAATGGAAGGAATCCGAACTTGAAGTCTGGATCTCCCTCTTAGATTTATGCAATCCGGTATCGAAGATAGATCCACGGAGCAGGAGAAAGAACTGGTTTTTCGTTCTCAGTGAAAGCAGCAAAATGTTTGCGCCAAAAATGGCCACAAACACCCAAAGTAATGTGAAAGCACCAGCCTTAACAGCAATCCAAAAAACAGCAACACAGATCACCAAAATAAGCAGATAAAAAGAAGAAAAGATAAAAGAGACGAAATTTTTATAGTGGTTCGGCAAAATATATGTCCTACGTCCACTTTATATTTTATTTATCACTCGAAGTTTCATATTACAAGAGATTTTGAGGAGCAGAGGAGAAGTCATATTTTCTATTTCATTTTCCTTCCCCTTTTTTTCTTTTGCAATACTAGTTGTATTTATAGCTGTAAACCTGGAACCGGTGATCGCGTGGAATTGTAGTGACGCTGACTAGGCTGATATTAATTGCACCATAATCTTCTTATTTACGGTAAAGATGAAGGGAATTAAGGGATATTTGAATTTGCTAGATGGGCATTAAATCTGGCTATGATGGGTAATGAATTGGTATTTATGGTGGAGATATGGCTGGTTTTTATATGTTATTTGAGGTAATGAATGCAAGGAAATCAGGAACTAAATCTTTAATTTTTCTTCAAGGATGGTGACTAATTTGCTAGATAACATTTGCCCCTCGAAGTATGCCTTGTTGGCAACGAGGTGTGCTTCGCTCAAGAACTTGTGTTGGTGAAAGCAAATTTATTGGCATGAAACACTCATCTCTCTGAATGTTTGACAGATGTTTAGTGTCTGACCATTCCTGCATAAAGAGATAGAGTTAATCATTCATATTAGAGAGCACTCATATTCTAAAGAGAGCAGTTCTCAAGTCACTTCTATAACCTTTGATTGAAAGCAAAAACGATGCTGTAAAGATTTTTGAAAGGTGTCACCCTTAGGAACGAATCAGAGCATGGCTGTGGACCGTTCGGGGTCGCTCATCACATGTGTAAGTCGTTCTCTAAGCACTAACATTTAAAACTAGTTTTATGCAAGAAATCATTTTTTTATGGGGTGTCACTCATGGAAAGGAATTAAAGCATTAGACCGCTTACATTCGCGATTGCTTACATGAGTAAGTCGCTTCCCAAATGCTAAATTTTAAAGCATTTTTTAATGATTCATAATTCAAATGCAGAAAGGAATCTAAATTCTAGATCTCATTTTATTTAGTTCAGTTCAGTTGATGATAATTTCTATTTGATTAGCAGACCCTGGAGTCGGATACTTATCTAGGTGAGGGGCTTCGCATGCTCCCTTTTTCTGGTCCTTGCTGATTGCCCCTAGCTTTTTGCTTCATGGTAGAAGGAAAGTTTGAATGAGAGGACGCCTCCTGGTTGCCCCCTTCATGAGCTCCTTCCATAGCACTTTTCTTTATATGAGGCTTCTTCATCTTCATAAAAGCTAGATCTTTGAACCTGTTTTCTAGATCTAAATCTTTTATTTTAGATCTGGAGTTGGATCTTCTTCCTAACATAGAATAAGCTTCAGATCTGAGAATCCTGAGTTCAATTCTCAGTGAAAGCACCAAAATGTTTGCACCAAAATTGGGCAAACACCCTTCGGAAGTTTTTGAAGAGATAGTAAATGAAGAACTTGAATTGGAAATAGGGACTATCTAACAAAAACTTCAAGTCACAGAAAAGTAAATTGCATAGAAGACAAGGATTTAGAGTGGTTCGGCTATGCGCCTACGTCCACTATGAAGTTTTATCACTTTATTTCTTAATACTTGAAGATTACAAGTGTTTTTAAGCAAATTACAGCAGGAAATGGACTTAAATTCGAAATTAACAGCAAAGGATGTAGTCTGGAGTGATTCCGACAGCGTTTAGGCTTACTCTTCTTCTCCAAATTCTCCGCCCTCTTTTCTGAGTGACCAGGGGCTCTATTTATAGGTGTGGAAGGCCAAAATTCCGCCTAAAACCTGGAGAGGCTGCTTGGCACGTGACGGGGGTCCCACAGGCCCGCGTTCTTGAACTGCGTGCCCAGTTTGGGACCGATTCGAAGTGAACTTCGAATCGATCAAAAAATTGTCCAATTGCGATGAAACTTGGTGTGGACGTTCTTCGTCATGTAGACAAACTTCTGTAAAAATTTCATGGGATTTGGATCAGTAGATTGGGAGTTATGATCGATTCAAGATGATGCATTTCGGTACACTGGTTAGTTCGAATCGATCCTATGGGTCGTTCGAACCCATATGTTTCGAATCCATATGGTTCGAACCCTTAGGTTCGAATCCATATGGTTCGAATCCATATGGTTCGAACCCATAGGTTCGAGTCGAACCTGTTGCATGAGGGGGCGGCGACGCTTCGAATCGATGGCTCTGGATCGATTCGAAGTTGTTCTTAACGTGTAGGGTTCGAAGACAGCATGGATTCGAAGCTGTGATGGACTCGAAGCTTGTGATGGATTCGAAGTTGGTGATGGGTTCGAAGCTTGAGGTGGACACGAAGCTGTGATTGATTCGAGGCGCATTTAAGCAGTGATGGATTCGAAGGGAGGTATGCCCCTGATGGATTCGAACGTCGCTTCTTCCTATGGGTTCGAATATGATGGGTTCGAAACAGGTGGTTTCGAATGTGATGGGTTCGAAAACGATGGGTTCGAACATGATGGGTTCGAACCGAGCAATGTGCACCTTCTTAACTTGAATCCATCATTACTTGAGCATATGACCTCGGATTGACTTGAAATTTGAATTGGTGGCTTTTATGGTCTTTCTTGTTATGCCCTATCAATTGTGGCCCGATCCGGACTCGGACAGAATTCATCGATATCCATAGCGGAGTGAAGTACGATCAATCTCTGAGGCGAACTGTCTTTTGTCTTTGTCCAATCTTTTGGTATCACGGCTTTTGCCCAAAAAGCGGGATAACAATGAGGACTCCAATGGTCCTCGCGGGAGATTGGTGATAAACGCCATCAGTGGCGGACCGACCTTCTCAGGAGCCTGGAACGACGAGGATCTTCGTCACTGTCACACATGACATGCTCATTCAATCTATGAATAATTTGCAATTTCCTTTACATTCTGAAATTTGATTTTGTAATACGGCACTGACTTTGCCATATTTTCTTATTTCAGCAATAAAACATTATCTCTTCAAGCTAGAACTGTGATTCACCGAATGCAACGTTCAACAATCACGACACACGAAGAGCTAAATTCCATCGAACAATGGAATTTATTCAAATAGCGAGTGACTGCGATACGACCGGCCACTCACTAAGTGAAACCCCAGTTCGGGGGCAAGCCATCACATCAAAGGCTGAACTGGACCGACACACGACAGTCCTACAACTAACTCCAACTTCCCACAGCGCGAGTTGGAGTATAAACATTTAACAATTCGTTCCCAGAGTGCGAACGGACTCCAACTTCCCACAGCGCGAATTGGAGTATAAACATTTAATAATTCGTTCCCAGAGTGCGAACGGACTCCAACTTCCCACAGCGCGAATTGGAGTATAAACATTCCATAATTCGTTCCCAGAGCGCGAACGGACTCCAACTTCCTAGAACGCGAATTGGAGTATAAACATTCCATAATTCGTTCCCACCGCGCGAACGGACTCCAACTTCCCACAGCGTGAATTGGAGTATAAACATTCCATAACTCGTTCCCACCGCGCGAACGGACTCCAACTTCCTAGAACGCGAATTGGAGTATAAACATTCCGTAATTCGTTCCCACTGCGCGAACGGACTCCAAATTCCTAGAACGCGAATTGGAGTATAAACTTTCCATAATTCGTTCCTAGAGTGCGAACGGACTCCAACTTCCCACAGTGCGAATTGGAGTATAAACATGCCATAATTCGTTCCCAGAGTGCGAACGGACTCCAACTTCCCAGGGTGTGAATTGGAGTATAAACACCCAATAAATCGTTCCCAGAGTGTGAACGGACTCCAACTTCCCAGAGCGCGAATTGGAGTATAAACATCAAATCCATCGTTCCCGGAGTGCGAACGAATTCCTAAAAAGCTCAAATAGGTGTGACTGACCATCTATCGGCTAACTCCAACTTCCCAGAGTGAGAATTGGAGTATAAACATCTATTCCAGGTTCCCGGAGTGCGAACCAACCCATCAATGCGAACTCCAAGTTCTCAAAGCATGCATTGGAGCATAAACACAAATTACAGGTTCCCGGAGCGCGAACCGAAGCATCCATGCTAACTCCAGATTCCCAAAGCGTGAGTCAGAGTACAAACAACAATTCGAAGTTCCCGGAGTGCGAACCGAAGTATCAACATCAACCCCAAGTTCCCGAAGCGCAAAGTGGGGTATAAACATTAATTCCAGGTTCCCGGAGCGTGGACCATGTTACAAACAATCGATAATTCTCAAAACTCCTGGAGTGCAAAGCAGATTATCGATCTCAAATTATCCTAAGTCCCCAGAATGCGGACGTGTGCTTAAGATTTGCAACAAGTGCAATCAACTGCCAAAAAATACAAGTGCTGTTCCCCAAAACTGGGGGGCACGAAAGCTAAGTGTCAATCACTAATCGAAGTGATACAACGTCCGAAGTTCATCTCATTCATCAATCGCAACTTGTGACCAAGATTTTCAGGCTTGGCAAATGAAACGAACTCTACTTAAACGGTAAAAACACCACAAGTACACCGGACCGAAAGCAAGATACTGCAAGTACTTAAGCACAAATAAAACAAGAGTTGAAACAAAGAAACTAAATTTTATGTCAACTAACTAAAAATAAGGGCTTACATATGAAAAAGTTCTCCCAAAAACGATCCCTACTAACAGGGGCCGAACCTGCATCTATACACGGCTTACTAACAAAAAACAAAAACAAGTACCTATCTACCAAAACACCTACTTGTAAAGCCGGTCTATTTCTTTTTCCTTTTTGTCCTTCTTATTAGTGGTTCATCATCATCAGAATCACTAGCGACAGAAATTCTTTTTGAGTGCCTCCTCTTCGGTGGTGACTCTTCGGCTGGGGGCATGATATCGATGTCCTCCTCAGAGCTTGAATCTGCAGGGAGGCTTCCCGCCGGAGGAGTAGGGGGGACTGGATCTGTGACGGAAGATGGGATAGTGCCACCCGACGACACTACCCTAGCAGGCGCTGGACTCTGCGCCGCCGTGCTGCCACCGGCGCTACCACTGTGCCCCGCAGCTTCTATTTCGGCATTGATTTCAGCCAAAATTTCCTCATCTCGAGTCGCTTGAGCCTGGCTGGGGGCATCCGCAGTTTGCATCGAAGAACTTGAGGTCGGCAGGGGATCACTAACGATGATAAACGGTAAGTCCGTAGAGAAACCGCCCTGCTCACCGAGCAGCTCGTTCACCATCTGTTCCTCGAGAGATAACCCACTCCCCTGTGCCGCCTCGGTCGATACCGCAGTTACAGCAATAGTCTCGGTGGCGATGGCCTTATCCCTTTGGCTTGATTCTTGAGCCGTGACTGTCGGCGCAACCTCCGTCACTAGGCAAAAACAATAAGTTATTAGTAATTTCTTCAAAACAAACTCTCTATTTAGAAAACGCTTGAGATAACTTAAGAGTACCTTCCCCAGTTTGACTCGCAGACAGCTGAACGGCCTCGGAAGTGTGCTCATGGATAGGAGATAAGCGCGGCTGCTCCGGGTCGTAAGCAGGAACAGGTGGCAAGCTGACCGCAGATACAGGCACTGACGAAGGCGATGTGGTGACTTCAGTGACATCCGCATGATGCTCAACGCCTGATCCCTCTCCAACTTCCAGGGAACGACCACCCATCATCTCCTTCTCATGAGCAATGATAGCATCATGAAGGATCTTCTTCTCATCCTCAGTTAGCAGCCGGTTCTCGAACTCGAATCGATCAACCGATTCGCCCTGATGCACTTCCTCCTCTTCCTCGACCAATCGTTCCCAAGCGCTGCGAAGGTGAACAGGATAATCCTGAAGCCAAGCCAAATTTCGGTGTTTTAACACGTTGGCATTATAAGTTACAAGCAAATCTTCGATATCGGCCTCTAGCCTGGCCTTTGCTTGTTGAACTTTCTCCTCCACCTCTGCCTCGACTGCTTGAACTTTCGCCACCGCCACATCCATTTCGGTACGAAGAATCACAGCTTGATCACACGCCTCCTGGGCTGCGCTATTCGCATCATCCCTTTCCTTGGCGATTTCGGCGAATTATGACTTAAGCTCGTTCAACTCCTTCAGGGCTGCGTCCCTCTCTGCAGTAACCAATGTGTTTCGATGACCCATGTCCTCAACCGTGGCGTAGTGTTCGCGTTTCATCCTATCCATGGTTGCCTGGGCTTCATCGGCTTTTTTGGTGGCCTCTATTTCAGATTTACGGGATGATTCAGCCTCAGTATTCAGCACTTGTATGATGCGATCTTTTTGTGCTAACTCGGCTTGCAATTTTTCAATGGTGGCCGCTCGTTCGAAGGCCAGCACCGATGCATTTTCAGCCGCCTTATACCACACCTTGTACTGTGCGTAGAAGTCGTGCACATAGTCGAGCGCCAACCGCTCGGCCCCCGGCGGGATTCTTTTCATGTTTGGGGGAAAGACGTAATTATCGAAGCAGATATTCGGGAACTCCCTCTTTAGTTGCGCAAGCCTAATTGCTCCTTCCCCCGAGATCTCAGTAGGAATTTCCTCCGCAACCACCGGCGCCATCGCCTCGGATCTAGAAGCTTGAGAAACCGAAACATATCGAGAAGAATCGGAAGGAAGAGAGACATGAACGGGAGGTTGTATGGG